>CM062820.1:1686003058-1686611316 GCA_031772625.1 Pinus tabuliformis
TCTTTTCCTGATTTTCGGTCAGAAAGAGCTAAAAGGGGACCGTCTTTTAATTCCGTTTTAACGAGTGAAAAAGAAACACTCGGCGATCTTTTCATGTTTTAGGAGTCAGAAAAGGGCTTAAAAGATGACTGTGAAATTTTGTTTGTGAAAAATTATATTTTCCTTGAAATCCCTTCGTCCTGCACAAAAGCGACACATTACTCATACCTGTTTAAAATAGCAAAAATACATTTGAAAACATCTTTTCATGGTAAAAATGAACTAATTCATCCAAAAAACCTATAAAAAGACCTTTTACCATGTCATTTTTACCGTTTCACTGTTGAGGTTGAAAAAGAGCTTTTGACAAGAAACTTCCGTGGTTGCTGCGGAAAATCTGACCGTCGGAATCGAACGCCGCTTCACCGAGGTATTTTACACATCCCACTCTTCATTTTTATCCGTTAAGTTTTTTGTTTTTGGTCTCTGTTTCATTTTTTGGGGGGGTTTTGGGTTCAAAATGCGCCCCTCGGCGGACGCAGGTGCCCTTCGGGTGAGCCGCGTCCCCCGACTTTTTCTCACACGGGAAAAAGGTCTGGGGACGCAGTCCGCCTTCAGGCGAGCTGCGTCCGGACGCCCTGTGCTAAAAAGCCGGGGTGCGTCTTCCGCAAAGGGCGCATTTCAAAACCCTAACTCTCTCAAAAAACCACCAAATTTTCTCAAATTAATTTCTAATTGACTCTTTTGATGTGCAGGGCCCAAAACATGTTAGACTGGAGAGAGAGAGAGAGCACGTAGAAGACGATGAAGCTGCGATTAACCACCAACCCTCTCTGGATGCCTTAAGAACATGTGGATTGTACAAATATTGGACCATACCGGGCATGAGGGGCCAGGTAAGATTTTTGGAATGGCTAGTTGAGCGATGGAACGTTCAAGATCAATGCTTTTACATTGGAGGGCACCAGCTCGAGATAGAGCCCTCGGATGTATACTTTCTCACTGGCTTGCCAAACAGAGGTGAGCAACTCAACCTTGCGGGGACCAGGCCGGGTGGCCAATCCCTTGATGATCTCCGCGAGGAGTGGTGCAGACCAGGACTCGCCATAAAAAGGGCGTGGAGATAAAGCACATCGCTCTGGCGGAACTTAGAGTTATTGCATTTACGGTCACTAGGATTTGTGGCGCGGCCGCCTTGCACATTGCTTCCGGATCCCAAATGCGGATGGCAGTTGACTGTTACCAAGGCACCATCTTCAACTGGTGCGAAGCTGTGTCGGCTCATATGAAGAGCCAACTAACCAAGGCAAAGAACGGACGACTAAAGACTTTTGGATATGGGCCTTAGTCGTGAGCTTTGCCTTGGAGAGAGTTCCTATGCTGATCCCTCAGCAACTCACAGTTGATGACTTGGGTCCTCGGGAGCCAAAGCTTGTTCGATGGGTTGCGGTGATGGCCCGGCATCCTGACGAGGGTGCTGCAGTGGTTCGATTCTCTGACAGTTACTTCGACTGGCTAGAGGGCCAGCTTTTTGTGATACAAGACTTTCCATATGCCGGAATGGATTTCAGAGGTGATCCGGACATGGTTCTTCCACAGGGAGAACAATGGGATGACAGAGGTACTTTCATTTTCACAAGTTTTCTAATTATGTATTTTTTATTTTTCATATATATCGTCTCAAGTAACAGTAAAATTTTAAAAATGCAGATGTTGGACCACAGCGTCCAGCCAATCTCCGGCCTTACGACAGACGACATCCAGCTGCACCGGCACCGGCCTTACAGGATGCGACAGCAGAAGTACTAGCCGATTTGGAGCATGATCTAGAGCGTCTCACGGCAGATATACCTGAGACTACTATGGATGACATTCCAATGAGGCTTCAGCGCTTCGTGGTTGCAGTCCCTGGACCGTTTAGGAGATTTCTGCGCAAGATAGCCCGCCGCAGTGGTGTCGTACAGAGAGCACCACCAGTGATTGACTAGTCACTTTTGTAGTCACATGTGACATTTTTGACTTTTTGCACTATCATTTTGCCGATCATAAGGTGTGTTAAACCTATGATCGAAGACGATGTATATATTTTTGGACACACTTCTATCTATATCTATATATCACTATTATCGGCTTATCTTGTTTAACATGTATGATGAAATGTCTTTAAATTTACTTGCATGATTATTATAAATGTCTGTCCAACACTCGAGAAGCAATTGCATCTGCTAATGTATTCAAAGACCTTGGAATATGTTGATATTCAATGTAATCAAATTCACGTTCCAAGAGACGCACTCTCAAAAACAACCTTAATAACACAGGATTTCTAATGGCATAAACTCTATTAAGCTGTAATACAACAAGTTCAGAATCTAACCTCACTATCAAACGTCGAATTCCAAATGAAATAGATTCGGATAATAATTCAACCACTGCACTGTATTCTGCAATGTTATTCGTTGTTTGACCGAGGCTTACCCCATGCATAGAAACTAACTCGTCAGAGGGCGAATAGATAACCAAGCTGCGGAAGAGATATTCCGTGTACTACGACAAGCACCATCAGCAAATCCAATGTATGTTTGGAGAGGCGTCGACATCTACAATATCAAGAGTAAAACCAAGATGAGCCAAAATAATGACGAAAAACCACACTTGCTAAGCTAAGCACACTGACTAAACTAACACACTTGCTAGCTAAAAGGAAATCTAACCTATCTAAAATTTTCTCCATCCACCATTTTAAGCATAATACCTCTTTAGGTAAAGTCCATTTCTGGGTTTGCCCAAAGAGTCCCCATTAAATCAACTAACTCATAAGCCCCTTTTGCTAGCTTTCGCTTTACAATGTAGGGCCCATGCCACATGGGAACGAATTTTCCAGCACCTAGCTTATCGTTTGCTTGATCATATAATATTACTAGGTCTCCTTCGAAAAACTTCGAGGGGTTACATTTTTTATCGTACTGAGCTTTCATTCGTTTCGCGTGAGTCTCGATAGCTAAAGTAGCGTCACGTCGAGTCTCATCTAATTTAGCTAAGTATAACAACCGTTTCTCCTCTTCGGAAGTAGCTGGAAGTAATTCGACAGCCATTTGAAGTGATGGGATTTCGCACTCAATAGGTAACACAGCTTCTAAGCCATAAACTAGCTGAAAGGGGTGAAACCTGTTGAATTTTTCACTGAAGTTCGATATGCCCATAGTGCCGAAAATAACATGTTATGCCAATTCGTTCGATGGATACCAATGATCCGTCGAATCATGACGACTAGAACTTTGTTGATTGACTCAACCAAACCGTTGGCTTGCGGATAATAAGGTGTAGAGCTATCGTGGCGCAAACCAAGCTGGCTTGTAAGTTCAGTCATCATGACATTTCGAAAATGGCTTCCATGGTCCGTAATGATTGCTTGTGGGACACCAAACCTAGTTATGATATGATTGAATACGAAAAGTGCAGCTGTCTTGCCGCTTGCGTCGAATGTAGGCATCGCCTCGGCCCACTTAGTAAAATAATCAACCGCAAGGATGATATACGCATGCCCCCGGCCGAGTGAGGGTTACAAGTAATAAAGTCAATGCCCCATTTGGCGAATGGACCAGCGGCAATTATAGGGTGGAGAGGAGCAGGTGGAGCGCGCATCTTGCGATCAAACACTTGACAGTTGTGGCATTTTCTGACGGCAAGGATACAATCTTTAAACATAGACGGCCAGAAATAGCCAGCGCGCAACACCTTCTGAGCTGTGGCATACCCAGACATATGACCGCCACATGCTCCAGAGTGACAATCATTCAAAACTCTCTCAGCCTCATCGTGAGTTAAACAACGTCGAAAAACTAAGTCTGCCCCCAGGCGATAAAGTGTATCTCCAATAATTCTGTATTGCTGGGATTGAAACCGAATTTTTCGACGGTTTTCCTTGGAAGTTTCAGGCCGAAAGGTTTGGGTTTGGAGATAGATGATTATATCCCCATACCACGGATCTACAGTGCTAATAAGAAACAAAGATTCGTCCGCAATGGACTCCTCTGCCACAGTCTCTGTGTCAGCACTCGGGAAATCACACATCAATTCCGCGAAGACTAAAGATTTCTTAGACTTGGACTTCTCAAACTCCAAGTCGAACTCTTGCAGGATGACGATCCATTTAGAGTACTTGCCCCCTAGCAGTTGTTTTGTCAAGATATAAATCATAGGGTTGCAATCCGAAATAACAGTAGTTTTGCGGAAAAGAATGTAGTGACGAAAACGCTGGACAGCTTGAACGGCTGCCAGGGCCAATTTCTCCACATGCGAATATTTTAACTCAGTTGGATTTAAGGTTCTGCTAAGTAATATATCACATGCTCTGCCTTGAATTCATCTTCTTGAACTAACACCATTCCAATGGTGGAATGCGAAGCTGCGAGGTATAAGAAGTAGTCCTGGTTGTAGTTGGGAGGATGCAATAACGGTGCATGGGTCAACGCGTGTTTTCAGTGCATCAAAAGATTGTTGAGCAATCTCATCCCAAAAGAATTGTACATTCTGTTTCAACAACCGTGTAAAACCTTTAGTGACCTCGGCGTAGTTAGGGATGAATCGGCGTAAAAAGTTTGCTTTCCCTTGCAAGCTTTGGAGTTGGCGCAAACTCGAAGGAGGAGACAATTGGATGATAGCCTCGACTTTCGAGGGATCGACGCGAATGCCGGTTTTGGAAACAACAAATCCCAGCAATCGACCTGTTTCTATACAGAAAACACACTTGTGGGGATTCAACCGAATTCGATAATGCCTACACCTCATAAAGATTGCTCGTAGGTGGACAAGGTGATCAGCTCGGTGTAAAGAATGAGCAGGCAAATCATCGAGATAGGGTTGCACAATGTGCTTGATGTCATGAAACGCATAAGACATGGCCCGTTGAAAAGTTGTAGCACCGGCATTCTTAAGGCCAAAAGGTAATTTGCAATAAGCAAATGTCCCCCATGGACAAATGAATGCCGTTTTTGGTTGATCGGCAAGTAGAATATTGATTTGATTATAACCTGAGAAACCATCCATGAAGGAAAACATCTCACTTCCGGCACAATCATCAATAATTTGATCGATATAAGGCGTAGGATAGTTGTCTTTTGGACAAGCTCGATTGATATCCCTATAATCGATACAGATTCTTATTGTTCCTTGTTTTTTATTGACGGGAACAATATTCGATACCCAATCCGTTAACGGGATCGGATAAATGAAACCTGCTTTCAACAGCTTTTCGACTTCGGCTTTGATTGCAGCTGCTTTTCGAGGGTGAATCTGACGCAACCGTTGCCGAATGGGTTTAGCATCCGGGTAGGTTTTGATTTCATGAACAACAATGGCAGGATCGATTCCTGGCATTTCTTCGTAGGACCAGGCAAACACGTCGCGGAATTCTTGGAATAGGGCCTTGTAAGTTTCAATTTCTTCTTCTCAGTACATGCGGCACCTATATGAATGTTCTCCTTGATTCGGGCTTCACTGAAATGTCAATGGGAATAGTACGAGAAATATTCCCTAAATTCAGCTATCATCAGAATGTTTCGTTGGATCCTGAGCGTCTTTGACATATTCAGCGGTAAAGATAGATGAAAAATCATTTTCAAAGGCATCATCCTTAGGTAAAAACGAAGATCTGTGATGGAGATCGTCCCATGGTAGATCATCTACACTTAGGATTTCGCGAAGTTGTTCGTCAGATGACACTTCTTCGGGAAACGTTATCCGTTCTAAGGGTGAGGTGAAAAGTGACTCTTCACTGACCACATTCATTTGGTCGGTTGAATGAAAGTCGGTAAAAGACATAAGAGCTTCATAAGCAATCTCATACGGACTCAACGGCATAACATTACCGAGTGAGTCTAGCTCAGAGTCAGAGGGAACATACCAAGGATCATCATAAATAATGTTTTCTGACGTGATCATATGAATTGTTGCGAACGAAGGTCTGCATTGAGTGGAGGGAGAGGAAAAGTTCCCAGTAAACCGGAATCCTTAACTAAACCTACACCAATGTCCCTATAAGGGATCGTCGTTTTACCAACATGCTGGATAGTTTCTAAAGAGGTTGGGTCGGATGAAAAGTATGTCAGCTGATCAATAGTCACGATCTTACCGTTATGTGGAAACTTAATGACTCTGAAGACGATGAAACGACCGCTGTCATAGCATATGACCAACTTCGACCCAAAAGAAGGTTGTAGTCTAGAGGGGCATCAACCACTTCCACATCCAGACTAACGGTTTTACCTTCGACCCCTATAGGCAATTCTTGTAGAATACCAAACGGACGGAACCCACGGCCATCAAAGGCCTTAAGGATGGTGGGGGATTGGTTCAACGAAGGAGAACCAAGCGATCTCCAACATTGAATCGACATAATACACGTAGAAGCTCCCTCATCAATCACAGTCCGATGAATAGGCCTGTTTTTGACTATCACTGGAATTTGGAAAGCCATTTGATGGGGAGACGCGGTGTACTACTTTCTAGATCAAAGATCATTAGGTTCGGGTCCTGAACATCGACAGCTCCAATAGCCGACAAAAGCAATTTTCGTTGCGCTGGACATGATTGCAGCACTTCGAGTGCCGACATTGCTGAAGGTGAAACAGCTAAATCTTCAACAATGTTGTAATTCTGGGCTGCTCTCGCATGTGGATTGAAAGCAGACCTTCGAAGTACACCCTTGGCGGGCGGCTTAATCACTAAGTCTGGGTTAGGTTTTTCGATCTGTAGTGGATCGGAACCGGGAGCTGAGGTTGATGGGTTAGAGTTAGAAGATTCTGCTTCTTTACCATCAACAGGAGCCTTACTACCATAATCTTGCGATCGAGTCGCAATCCTGACATGAGACATCATCAAAATGGGTTCTTCACTGGCATTCGAAGAAGAACCTATCATCTTATTTTCCTGCTCGGGGAATGGATTCTTTAACACAGCAGGAGTCGGAGAACCTTTAACTATTTTCACTACCTCGGCCCGATGAGGGCAGTCTCTCGTAAAATGATCTTCTTCACAAATGAGACAAGGATAACGAGGTTTGCGCTTTTCGTCATTAGTTTTCCGACTTTTCCGTTTTCTCCTTTGGAGCCTTGTCTGCTTTAGCCTTCTTCTTTCCTTTCTTCTTTCCACCGTTTTTGGATTTGGCCGTAGATGACTCTACAGCGTGAATGTCGGCGGTAAGTTCAGGAGGAGAAGACTCTCCTGTCGGAGAATCAGGCAAAGTGATAATTGGAGTATTGGAGGTCTTGGAAGACTTCTTCTTACTCTTCGTAGTCACGATACCGATCATACCATCAGCGGCATGAGATCCCGAAGGAGCAGCAGCGATTTGGTTTGACTTTGGAAGATCCGGAATTTTCTCGTGTAACGTACCCGACTGAGTGTAAACTAAGTCAAGGTATTGTGCCTGAGCAATGACTTGCTCCTCAGTAACTACGCCGGCCTTAGCTACATCTTCAGTAATTCTTGGTAATAATGATTTTACAAACCATTCAGCTAAAATTTGGTCCGGGATAAAAACTTTCACTAATCTCCTTCGACGTCTCCACTCATGGATGTGATCAGAAATGTACGTGGATGTCGATTGTTTTAGCGAAGTTAATAATTCTGTACCATTATCGTATCTGACTGGTAACTGAAAATGAGTTAAGAATGAAGTAGCTAACTGGCTAAAGTTGTAAAAAGAAGCCCGTGGCAACTCAATGTACCACTTGGCTGCGAGACCAATGAGTGTACGCTGGAAAAGACGTAAGCGGATAGAATCATCTGAGATGGAATTTGATGCACACCAGAGGTGGTAAGTCATCACGTGATTAGACGGATCCTCTCCAGACTTACCTTCGAACTTAGGTATATCGCTGGGCAACTTATTTGGCATTGGCGGCCAGAACGGAAGATATTGAATTGGATCGTTCGTTAGGCGCGTCAAGTCGGGTAAATCTAAAGTCGCAATAAATGGTAACTGCCGGTTAGGATCTCGGAAACTCTGAGTCACAATACCAGCCCCAGGAGGAGGATATCCAGGATAACTAGGAACAGGATTCGCATTGGGGATATTATATCCTCCTGGAAAACCAGGATTAACCGGACCGTACTGGGGTTGTTGAGGTGGTTGATAATTGTACCCAGGATACGGTTGATACTGGTAAACCGGTTGTTGGGCAGCTTGACCAGGTTGATACTGTCCCTGGTACGGAGGTTGAACAAATTGAGGTTGAGTAGTAACAACCGTACTTGTACCAGGTTGACCTGCAGGCATCTGGACTGTGGTTTGAATCGTGGGTCCAGACAACGGTACAGATGTCTGAGGAACGGTTACAGGGACAGTAGAAAACGGAGCTGCCGATACTCCAGATGTAAGCATGGTAGATGAAGCGGTAGCTGCTGCAGCCGTGTGAGGTGGAGTACTCGGTGCAATTGGCGGCTGAGTAACTACAGAAGTTACAGGGGTCTGAACACTTGACTGGACAAGTTGCGGTTGCTGGGATGGACCAGGAACTGCAGGTTGTCCTGCTTGAGGTACCGACTGTATACTTGGTTGCGACATCTGTTGACCCTGTGACGGATCCCATGTTAACATTCCAGGGTATTGACTCATAACAGGTTGAGGATACTGAGATCCATAGCCGTATTGAGGATAGGGTTGATAACTGTAAGGTGTAGTCCCATATGATTGCCCTTGAGGTGGTTGATAACCTTGACCAGGGTATTGACCCGTAGGTTGATAACCTTGAGGTAAATACGAATACTGGGTTGACCTTGACCTTGAGGTGGTATCCTTGAGGTTGATACCCTTGGGGTTGATACCCTTGGGGTTGCCATCCTTGAGGTTGCCATCCTTGAGGTTGATACTGATACTGAGGTTGACTTTGGGGTACGTATTGAGGCTGGGGTTGATACCCTTGGGGTTGATACCCTTGAGGTTGCCCCCCAGTCACAAATGAAGTACCTTGAGGTTGCCCCCCAGGCATTAACGAAGGTTGCCCCCCAGGCGGTAATTGGCCACCTTGAGGTTGGTTAATGGGAGTTGAACCTGACATCATATAAACTTCACCTATACTCAATGGTACATTACCACTGTTTCCAACTAATAACCCATGATCAACAGGTTTGAGGAGATGCTCCCGCAAAGGTACCAGAAAGTGACTGATACCCAGTAGGAACAGAAGGACCGCCATGTAAAAATGATTCAGGACTTTGCGAAAACACAGACGACTGACCAGACATATTTACAGGAGAATGAATTCCTCTGGGTGGAACCGGAGTACGAGGTGTAGAAAAACCTACTGAGTTGTCTAAAAAATTGGTTAATGCAAGGTACCAAGACTCACTTCTAGGAGGACTGTAAAATATGGATTCACGCTCCCTTAGATCAAGGGTAATTAGATCTTCAGAATCAGAAACGCCTATTTCTTCCTCTGGAACAAGTTCTTCTATAGCAATTAATCCAACAGGAAGATTTTCGGTGATAATTCTTTCTATTCTTGGTGAATCAGGAACACTAGGAGTTGGAGTAACAGGTTCTGAAATTTCAGGTTCTTCGCCTGTTTCACTGGCAGATGAAAAACTACCAGCAAGCTCGGAAACTGTAACAGCTTCGGGATTGTAACCTGTTTCTAATCTTTGGTAATCTGGATGGACTACCAAAGAAGATTCTCCTTCTTCAGGTGAACCTACTCTACTGCCACTAGGAGGAGTTACAAGGACCTTTAAACCTTCTAAATAACTGGGGTCGTCTCGAGGAGGTGATCCCTAAGTTCACGGGATCTTCTCAACAATTCGGCCACAGATACAACTTCAGGAGACTGGCCCGCAATACGACGGGACCTTCTCGGTAATTCCGCCACAATTAAAGATTTTAACTACAACACACGAAAACAAAGTAAAAAATTTCAAATCAAACCACCTAAAGTCTTCTAAAGAACCAATCAAATTTGAAGCACACGCCTAAATAATCTAGAGCGTCAAACCACACACAAACAGTAGTCTTCCGGACCAAAAGCGCTAGTTGGTGATTAGGCCCAACCTCGCAGGATTCAGTACAGAAATAGTGGGTGGAACAGTTACCCCGGCAACCTGCTTAATGAATAGACTGGACCAAGTTCCTCCACTTTAACCGTCTCGAAGTGAAGCGAACCCCCCAGAAAATCCAAGTGAGTATAACCGACGTCTGCTCCAGGTACAGTGGGACCTTCCCTCCACCGTCACCTTGGGTAGAATCCTAGATATTATGGCCACTAAGGTTACCAATCACAACAATTACACCTGGGGGAACAGTCTAAACTCCGACAGCACGCAAGGGCAGAGTAGCAAGCTCCAATCCCCTTACCGGCTCCTTGACAACAATCCAAGGTTTACC
Source organism: Pinus tabuliformis (assembly GCA_031772625.1). Taxonomy (NCBI): domain Eukaryota; kingdom Viridiplantae; phylum Streptophyta; class Pinopsida; order Pinales; family Pinaceae; genus Pinus; species Pinus tabuliformis. The sequence continues at coordinate 1,686,013,419 of CM062820.1, forward strand.
GATAAGTGACCCCTGGCTCCTCGACAATGGTTAATCCGAGGTTTACCGTTTGTAATACGTACTGCCTGGCGTCGTTCCCAACGAGGGAGGAATGATCCCCTCACTGGTTCGGACACGAGCTCGTGTTTCTCCTTTAAGAGGAGCTTTCCCAGAATGTAACTGAAACAATTGGATTTGTTCTACTCAAGATAGACTATCTGTTTGGTTTTGTAGTCTTGGAGAGTTAAGTACTCACCTACTCCAAGACCCTAGCCTAAGCTATGTTGGTGCTTCAGAGCCCTAGAAAAATAAAGATTACTAGATTGATTTTAATTTAAGCGTTACTTTTAAGGTTGTTTCTTAAGTCAAAAGGTGATGGAAGTGAAACTAGTGGTGTTGACTCGACTCGAAACCACTACAAAATGCACCTAAAATGATTTATCCACTACTTTACTTTTTCGATGAATTGCTTAACTAAAAAGTTGAGAGAATGCAATCCTTATAAAAGCAACTTTTTAATTGAAGACAATCAAAGAAACAATTCGTTTGTCTTTTCCAAGCATAAAAACATAACTTCTCTTTACATGCACGAAAAAACTCTTTTCTTCTTTGAAAACAAAAAGCTACTTGAAACAAGACTTTTAAGAAGATGTTTTTGTATTTTTCTTTTAATAAAGCAAATAAATCTAATATAACCAAAAATCAATCTTAACAACTCTTAAAATCTATGAAAATGCACTCATAAGCAAACTAAAGGCAAATTTACTCTAAGCAATCTTAACGAGGCCAAAACTAACAATGATTATTTCTAAGGTGTTTTACTTGATCACAATCAAATCAAGGACTAGCTTATTGCAGAACCAAAAACTAGTCAAAACAAAATTCTAATCTTTTTGTCCTTTTTGAAAATGGAAATCAATACTTTAAAAACAAGTAATTCGAAATTTGACCCAAAACAACTCAAATGACAAGTTGCTCAAACAAGGAGACTTTACGGCAGGCTCAACTTCTAAGAAGGTTGACTAACCAGAGATATCTAAGGCTGGACAACTTTCTAAGCTCAAAGTCACTACAAAGCCTTACCAAAAATCAAACCCTAGGTCTAAACTTCGTTGAAAACCACTAAAACACTCAAAGCTCACAAAACCAGTTCAGGTAAGAATTCTTGACAGGGTACTAAAGGATCTGGGCAGAAAACACTAAGAAAAAACAAAATCTAAAAGTAATTTAAGGCAAAAATGGAATTTTCTTAACTTTTACAGGAAGACGCAGGCCAGCAGTTGTCACAGGTGCGACCCCCGCACTGTGCAGTCGACAACAGCGCGTCCAAGGACGCACTGTGCAGCACACAGAGACTGCGTCTTTCTGGAAAAAAGAAGAAAAACTAAAGCCAACTAAAGCTACAGCTAAGCCACCCAAATACTAATTCTCACAGTCAAAAACCAGAAAATAAAAATGATTTTCTCAAAGCAAAGTTCATATAAAGGAAAAGACTCTCTCATTAATGGATTCCCCAGCGGAGTCGCCAATTTGTCACACGGAATCTGTCAAGGGTGCGGACACGACTGACCTTCCTAGAAGTCTAAGACATTCTAATGACAAACAAGACAAAATGGAATGATCTTTCTCTAAATACACCTTTTACAACATGAAAACTACAAGTGTTTAGGCTTACCTTATTCCAAAACGCTGTTGTTGAAGTCCGTTCTTGACGATCCGGATGAGCTCCTCCTTCAAGTCAATTCCTGCAACCACAAACAATCAAACAATTACCAAGCACTTGCATTTCATATAATAAAACATATATTCAACATGCAGACCAAGGAACACATGAAATAACTCATTAACACAAGCTATTGAGAAAAATAAACCAGTTTGTATTAATAACGAAACAAAGAAACTCTTACAACCTGGCCTTGGTGTTGTGCAAGTTCCTCCCAGGGTCCATCAAGGGTTTTCCTCTACTTTGACAAAGCTCACCCTCTCCCAAGTAGAATCAAGTGAAGACAATCTCTCCTCACAAAGGCTCTAATGGAAGACCTAAATCCTGCAGCATTTACCCAAAGAAAATGTATAGCTCCAACCTCTTCTCCTTCTGGCTCAATGCCTTCATTTATAGTGCTGTAAAGAGGTTATTCAGGTCCACTATCAATGGGATCATCCCCCTCTATGGGTGGGATAGCTCCCTTATTGATGGGATAAGTTCCCCCTTAATAGAGATACATGAACCAACTGGAGGCGCATCCATTTCATCAAACCGACCTCTAGAAAGTTCTAGAAGTAACCACAAGTAACTTTTTCAAGATAAAACTCGCGCATTTTGCCTTTTACAGAGGGACGCACCTGTCCCTTAACATACAGAGCGTCCATGGACGCATATTTTGTGAACATGGTCAGCGTCCCCGCAGGTAAGGCTAGAGAGAACCTGCGACCCCAGAGATAAACATGATTTTTACAAGACTTTCTCTCTTCTTTGAGTTTGAGATGGATAACAGAGGCATGAGACTTGCCTAAGAGGGTAGCATGACTTGTTGATTGGAGCCATACTAACTGTTAAGTAGTCAAGGTGACATTTTTTAGTGTAACAATGCCCCTCTAGACTACAACCTTCTTTTGGGTCGAAGTTGGTCATATGCTATGACAGCGGTCGTTTCATCGGTCTTCAGAATCATTAAGTTTCCACATAATGGTAAGATCGTGACTATTGATCAGCTGACATACTTTTCATCCGATCCAGCCTCTTCAGAGAGTATTCAACATGTTGGCAAAACGACAATCCCTTATAGGGACATTGGTGTAGGTTTAGTTAAGGATTCCGGTTTACTGGGAACTTTTCCTCTCCCTCCACTCAATGCAGACCCTTCGTTTGCAACGATTCATATGATCACGTCAGAAAACATTATTTATGATGATCCTTGGTATGTTCCCTCTGACTCTGAGCTAGACTCACTCGGTGATGTTATGCCGTTGAGTCCGTATGAGATTGCTTATGAAGCTCTTATGTCTTTTACCGACTTTCATTCAACCGAAATCGACCAAATGAATGTGGTCAGTGAAGAGTCACTTTTCACCTCACCCTTAGAACGGATAACGTTTCCCGAAGAAGTGTCATCTGACGAACAACTTCGCGAAATCCTAAGTGTAGATGATCTACCATGGGAAGATCTCCATCACAGATCTTCGTTTTTACCTAAGGATGATGCATTTGAAAATGATTTTTCATCTATCTTTACCGCTGAATATGTCGAAGACGCTCAGGATCCAACGAAACATTCTGATTCAGAGCTGAATTTAGGGAATATTTCTCGTACTATTCCCATTGATATTTCAGTGAAGCCCGGAATCGAGGAGAACATTCATATAGGTGCCGCATGTACTGAAGAAGAAATCCAAACTTACAAGGACCTATTCCAAGAATTCCGCGACGTGTTTGCCTGGTCTTACGAGGAAATGCCGGGAATTGATCCTGCCATTGTTGTTCATGAAATCAAAACCTACCCGGATGCTAAACCCATTCGGCAACGGTTGCGTCAGATTCACCCTCGAAAAGCGGCTGCGATTAAAGCAGAAGTCGAAAAGCTGTTGAAAGCAGGTTTCATTTATCCAATCCCGTTAACGGATTGGGTATCGAATATTGTTCCCGTCAATAAAAAACAAGGAACAATAAGAATCTGTATCGACTATAGGGATATAAATCGAGCTTGTCCAAAAGACAACTATCCTACGCCTTATATCGATCAAATTATTGATGATTGTGCCGGAAGTGAGATGTTTTCCTTCATGGATGGTTTCTCAGGCTATAATCAAATCAACATTCTACCTGCCGATCAACCAAAAACGGCATTCATTTGTCCATGGGGGACATTTGCTTATTGCAAATTACCTTTTGGACTTAAGAATGCCGGGGCCACTTTTCAACGGGCAATGTCTTATGCATTTCATGACATCAAGCACATTGTGCAACCCTATCTCGATGATTTGCCTGCTCATTCTTTACATCGAGCTGATCACCTTGTCCACCTACGAGCAATCTTTATGAGGTGTAGGCATTATCGGATTCGGTTGAATCCCCACAAGTGTGTTTTCTGTATAGAAACAGGTCGATTGCTGGGATTTGTTGTTTCAAAAGCCGGCATTCGCGTCGATCCCTCGAAAGTCGAGGCTATCATCAAATTGCCTCCTCCTTCGAGTTTACGCCAACTCCAAAGTTTGCAAGGGAAAGCGAACTTTTTACGCCGATTCATCCCAAACTACGCCGAGGTCACTAAAGGTTTTACACGGTTGTTGAAACAGAACGCACAATTCTTTTGGGACGAGATTGCCCAACAATCTTTTGATGCATTAAAACACGCGTTGACCCATGCACCGTTATTGCATCCTCCCAACTACAACCAGGACTACTTCTTATACCTCGCAGCTTCGCATTCCACCATTGGAATGGTGTTAGTTCAAGAAGATGAATTCGGAGCGGAGCATGTGATATATTATCTTAGTAGGACCTTAAATCCCACTGAGTTAAAATATTCGCATGTGGAGAAATTGGCCCTGGCAGCCGTTCAAGCTGTCCAGCGTTTTCGTCACTACATTCTTCTTCGCAAAACTACGGTTATTTCGGATTGCAACCCTATGATTTATATTTTGACAAGACAACTGCTAGGGGGCAAGTACTCTAAATGGATTGTTATCCTGCAAGAGTTTGACTTGGAGTTCGAAAAGTCCAAGTCTAAGAAATCTTTAGTTTTTGCGGAATTGATGTGTGATTTCCCGAGTGCTGACACAGAAACTGTGGCAGAAGAGTCCATTGCGGACGAATCTTTGTTTCTTATTAGCACTTTAGATCCGTGGTATGGGGATATAATCATCTATCTCCAAACCCAAACCTTTCGGCCTGAAGCTTCCAAGGAAGACCGTCGAAAAATTCGGTTTCGATCCCAGCAATACAGAATTATTGGAGATACACTTTATCGCCGGGGGGCAGACTTAGTTTTTCGACGTTGTTTAACTCACGACGAGGCTGAGAGAGTTTTGAATGATTGTCACTCTGGAGCATGTGGCGGTCATATGTCTGGGTATGCCACAGCTCAGAAGGTGTTGCGCGCTGGCTATTTCTGGCCGTCTATGTTTAAAGATTGTATCCTTGCTGTCAGAACATGCCACAACTGTCAAGTGTTTGATCGAAAGATGCGCGCTCCACCTGCTCCTCTCCACCCTATAATTGCCGCTGGTCCATTCGCCAAATGGGGCATTGACTTTATTACTTGTAACCCTCACTCGGCCGGGGGGCATGCGTATATCATCCTCGCGGTTGATTATTTTACAAAATGGCCGAGGCGATGCCTACATTCGACGCAAGCGGCAAGACAACTGCAGTTTTCGTATTCAATCATATCATAACTAGGTTTGGTGTCCCACAAGCAATCATTACTGACCATGGGAGCCATTTTCGAAACGTCATGATGACTGAGCTTACAAGCCAGCTTGGTTTGCGCCACGATAGCTCTACTCCTTATTATCCGCAAGCCAACGGTTTGGTTGAGTCAATCAACAAAGTTCTAGTCATCATGATTCGACGGATCATTGGTATCCATCGAACGAATTGGCATAACATGTTATTTTCGGCGCTATGGGCATATCGAACTTCAGTGAAAAATTCAACAGGTTTCACCCCTTTCCAGCTAGTTTATGGCTTAGAAGCTGTGTTACCTATTGAATGCGAAATCCCATCACTTCAAATGGCTGTCGAATTACTTCCAGCTACTTCCGAAGAGGAGAAACGGTTATTATACTTGGCTAAATTAGATGAGACTCGACGTGACGCTACTTTAGCTATCGAGACTCACGCGAAACGAATGAAAGCTCAGTACGATAAAAATGTAACCCCTCGAAGTTTTTCGGAAGGAGACCTAGTACTATTATATGATCAAGCTAACGATAAGCTAGGTGCTGGAAAATTCGTTCCCATGTGGCATGGGCCCTACATTGTAAAGCGAAAGCTAGCAAAAGGGGCTTATGAGTTAGTTGATTTTGATGGGGACTCTTTGGGTAAACCCAGAAATGGACTTTACCTAAAGAGGTATTATGCTTAAAATGATGGGTATGGAGAAATTTTTAGATAGGTTAGATTTCTTTTCTAGCTAGCAAGTGTGTTAGTTTAGTCAGTGTGCTTAGCTTAGCGAGTGTGGTTTTTCGTCATTATTTTGGCTTATTTTGGTTTTACTCTTGATATTGTAGATGTCAACGCCTCTCCAAACATACATTGGATTTGCTGATGGTGCTTGTCGTAATACACGGAATATCTCTTCCGCAGCTTGGGTTATCTATTCGCCCTCTGACGAGTTAGTTTCTATGCATGGGGTAAGCCTCGGTCAAACAACGAATAACATTGCAGAATACAGTGCAGTGGTTGAATTATTATCCGAATCTATTTCATTTGGAATTCGACGTTTGATAGTGAGGTTAGATTCTGAACTTGTTGTATTACAGCTTAATAGAGTTTATGCCATTAGAAATCCTGTGTTATTAAGGTTGTTTTTGAGAGTGCGTCTCTTGGAACGTGAATTTGATTACATTGAATATCAACATATTCCAAGGTCCCTGAATACATTAGTAGATGCAATTGCTTCTCGAGTGTTGGACAGACATTTATAATAATCATGCAAGTAAATTTAAAAACATTTCATCATACATGTTAAACAAGATAAGCCGGTAATAGTGATATATATATAGATAGAAGTGTGTCAAAAAACATATACATCGTCTTCGATCATAGGTTGAAAACACCTTATGATCGGCAAAATGATAGTACAAAAAGTCAAAAATGTCACATGTGACTACAAAAGTGACTAGTCAATCACTGGTGGTGCTCTCTGTACGACACCACTGCGTGGGCTACCTTACGCAAAAATCTGCTAAACGGTCCAGGGACCACGACTACGAAGCGCTGAAGCCTGATAGGAATGTCGTCCATAGTAGTCTCAGGTATATCTGCCGTGAGACGCTCTAGATCATGCTCCAACTCAGCTAGTACTTCTGCTGTCGCGTCCTGTGGGGCCGGTACCGGTGCAGCTGGATGTAGTCTATCATAAGGCCGGAGGTTGGCTGGACGCTGTGGACCAACATCTGCATTTTGAAAGATTTGCTATTAATTTTGAGACGATATATATAAAAAATACAAAAAAATACATAACTAGAAAACTTGTGAAAATAAAAAGTACCTCTGTCGTCCCATTGTTCCCCTGTGGAAGAACCATGTCCGGATCACCTCTGAAATCCATTCCGGCATACGGAAAGTCCTGTATCACAAAAAGCTGGCCCTCTAACCAGTCAAAATAACTATCTGAGAATCGAACTACTGTCGCGCCCTCGTCAGGATGCCGGGCCATCACCGCAACCCATCGTATCAGCTTTGGCTGCTGGGGACCCAAGATATCAACAGTGAGTTGCTGAGGGATCAGCATTGGAATTCTCTCCAAGGCAAAGCTCACGACTATAGGCCCATATCCAAAAGTCTTTAGTCGTCCGTTCTTTGCCTTGGTCAGTTGGCTCTTCATATGAGCCGACACAGCTTCACACCAGTTGAAAATGGTGCCTTGGTAACAGTCAATTGCCATCCGCATTTGGGATCCGGAAGCAATGTGTAAAGCGGCCGCGCCGCAAATTCTGGTAACCGTGAACGCTATGACTTTGAGTTCGGTAGAGTGATGTGTTTTATCTCTATGCCTTTTGAATGGTGAGCCCCACGTGTGCACCAATCCTCGCGGAGACTAACAAGGGATTGGCCACCCGGCCTAGTCCCCGCAAGACTGAGTTGCTCACCTCTGTTTGGCAAGCCAGTGAGAAAGTATACATCCGAGGGCTCTATCTCGAGCTGGTGCCCTCCTATGTAAAAGCATTGTTCTTGTACGTTCCATCGCTCAACCAGCCATTCCAAGAATCTTACCTGGCCCCTCATGCCCGGTATGGTCCAATATTTGTATAATCCGCATGCTCTTAGGGCATCCAGGGAAGGTTGATGATTTATTGCAGCTTCATCTTCCTCTACATGCTCTCTTTCTCTCCAGTCTAACATGATTAATGCCCTGCATATCAAAAATAGCAATTAGAAATTGATTTGGGAATTTTTGGTGGTTTTTTGAGAGAGTTGGGGTTTTGAAATGCGCGTTTCTCGGAGGACGCACCCCGGCTTTGTAGCACAGGGCACCCGGACGCAGCTAGCCTGAAGGCGGGCTGCGTCTTCCGACCGTTTTCCCGTATGAGAAAAAGTCAGGGGACGCAGGTCACCCGAAGGGCACCTGCGTCCGCCGAGAGGCGCATTCCAAAACCAAAACCCTCCCAAAAAATGAAACTAAGACCTAAAAATTAATTCTAAACGGATAGAAATGCAGAGTAGGATGTGTAAAATACCTGGATGAGACGGCGTTCGATTCCGACGGTCAGATTTTCCGCAGCGACCACGGGAAGTTTCTTGTCAAAAGCTCCTTTTTAACCTCAACAGTGAAACGGTAAAAATGATATGGTAAAAGGTCTTTTTATAGGTTTTTTGGATGAATTATTTCATTTTTTACCATGAAAAGATGTTTTTGAATGTATTTTTGCCTATTTTAAACAGGTATGAGTAATGTGTTGCTTTTGTGCAGGACAAAGGGATTTCGAGGGAAATTGTAATTTTTCACAAACAAAAATATCAGAGTCATCTTTTAAGCCCTTTTCTGACTCCTAAAACATGAAAAGATCGCCGAGTGTTTCTTTTTCACTCGTTAAAACGGAATTAAAAGACGGTCCCCTTTTAGCTCTTTTCTGACCGCAAAATCAGGAAAAGATTGCCGGGTTTTTGTCGTTTCGAACTCGATAAGGAAACAAAACGACGTGTCCTTGATCGCTTTTTACTTTTCAGGTCAACGACACTATTATGAAAGTACTCCTTGGTCGCAAGATCAAGCGGTTCCCCCAGGTATTGTTTTATACTTTTTCGGGCTTGAGGGACACAAATATACGAAAAAGTTCAACGTGGAGTCTCCTTTAGTTTTTTCAGACTCTCTAAAATTGAAAAAACGCCGAGTTTCTCCTATACTGGGCTCGTTAAAACTTTTACAGTAGAGGACCTGTTCAATTACAAACAGGAACGAACCACTCCTTCCTAGGGTTCGAATTTAAACTAGGTTGGACTCATCCAAAGGATGAGCTTATAATCAAGCATATGTTATCCTCCTCAAGCTTGTTAAAAATAAAGAGGTACTTGCCAGAAATGGTGGGGGAAAAGAGAGAAGAATGAACCTGTTTGTCACCTTTTGTCTCAGAAGAAACTTTATTACCACTCTTGAACACGACACTTTTCATTCACCTGGGTTGGGAAATCTTTTACCTCACAGTTGACCAAATCACTTTGAAAGTCTTTAACCGGATTTCGGCGATTAACTTTGAGTTATTCGTCACCAAGCCATCTGTTGTGTCGTTATGTGTTCAAGAGGTCTGCAAGCAAAACTTTCATCTGCAAAATACTTGTCATCCATTTGACCATCCCTGAGTCAGTCCTTACAGCAACATTTCTTCAACTTGAACAATGATTTCGTGTTGCGGGCTTGCCTGCAACGGGTCGCTCTCTATCGACATCGACACATTATCTAGAAAGATGACTTAGGAATCGACAGTACCTTGAAGTCTGCATGCATCAATGGCAGGTTTCTCGCCTTTGACGTCAGTTTACATCATTGACTTTCGATCAAAGGATTCCGTGAAGTGTTCGACATCAAAACATCTATTCACATTTCACGGGTTGTGCTTGGTACTTTGAGAACCATTGACATTACTGGTGGTTTCTCTCACGCTTGTTAACAGTTTACATCATTGACTGGTAATCAAGTGGTTTCTACCATGTTCGACATCGAATCATTTAATCACATGGCTAGAATCGTACCAATTCGGGAAGTAGAAGTGAAGACCCTGGATCTAGTTTCTACCATCCAGGCTGCGAGGAGTTTTGTATTCATTATCTATGTAGACTAATCATAAACAGATGGCTGCGTCCATACTGTGTCTACAAAAGTCTATTAAAATGATGTACTGCAAGATCATTCCTGTATCAGAATAGTTAGTCCATTAGTTAAAGTTTTGAATCTGAGTATGGGAATGCCTACCTCAGTGATGATATAATCTTATCCATGTATTTTGTGTTGAAAATTGCAGGTTCCAACCAGGCCATCCACAAGACAATCCTTGAAATGATAAAGCACTTCACCCTTCCTAGAATTACAAAACCCTATTCTATTCCAGGCTTCGCACTTTAGGGGGCAATCTGTTACACTAAAAAATGTCACCTTGACTACTCACAGTTAGTATGGCTCAAATCAACAGTCATGCTACCCTCTTAGGCAAGTCTCATGCCTCTGTTATCCATCTCAAACTCAAAGAGAGAGAAAGTCTTGTAAAAACTATGTTTATCTCTGGGGTCGCAGGTTCTCTCTAGCCTTACCTGCGGGGACGCTGACCATGTTCACAAAATCGGCGTCCATGGACGCTCTGTATGTTAAGGGACAGGTGCGTCCCTCTGTAAAAGGCAAAATGCACAAGTTTTATCTTGAAAAAGTTACTTGTGGTTACTTCTAGAACATTCTAGAGGTCGGTTTGATGAAATGGATGCGCCTCCAGTTGGTTCATGTATCTCTATTAAGGGGGAACTTATCCCATCAATAAGGGACCTATCCCACCCAAAGAGGGGGATGATCCCATTGATAGTGGACCTGAATAACCTCTTTACAGCACTATAAATAAAGGCATTGAGCCAGAAGGAGAGGAGGTTGGAGCTATACATTTTCTTTGGGTAAATGCTGCAGGATTTAGGTCTTCCATTAGAGCCTTTGTGAGGAGAGATTGTCTTCACTTGATTCTACTTAGGAGAGGGTGAGCTTTGTCAAAGTAGAGGAAAACCCTTGATGGACCCTGGGAGGAACTTGCACAACACCAAGGCCAGGTTGTAAGAGTTTCTTTGTTTCGTTATTAATACAAACTGGTTTATTTTTCTCAATAGCTTGTGTTAATGAGTTATTTCATGTGTTCCTTGGTCTGCATGTTGAATATATGTTTTATTATATGAAATGCAAGTGCTTGGTAATTGTTTGATTGTTTGTGGTTGCAGGAATTGACTTGAAGGAGGAGCTCATCCGGATCGTCAAGAACAGACTTCAACAACAACGTTTTGGAATAAGGTAAGCCTAAACACTTGTAGTTTTCATGTTGTAAAAGGTGTATTTAGAGAAAGATCACTCCATTTTGTCTTGTTTGTCATTAGAACGTCTTAGACTTCTAGGAAGGTCAGTCGTGTCCGCACCCTTGACAAATTCCGTGTGACAGGTGTCTGTCTTGTTAATTTCTTACATGTTATCCTGTATGCCCATAACATAGTGGGTATGCACAGGTCCCAGTCGTTCTGTTGCATGTTACATATTTTGGTCAATGCAATCTCCAATATTTTATTGAATGCTTCCACTATTCCATTCACCTGTGGGTGGTATGGTGTACTTTGCTGATGATAGATGATACATCTAGAACTCCTCGATGAGTGCGTTGATGGTTTCATTCAAGAAGTGCATTCTGCAGTCACTCATTAAGATTTTAAGGCAACCAAATCATGTCAACACATTGTCGAACAAAAATTTTGCAGTCGTAGTGGCCGTGTAGTCCTTAACCGGATGTGCTTCCACCCATCGAGTCAGACACTCTGTCGTGGTGATGATGTAGCGCGCACCCGTCTTTCCTTGAGATTTGATCGACCCCACAAAGTCAATTGCCCATTTTTCGAATGGTTACAATGTCATTTGTGGATTCAGTGGCGTCTCATCCCTTCGTGATGGTTTTCCCATTCTTTGACATATATCACAGGCCTTACAATGCACTTTCAAATCCTGGTACAGGGTTAGCCACCATAGCCCAGTGCAAAGAATCTTCTGTACAGTTGTACGTCCTACATAGTGTCCTTCTGCAGCACCCCCATGTGCTTCCACGAGGATCTGTCGTCATTCAAACTCTGGTACATATCTTCGCAATATCTCATCATTTCCCATTTTGTAGAGGTGCCCCGCAATGATAGAAAAGTCAGCTGTGTGCACCACCAATTCCTTCTTCTGCATGACTGAATATTCCTTCGGCGCAGTCCCTGTAGTTAAAAAATGAATTATATCTTTGAAGTGGCCATCCACAATGCGCACTGCAAATAGTTGTGCATTTGGTAGTCCTTCCTCCAAATTTGTTGGCTCCTCGCTTGTCTCAATTCGTGATAAGTGATCTGGTACTGCATTTAGGTGTCCCAGCTTAAAGATGACCTCAAAGTCATATTCTTCAAATAGTAATAGCCATCTGCATATGCGCCACCCCAACACAGGCCTGTTCACCAAGTATTTAACGCGGAATGGTCGGTATACATCTTGAAATGTCCTCCAAGTAAATAGTGTTGGTATTCCTGGAGCGTGTACACCATTGCCAACCCTTCGCGTTTGGTGGTAGAGTAATTCTTTTCTACTTTCGACAATCTTCAACTCACAAATGCGATCCGGTGATCTACACCCTCCGCACCCTCCTGCGTGAGTACGGCTCCCAGTGCGATACACGATGCATCAACATGTACATGAAATTCCACGTCCCATTTCAGGAAGAGCAAAATTTGCGTGGAGGCCAACTTCCCCTTTAGGACATCCAAACTCTTCATGCAATCATCATTCTAGCAGTATGTCACATCTTTTTTCAATAGCTTTTCCATCGGCGCGGTTATTTAGGCATAACTCTTTATAAACTTCCTATAGTAGCCAGTGTGCCCCAAAGTAGCACGTAACTGTTTGACACTGCGCGGTGCTTCCATATTCAGAATAACAACAATCTTCATAGGGTCCACCATCAGGCCTTTTTTGCAGACCACATGGCCTAGTAGGTTGCCAAAGGGAACGAGGAAGGTGCACATTTTAAGGTTCAGCGCAATCTAGTGTCGATGGCAAGCATCCAACATCAACTGTAAGCTCTCTACATGGTGCTTAACTAATCCAAACACAGTCCAATCGTCCAGATAGATCTCCAAGAATTTGTTGATGTATTCTTTGAATGTCGCCACCACTATGCATGAGAATATCATTGGCGCATTCTTCAGTCCAAAGCGAAAAGCCGGAACTGCTGGAAAAGCTAGAAAAGTCAGAATTGTCGAAAATACGGGAAAAGCTAGAAAATCAGGAAACATCAGAACTGCTAGAAAAGTCAAAACTACTGGAAAAGCTGGAAAAGCCGGAACTGCTGGAACTGCCAGAAAATCTAGAAGTACTGGAATTTCTGGAAAAGACGGAACTATTGGAAAAGCTGGAAAAGTTGGAACTACCGGAAAAGCTGGAAAAGACGGAAAATCCAGAAATGCCAGAAAAGCTGGAAAAGCCAGAAATGCCAGAAAAGCCGGAAATGCTAGAAAAGTCAGAATTTCCAGAAAATCCGGAATTGCCAGAAAAGCCAAAAAAGTCAGAACTGCCAAAAAAGCTGAAACTGCTGGAAAAGCCTGCACTACCGAGACTACAAGAAAAGCCAGAACTGCGAGACTTCCGGAATTGCTGGGAACGACCAAAACTGCCAGGAACAGCTGGAACTACTGGGAACAGCTAGAACTACTAGAATTGCCAGGAACTGCCGAAATAGTCAGAGCATCTGTCTCCGAAGGAGAGCAGCATGCAAGGGACAACTAACTAACATTGGGACAATTGTATGGTACTTAGCAGTAAATACACCAAGCATGCAATGTTACAGCTAGCATGCAAGGGATAACTGGGATGCAACAAAAATCATGCTAAGGACAACAAGCATGCTAGGGACAACAAGCAAGCAAGGTGCAGCCAACACATAGGTCAAGATGGCAACATGGTGCAGAAATGGCACATAATGCAGTACAGTGACAGGTACAGTCATGATTAATGAAGCGTGATGAGATGCAACATAGTGATGATGGGTGCAGCATGGTACAACGCGATGAGGTGCAACATGATGATGAAATGCAGCACAATGATAGGTGAAGGAGTCACCTTGGAGAATTAGTTGAAGCAGCATGCCTTCAACTGATCTCATGTATCATCTTCTTAGAGATGATCTATGCTCTTATCTAGATAAGTCAATGTGTTGACTTTTGTTGTAAATGTACTATCTCTCTCTCTCTATCTGCTAAACTATTGAAGAACATATAAGAAGAATTGATCAAGGGTTTCCCCACATTGGGGTTTGTCCCTGGCTAGCGCCACATCTTGTGTCCTCTTGTCTTGGCTTGTCTTCTGCGATTTATATTTATGTTCTATCTGCAGTTTACTTTAATGCTGATGTGATTGCTAATATGGAAAAGATATTGAGCTAACTGTGAAAATTGAAATAAATTGCTCTAGCATAGAACATACCTAAAATTAACATGGTATCAGAGCTGAGGTGAAGACAATGCCCAAGCAAGAGTGAAAGAGCAATCACTGAGGACTGTTGGGAAAGGACAAAAGTATTAGTGGATTCCTCATCCCTCTTCAAATTCACCAAGGGTGAAGTCGAAGCAGAGAATATTATCATAATGGCACAGCGGAAGTTTCTGATGGCCTACCTAAAGATCACTTCATTCGAAAGTTCAGATCTAAGGGTGGAAGGAAAGGCATATGCCTTGGTTGCAATAAGTTCAGCCATTATGCGAAGGAGTGTCTGAATGGCAGAGACACATATCTTGATGAAGATAACAATCATTCCAGGGAAATCTTCAATGATCAAAGGAATGACAGGTAATGCAGGTCATCAAGGAAATGGTCAACTCTTCAAATAAAGCAAGGAACCCCAGGTATGAAAAATCAAAAGTTGTTTCTAATAAGATAAAGAAGCGTTATCTTGTATTGGCCCTCTCCTTTAGATTCTTTTGGAATCTGGATTATTGATTGTAGTGCTTCAAGGCACTTCATCAGATAGATGGGTGCACTCTCTAATTTGGTAGAGATGGAAACAATCATGGGATTATACTTGGGGCCGATGCCACCTATCTCGGAAAGGGTGTAGGGAATTTTATCCCTCAATTGAATGAGGGTAAATCAATTCATTTACAGAATCTCTTTTATGTACCTGATCGCAAGAAGAACCTGGTGTCCATTTCAGCAATGGAAGTCAAAGTTTTAGGGTTGCACTCATCGATGGTAAGGTACGTGTTTGAAAATAGAATTTTCAAAGATTTTTTTGAGTTCATGGTTGTATCAAGTTGCAAGAACTCCACCGGGGACCATGTCCATTGACACATAGCACCGAAGGTCTGTGAGTTAGATGGTGACAGGGATGCCTGAATAGAAAAAGAGCATGAAAGTACATGTTTGAGATGTACCAAAGGAAAATATTACAAGGGGACCATTCCCCTCATGTATCAGGTCTACAGGTTTGGAACAACCTGAGGAGTTTGAGATTCATGATCGGGAATCTCATGTATACAGGTGGAAGAAATCCATCTATCGCTTGAAGCAAAACTCCCCGGGCATATTATGAGAGGATTGATAGCTATCAGATGAAGTTGAGATTCACTAGGAGTGAAACCGATCCAAACCATTACCCAAAGGTTGTGGGTGATAGACCTCTCATACTGGCACCTTATGGGGATGACCTATTTCTGACAGGTGTAGACCCTTTCATTTGCAGAAGTAAGAGGGAGTTGGATTCCGAATGTGAAATGTTAAACTGCAAGCTTGTGACTACCTCAAGGATATTAACTTTCAGAAGTTATACGGTAGTGATGTTGGACCAGATTTGGGAAATGCCTCTGAGTTTCATAAACTCATTCTCATTGATGTTCTTGGTGACTTTCGTCCGAACATATGTTTTGCAGTTAGCATGGTGAGCTCATATTTGGTTGAGTGTCATTGGATTGGTGCCCAGAATCTTCTGAGATATCTTTGGCGCACAATCTCTCATGGATTGAGATACATTGTCAGAAATATGAAACTGCTTGATTATTCAAATGCTGAGTGGGCAGGCAGTGTGGGGGATCACTAGAGCACATCTCAGTGCTAGTTCTCTTTGGATTCTGCTTCGATATCATGGATGAGTAGGAAGCAGAATTCGGTTGCTATAAGAACTGCCGTGACTGAATACAAAGCTACGAGTATGATCTCGTCTGAAGCTGCATGGTTGCAAAAGCTCTTAAGTGAGATGTTTGTACACATGATGAATACCACTTTGATTCTCTGCGACAACTAGATGTGGGATTCGATTATTGAGGAATCCCATATTCGATGATTGCTCCAGCAAATAGACATCAGATAATGCCTTATCTGGGATATGGTAAGTTGATGAGCGAGGAGGCTCCATCACATTGGGATTGATGTATAGGTTGCAGACATTTTCTTTCAAAGCCCCCGGGAAAGGTCAAATCTGTAACTTTCCCAAACGACTTGGAGTCGTTGAGAGACCTTCTTATAACAGTCCTGCATGTTGCATGAATTGAGCTCTAGGAGCTCTGGGGGGCTTGGGGTACTTACTGGAGCAACATATGACCACAGGGTGACTCACCCTCCCCTGGTGGTGCGCTATGGAAGAGGATGATTCATTCTCCTATGGGCCAGGATGATTCGTTCTCCATGGTGATTGTGGAATAGGATGATCCGTTCTCCTATGGGCCAGGATGATTCATTCTCTATGGCGACTATGGAACAGGATGATTCAATCTCCTGTGGGCCAGGATGGTTCGTTCTCCGTGGCGATTGTGGGCCAGGATGATTCGTTCTCCATGGCATCCATTGACAAGATGATTCATTCTCTTGTGGGCCAGGATGATTCATTCTTCGTGGTGACTGTGGGACAGGATGATTCGTTCTCCATGGCATCCACTGACAAGATGATTCGTTCTCCTGTGGACAGGATGATTTGTTCCCATGTCGAGGCATCCTACCCATGCAATCTGGGACTCATGGGAAGTACCTCTCATCTGATCAATGAGTAGTGAAATGAGGATAGGGACCATAGTAGTTCTATTGATGGACGCATCATTGTATCTTCCATACTCCCTACGCTAGGATGACCTCCACTGATCTAGGATCAGTATGAGTGGTTTGAGACACTCTCTTGTGATTTTGCTCTGTGATCAGTATGAGTTGTTTGAGACACTCTCTTATGATATTGATCTGGGATCAATGAAACTGATATGGGATCAGTATGAGTGGTTTGAGACACTCTCTTATGATATTGATCTGGGATCAATGAATCTGATCTGGGATCAGTATGAGTGGTTTGAGACAATCTCTTGTGATATTGATCTAGGATCAATGAAACTGATCAAGGATCAGTATGAGTGGTTTGAGACACTCTCTTGTGATATTTCTTCGAGACTAATAAAACTGACTTCGGGTCAGTAAGAGTGATGTGACACACTCTCTTCAGATGAAACTGACTTCGGGTCAATAGAGAATGGTATGGGACATTCTTGATCAATTCTTCTTCTTCATGGTTCAGCAGAGTAGAGTAAAGCAAAGCAGAGTAGAGCAGAGAAAATTAGAGCTCAGCATAATAGAGCTCAACAGATCAGAGTAGAGTAGAGTAGTGCAGAGCACTGATGACAGAGATAGTACAGTTGAACATATGGATCAGCGGATGGAGTTATCCCTAGTTGATAAGGAGTGTTAAAATTGGAAACTAGGGTCAAACTCCATGCGGGTCATCTTATTTATGGCAGCTAATATTTTTCTTGGATCCCTCTCATCGAGAGGTGTAGGATTTATCTAAAGATCATCCGATTCCAATAAGTATTTATGAAGATATGAATTTATTTTGATTATGGACAAATTGTCAAGTCAGCCAGCAACTTATGTAGGCTCAAAAGCCCAACAATCATGTCTATTCAACCTCTACGTTTTAGTATAAATAGAAGAGGACTTGAAGTCATTTGTCTCACACACACTCACTCTTGTGATCTCACTTCATCCTGTTTTGGGTTTGATGAAGATGAGACCTAGAGGGAGTGCCATAGGGTATACGCTACCCTAGATCTAAATATAGTCATGGGAGAATAAGCTCTACGTTGCTCAAAAAGCTAGAAAAGCCAGAAAACCCAGAAAACCCAGAATTGTCGGAAAAGCCGGAAAAGCTGGAACTGTCGGAACTATTGGAAAAGTCGGAAAACCCAAAACTGCCAGAAAAGTCAGAACTGCCAGAACTACCGGAAAAGTTGGAAAAGATGGAAAATCCGGAAAATCCAGAACTAGTAGAACTTCCAGAAAAGCCAAAAAAGCAGGAACTACCAGAACTGCTGGAAAAGACAGAACTTCCAAAAAAGCCAGAAATGCGGGAACAGTCAGAATTTCCAGAAAAGTCAGAAAAGATAGAAAAGTGGGAACTGCCGGAAAAGTTGGAACTGCTGGAAAATCCAGAATTGCCAGGACTTCCAAAACTACCGAGAACAACCGAAACTGCTAGGAACAGCTAGAACTGTTGGGAACAACTGGAACTGCCAGAACTGCTAAGAACCGCTGAAATAGCCAAAGCATCTGTCTCCGAAGGAGAGAAACATGCAGGGACAACTAACTAACATTGGGACAGTTTTATGGTACTTAGCAGTAAATACACCAAACATGCAATTTTACAACTAGCATGCAAGGGAAAACTAACATGCAACAACAAGCATGCTAAGGAAAACAAGCATGCTAGGGACAACAAGCAAGAAAGGGACAACAAGCAAGCAAGTTGCAGCCAACACATAGGTCAAGATGGAAACATGGTGCAGCAATGGCACATAATGCAGTACAGTGATGGGTACAGTCATGATTAATGAAGTGTTATGAGATGCAACATACTGATGATGGGTGCAACATGGTGCAACGCAGTGAGGTGCAACATGATGAAGAAATGTAGCACAACGATAGGTGAAGGAGTCTCCTTGGAGAAATAGTTGAAGCAACATGCCTTCAACTGATCTCTTGTATCACCTTCTTAGAGATGATATATGCTCTTATCTAGATATGTCAAAGTGTTGACTTTTGTTGTAAATGTATTATCTCTCTCTCTCTGTTGAACTATTGAAGAACATATAAGAAGAATTGATCAAGGGTTTCCCAAGATTGGGGTTTGTCCTTGGCTAGCACCACATCTTGTGTCCTCTTGTCTTGGCTTGTCTTATGCAATTTATATTTATGTTATATCTGCAGTTTACTTTAATTCTGATGTGATTACTAATCTAGAAACGATATTGAGCTAACTGTGAAAATTGAAATAAATTGCTCTAGCATAGAACATACCTAAAATTAACAAGAATGGATAGCAAGAGCGACGCATAGTGGAAGGTCTTGCTAAGCTCTTGTGCATCATGAAAATTTGCGAGGAACTCACCGCAAAGATAGCACGCCCAATTAATCTAAACTCGTTCTATGCATTGGGCCACTAGTGTTTCAACGGGTGCCGACACTTCGTCTGCACGACACTTCCGCATAAATTTTCTTGCCAAAATCTGCTTGGCCACCTTCATCAAAAGATCACAAATGCTCAAGATGGCATAGCCTCGCGGCTTCTTCATGAGCTTGAATTTCTCCTTCATGGTCTCCTCGAGGGTATGCTCGCCACCTTTTCCACCAAACATCATGGCTGGATTTTCCCCTGTATATAGTAGCCATGTGATCCTATGGATCAACATGTCGGTGATGGGTATTGGCTCCTCCAGCCACAGACGCCCATTCTGCACCAAGAATAGTAGTTGCTTGATTACCAATAATGTAATGGGTGTGCGATTGTAGTGCGGCACCCATAGCAAGTTGACCAGACCTGCCTTGTCTACACCGTTGATCCACTTCCACGGTTCCAACACAGTAATCCCGGTGGTTGTATGAACAACACGATGCATTAGTTGGTTTGTCACCAAGAGAGGGAACTTATCATTGTCGGCTAAGTCCCAGTCTTCCAATTTCAATAGTGGAACCCACCCCAAGCACGGTCCTTCAAAGACAGTCTCGTCCAACAATAGAGGTATGTGCAAGGTGACCTTGCTTTCATCAATGTCCTTCAACACCTTGGTCTTGCCCTTGTGCGGAGGGATGTATTCAAGCAAATTAGTAATAGGGTTAGAATGCTCAACTTCAACGTCCTCCACTTCCACCGCCATATCCTCATCATCCATCGGGATGTCCTCAATATCTTCCTCCTCCGGTTCTAATTTAATAGTTTTTCCCTTTTCCTGTGTGGTGGGCTTGTGCTTCTATGGGTTTCTTCTAGGCGACGTGCGCACGGGTGTCGCAGCCTACTTTCCTTTCTTATCCTTCTCACTCTCCTTGGTCAAGGTAGGCTTTGGTCTAGGCATACGCAGTGACTTGGGGACTACAACTAGTACCTCTACAACCTCCAGAGTAGCTCCCTCCACCTCCATAACAACTTATGGCATAGCCCCCATGGATGTCACTACTTCAAAATCCATAGCTTCTGATCCTAGGATAATGTCACAGATGATGTTACAGTTGGACTCTAGAAATCGATCAAACACTGTCCAGTCAAGAAATGCTTCGAAGAATGCATGGTTCTTGCACGTTTGATATCGTCAAAATGCCAAGTGTTTTTTGTTGGGTAGCCACATGTAATTTATAGGCCATTTTGAATTCAAATCCTACTGTTCCCCCCAAAGTTGGTTCATTAATGCGAGATTAGCAACAGATTTTCAAGGATCTTACACATAAATTTCATCTTAAATGCCACCCCCACCACCGCCCCGGCTCCATTTGTCTGCATTCTCATCGTCAAATCATGAATAGTGACTTTAATGGTCACTTTCCGACTGACCTACACAATTTTTCCCTGGGTAGCGCAACTCTCTCCATGCTGTTGCAAACCTTGTGACATCTCGTCATTCTACACAATCCCCCGATCGCGTACTTTCCCACCTCGGGTACAGTATTTTATAGTCCCACGCCTCCTTTTAGCTTCCTGGAGTGCTAAGACTGTGCTACCTTCATATAGCCACTTAGCCTGGTCACCAGTGTATGGCTTTAGTCGGCTAGCATTCACCTTTCCTGGGAAGGGATCTCCATTCAATTTAACCAACTGAATTGGTCCACCATTAATAATATCCTTAATGACATAGGGCCCTAGTGAGTGCATCCTAAATTTCCCTAGAAATTTATCAAACTTGCTGTCATATAACAAAACCAAATCATTTACCTTAAAGGTGCGCAGTTTAATGTATCGATCATGCCATGCTTTTTCGTGTTGATTTTGGACTTGTCAGTGAAATCCAGCCAGAAACCTTTCTTCCTCAAGCTCAACAAGCTACATAAGCCTCTCCTCTAGGGCTCCATGATTCGTTATACCTGTGAATTCTGCTATGCACAGACTAGGCACAATGTATTCCATTGGCATCACTACTTCAACACCATATACAAGCCTAAAGGGTGTCTTTTAGTCAACATTTTGCATGTCGTTCAATAAGCCCATACTACTACGGGTATGCGCAGGTCCCAATCATTTCATTGAGCATTACAAACCTTGGTCAGTGCATTTTCCATTACCTTATTGAATGCTTCCACCATCCCATTAGCCTATGGGTGATAAGGTGTGCTTTTCTGGTGATATACCTGAAATTTTGTTGTTAGCGTGCAAATCGTTTCATTCAGAAAGTGCGTACCACAATCACTCATCAAAATTGTTGGACACCCAAATCACATCAGTACATACTCAAAGAGAAACTTCATAGCAGTCGCACATGTGCAGTCCTTCACAGGTTGTGCCTCCACCCATGGACTCAAATACTCAGTCGCAGTGATAATGTACAACACACTCGTCTTCTTTCCTTGAGGCTGAATGGGTCCCGCAAAATTTATTTCCCATTTCTCGAAAGGTTGTAATGTTATCTGTGGGTTCAAAGGTAGCTCACCTCTCCATGATGATCTTCCAGTCCTTTGGCACAAATCGCACACCTTGCAGTAGGCTTTTGAATCCTTATGGAGGGTTGGCCACCACAACCCTGCACGTAGAATATTTTGTGCGTTCGCCCTTCTTGTGTAATGCCCTTCCACTGCACCCCCATATGCATCTGTGAGGGTACTGCTTCTTTCAAACTCTAGTAAATATCATTGCAATACTTCATCAGACCCCAATTTGAACAGATGTTTGACAATGACAGAAAAGTCTGTCGTGTGCACCACTAACTCCTTCTTCTCCTGGGTGGTGTAGCCTTTCGGGGTAGTTCTTGTCATTTGGAAGTGTAAGATGTCTTCAAAGTGACCATCCAAAACACGCACTGCAAAGCGTTGCGCGTCAGGCAATCTTTCCTCCAAATTAGCGGTCTCTTCTCTAGTTTCGATGCGCGACAGACAGTCTAGTCCCGCGTTCAGTCTCTAGGCTTCATAATAACTTCAAAATCATACTCTTGGAACAATAAAAACTACCTGCAGATTCTCCCCCCCAACACAGGCTTACTGACCAGGTATTTCAATGCAGAATGATTTGTATGCATCTTAAAATGTTCACCCTGCAAATAGTGTCTAAACTTTTGGAGTGCATATACCATGGCTAGTCCTTCGTGCTCAGTGGTGGAATAGTTCTTCTCAGCCTTGGATAACCTCCTGCTTGCAAACGCTATAGGATACTCCAATTCTCCTTCGCCAACCTATGTCTGTACTGCTCCCAGTGATATACATGACACATCTACTTGTACATGAAACTTCTTCTCCCGATCGGGGAAGATTAAAACTAGCGCGGTGAACATTTTTCCTTTCAGCACATCCAGGCTTTTTTGATAGTCCTCATTCAAATAGAACATGACATCCTTTTTCAACAACTTCTCCATAGACGTGGTGATCTATGCATAGCCCTCGATAAACTTCCTATAGTACCCAGTATGTCCCAATGTTGCACGCAGTCGTTTCACACTCCTTGGTGCCTCCAGGTTAATTATAATTGTGATCTTCATAGGGTCTACCATCAATCCCTGTCTGCATACCACATGACCCAGTAGAGTCCCAAAGGGGACACCAAAAACAAATTCTTTAGATTGAGTGCAATTTGGTACCTTCAACAAGTATCTAGCATTAAGCGCAAACTTGCCACATGGTGTTTTACCAATGTAAACACAGTACAGTCATCAAAGTAAATCTCCAGAAACTTATGAATGAAGTCTTTGAATACAGAAATGACTACGCATGAAAAAATCGCAGGCACATTCTTTAATCTGAAAGGCATTAACATGTATTAAAAACACCCCCATTTAGTCGTGAAGGTCATCTTGCTTCTATCTTCAAGTGTGATTTTGATCTGATGGTACCTAGAGAACCCATCAGTGAAGGAGTATGCTTGCTGGCCACCTACATTATCTAATACCTCATCAGTGAATGGAGTGAGGAAAGGATCATGCATGCAAGTGTCATTCAACTTCCTGACATCTACACATATCCTTATTTCATCCTTCTACTTCTCTTCTTGTACCACCATTGGTCTCACCCAATCAGATTCTTCTATTCCTACCGCAAGCATCTTATCTAACTCTAAGCAGACCTTCTCCTTATACCTCAGATTGAGACGATAAGCTATTTTCTTAACCAGCTTCCCGTTGGGTTTCAACGTGATCTTCATAATGCCCAGGTCTCCTATTATCCCATTTAACTCTATAAACTTGGTAGGGAACAAATCCTGGTATTCGCGGAGCAATTCAGTGACCTTATCTACTGTCATGTGCTATCGGGTAAAATGCACGAGATGAAAACTACCCTTGAAAGTCTTCCCGGGACTTCTAACAAACTGTAAGGTTATCTGGAAAAGCTACCTGTTACACGCATGTTCATATATCAGACATATATTGACAGGATATGGAGAAAGGATCACCTTTGGTTCTTTCTAGATTTGCTTGGGGATCTCCGTGCGGTAAGAAGAACTCCTCCTAACCGGCTCCAAGACGATTCCTACACAAAAGAACGAAGCAAACCAATCACAGCATATACTTCTGACAATTAATGTAAGAATCCGTAAGAAACATGTATAAATGTATAACTTATCTACTCAACACAACAAGCATCAAAATGAACAAATAAATGCACAATATCACTGACACTTTGGAGTAGGGAACACAACCGCAATCCTATATTCAGAATAGAAGAGTGATTACAACAATCCTATTGTACCAGCCTTCCTTATCCCTTCTTCCTCTCTCTCTCTCTCCTTCTTTCAGCTAGATCCTTCAAGAATATGATAGTATCACAACAGTACCATGTACTATATTTCTAAATTCTCCGACCCCTTTTGCAATGGCCCTCTCATTGCTTATATAACAATCGAATTAAGGCTGCCCAACTCCACCTATAGTTCATTAAGGCAAAAACCATGAACCTGCCATGTTTGCAAGCATTTTCCCATTTGCCTTCATTCTCAGAATATAATTTATCCAAATATCTTGATTTTTGGAGTTTCCCTGCTTTTCTTGTGCAAATTTAGGGATTTAATATATAGATATTTATGAGCATATTCGTTGGCATAGCCTCTTGAACATCACTTAAGTTCACTAGCGCTCCCCCTGGTCTAACAACAAGAGTTAGCAGGTTTACTAATGCTCCTTTATGCTTGGTAACAAGCTTTATAAATCAGGTTGTCAGGGTACGGAGAGCGTTAGTGTGGATTCTGGGCCTGCAACTGTAGTCATTGATTCAGTCATCTTGTCTTTCTCCTCTGAGTTGATTAGGAGGTCAATTTTTCCTATAACAGATGCCCCCTAAAGTATGAGATCAGAGGCAGAGACAATGGCCGAAATACTTTATGAAAAAACACTGTAATTCACTGTCAAAATCTTTGTAGAGACAGAGAGAAGTTTCGGGCGGTAAGGAAAACTTGATACAACAAAAGTACATATATATAAACTGCTAAAATCATGTCCTGAGTCGGGAATTCCCATGCTCAGTAGCTATGTCAGAGTAACTTTCTCCTTAGAGATATAACAATGCTGGCTGCCAATATGGCATAGGGTGGATCCAGTGTCATAATAGATTATCCTAAAATGGCTGTGTCCAAAGAACAATATCGCAGCTTGGGAGAAGAAACAAGGGTGAATGATGGAAGCCTCTACCCAAGGTCTTGATTCCTGCTTCATCGAACATCATAGATCGGTACATGTGATAAAATGAGTTGACATCAAACATGCACGAAATCATCTGATTACCAGCCAATAATGGAGACTGTTAACAGATGCGAGGAAGGCCACTGATAATGGTGATGGTCTCCAAGATGCACAGTGAAAACTAGCGAGTGTGAAAGAATGTTTGTCATCGAACACTTGTAGAATCGCTTAACTAGGAGCCAATAATGAAAACTCATGATCAAGCATAAGGTAACCTGCCACTAATGTCTGCAACCAATGAGGCACTGAATATGTTTCTGGGTTACCTTCCTAGATAGAGTGTTGAAGTCGATAGGAAGGAACCTGTCGAAAGGTAGGCAATAATGTGTCCTACATCAGTCGACATGAAACCAGACAAGGATGGTTTTGTTTTTGAAGAACCTTTTGAGCTTTTGGGTCTAAACAATGAAGGGCATGATGAAAGGATACGTAGGGTCAGTTAGTCGAGGAAAGAAGTACGGACCCTTGAACAATAGAAGGCATGACAACGGTTTTAACTAGACAACACTAGACTCATGAACACTACAGAGTGTTTAAGATATGGAGAGGCAATGAAATAAGGGTAAATAGGCTAAAAAATCATAGGTTGGTAGGGTTCATATTGAAAGGCTATCAAAATGATGGTTTATTTGAGGGAGTGCCATGTTCAAGGGAACGAACGCTGTTGAACCATGCTTTCGAATATAGGATACAATTGTATTTCCACTTTTCCCCGTCTGAATTTTAATTAGTCTAGACGGGTAAACTCATCGATATTTTTCATGTTTAAAGATTCTGAAAATGATCACAAAAAAGAAACACTCTTTTCCCTACCTAATTAGTTTAATGAGTCCAAACAAGCAAACTCGTCGATTTTTTCATCTTTTAAGAGTCTGGAAAGTATCGTAAAAAGAACGATTCTATATCTTGTCTATGTATTTAAAGAGTCCAAACTAGACAACTCGGTGATCTCTTCATCTTTAGAGAGTCTGAAAAGATCGTAAAGAGATACTCCATGGTGGTCCTTTTGTCAAAGTTGTTAACCAGGTGTGACAAAAGGTTAATAGTATACTCGGATCAGTTAATTTTTCGTATTTAATCTATTGAACCCGGATAAAGAGAAACCTTTTTCCAATAGATTTCAACCTCATTTTGTTATGAGTATGAGGCAGCGAGCTAAACTCGTGTTTTGTCGTGACATTTTAACAAGCTCAGTAACAAAAACTCGGGATTTTTCATTTTTTAACGAGCAAGAAAAAAGTACGTGAAAGAATGCTCGGGTCATCTTTAGCATGTTTAATGAGCAGCACGACACAACTCGGGATTCTTTCAGTTTAAAGAGCGAGAAAAAAGTGCCTAAAAAGGATGCTCCGTTGGTATTTTTCAGTTTATGAGCTGGAACAAGATCAAAAAAGAGGTGCTCAGAGCATCATTTGCATATGTTTAACGAGTGGAAATGATGAAAAACTCAGGGATGTTTATATTGTTTAAAGAGCGATAAAATGTCCCTAAAAGTGCTTTACGGATTGTGGTATATACGTTAAACAAGCCCTACTACAAAAACTCGGAGATGTTTATATTTTTTAAAGAGCAATAAAATGTCTCCAAAAGTGCACTACCATAGTTAGATAGATTTTAATGAGCTTAACGATGAAAACTCGAGGATGTTTGTATTTTTTGAAGAGCAATAAAATATCCCTAACAGTGCTCTACCATAGTTAGATAGATTTTAACAAGATTAACGATGAAAACTCGGGGATGTTTGTATTTTTTGAAGAGCAATAAAATATCCCTAACAGTGCTCTATTCGTCTTTGTAGCAGTTTACCGAGCCCAAAGTAGACGACTCGAGGTTTTTAGGATTAACGAGCAAGAAAAATACCATAAAAAGAATGCTCGATCTTTCTCAATCTCATGCTTGACATTAGAAGGGTCTATGCCATGTATTTCCTTATAAGACCAAGTAAAAACGTCGCGGAAGTCCCTAAATGTGTAGGTGAAGCTTAGAATTTCCTCAGGATTGAGATTGGCTCCACTCTGTATGTTTTCCATGATACCTGTCATGACAGAAATATCAGGGAGCAATGTTTGTGAAATATTGCCCCTGTTTCCTTCCAATTCCAAAAGTTGGATAGTCGTATACAGTAAGGAAATGATTTCATGTGCATTAGGTGATAGGATTTGGAGAGGCATCATGTTCGAATTAGATATCGAAATATGATGGTGCGAATCCTCCCAAGGTCGCTCTTCTAACCTCGTGATCTCTCTAATAGCTTCATCCACCAATAGGACTTGATTGAGTGGATCGAAAGAAGGAGCGGTTATGGGAGGGGCGGTGGTACTGTTGGCCGAAGCTAAAGTGACCAGAGATTCGTATGCAATTTGAATGGCTTCGCAAGCCAATTCAGCTGGTGACAACAACATTTGTTCTGCGTAAGTGTCAATGTCTGAAGGAGTTGGTAGGATCCATGGACCGGTTTGTTCATGAGGAAAAGATGAAAGCATGTTGATTGATTGTGAAACCTTCGATGGCTGAAGAGGGAAACAACCCATGAGGGAAGAAGCCTTCAGTAGACCAGTACCTAAACTAATGTAACTATCAGTTCCACCTCCTACTAGGGGTACAGAGCCACTTGGTAATGGTGAATAATCAGGGGTGCAGAAAGAGAACTGATCTACTATAATAATATTTCCATCCAATGGAAATTGGATGATGCGAAAGATAGTAGATACGACGGCCGTCATGGCATATGTCCAACTGCGACCCAGCAACAGATTATAGTCGAGTTTATTGTCCATGACTTCTACATCCACCATTACTGTTTTCCCATGCAATGTGATATGAAAACTGGCTAGGTATCCTTTTGGGATAAAGGTGTGGCCGTCAAAAGCTTTAAGGGAGTTTGACGGCGGGGAAAGGGTTGGGGAACCCAAGGCGAGCCAACATGAAGCCGACGTGATGCAGGTTGAAGCACCTTCGTCGATGACAGTTCTGTGTATACCTTTACCTTTTGTGGTGATATGCACCTGGAATGCAAGCTGGTGAGAAAGGGGAGGTTTACACTTGTCCATGTCGAAAATAGCAAGCATGGAATCCATAGGGTCAATACCTCCAATAGCCGAAAGCAAAGCTTTTTGTTGGGTGGGGCATGTTTGTAATACTTCGAGTGCCAACATAGCTGACGGCGCTTGTGCCAAATCCTCTACGATATTGTAGTGTTGGGCGGCACGTGCAGATGTATTGTGCGTTGTGCATCAAAGTGCCACTTTGGGGGGTCGAATTAGAAAGTCCTCAACCGGCCTCTCGATATTTAGATTTCTGGGTGGTGATGGGTTTTGACCTGAGGATGGTTCTGCTACCGGAGCGACAGGAGCTCCATAATATTTAGCTCTTGTGGTGAGATCTATCGTTCCAAATGTGTAAACAACAAAATATCCTTCTCCAACTGAAGGATGTTGCAAACCATCGCTACCCCATGACGTGGGTTGCGTTTGGTTGGCAACGAGATTTTGCTGTTGTTGAGTAGGAAAAGGATTTTTAAGGATAGCAGGTGCCTTAAGATAATCTCTTTTGGCAAGGTAATTCGTGCATTCTTGAAGACATGGACAACACCAAGTTACGTGATCTTCAAGATAGATTTTACACGAATAGTTGGTGCCTTTATCCTTTTCCGCATCAGTAGGCGCAGTGGCCTTCTGTTTTGGGTTGGGCTGCTTTGTTAACTCCTCTCCAGAAGGAGCAGTATTTTTCTTACTCTTATTTTTCTTGCCACCAGATTTCTGTGTAGATTGCATAGAGTTTATCGCAGCGACAGGAAGAGCAGTTGTTTTGGCGGTAGCGGAAGCATTGGGGTTACTGGGAGCATGGGGGATTATGTTGTAAAGAGTGCCAAACTGTGAATATATCAAATCCAAGTGTTGGGCATGACATATGGATTGGTCTTCTGTGACCGCACCACCTAGAGCGACATCTCTAGTGATTTGTGGAAGTAACGACCTGCAGAACCAGTCCATTAAGAGAAAGTCTGGGAGGGGAGCTTTGACTAACCTCCGCCTACGTCTCCATTCATGTATATGATCAGAGATGTGGGTGGTGGTATCCTGACAAAATGAAGTGAGGAACTCTATCCCAGTCTCATAGTTGATAGGTAGCTGTAAGTGCTTCAGGAATTCCATCGCTAAATTATCAAAGGTATTGACTGACGCATGTGGTAACTCAATATACCACTTTGCAGCATTGCCAGTGAGGGTGCGGGGAAAAAGACATAACTAGACACTATCATCCACCATGTAGTTAGAAACACTCCAAAGATGGTAGGTGGTGATATGGGTGCCTGGATCCTCCCCTTGTTTTCCGTTGAACTTTGGAATGTCCGTCGGTATTTTATGCGGGATCGGCGGCCATTGTAGGTTGTGGTAGATGGGGTCGTTTGTCAACTTGTATAAGTTGGGGATATCCAATGTTGCCAAAAAAGGCAAATTGTTGGGTGCCCCCGACTCGGACCATGGTGATGACGGATGACTTGAGGAGCTCTACGCTCCTCCCATCATTTGGTTCCCCATGGTGTACATGGGCTGCATGGTGAAGTAGTTTCTTTGCAGTACGGTGTGGTAAAGTGGATTCCCATGAGGATTGTGATACTAGGGTATGAAGTTGCCCCCAGTATAAGCGATGCCCCCTTGACTCATCTAAGTTTGTGAGTAGGGTGCCCCCATGGATTGGGTGGGGATCCCTTGTGGATTCCCAACCGACACAGAACTAACCATATGGCTTTGATTGACAGAGTGAACACTCATGTCAATCAGCGACTGTCCATGCATGCCTGAGAATGGCAGGGGAACTGTTACATTCTTCGCCGACATGTGCATATTGGGAACCACCCTAGATATCTAAATCTGGGGGTTAAACCATACGTTGGCAGCCGACCTCGGTATTGGTAAACTGGAACCGCGCCCATAGTGCCACATTGGGTGTTATATGGAGCACTATATGTGGCACTAGTTGAAGCTATGCTTTGGCGCACCATAGGAGTGGAACCTGGCATTTGTTGGGCTCCACTTATAGAGGGTGTTATGTGAGTTGTAGTACCTGGGATGAAGGGGATTGCAGGGTTCCACATTACTGGTGTTGTGATGACCATCGTCTAGGGAAGTGGTAGAGGACTCACAATGTCTCTATAATTCCACAACCCTTGAGGTGTCGACTGAATAGATGGGAGAGTTCCTCCCACTGAAGAGTGAAGTACAGGTACCACGGGAGAAACAACAGGATCTGACAGATTTGTAAGTGGAGTGTTAAAATGAGGAAGAAATCCTTTCGTGAAGAAATACTCCGGCAAACTAGAACTGTCGGTCATCTAGACAGATCCCCTGTGCGATTTGGGAGACTTATTCCTCGAAGATGAGGAATCTGAGTCAGTGGAACTTGGCGGATCCTCCATAATGAGTGGAGGAAGTCCTAACAACCGTCTAGATTGACGATGAGGGCCGGATGTAGCCACAATGACTGTTAAGGTTTATCAAATAGATTTTAATGTGATATTCTTTAAAGTCTCGAAAATAAGAGCACTTAGGTACCTAAAAAGAAAAAATACACTAAATATGACAATCAGCAAACAGAGGGAAATTACCTCATCCGATAAACACCAATTACTGGAGATGAAACCCAATCCCTTAATGAGTAACAGTGAAGGATGGCCAAATGTATGGTTACGGTTACTTTTGAGCTCCGCCCGGACCTTAGATTGAGGGGCTAAGTACTCTCGTGAAGATGAACACCCTCCAAAAAAATGAAGACAAAGTAGATCCGTCCATTTGAGGTACCAAGATAACTCATCCCAGTCACCTTATGTAAGTACCTAGAAGTATTGGCCACTAGAGATACCTCAATTCACATACATTACCAGGGGGACATAGTTGTAGACAACACGCTGTGTGGGCAGGATACCTGAGCCCCTGACTCAGTTCTAAAATCCCCGAAGGGACCCCCGATACACAAAATGCCCAAAGGAGTTTTAAAAGAAGGTGGGCTACCTTCGATTACAGTCCGATGTGGTCTTGTATTTCGCTCCGTTGTGAGTGGAGTGGTCCTGGTAATATGAGTGCAGAAGGATTTTCCACTCATTAACGACACTAGTTTGATTTTCAACCTTGGGTAGTTGACTCACTCTCTTATCCCAAGGTCCTAATCTATCTAATGTTGGTTTGCTCAAAAAATAGTAACTGATTGTTTTTAGTGTAAATTTTAGTGTACTTTCTTATTTGTCTTTGGAGGGGGTGTTGACGTATGAATATGATGAGACTCTCGACTCAATAAACCATGCAGAACAATGCTTTGAATTTTTTTTTTCAATTTCTTATGCAAACAAGTCTTATTCTACACATGTATTATTTCACATATTCATGGATTCATTAGTGCATCTAAAGCCATTCAACACTTTTCATAACCAAAAGTTTCTTTTCTCAATATTCCCTAACAACTGTTGAACCAAAAAAAAGCAACCTAAAACTATTTCGATAGAAGGAGATGTACAATGTATTAGCTTTTCTTTCAACAAAAATTTCTTTTATGAGAGAAAAACTAAAACATTTTCTTAAAAAATAAATTTTAAGACACCAAATTTGTTAGCATGATACTGTTGCAGATCTTACTTTCACCCCTGAGACAAGGTTTCCCCCCGTTTTGGTCCATAAAACCTCTTGAAAAACATGGAAATGGGAGACTGACGCTCTGTCTATGTGTAAACAGAGCTTTAGTTCAGCCACTAACGCTCCTTGTGCATAGTCAAAGAGCTTTATAAAGCTATGTGTAGACCAGCAACCTGCATTAATGAGGGAAATAGATCAAAAAGTGGGCTTTTGGGATCAGTTTCTGAAGAGAATGCAACTTTACAGGAAGGAACAAGTTAGATGGTGGATCAGAGAAGGATATTAAGAAGTGGGAAGCTCATAGAAGAGAGAAGGGATCTGAGAGGAGTCCAGGTAACCGGGAACTAAATCTATAGTCCCCAGCGGAGTCGCCAATTCTGCTATGGGGTAAAATGCACGGGATGAAAACTACCCTCGAAAGTCTTCCCGAGACTTCTGAGAGACAGTAAGGTTATCTGCAAAAGCTACCTGTTACAAACATGTTCATCTATCAGACATATATTGACAGGATATGGAGAAAGGATCACCTTTGGTTCTTTCTAGATTCGCTTGGGGATCTCCATGCGGTAAGAAGAACTCCTCCTAACAGACTCCAAGATGATTCCTACACAAAAGAACGAAGCAAACCAATGACAACATATACTTCTGACAATTAATGTAAGAATCCGTAACAAACATGTATAAATGTATAACTTATCTACTCAACACAACAAGCATCAGAATGAAAAAATAAATACACAATATCACCGACACTTTGGAGTAGGGAACACAACTACAGTCCTATATTTAGAATAGAAGAGTGATTACAACAACCCTGTTGTATCAGCCTTCCTTATCCCTTCTTCCTCTCTCTCTCTCCTTCTTTCAGCTAGCTCCTTCAAGAATACGACAGTATCACAATAGTACCATGTGCTATCCTTCTAAATTCTCTGACCCCTTTTGCAATGGCCCTCTCGTTGCTTATATAGCAATCGAATTAGGGCTACCCAACTCCACCTATAGTTCATTAGGGAAAAAACCATGAACCTGCCCTGTTTACAAGATTTTTCCCATTTTCCTTCATTCTCGGAATAGAATTTCTCCAAATATCTTGATTTTTGGAGTTTTCCTACTTTTCTTGCACAAATTTAGGGATTTAATATCTAGATATTTATGAGAAAATTCATTGGCATAACCTCTTGAACATCACTTAAGTTCATTAACACTCCCCCTGGTCTAACAACAAGAGTTAGCAGGTTTAATAACGCTCCTTTATGCTTGGTAACAAGCTTTATAAAGTAGGTTGTTAGTGTACAGAGAGCATTAGTGTGGATTCTGGGCCTGCAACTGTAGTCATTGATTCAATCATCTTGTCTTTCTCCTCTGAGTTAATTAGGAGGTCAATTTTTCCTATAACATCGTGTCATCCCAGTAATCTCCAATCTTCATGAATTTGGGCTCTCACTTCGTGCCAATATTTATTTGTTTAGTTTTCAGTGGTGCGATTATATCAAGATTCTCGATCTACAGTACCTCGACCTCGAGGTGACCCTCGATTTCAAGGATATTAATCTTTTGGGGGTCATTGTCTTCTTCTTCAACAATCACGTTATAGCATTGCAACGTGTGGCTCAACTGAGTAGTCTAATTGGGTCGAATTAGATCCAAAGGATCCTACAGTATCCTAAAGATCATTGCTTTAACTTCTTGTAGCACTTCGTCAATACATTCAATTAAGAACCCTTCGTGCAAAATATTCCATTCTTCTATGCCATGGTGGAGCTCTGTCTCCAAGTAGCAGTTCATCGGGATGACATCCATGGTGTGACAGAACAAGTGCACCCATTCATGTTGGGGCTCCACTCCATAGGCATTAGCCCATCTGGCCAAGTGTTCATGTGGATCATCGTTCCCATCATAATTATCCGTCACTCGTACCTTTGAATTCCCAAAGCATGTTCTCATCATCCTCCTATACTCACGCCAATCATCAAAACTACCCTTGTGCGTACCCCACCATCTTGCGGATGTAGGACATAGTGCCTAGTCCAAATCCTGGAAGCACTCCTTCTCTGTTACTTCCCTCTCAAATGGATCCAAAAACACATCCACATCATTCAAGCCATCATAAGTGGGCATATTTCTTACCTCTAATGACACACATCGTAGCGACCAGGTCATCATGTTACAGGTCAGCGTAGTTACTTCATGTAGCCGATTCTTCCAGTGCTCTAATTCTTCGTTCAAGTCTGTGGTGCAAGAACTCTAACGATCCCATGTAATTCATCCATCTGCTATCAAATTCACCCAATATTGGTCTCGTGTTGTTATCTTATATATGCAGTCCAAATCGTCATCGCTTTCGTAATCGCAGAATGGTTGAGTATAGTGCGATCCTTCTGCAGGATCTAGGGGTACTATTATGTGAAGTGATTTCTTTTCAAATATCATCTCCCGCTTCTTTAGGTTAATTACCCCATTCATGTCAGTAGCCCAATCAATGCCAAGGAGCGCAGGGTAGGGGTTGCTGTCATCCATAATTTCTATTACTTGAAAATCAGCAAATGCATTTGCACCTTTAATATCTACAATTACTCCCTCCAGCCTTCCCATGGGGATGATCTTCTACTAATTTTCCATCCTTAACTGAATTGGAGACCACTGCAGCATGGGTCTCCCCATCCATTCCCAAGCCTTATTTGGAAAAATGTTCAAGTCTGACCCCAGATCTAGAATAACTTTATCCATTTCATATCCTCCTATCTGCGCAGTGAGTCTCATCTCACATCCTGTCCTTTCCTTATGCTTACCAATCTTCCGTACCACGCGTTGTTCACCTGGAGTGTTTCTAGCGCATCTATTTATAAGTTCCTGTAACCCCTTCACAGCCTTGCTATCACACAACAGCTTCATGTAGGCCTCTACAAAGGTCCTAAGCATAGAAGGTTCCATTTCCTAAACAAGCTTATCCTGGATCCCTAAGGTAGATGCCTCAGCGAAGCTCTACTTTTCTTCCATGAATGTTTCACGGGCGTGCTCCAAATCAAATTCAACCTCCTTCTCTGGAGCTTTGCAAAACCATGTGTTGACTTCAGGTTGTTTCCCCTTATCGTCGCCCATTTCAATTCCACTTCGGAGCACTATATTCACATTTGTATCTTCTTCACGAAGCTCAACCCTCATCATCATACAAGTTTTAGGTCAGCTATGAAGGTAGCACCCCTTCGTGACGTATCCTTGCTATCAGTGTAGGACAGTCCTCAGTCTCATGATCAAACTGAGTACAATATTTGCATGACGGATGCGTTGGGTTAGTGCATTCGTGGGCATAGTGTCCTGGTCCTCTACAATTGTAACATATCAGTTTTCCCCAACCTCTTCCAGGTCCTCCTTGGCCTCGGCCTCGTCCACACCCCTGAAAGCCTATTCGCGCCATCCTAATGCCCTGGTCAGGAGGCCACGTTTCTGCTTGAACTCTATAGGCAGGTTTTCTATCCATCATCAATTCATAACTTCTGCAATTGTTCTCCTCATGCCCTACCGACTTACAGAAGTTGTAGAACAGTTGTTGTGGTGTTTATACAAACTTCTGCAACAAATGGAAATTATCACTCATATGTTTCCCTGCTACCTGACATATAGCGCACCACAATGAAGGCCCCGTGCTCGGCCCTGCTTGGCCTTCCAGCCTTAAAGGCATCAATCCTCCTCCTACAATATAGCTCACAAATATCGGGCAGTGGTCTTTGTCATGCCCCTGACCTTTACATTTCAAGCACCATATCTCTTTGCGTGCTTCTAGCCAAATTGTTCTATCTTGCTTCATACTTTGCATTTTGAGGCAAATATTTTGTCACTACGCATGGATTTGCTGAACCCCCAGACTTGATTCTTGCACCAGTGTTTCATGCAGTCTTATTTCAATCTCCAAGGCATCTTCCTGAGTCGTAATCTTCTATTGTGATAGTGCAACTCTTAGGTGAGGCAGGAGCGAAGCCATGAACCATTCGCGGTGCTGCCCATCCGTTAAATTCATGTTAGCTTCGCGGATTGTACACTTTAACCTCTGATCCAACTCCCAAGTCGTTTCATCTGGTTTCATCGTGATTTCCTTGAACCCCACAATCGACTGCGCCTCAGATTTAGGCTAGCTGAACTCTTTATTCAGCGCGGTCTGGATCTCTGTCAATGTAGCGTTTGGGTTATCATTAGATTACTTGATGTACCAAGTTAGTGCGTGATCCTGCAAAGCACTAACCAACGTTGCCTTCTTCATGTGATCATCTATGACGCCCTGAGCTTCCCATACAACTTTTACGACGAACCAGAACTGTTCCAGGTCCTCATTTTCCAAGCCCTTAAATAATGGCAGCTTCAGTGAATTTTCCATGTTGAACTATGGTGGAGGTGGCGGTGGTGTGGGTGAAGTCATAGGTGATGGTGTTTAAGGTGGAGGTGGTAGTCGCGGGAACCCTTATTTTATCAAATGAAATTCACTTTGCGGAGAAGCCTGTTCTACTCCCTCGTCATCACTCAAAGGAGGCGAAATCAGTGGGCTATACTCAAGACCCTTTCTTCCTTCATTCCTATAAGTCTTTCCACATCGCATAGCTCTAAACATCAATATAGCTACATAACCCACTTTTCACACAATAACATCTTAATCCAAGTATTTAAAGACTTCAAGTACTTACCTCACATACCTTTGAAAAGTGTCTCTCCACCTCGCTATAACTAACTAAGGTATCGACAGCGAATTCAGTCACAAACCCTCCTATGATATGATTGAGCCAATGATCGACAACGCGGGTGATCTTATCCTTAGAGGCTTCCAGTCACTAACACACCCTTAGGCTTGTAGAGAAGCTTTATAAAGCAGGTTGTTAGTGCATAGGCTGTTGGGTTGTGTTATATTCTTTCCATGACTAACCTACGTAGTGAACCGAGGGGTTAGAGGCGGGGCAGAGCCCCCTGCTTCGTTGCGTCAATTGTGCAGTAGGGGGGTCACAGGGGGGCCCGCAACCCCCCCTGTTCAGGTGGTTTAAGGGGGGTGGGTAGCCCCCCTCTATAGGGTCTGGGGCAGGGCCGCGGGAATTTTTTTTTTGGACCCTATATTAGGTTGGGTGGACCTACCTATGGTTTTGTGCATGATTTTCGCACATGGTTTTGGACACGATGGTTTTATATCCATGGTTTTGGACGTGATGGTTTTCGGTCCATCGTATTGAATGCTTCGTCATGTATAAATATGTATTGTAACATTGAAAGGAACATAATGAAAAATCAAGCTGGTAGTCCTAGTTTTGGGATCCAGTGGGAAAATCTCTGTGTATGTGCTTTTTATGTGTTATGATCTCGCATTGTTTATTTTCTGTGTTTTATAATTCGTATGCAGGTAATTTCTATACGGGGTTAAAACCTACATTTGGTATCAGAGTTGTTTTGGCTTCAAGGGGATGCCTTTGTTGCTGAGGGGTTTCGCTTGGGCCTATGGTAGACCATGTTTAGTGGGAGATTTGTGAGATCGATTCTAGTGGTAAAAGAAGATGGCGAGTAGTGGAAATATAGAGATCGAAAAATTTAATGGTCAGTGTTTTGAGTTGTGGAAACTCAAGATGGAGGATTTTTTAATGGATAAAGATCCGTGGATCATGGTAGATCTAGGTACTAAACCAACGGGAGTGACTAATGAAGAATGGAAGAAGTTGGATCAGAAGGCAAAGAGCACAATACGAATGTGTGTCTCATATTCAGTATTGCTGAATGTATCAGGGGAAGCTATGGTGAAGGCTTTGTGGGAAAAGTTACGGACTTTGTACCAATCTAAGTCTCTGGCAAATAAACTGTTCCTGCAAAAAAAGTTGTATAACCTGAGGATGGAAGATGGAGACTCGATGACAGAGCATTTGAATACGTTTAATACTATGGTAAGTTAGTTATTGTCTGTTGATATAAAAATTTTGGATGAAGATAAGTGCATTAGTTTGTTGTGTTCTCTACCAGATTCGTGGAATAGTCTGGTTATTGCAATAGATAGCAATGCAACTGCCTTGCAGTTTGATGAAATAGTCTCATCCTTGCTGACAGAGAAGATGAGATGGAAAAATGGAAAAATATGGAGAGCCAGAATGGTGATGCCTTGTCTCTATGAGGACAGTCCCAAAACAGAAACAAAAATAAGTCATCGAGTGGGAGATCTAAATCTAGAGTGAGATCTAAATCTCCAGGAAAACCTGTAAAGGTGGTGTGCTGGAAATGTGGAAAAGAAGGGCACTACAAAAGGGATTGTAAATCTAAAGCTCCTGACAAAGGAAAGGGATCTAATGATACTTCTTCTACAGAGGCGAAAACCACCTCAGATGAAGGTGGGGATGTGTATTTGGCTTCTTCAAGTACACATGTAGATTATGAGTCATGGTTGATTGACTCAGGTGCATCCTTTCACTTGAATCCCCATAGAGAGTGGTTCTACGAGTATGAGAAATATGATGGTTGTGATGTCTTCTTAGGGGATGATAGGAAGGCTAGAATCGTTGGTCGTGGAAAAGTAAAGTTTAAGTTGCAAGGTGGAAGGGTTAGAACACTTCAGGGTGTTCTTCATATTCCTACATTAGCCAAAAATCTGATTTTTATAAGCAAGATGGATGATGTACATGTAAAAACAGTGTCTGAGAAGGATACCTACAAGATGGTTTAGGGAGCACTGGTATTGATGAGGGAGTCCTATTGGGTTGTGTTATATTCTTTCCACGACTAACCTACGTAGTGAACCGGGGGTTAGAGGGGGGGTGGAGCCCCCCCTTCGTTGCGTCGATTGCGCGGCAGGGGGGTCATAGGGGGGGCGGAAGCCACCCCTATCTAGGGGGTTTAGGGGGGCGAGTAGCCCCCCTCTACGTAGTCTAGGGCAGCACCCTGAGAAAGATATTTTTGGACCCTATATTGGGTTGGGAAAACCTACCTATGGTTTTCGGTCCATGGTTTTGGATGCGATGGTTTTCGATCCATGGTATTGGATGCTTCGGTGTGTATAAATATGTATTATAACATTTAAATGAAAATAATGAAAAATCAAGCTGGTAGTCCCAGTTTTGGGATCCAGGGGAAAATCTCCGTGTATATGTATTTTATGTGTTATGCTCTCGCATTGTTTATTTTCTGTGTTTTAGAATTCGTATGCAGGTAATTTCTGTACAGGGTTAAATCCTACATTTGGTATCAGAGCTGTTTTGGCTTCAAGGGGATGCCTTTTTTGATGAGGGGTTTCACTCGGGCCTGTGGTGTACCCTGTTCAGTGGGAGATCTGCGAGATCAATTCTGGGGGTAAAAGAATATGGCGAGCAGTGGAAAGATAGAGATCGAGAAATTTAATGGTCAGAGTTTTGAGTTGTGGAAACTCAAGATGGAGGATCTGTTGGTGGATAAAGATCATTGGATCATGGTAGATCCGAATATTAAACCAACGGGAGTGCCCGATGAAGAATGGAGGAACTTGGATCGGAATGCAAAAAGTAAAATACGATTGTGTGTCTCAGATTCAGTATTGCTGAATGTATCAGGGGAAGCTACAGCGAAGGCTTTGTGGGACAAGCTAGGGACTTTGTACCAATCTAAGTCTCTGGTGAATAAACTGTTCTCGCGGAAAAAGCTGTATAACCTGAGGATGAAAGATGGAGACTCGATCAAAGAGCATATAAATGCATTTAATACTATGGTAAGTCAGTTAGCATCTGTTAATATTAAAATTTTAGATGAAGATAAGTTCATAAATTTGTTTTGTTCTCTACCAGATTCATGGGATAGTCTAGTTATTGTAATAGGCAGCAATGCAACTGCCTTGCAGTTTGATGAAATAGTCTCAGCCTTGTTGGCGGAGGAGATGAGATGGAAAAATATGGAGAGCCAGAATGGTGATGCCTTGTTTGTATGAGGACGGTCCCAGAACATAAACAAAAGTAAGTCATCGAGTGGGAGATCTAAATCTAGAGGGATACCTAAATCTCAGGGAAACCTATAAAGGTGGTGTGCCAGAAATGCGGAAAGGAAGGGCACTTTAAAAGGGACTGTAAATCTAAAGCTCCTAATAAAGGAAAGTGATCTGATGGTGCTCCTTTTGTAGAGGCAAAAACCACCTCAGATGAAGGTGGGGATGTGTACTTGGCTTCTTCAAGTACACATGTAGATCACGAGGCATGGTTGATTGACTTAGGTGCATCCTTTCACTTCACTCCCCATAAAGAGAGGTTCTGCGAGTATGAGAAATACAATGGTGGTGATGTCTTCTTGGGGGATAACAGGAAGGCTAGAATCATTGGTCGTAGAAGAGTAAAGTTGAAGTTGCAAGGTGGAAGGGTTAGAACACTTTCGAGTGTTTTGGATATTCCCACATTGGCTAGAAATTTGATTTCTGTAAGCAAGTTGGATGATGCATGTGTAAAAACAGTGTTTGAGAAGGATACCTGCGAGATGGTTCAGGGAGCACTGGTATTGATGCGGGGAGTTTAGACTGGAACTCTGTACAAGCTGCAAGGTAGCACTGTTGTTGATGGGTGCAATAGTTCTGTGGTTCCTGAAAGTGGAGCAGAAAATCTAGTGGTCTCTGGAGAGAAGACCATGCTTTGGAATCAAAGGCTTGGACACATTGGAGAAAAGGGTCTTCGAATACTTCATGGTAAAGGTATGGTGGAAGGTATGAGTAATAGCTCTCTAGATTTTGATTTCTATGAAAATTGTGTATATGGGAAGCAGAATCGGGTGAGTTCCCCCTCTGGTGGTAAGAGGGCGAAACAGATATTAGAGCTTGTGCATAGTGATGTTTTTGGACCTGTGAAGGTTCCATCATTGGGTAAGTATGTGTACTATGTATCATTTATAGATGACTTCTCAAGGAATACATGGATATATTTCCTTAAGAAGAAATCTGAAGTCTTTGAAAGGTTTAAAGAATTTAAGGCTTTGGTGGAAAACCAGATAGAGAAGAAGATAAAGGTGTTGAGGATAGATAATGGTGGAGAGTTTTGCAGTGAGGAATTTGAAGAATTCTTCAAGAAGTGTGGTATAGCATGGCAAAAGACTATTCCATATACACCTTAGCAAAATGGAGTTGCAGAAAGAATGAACAAGACATTGATGGAAAGGGCAAGAAGCATGCTTAGTGGTGCCAGGTTAGGATAGGAATTTTGGGCAAAGGCGGTGGAGACAACATTTTACCTGGTCAATAGATCACCTTCATTAGCGTTGGAGGATAAAACCCCACAACATGTATGGGCTGGTAAGAAACCCTTTCTTTCACATCTGAGGGTATTTGTATGTGATGCATATGTACATGTTCCAAAGGAGAAATGAACCAAGTTGGATAGTAAATCTGAAAAGTGCATCTTTATTGGGTATAAGGATGCTTTAAAGGGTTATAAGCTTTGGAACCTAGTAATAAGGAAGGTTGTGTACAACCGAGATGTGTTATTCAGAGAGGTGAAAGATGTTATTAAACATGAAGTTCAACCAAAGGAACCTAAGAAGAAAGAGTTTGAGCTAAAGGAGGAAGAATCAGACTCCACAGCAGAGGAGGAATCAGAAGATGAAGAGCCACAAACTCTGGGTGTGAGAAGATGAGTTCGAGAAAGAAGGCAGCCAGAAAGGTATAGTCCATATTCTTTCTATTCAAATTTTGCTTTATCTATTATTGATGATGATCCCAGAACTGTGAAAGAAGCAATAGATTCAAAGGATGGAAAACTCTGGAAAGAGACCATGGATGATGAAATGGCATCTTTGCACAAAAATGAGGCTTGGGATCTAGTGGAGTTGCCGGCTGGAAGGAAACCCATTGGAAGCAAACGGGAGTTCAAGAAGAAGACAAATGCAGAAGGAAAGGTGGAGAAATACAAAGCTCAGTTGGTAGCAAAAGGTTATTCCCAGGGGCCGAGAATTGATTTTGGTAATATTTTTTTTTCTGTTGCCAACGTAACTTCTATTAGGTTACTTTTATCTGTTGCTGCTACTTTTTATTTTGAGGTAGAACAGATGGATGTGAAGACAACATTTCTTCATGGGGATCTAGAAGAGGAGATCTACATGAAGCAACCTGAAGGCTTTGCGGTGAAGGATAAGAAAGAATTGGTATGCAAGTTAAAGAAGTCTCTGTATGGGTTAAAACAGTCACCAAGGATGTGGTATCAGAAATTTGATACATTTATACGGGGACTTGGCTTCACCAGAAGCAAAGCAGATCATTGTGTGTATTTTAAATTAATTAGTGACCGTGTTATTTATCTGGTCTTGTATGTGGATGATATTTTGCTGGTTGGAAATGACAAAGAAATTATCCAGGATTTGAAGACCCAATTATCCTCCAAATTCGACATGAAAGATCTTGGTGCAACAAACTATATTTTGGGCATGGAAATTAACAGAGATCTGGAAAAGAGGAAGCTCTGGTTAAACCAAAGGAATTACGTCGAGACAATACTACAGAGGTTTAATATGCATGATAGTAAACTGGTGACGGTTCTTATTCCTGTAGGTGTAAAGTTATCTGCTGAATAGTGTCCCAAGACACAAGAAGAGGAAGAGGAAATGTCCCGTGTTCCATATGCAAGTGCAGTCAATAGCCTGATGTATGTGATGGTGTGTACTAGACTAGACATGCACATGCAGTGGGAGTATTGAGCATGTTTATGTCAAAACTAGGGAAGGAGCATTGGACAACAGTTAAGCGAGTTTTCAGGTATTTGCGTGGCACTAGTGATTATGGTTTGTGCTACCAAGGAAGACCAGGATTGGACAGAGTTTTGGATATCCGTGGATTTGTTGATGCAAACTGGGATGGAGATTTGGATCAGAGAATATCTACAAGTGGGTATGTGTTTAACCTATTTAGAGGTGCAGTCAGTTGGATGAGTAAGAAACAATCTATAGTGGCACTATCAACTACAGAGGAAAAATACATGGTAGCCACTCATGCAAGCAAGGAAGTAGTTTGGTTGCAGAGATTATGT
Source organism: Pinus tabuliformis (assembly GCA_031772625.1). Taxonomy (NCBI): domain Eukaryota; kingdom Viridiplantae; phylum Streptophyta; class Pinopsida; order Pinales; family Pinaceae; genus Pinus; species Pinus tabuliformis. Next base: position 1,686,056,084 of record CM062820.1, read on the forward strand.
TCAAGTATGGGGTTAGTACAGGGAGCTATAAGGATAGACTGTGACAACAAAAGTGCAATTTTCTTAGCAAAGAACCCTGTTTATCATTCAAAGGCAAGGCACATTGATGTTCAGTATCACTTTGAGGGATATGATAGAAGACGAAAAGGTGTTGCTCATAAAGGTGGACACTTTGAAGAATACTGCAGATGCATTGAAAAAATATGTGAGCTCTGGGAAGTTCTCTTGGTGTAGAGAAACAATGGGCATTTCAGGGCTGGAAAAATGACTAAGCTCTCCTATGGCCCCTTGTGGAGAGAGAACAACAAGTGGGAGAATGTTGGATTGTATTATATTCTGTCCACAACCCTATATTAGGTTGGGCGGACCTACCTATGGTTTTGTGCATTATTTTCGCACATGGTTTTTGACGCGATGTTTTTCGGTCCATAGTTTTGGATGCGATGGTTTTAGGTCCATGGTATTGGATGCTTTGGCATGTATAAATATGTATTGTAACGTCGAAAGGAACATAATGAAAAATCGAGCTGGCAGTCTTCGTTTTGGGATCCAATGGGAAAATCTCTATGTATATGTGTTTTATGTGTTCTGATCTCGCATTGTTTGTTTTTTGTGTTTTGGAATTCCTATGTAGCTAATTTATGTACAGGGTTAAAACCTACATAGCCAATGTTAGTGTGGAAACAAGGCATGTGATCTTGGTCTTTTCTTCAGCTATCATGTCTTTGCCCTCTGAGTTGATGAGGAGGTCAATTTGTTGTATAATAGATGCCGCCTAAAGTATAAGATCAGAGGTTGTGACGATGGCTGAAATATTTTACTTAACTGTAATTTTCTTCTTCGACAAAGAGAGAGAGAGGATCAAAGCTTCGAGAGGTACGGAAAACCTGATACAACACATATATATAAAACTACTAAAATTGTGTCCTAAATCGGGCATTCCCATGCTTAGTAGATATGTCAAAGTGATTTTTCTCCAAATAAATATGACGATGCTGGCCGCTGATAAGCACAATGTGGATCTGGTGTCATAATGGAATCATCCTAATAATCTATCTCCAAAAAAACAATATACGCAACTTGGGAGAGGAAACAAGGCTAAGTGATGCAAGCCTCTACCCAAGGTCTTGATTTCTGCTTCACTGAACAACATAGATCGATACATGTGAATATATGCGTTGATGTTGAACATGCACGAAATCATCTGATTACCAGTCAATAATGGAGACCGTTAATAGATTCGAGGAAGGCCACCAATAATGGTGATGGTCTCCAAGATGCACAGTACAATCTAACGAGTGTGAAAGATGTTTTTGTTGTCGAACACCTGTAGAATCGCTTAACCAGGAGCCAATAATGAGAACCCCTGATCAAACACAAGGCGACCTGCCACTGATGTCTACAAGTACCAAGGCACTGAATGTGTTTCTGGGTTGTCTTCCTAGATAGAGTGTTGAAGTCGATAGGAAGATACCTGTCGAAAGGTAGGCAATAATGTGTCCTACATCAATCGACACGAAACGAGACAAGAATGATTTGTTTTTTGAGGAATCTTTGAGCACTGGGTCTAAAAAACAGAGGGCATGATGAAAGGATACGCTTGATGGGTTGAGGAAACAAAAGGTTAACCCTTGAACAATAGAAGGCACGACAACAGTTTTAACCATGCAACACTAGACTCGTGAACACCAAAGAGTGTTAGGATACAGAGATGCAGGAACATCGAGGTATTTAGGCTAAACTCATAGGATGGTAGGAATCATATTGAGATGTTGTCACAAGGAAGGTTTATCTGAGGGCGTGCCATGTTCAAGGGAGCGACTGCTGCCAAACCACACTTTCTAATACTAAATGCAGTTGAATTGTCTACTTTCCCTGTTTGATTAGTTTAGTGAGTCGAGACGGGTAAATTTGTCAATATTTTCATATTTTAAGAGTCTAAAAAGGACCACAAAAAGAGTGACTCTACGCCCTATCTGATTAGTTAATTAGTCCAGACAGGCAAACTCATTGATCTTTTCATGTTTTGAGAGTATGAAAGGATCGTAAAAAGAGAGACTCTATATCTTTTTTGTGTAATTTAAAGAGTCTAGACTAGACAACTCAGTGGTCTTTTCATATTTAGAGAGTCTAAAATGATCATAAAGGATGACTCCATGGTTGTCCCTTTTTCATTGTTGTTAACCAAGTGCGACAAAAGGTTAATAGTATACTCGGGTTGGTTACTTTTCCGTGAGTTAATCTATTGAATCCGGATAAAGAGAAACCTATGTTCAATAGATGTCAACCTCATTTTGTTACAAGTATGAGGAGACAGACTAAACTCGTTTTTTATCATGAATTTTTAATGAGTCACGCGACGACAAACTAAATCCCTTCATCAAATTTTAACAAGTCAAATGAAGAAAACTCAAAGTATCTTTTTGAGTTTATTGAGAAAGGAAAATGAGGTAAAAGAACTGCTCATTCCTTCTTCGTAGATTTAACGAGCCCAAAGAAGGGGAAAAACTGGGGAATTTTTCTATTTTAAGAGCGACAAATGGTCCCAGAAAAGAAAGTGCTCTTGTTGTTTCCGTAGATTTTTAACGAGTCTGGTGACAAAAAATCAGGATGTTCAATTTAACAAGCGAGAAAAGTACCTAAAATAATTCTCGGGTTATCTTTATAAATGTTTAATGAGCCTAAAGAAAAAACTTGGGATTTTTTCAGTTTTATGAGAGAGAAAAAAGTGCCTAAAAAGAATGCTCTAATGATCTTTTTCAGTTTAATGAGCTACAAAAGAGCGAAAAAGAGTTGCTCAGATTGTCGTCGTATAAGTTTGATGAATCCAACGATGACAAACTCAAGGATTTTTCAGTTTTAGAGCGAGAAAGCATCCCATAAAAGAACATGCTCACATCTTCTTTGTAGTAGTTTAACGAGCCCAAAGAAGGAGACTCAAGGATTTTTCGGATTAACGAGCAAGAAAAATACCATAAAAAGAATGCTCGATACTTGTTGATCTCATGCTTGACAATAGAAGGGTTTATGCCATGAATTTCTTCATAAGTCAAAGGGAAAATATCGCGGAATTCCTTAAAAGGGTAGGTGAAGCTCACAATTTCCTCAGGATTGCGATTGGCTCAAATCTGTATGCTTTCCATGATGCCTATCATGACAAAAATATTAATGAGAAATTTTTTTGACATATTGCCCCTATTTCCTTTCGAGTCCAAAGTTTGGATAGTCGTATATGGTGAGGAAACAATTTCATGTGCATCAGGTGACAAGATTTGAAGAGGCATCATGTCCAAATTAGATATCAAAAAACGATGGTGCGAGTCCTCCCAAGGTCACTCTTCTAAACTCATGATTTCTCTAATCGCATCGTTCGTAGGTAGGACTTGATTGCGTGGATAAAAAAAAGGATCAATTATGGGAGGGGCAGTGGCACCATTAGTCGTAACCAAAGTGACCGAAGATTCGGATGCAAATTGAATGGCTTGGTAGTCAAATTCAGCTAGTGACAACGGCATTATTTCTCCGTAAGTTTCAATGTCTGAAGGAGCTGGTAGGATCCATGGATCAATCTGTTCATGAGGAATGTATGAAAGCATGTTGACCATCTGTGAAACCTTGGGTGGCTGAAGAGGGAAACAACCCATCAGGGAAGAAGCCTTCAATAGACCGGTACCGATACTGACATAAGAGTCAAGTACACCACCCACTAAGGGTACAGAGCTGCTAGGTAACAGAAAGTAATCTAGGGTGAAAAAGGATAGTTGGTCCACTATGAATATCCTTCCATCCGAGGGAAAGAGGATGATATGGAAGACCGAAGACACAACGGTCTTCATGGCAGGAGTCCAAGTGCGGCCCAAAAGCATATTATAGTCGAGTTTATGATCCACAACTTTAATATCTACCGTTACCATTTTCCCACTCAAGGTGATGGGATAGCCAGCTAGGTAACCTTTTGGGATGAAAGTGTGGCCGTCGAAAGCTTTAAGGGAATTCGACAATAGGGATAGGGTTGGAGAACCCAAAGTGAACCAACATGAAGCTGACATGACGCAGGTAGAAGCACCTTTGTCGATGACAACTTTGTGTATACCTTTTCCTTTCGAAAAAAATTGCACTTGAAATGTAAGCTGGTGGGAAAGGGGAGGTTTACACTTTTCCATGTCGAAAACTACAAGCATGGAATCCTGTGGGTTGATACCACCAATAGCCGAAAGCAAAGCTTGCCTTTGTGTTTGGCATGTTTGTAATACTTCGAGCCCGACATAGCCGACAGTGCTTGCGCCAAGTCTTCTACAATGATGTAGTTTTGGGCGGCACATGCAGATGTATTGTGTGTTGTGCATCGAAGAGTCCCTTTAGGAGGGAAAATTACAAGGTTAGCAACCAGCCTTTCAATATGGCGGCGGTGGGTTTTGACCTAAGGAAGGTTCCTCTGCATGAGCGATAGGAGCTCCATAAGATTTGGCTCTTGTTTGTAGATCTACCATTTCAAAGGTGTAAACGGTAGAAGATCCTCCACCAACTGAAGGATGTTGCAAACCATCGTTGCCCCCTTGTGGGGGCTGGGGTTGGTTTGCAATAAGGTTTTTTTGCTGCTGAGAAGGAAAAGGATTTTTAAGGACAGCGGGGGTTCGACTAGTATCCTTTTTAGAAATGTATTCTGTGCATTCCTGAAGACACGAACAATGATAGGTCATGTGGTCTTCAGCACAGATTGTTTAAGGAAATTTGGTGGGTTTATCCTTTTCATCATTAGGAGGTGCAACGACCTTCTATTTTGGGTTTTGCTGCTTTGTTGACTACTCCTTAGAAGGAATGGTCTTTTTCATATTTTTCTTATTCTTACCACTGGGTTTTTGCGTAGACTTCAAAGAGATTATTGCGGTGGTAGGAAGAGCAGTCGATTTGGTAGAGGGGTCCACTGACATTTGGGCAATGTGACCACTGAGTTGTTTTACAGCAGCCCCAGAGGTTGCATCGTCAATCCCATCGGCGTGCACTTCGGGGTGTTGAGTAGCGAAAACATTGGAGTTACGAGGGGAATTGGGGATTATGTCATAAAGAGTGCTAGACTGTGAATATATCAGATCTAAGTGCTGGGCACAATGTATGGATTGGTCTTCTATGACCGCACCACCTAAAGTGACATCTTTAGCGATTTGCAGGAGTAAGGACTTGCAGAACCAGTCCGCTAAGAGATAGTCTGGGAGGGGAGCTTTGACTAACCTCTGCCTATGTCTCCATTCATGTATATGATCGGAGATGTGGGTGGTGGTATCCTGACGTAATGAAGTGAGGAGCTCTGTCCCAGTCTCATAGCAGATGGGTAGTTGGAAGTGCTTTAGGAATTCCATCGCTAAAGCGTCAAAGGTATTTACTGATGCGCATGGTAACTCAATGTACCATTTAGCTGCATTGCCAATGAGGGTGTAGGGGAAAGACATAACCGGACACTATCGTCCACCATGGAGTTTGAAACACACCAAAGATGGTAGGTGGTGATATGGGTGCCCCGATCCTCCCCTTGCTTTCCTTCAAACTTGGGGATGTCCATTGGTATCTTATCCGGGATCGGTGGCCAAAGTAAGTTGTGGTAGATGGGGTCATTTCTAAGTTTGCATAAGTCGGTATATCCAAAGTTTCCATGAAAGGTAGAGCATGTGGTGCCCTCGGCTCGAACTAAGGTGATGACATATGACTTGAGGAGCCTTGTGCTCCTCCCATCGTTTGAGTCTCAATATATACATGGGCTGCGTGGTATAGTAGTTGCCTTAGGATATGGTGTTGTAGTGTGGATTTCCATGGGGATTTTGATACTGGGGTATAGAATTGACCCCATGATAAGTGGTGCCCCCTTCAATCATTTGAATTTGTGAGTAGGGTGCCCCCATGGATTGGTTGGGACCTCCTTGAGGATTCCCACCCGCCACAGAACTAACCATTTGTCCTTGATTGACATAAGGAACAGTCATGTCAATCAGTGACTGACCATGCATGCCTGAGAATGGAGGGGGAACTATTACGTTCCCTACTGGTATGTTCATATTGGGAATACCCAAAGATACTTGAATCTAGGGGTTTGAACTATACAATGGCAGCCGACCATATTGTTGGTGGATGGGAACAATGCCAATAGTGTTATATTGAGCATTACAGGGAGTGTTGTATGTAGCACTTGTCGAAGGTATACAGTTTGACACTAAAGGGGTGGAACCTGGCATCAACTGGGTTCCACTCATAGAGGGTGTCATGTTTGTTGTACCTGGGACAAATGGGATAGCGGGGTTCACCATCGACGGTGTTGTGGTGACTGTCCACTAGGGAATGGTGGAGTACCAAAAGTGTCCACAAAGTTCCATGACCCATTAGTAATCGATGGGATGGATGGAAGTGTTCCACCTACAGAAAGATGGAGTACAGGTGCTGCTAGAATCAAGAGTGGGTCCAATGGATTCGTGAGCGGAGGGTTAAAGTGAGGAAGAAATCCTTTGGTAAATAAATTCTCCGGTAAACTTGAATCGTCGGTTGTCCAAACAAATTCCATGTGAGATCTAGGAGACTGATTCCTTGAAGATGGGGAATCTGGTTCATGGAGCTCGGCGGATCTTCCACAATGAGTGGAGGAAGTCCTAGCAATCGTCTAGATTAACGACTACGGCCGGATGTAGCCATAGTGACCATTAATTTTTATCAATAAATTTTATCGTGATATTTGTTAAAGTATCAAATGATAACACTAGGGTGCCTAAAAAATGTAAAAAATACACTAAGTTGATCAATCAACAAACAAAGGGAAATGACCCTGTTTGATAAGCACTGATCACTGTAGATGAAACCTAGTATCACAATGAATAACAGAGAGGGCTGGAAAAATGTATAGTTACGGTTACTCTAGAGCTTCGCCTGAACCTTAGATTGAGGGGCCAAGTACTCTTGTGAAGATGAGCACCCTCCTAGAAACTGAAGAAAGAGTAGGTCTGTCTGTGTTAATCGCTAAAAGCTTGACCACTAAGGATACCTCAAATCATAGATATTACCGGGGGTGACATAGTCGCAGATAGTGCACTATGTGGGCAGGATACCTGAGTCCCTGACTCAGCTCCGAAATCTCTGAAGGGATCCCAATACACAAAATACCCAAAGGAGTTGCAAGCGAAGGCAGGCTACCTTCACTTACAGTCCGATGTTGTCTTGTATTTAGCTCCACTTTTACTGGAGTGGTCCCGGTAGTATGAGTGCGGCAGGAATTTTCTCTCTTTTAATGACACTAGTTTTGGTTTTCGATCTTGGGTAGTTTACTCACACTGCCTATCCCAAGATCATAGCCTGAACTAATGTTTATTTGCTCAATAAAGAGTTACTGATTGATTTTAGTTACATTTTTATGTGTACTTTTTTATTGTCTTCGGTAGGGGAGTTGTCGTATGAAATGTGATGGGACTCAGACTCAAAAATCATGCACAAGACAATGCTTTAAAAAATATTCAATTCGATGAAAACAAGTTGTATTCTACAGGTGAGAGTCTTTCACATACTCATATTCATCCCTTGCATCCTAGTCATTATAACACATGCATAACCAATGGAAATATTTCCAATGCTTTCCCAACAACTACTTGAAACCAAATTAAAGTAGCTTTTAACCAACTAAACAGAAGAATGAATAAAAAATGTGGATCTTTCTTTCATAAAAAATTCTTTTAAGAAAGAAAAAAAAAACTTATTTCCTAAAAAATACTTTTAGGACACCTATCTTGCTAAAAAAATTGAGTAGCAGATCCTCTTTCAGTCCATGAGAAGACTTCCTATCCCCTTGGGTTTCTAGACACAGCTGGAAATGAAGTTTTTGGGAGACTAATGCTTTGTAACAGTGGCCATAGAGAGTTACTAAGTCCACTAACGCTTTCTGTATGTAGACACAGAGCTTTATAAAGCATTGTGTACTCTGCTAACCTGCATTAGTGTGGGAAAACAATTCAAAACAGGGCTTCTTGGATCAGATTCAATGATGAATATGTATAAGTAGGATGCAGTAAGGTTTTGGTGGGTTAGAAAGGGAATGCAGAAGTATAGGGCGGTCTTAGAAGGAGGAGGAAACTGAGAACTATCTAGGTAAACTGGGAACTAGATGTATAGTCCCCAGTGGAGTCGCCAATTCTGCTATAGGATAAAATGCACGGTGTATGCAGAATGAAGATACCCTCAAAGGTCTTCCTGAGACCTTTGGAAGATTGTAAGATTATCTGCAACCGTCACAAAGTTACATGCATGTTCATAAAAAATAACTAACTATCAAAGTAGGATAAACATATTACCTCAAGCCTCCGTGTAGATTTGCTGGAGAGCACAATGCACTAGGTGGAAGTCCCTTGAGTTGGCTCTAGATCAAGTCCTGTACATATAAGAGACAAGCATAATCATAGCATACAACTATGATAAGTAATACATGAATACATAAAAGAACATCTAGTTACACATAACTAAGCTACTCATGCTAAAAGGTATTGGGCAAACAACTAAATTAATGATAGTACCAACACCACGGAGTAGACAATACAACTGCAGTTCTATATTAATGTCGGAAGAGTGATTACAACCATTTGTTGCATCAACCTTCCCTTACCCCTCCATCTTCTCTCTCTCTGTCCCTTCTTACCAACTTATTATGATTTGAGAAAATACTCGACAATCAAGTATACTATCCTTTCAAATGATCTGACCTCTATCACCGTAGGCCTAGCTTTTCTTATGTAGCAATTGAGTTAGGGTTGCCAAGTTCCTCCTTGAGTTCGTTAGGGTAAAAGCAATGAGGTTGCCATGCTTTTCAGCTATTTCCCATTTGCCACCTTCATTAGGATTAGAAATCCCCAAAATAGGTCGAATCTAGATGTTTCCTTGCTTTTCTTGAGTGAATTTAGGAACAAATATCTAGATATTTATGAGTCAATCTGTTCCATTGACCCTTAGAACTTCACTAGAAAAAACAAACGTTGTTCCCGAACTATCAACTTGAGTTAGTTGGGTCACTAATGTACCCTTAGGATTGCAAAGAAGCTTTATAAAGCAGGTTGTTAGTGAATAGCCAGCATTTGTGTGGAAACAAGGCATGTGATCTTGGTCTTTGCTTCAACTATCATGTCTTTGCCCTTTGAGTTGATGAGGAGGTCAATTTGATGTATAACACTTGTGTCTTGCCTTCCCACCATACTAGTGCAACTCCTCCAAGTCGAAGGCTAGCCAGCTGAATATTCTTCCTTTCTGAATCAACGTTCTGTACCCTGCAATATACATCAATTTGTCTTATTCAATTACCTAGCTTTTCTGCATTGAGTTCTCCATCATAAATTGGCAAATCAAACTTCACATCTAATTTGATCAAAGAAGTTTTCTTCTTTTTCCTATCAGGGCTAATTTTATGCGAAGAAGATGATGGAGGAGATGGTGGAGAAGGCATTTCTCCTTTTCCTTTGCCTTCTTGAGGGGAAACTAGAAAAGGTTCCTCTGCTCCTTTGTCTGGTTTGGGTGTTGAAGTGCTTTCACCTCGACACTTCTTAAACTCTAGATACATCTCTTCCACCATGGCTCGCATGGCCATAAAACTGTCCATGAACTGAGATTCTGATCCCAATGGAGTTTCTTTTGTCATTCTCCTCTGAGAATAGACTCTTCCAATCTTTGGATTAACCTCAACAAGTTCTCCTTCTCCTAGTCTGACCTTTAATCTAGTTAGAATTCAAAATCCAGCACAAGATTGTCTAAATTTAACAAAACCAAATGCTCTGATACCACTTGATCTGAAAATGAGATCTCAAATCAATATTAAGGTATTACATACTCATGTACAAGAATGCCTATATCATTTAGTGCAACGGATTGAAAATATTGCGAATAATATAGACAATGAGGAATTAGAAAAAATAACAGTCACACATCAACACAAGCAAATTAATGAAGGAGTTCACCAGACCCCCATGGCTACATCTCCTGGTCCAATCTTTCAGTGTCGACCTATATATTATGTCTTCAAGAGCAAATGATTACAAGTGTGAGCTTGACTAGAGTCTCAACACAATAGTGACAAAACACAGGGCTTCCCTCGAAATGGGATCACGTGAAGCCCATCCAATACCACTTATCGCTTGAAACCCACTTGAAATACTATTTACCACGGAACCCAAATAACATAAAGTTGCATTCATAAATCCTTTTGGGTCCGTGTTTTATCATTGTAGCACCATATGACATGTCTCCTTTGTATTTCCGTTTTATAATGGAAACACACAATACACAGAAAAATCTTGACAAACACTTTTATATTAGAACTCAAATATTATAAAGCCGCATTTATAAAACTATTGGGTCCACTCATTGCATATATCGCATGTAGCTTCACTTCCCCGATCTTCGATCGTCGATCGCTCTGATCGGCCTTATCGGCTATCAATGCATCGGCATATCATTGTTTCATGGTCCATTGGCATCACCCCTTTGTATTTTTTGATGCAATATTGTGATGCGATAAGTCGCAATCGCATATCGTTGAGTCTTCAGGCCTACAGTTTGGGCCTTTCCCCTTTAAATCTGTGATGCAATATACGTGGTCTCCGCCATTGATCTGCGCACCAATCTGATGGTCCACGTTATATCACTAGATCGCAGTCGCAACCTACTCAGGGTTAGCGCTGATATGCCTCGCTGACCTCCACTGATGCGATCTGCTAATTTTATATGGACTGTTGATCGGTCTGATCCAACGGCTCCTGTGTAGTGCCATTTGAACCTCTGCTTAGCTCTGTTTCTAGAAATTCTTAGTGTTTTCTCCATGCGATAGTGTTTTCCGATATTTGAAGACTTAGAGGTTTAGAGGGTTTAAGATCCATTTTGTATCACTTCAGTACCTTTGCGAAGGCGTACGATTGACCTTTGTGAATCCCTAACCAGTTGTTCAGGTACTTTCACACTCCTATGACGATGTATTGTATAGGTTCTCAAGTTATCTCAAGTGTTTTACTTATTCTACCAATCAATTACAATTATCGTCGCATAAACTGATATTCTTACTTGCATTCAATTAACAAATATGATCACATACATTCGCACATCAAATAAGCATTGTAATATAAACCTAGATCGTAAAGCAATATAATGCATTAACAGAGACTAAATATACAGTAATTGCTTAATATTTTTCTTTATTGATATCTCCAGTTTAATATAGACTCTATCCAACCTACGCACACAAACGCAGGGGTCCGCGCACTCAGCTATGGACTTCTACCCTAGGCCTCTGCACACTCAGTTGCAGATCCTCTACCTACGCTAAGACCCGAAAACACTATACTTCACCAAGTTATATCACTTTGTAGAAATCATCTCAACTCTACTTTGCCACTAACTATTTAGAGCTTACTTACTTAGCTCCTTTTTATACAATCCCATGGTCCATGGACCATGGGTAGATCTTTACAGCCGACTTGACACTTTACAAAATAAGGGTGGACAACCCTTTATGACTCTTGACACCTTCGCACTCCGCGACCACAAAATGCAAAGACTTTACAACTTTATTAAAAAATTGTCCCAAAACATGGGTTTTAGCCCCAAAATACTCTTGGGGGAACCCATTCCCAACAATCTCGTTATGCAGATCCCGGTCCTGGAAACGGAACCATTTTTCGGCTTGATGGGCCCTGACCCAAGTTCAGCATTAAGTATCCAAGCAAATCCATACACTACTGGCCCTTTCAGCATCAATCTGCGAAGCGCGGACTGAAGTCTCACCCAAAGTAGTATGGGGGGATGCAGGAACCAAGTATTTTCACCCTAATATGGTAGGTATGCCGCTTTTAGACCTTCACTCCACCTTCACACAAATCGATAAGCCCTTTAGGGATTATTAATGTACTTCTCTTATTCATCCTTGAAGCCTCCGTGAAAGTCTACGACTGTCCTTCGCATACTCTAAATAGATAGATCAGGAACTTAGGCACCTCTATCATTACTCTTACTTCTGTATTTACTCAGATTATCTTAGTTTCGTATAGCCTTAACATGTAGTCATGATTATCTTCACGTAAACATATATATTTACTTGTGTTCATATAACAAAGAGAAACATATAGATTCATGCATCAGAATAGCATTAAAACATAAACCTGGTGTTCAACATAACACAATCGCATGCAATTAATAGAAGTAAAATACATAGGTTATTCTAGAATACTTCTCTTTATTGATAATATAGATTTCCAGTACAAACTCTGACTACCCTATGCAGACAGCTGCAGGGGTCCGCACACTCAGTTGCAGACTTCTACCCTAGACCTCTACGCACTCAGCTACAAAGCCTCTTCCTACACTAAAACTCTCGCTCTTAGCTCTCATAGACCCAAAAAATTACTTAGAACTCTACCAGGAACTTACTTTATATTCTTCTAAGACTCCGTTTTTATACATTACCATGGCCCACGGACCAAGGGCGGATCTCATCAAGCTGACACAAACTATCTAAACTAAGGGCAGAAGCCTTTTTTGACTGTTTACATCTTCGCGCTCCGTGACCACAAAATGCAGAGACTTTACTTTATTTATACAAAACTTGGGATTTTAACCCCAAAATTGAGCCCAGGGGACCCGTTCCTGGCAACGGAACTCTCCCTACAGTACTCTCCCTTTTGGCATCAATCCTCGGAGTGCAGATTGAGGTCTCACCTGAAGAAGTATGGTGGGATGTAGGAACCAAGTTTCCACACCCTGAGATGGTAGCGATATTGCTTTTATACCTTCACTCTGCCTTCACACAGATCGATAAGCTCTTTAGGGATTATCAATGTACTTCTCTTATTCATCCTTGAAGCCTTTGCAAAAGTCTACGACTGTACTTCTCATACCCTAAATAGATATATCGAGCACTTACACGCCTCTATAATTACTCTTACTTCTGTATGTACTTAGATTACGTTAGTTTTGTATAGTATTAACACATAGTTATGACTATCTTCACGTAAACATATATCCTTACTTGCGTTCATATAACAAAGAGAAACATATATATTCATGCATCAGAATAGAATTAAAACATAAACCCAGTGTTCAACGTAACATAATCGTATGCAATTAACATAAGTAAAATACACAAGTAATTCCATAATACTTATCCTTATTGATAATCTAGATTTCCAGTGCAGACTCTGACTACCCTATGCACAGAGCTGCAGGGGTTCACAAACTTAGTTGCAGACTTCTACCCTAGGCCTCTGCGCACTCAGCTGTAGAGCCTCTTCCTACACTAAGACTCTCACTCATAGCTCTCATAGACCCAAAATATTACTTAAAACTCTACCAAGAACTTACCTTAGATTCTTCTAAGACTCCCTTTTTATACATTCCCATGGCTTGTGGACCAAGGGTGGATCTCATCAAGCTGACACAAACTATCTAAACTAATGGTGGAGACCCTTTTTTAATGTTTACATATTCGTGCTCCGTGACCACAAAATGTGGATACTTTACATTATTTATATAAAACTTGGGCCTTTAGCCCCAAGACTTGGGCTTTTAACCTCAAAATTTACCCCAGGGGACTTGTTCCCAACAACGGCCTTAGTGTCTGCTAACGATTCCAAAGGGTTATCAGTGCAGTACTTAATGTACCAGTTTAGCGCGTGATCCTGTAGAGCGGTAACCAACTATGCTTTCTTTATACTGACATCAATGAACTGCTACGCAGCCCATGCAATAGTCGCAATGAACCAAAAATGATATGTATCTTCACTCCCTATACCTTTGAAAATGAGTAGATTTATTGAGTTCGACATGTTGAACAACGGTGGTGGTGGTGTGGACGAATGTGTATGTTGTGGAGGTGAAGGTGGTGGTGGAGTGGATCGATGATGTATCCATGGAAAACCTTGTCTTATCATCTAGATCACACTCCGTGGTGAGGCCTATTGTGCTCCTCCATCGTCACTCGAAGGAGATCCAATCAGCGGCTATATTCAGGACTTGTTTTCCCTTGATCCCTAAAGAGCTTTCCACTTCGCATAGCTCCGAACATCAAGGCAATGGCATAACCTATTTTTCATACAACATCATCTTAATCTAGTTATTCAAAGATTTTAGGTACTTACGCCGCGGTCCTTTGAAGAAGCGTCGCTCTACTTCATTGTAGCTGACGGAGGTGTCAACCATGAATTCTGTAACAAGTCCTCCTATAACCTGATCAAGACAATGATCAACATTTTGCACGATCTTATCTTTAGAAGCTTCCAACCTTCGCACTAGCTCTGGAGTCGAACCTATTGGTTCGTCAAGCCTCCACCTTCCATGGCTATCTGCCAACTTACCTATCCACTCATATAGCTCGATTGGGAAGGTGTAGAAGAATATTTCATGTATTTCTGTGTACAACTATCTATCCAACCACTGCACTTTTGATAGGCATAGATTTTTGTTCTCTTGCGTCACGAATTCATGGATCTTCCTATCCAACCACTTCTCAATTTCCTTCTTGGTCAGATTCTAGTGATACAACATCACACATTTATTTATGCAAATCTCGGTGTCGGAAACAGAACCATTTGTTCGCTTAGTGGGTCCTGACCCAGGTTCAAAGTTAGTTGTGCCTAAAAAAACCCTTCACTACTGGCCCTTTCGGCATCAATTCACTTAGCGTGAGCTGAAGTCTCACCCGAAGCAATATGGGGGGATGCTGGAACCAATTTTTCAATTCCAAAGATCAATGTGATGTCTTTCTATCCCTAGATCTGCCTCCATGCAGATCTATAAGCCCTTAGGTCTTGGGACTATAACTTCCTTTGAATGCTCCCTAGACCTCCCCGAAGGTCGAATATCAGCTTTTATGGACCATCAATAAATGAATTATCTACTTATACGCATCGTAAGTTATCTTCAGATCAGGATCTACTCATATCTTCTTAAGTGCTTGATAAACATAGCAGATGTTGTTATGATCTTTATGTCAATACTTAACATGTTATTGTGTTTAGTTAATAAGACTTATCTAGTAGATTTATGCATCAATACATCATTATTTCATAAATATATTATTTCATCACAGCATATATCGCAAACATAAACAACATAGGTAAACATATCAAACACATTAATTTATTCAATAGTATTCTTTATTGATCTCCAGTATCAAGTTACAAACTCAAAACTTCCCTATGCACTTAGCTGCGCGGGTCTACACACTCAGCAACGGACACTACTCTAGGCCTCTGTGTACTTAGGTGCAAAGCTTTTTTCCCCTCTCAGACTTACTTCTTTGTGCTATCTCTCTAAGACTCCATCCATTCATACCCATAAACATAGACATAGATCTGCCTTAAACTCTCTAAGACGCACCTATTTATACAATCTCATGGTCCAGAGACCATGGGTAGATCTCAAAACTAACTCAACTTTACATAAACGAGGGTAAAAACCCTTTTTGACTCCTAACTACCTAAGCACTCTGCATCGACAATTCACAGAGACTTTACTTCTTTTCATCAAAATTTACAACAAAACTTGGGTTTTTAACCCCAAAACTAACCCAAGGGGCCCCCTCCCAACATGGACTGTGTTAGTTTCAGTCTTGTTATCCTATCACCTGGATCAAAAATTGCTTTTACCATGGTATTTTCAGGCTTTCATCATCAAAATTTTCTGTTACTAGGTTGACACAGCAAATTTAGTCATTGTATGGTCAGTCCAAGATAGATTCATTGTCTGAAAATTTCACTTATGCTAGTTGCTTATCATACATCATGAAAATGGGTCAAGTTATCATCATCATTCTATTAGGTCTTAGGTCATCCATTAGGTCATAAGGGTCCCCAAGGTCCACCATTTCCATAAAAAAATCATAAATAAGTCAAACGTGACAAAGAAAAGAGTTCAAGAATTGAAACATGATTTATTCACATTTTCATGACATCAAAAGTTTCAGATGAAGGAATCACTAGCACTCAGGAGATGTAAAAAGCACATTTGCAAAGGCAAGGTAAAATCTACCTTCATAAAAGTGAAATTACTTCACAAAGGAGGATTAGTTTCTTTTCTCTTTTTTGAAAAAGTGAAGAAATTAACCCTATATAAACTCAAAAAGACTCAAAACCTTTTCATTCATCTCTCATTCACTCTTCATCACCGAACTCACTCTCCTAAAAAAAGAAAAAAATCCCTTTCCCTAGGAGAATTTGGGAAAAATTTGAAGGCGTTGCTCATAGATACACTGTTCTGCACTTTGGAGGCAGGCGTTGTGCGTAGGTGAACTGCGTTGCGCTTTGGCACTACGCATAGGAGAACTGTGCTGTGCGCAGGACATAGTGCCCAAAACTCACCCAAATTTCCCCAAATTCAAAATTTTTTCTTTCAAACTTAGTCAAATTGCTTTCTAAGGTTGAGGAACAAGTAAGTACATCATTTCCCTCTATTTTTTCTTTCCCATTTTCATTCGATGTTGATAATTTCTGAAGCTAGGGTTTGTAGCAAAAATTTCATGAGAAATGATATGGTAAAAATGGTCATCACAATTTTTCATATCCTAAATATGTAAAATGACATTCTACACCTGCACATATGTATGATGAGTCATTTCGACTAGTCCATCCACCTCCAAATCAAGTTTAAACACTAAAAAAAAAAAACCCTAGCTCATTCCTAGAGTTATTTTGGGAAAATCACATCATAAACCTTCTTGGTCTCACTAAAAAGTAGCCACATTTTTTCACCATCTTCCTCACTCATTTCCATCAGTTTTTCAAAGGCATGTCATATTTCACAAAACCCCTCCCACCATTTTGTCAAAATCTCCCACATATCACTTCACTTTCATACTCACCTCACATCTATTTTCACTTCCTGCTGCTAGGACTTTGTTCATCATGGAGATTGATTCTTCACCAGAAAGAAAGAGACAACACAAAGGAGGGAGGATTCTCAGATATGAACCATCAGATTGTAACCAAATCAACTCCTATTCTTTCATCAAGCAATGCTTTGAAGATGTTCATTGTTTGGAGTTTTGTAAAAGAGTAAGTGAAGCAAGGTTTTATGAGCAGCTAATAGATTGGGTAGCTACACACTTGAAAGGGGAGACTACTACCATTGCTGGTATTGATTTTATCTTCTCAATGGCCTCCATCTCACTAGCAACTAGTTTACGAGACAATGGCAAATGCTGGTTCAAGGGAATGAATCTAGATCTTGAAAACTATAAGCCTTCTTAAAGACTCCATACAAAGACACACATACTCACCTTATGCCTTTCAGATATTTGCTTGAGAAGTATGCCCCTTTAATGAAGACCATCATGAGGTTCTTTACCTATGAAGGTAGATTCTCAAGGTTGTATGCCTATCATATTCACCTCTTCATGCACTTCACATCTCAAAAGCCACTCAACATGTGTAATTACCTATTCAGGAGTATTTCAAAAAAGTCCGAGAAGATAAAGTTGAAGGACAAAGAGCACTCTCCAATATTGTTTCATCACAATATCATCAAAACCATTGTCATTCATCAATTGGTAGAGAGAGGTATGGCTTGGGAAGCCTTCTTAGAAAGAACTCTAAAATGGCATGAGGAAAATGCAGCATCTCAGTCCCCAAGTGAAACAAAACAACAAATAGAGATGGTATCATCTAGAAAACCGGAAAATAAGATTCAGTTACCTAGGCTAGAGGTCCCCAAAGTGTATAAGAAAGGGCAGAGGCTTGTGTTTTCTTCTCACAAAGAGAAAGGGGCCAAGCCTTCTTCATCGACAAAGCAGGCATTAGCAGCAAAGGGTAAGAAGACAGTTGAGCATGAATTAGAGATTATTTATTTAGAAGAGGAAGATGAGACTTCAATTATGAAACAGACTATCAGAGACATGGACTACCAAATCAAAGAGTTGGAAATAAATATGGAAAGAGCAAAGTTCGTTATATCATTCCTTGAACAAGAAAATAGTCAACTCAAAGAAAAAGAGTTGATCTTAGAAACGAGAAAGCTAAGCTAATGTAGCAAGTTGGCAAAGGTAAGGAGGTAATGACATCAAGTGAGCCTAAAGCATCACAGGAGAAAGGGAAAAGGAAAATACCAAGAACCAAAGGTCTCAAGGAAGCTTTGCAAGAGGAGCAAAAACAAATATTACTCAATGAAGACCTTGACGTAGAAGAAAGAATTGCCCTAGAGGTACACCATGAAAAATAATATTGGCTCAAAAAGGTAAATGAACACTTAGAGAAGCTCCTAGAGAAGGTAAATAGAGATAATCAAATGCTCAGACACATGGCACATCACTATCAAGCTCAAAACATGATCGCCAATGTCAAAGTGAAGCAACTCAAAAACAAGCTCAAGGAGACCAAAAATGATCAAAAGGATGAGGGAAAATTGGAGATGCTTTCTGAATCATCCATGAAGCATTAAAAAACTCATTTTTACACCTTCCCTCCAAATTTGAGCAAATTCTGAGCATTTTGAGTTTTTGGGCAAATTTTGGTCTAAATTCAGAAATTTGGCCTTGCGCTGCGCTTTTTCCTCAGGCATCCATTTCAGGAAAGGTTTATATTTTTGGAAAGGTCCTGGCATCCTCTAAAAATCCATTTTCCCAGATTTTGCAAAGGTAGCTTTTTTTGGGAGAAAAAGGCAAAAAAGTGGTAAAAAACTAGCCTTCTGGACAATTTTTTGACCGGCGCTGTGCTTCTGGAGTGACCTTGGGAGAATGGATTTTTGTAGGTCTTCCCATCCTCAAAATTCAAAAATTAAAACTGTTCTAGAAACTAGACTTGAAGGGATAATTGACCATTCTCTCATATTTTCATTTTGACCCCTGGAAGGCACCAGAAGAGTAGCTCAACATTGGCATTGTGCTTCTGCACTTTCTGTGCTTTTATTTGAAAATTTTCACAGTGTAAAATTTCTAATTTTCAGTCTGACTTGGTCAAAGTCAAGATTCTATATGTAATAGCACCATTTATGTGGCTAGGTGATGTAGGCATGAATAAATGTACATCATAGGTTGTTTTTTTATGTTTATTAGGCCTCATAAAAGAAGCAAACTCCTAAACAAACTCTTCATGAAGTGTTTGAGTTGCACCTTCTCACTCTCACTTGTTGGTTGAGAGAATCTTGGAGTCAGCTCCTCCACCAAGGAATTCGATTCTTGAAGGTAGGAAAGTCATCTAGGAGAGTCTATATGTATCATTTCACTTCAGGAGAAGAGGGATGAACTTTTTGTGAAGGAGGCTTGCTTTGTAATCATCTTTCAACTAATATAGATACATGTTGCAACTATTTTCAAGGAACTCTAGCCCAATGAGTTCATGGTGCTTGTACTTCATTCTTTTTGTTTTCTCATGGTCTAAACATCTATATCTACAATATATCTCTTCTTTCTATGAATGCCTTGTGATAAAATACTCAGAATTCTTGTTTTTCAAGCTCTGTTATCTGGTTTTCATAGTTATGTGTTTTGTCTTCCTAAGCTAATGAAATCATGTTTATTTATGCTCATTAATTTCTTCCACATTATATCCTCTATACTACACTGATAAATACTCAAATTACACCATGGATTTTGATGTCTAGCTCCTTCTTACGTTTTCTCCTGCATTCCCATAGCCTAGACCTACTTGTGGCTCCAAACCCTAAGTTCAACAAATCCTTAAAAAAACCAATTTTTCACAAACAAATACACATATCTAGCCTAAAATTCATTTGCTTTAAAGTCATATCACTGATAAGAGACTTAGAGAGATCCCTCTCATGCTCAGTAGGGCTAGCTACCAAGCTGAAGTGGTTTGAGGTTACCCTTGTCGATTTCCTTCTCAGCCTAGGGGATTGTAAGGACTAACATTTTTGGTACCACTGCCAGGGAATGATTGTTAAATTATCCCTAGGACAAATCTTAAGAGCTTTCAAGAATTGGTTCTGTACCTCTCAATTTCTAGTATCCGAAGATAGGCTGAATTCATAAATCTCATCAGTTTAGGGTGTATACATTCTAGCTTCCAAAAGGCATACCAGGTAAGATCTTGACCCAATCCACCCTTCATTTTTGAAGACCCTGAAAGACTACTCAGAAAACTTAGACTACCTATCACTAAAAGTGCAGTTCAAAAATTAAAAGAACAACTTCTCTACCTAAAAACCTATTTGCCTTTGAGAAAGTTCCATTCGAAGAGCAGATAGAATTATCACTTACAAGGTCTAAGTCTGACTCTTGCATCTCTAACACAACACTAGAACCTTTAAAGGTTGAAACCCACTCTCTTTCTTCATAATCTTTGTCTACTAAGACTGATCATGAACTGTGGTTAAACTTTGATAAGCTTCAAATCCTGGCTGACCAACTCCAAATCACAATTGAAAAAGCTTTTGTTCAATACCAACTTGAATACTTAGCCACAACTTCATCCTCTTTTTCACCTCCAAGATCATCTACCACATCTCCTAAAGCTTCAGTTTCATCATCTTTCCTGCCTCCCCCATTCATTCCATCCTTGCCTCTACAACCCCTTTTAATAGTTCGATCATCCTCATCACAGCTTGTACTTACACAACCCATTATAACACGTTCACTTTCTCTAGCAGTCATGGCAATATTTGCACCTCTTTTACTGCCTTATCAACTTACTGCTTTGCCTCAAAACTATGGTCAAAGGCTTCCTTTGTTTGATGGAAGTGAAAAAATTACAGCTCAACCCCATGTCGACAGGTTAATAGTCTTCATTGATTTAGAATAAATTGATGAGGAGAATGCCAAAATGAGGATTATCACTCAGAGTTTGTCAGGAGATGTTAAGAAATGGTTTCAAACTCTGGCTGCAAATTCCATTAAAAATTCTCAAAGACTGATTGAATTATTTCTAGATCGTTGGCAAGAGAATAAAAATATATTACAAATATTGGCTGAATATAATTCAATGAAAAGGAACCCCAATGAAACAGTTCAAGAACTCACTTCAAGATTTAATACAGTGTACAATTCTATACCTGATGATATGAAACATCCTCCTGGTTTGGCTCTACTACATGCTTTCGATCCAGAGATGGCCTATCAGCTCAGAGAAAAAGAACCAACTACTCTTGAAGAAATGCAGTGGAATGCAATCAGTGTTGAAGCCAATTTTCTCATTAAGAAGTCAAAATCAAAGCTAGAGAGGGTGGAAAAGAGAGTTGTTTTCAAAGAAGAACCTGCATCATTTTCTGATGCAAAGATTGATAGCCTGATAAAAGTTATGGAAATAATGATGGATAAAATATCCGTAACTGATCAACAAGCTGAACCATTAGTGAGGAATCTTAACTTTCGGGGACAACAACAACGGTAATTCAGAAATCGACAGAGAGAGAAATGAAATCAAGACCCTCAAGGTCAGGTAAAAGCTCCATTTAAGCAAAACTATACTTAAGGACAGGAAGAAGATGAAGAAGAAATTGTAGAAGAAAATCACTTCTTTCAAGAAGATGAACTTCCTACTTTCCTAACAAAAGAAGATCATTTTTCTATAGACTCTTTTATACCAAATGACCAGCAATTTGTGCTTGCAAGCGAAGATCTATGGGCTGATAAGACTGAAGATTACCAAAGAGGATATCAGAATGCCCTCAGTCATCTCCAAAAGCAGTACAATTTAAGAAACAAAAATGTGTCTATTACTATAATTCAGAAAAGACAAAATTTTCAAAAGGATGCACCAAGCAAAGAAGCCCCTCCTACAGGCCAGAATAAAGACAAAGCTATTGTCACACAGAATCGGGATAGAACTAATGAAGCCTCCACTAGCAATGTGAGGAAGGACAAAGAAATGCAAACTGAAAGCCAAAGGAAGGAAACTCAAGCTAAAGGCCAAATAGAAAGGAAGGACATCGCTTCAAAAGAGGTAGAAAAACAATCTAATCTTTTTAGTTTGGAAAATGAAATTTCTAAATTAAAGATAGCCATTCCCCTCACTGAATTGGTAAGGAATGACAAATACAAATTCCAGATTGCAAAAATGCTTAGGGTTGATCAGATGTCTAATACAGTCAATGTAGCTGATGATGAGCCAACCATCATTTTTGGTCCATCCTTAGAAGGAGCTCCTGAAGATAGTGAAATTTCTCCTTTCTGTCTGAGTCTTAAACTTCATGACCTTATCCTTCATACTGCTATGCTAGATTCTAGCGCCTCTCATAATTTGATGCATAAAGCCATCATGGATAAATTAGGACTGAGCATCACTCGACCTTACCATGATCGTTATTTGTTTGATTCTAGAAGAGTGAAATGCCTTGGCCTTATTAAAGACTTGGTAGTGTCCTTAGACCAAATCCCAGCCAAAAATGTACTTATGGATGTTGTAGTAGCTGATATTCCTCCTAGGTTTGGCATGTTACTTTCGAGATCTTGGGCTGCAAAATTAAATGGCACTCTGTAGATTGACTTTTCATATGCCACTATCCCTATTTTTGGACAGCTCCGGAAACTTTATAGAGAAAAGAAGATGAAATTTATGATCAGCAGTAAGGAAAATCCAGTCAATTATCCTATACATGTTGTTCATACTGATCTTCACTCTTCCATTCTGTTTAGTGATATGGATTATGTTGATGAAGAAATTTAGTTATTAGAAATTTTAGAAGTTCCCAACCTAATGGGTAGCATACATGAAACTATCATAGCAGAAAGTAAAGAGGTTGGTGAGGAATCTAGACAACTTGCAAATCCTATTGAGGAGATTCAAAGAATAGTGCAGAAAACATAAAGTTCTGAGCTAGCCATTCAAGATCCTAAAAATCAAGAAATTCAGATTTCAGAAATTCTTTTTCCAGATGAAGAAAATGGTCTTTGGACCATAGAGTTCGATGGTGCATCAGGAAGAGAAGGAGCAGGAATTGGTGTTTGGATACTTGGGCCATTACATCAGCCAAACAAAATTCCTCCGAATGTGAGAATGAGTTCTTACAAGCTGGCATTTGAATTTTCAAATAATGAGGTGAATATGAGGCATTGATTGTGTTAGCCTCCTGTTGCAACAGGTATTCATCTTTCATGATCGACATTTCTACATGCCAAATATGTCATACTTTGCATGCTCCAATGTTCCATATTTCCTTAAGAGGGCAAAGAAGAGGCCATGAGAGTGTGCTAGTCTAAATGCCACTGCTGTATTCCAAATTTTGATGAGTTAATCCATTTTGATGAGCTTTTCAGTTAAGGGAAATCCAAACAGCTTAGTCTTGGCTTCCCTAGGTTTAAATTACTTGTTTTAGAAAATAGAGAATGAATATTTGTCTAAACAGCTTAAACTTGGCAGATCAGTAGCTAGGTAGAGAAATTAAGGAGCCCAACTGCTTAATCTGGGCCCTTGGAAGATATAAGGGTGCATTTAGATAGGAGGGCAGTCAAAAGAAAAGAAGATAATCAGGGTCTGCAAGTCTAAATGCACCCAAACCAAAAAGAAGAAAAAATGTTAGGAAAGCAGGTTGGGTAAGTAGTTTTTGAGGTTGCAAAATGAATAAGTGTGATCAATTTTGTATTTCAAAAGTTTTATTTTACTTCAGATCACAAGTGCAAGGCAATTTTCCCTTGGAGAAATTCAAGCGAGGCATGTCTAACTCCCCCTTCTTCTTATTCCCCAAAGCACTCACTAACATCCCCTTGAGGACTTTTGGATCTGCTCAACTAGTCCTGTTACCACTTCATTTTTTGTAAAACACTAAGTCAAGCTTTGACTTTCTTCAATGAAAAGAAGCCACATTTCTTGTGTAAAGATCATTTCTCTACAGTCCATTCATTTCTTATGTTTAAAGTTTCAATTCACAAATTTAGCCTCTCCCCTACACTTCACCTCACAAATTCATATTAACTTCTAACTTTATTATGTAAATCCCTATATATTTTCCCTTCTCCTTACTAAAAAGCACTAATATAGCTCCCCTATGTACATATCCCCTCCCTCTGGTTGAAAGATAACCTTGACTATGCTTGGGAATCGCTAAGTTTGCCTGAAACTTAGCCAGAACCGTCAACTTGCCTATCAAACCATCTTCTAAAAAAGCATTAGGACTCATTGCTATGCATAAAATTCCCCTCCAAATGTATAAAATCCATCATTGGCCGTGTTTTACCTTGCCCAAGACATAAACCCCTTTTTTTGGGCCATAAACCCTTTTCAAAACACATAAAACCCTTCTCAAGTACCTTCGAGCTCCTACGAAGCGTGCAATTCCTTTTTTAGGTTATCGGACCCCTTCCAAGGCCTCAAAAACATGTATTTCCCAAAGTTTTGACCCCCCCCGCACACAAAAATTTCTTTGGGCGGGCCCCCGCATATAAACCTACTGCCAGCTCCACACTCCGTCAGCCCTCTGATCTGCCCTCCCAGATCCGACGGCTCTCGGCGATTTCGGAGCTGCCCCATCACTCGACAGTTAGCGTCTGATAGCCTGGCGGTTTTGTCGTCGTACAGAGGGATGCGTGTCTGCCTTTTATTCCGTCAAAGCCCCTATGAAATTTACCGCTATCGTATAGAAGGCGGTCCGATGAAACCACAAACTGCCTCCTGTCTCCTTGTTAGGTCAGCGCCACGTCACCTCTGCGTCGACCCCCCACTGCTACGTGTCATTGCCATGTCACCCTGCTAATGTCACCCTGACACGTCATTACCGTAGCAGGAACCACCGCTGACATCATGCTGACATCATGCTGACGTCATCACCAAAAAAGGCGCGAAAGGTGAAAATCGCAGCAAAGGATGCCCGGAATAAAAAACTGAGGCAGTTTTCGATGCCTAAGAAAAAATGATCAAAATGGAAAGCTGCATGTGGCTAGGCTATCAGCAGGCCCGAAAATGTGGAGTTTTACAGGATTTCTTCATGAAGGTTCAGAAAAGGGGCGATTTGATAAATTCAAGAGTATCAGAGGAAAGACGAATCCGAGATTAAATTAAAAGAGTATCAGTGAAGTGGCAAAGAGTATCAGATCGGCAATACCAAAGCAGGTGAACCTTAAAGACCCCCAAAGCAAAGTCGAAGAAAACGGTGAAGCCATCTAAGGCTCTCAGATCATAGTTAATGCACATCAAAACCACTCGAGAATAGGGGATCAAAGCCCAATGCACAGTTATGACTAAATGAACAGCACAGAGCCAAAAGGACACCATATTAACTCATTTTGATGTCGTTGCCTCCAGCGCAGCTCAAATATATTTTCCCGCATTAAATTCAGGACAAAAATTTGGTTAAAGAAGTTATTTCCCTCAGACCTATTTTAGGTCTGCTGTAATAGATATTTTAGATATTTTTCCTACATAAACCACCCTAATTCATTGTTTAAAGGGTTGGTTGGCTGATATTCCTCATGTTGGACTTGCGCTGTATTTTTTAGAAGCTCTATAATCAAAGACTGTTGGAATGCTTTGGATGAATAAATGATTGTTGTGTTATTAATGGTTAAAGAGTGACTGTGGAATTCCCGTGCTACTACATGGCTCAATAAGTTTTTCTACCTCTGTTTACAGTTTTATTATGTTCATGCACAATTGTGTTACCATCTAAATAGCAAGAAAAATGAATATCTTAGGTTTTTCTTGACTACACCTTATGCTCAGTTCTTTTTATTTCTATATGTTTTCCTTAGAAATGGTTATGAATATGCATACTTAAATGATCATATTTACCCTGTTTCTTTCACATATGGCTGTTTTTTAGGAATTCTTTACCGCTCCTAAACAAACTTTCATCCACCTTCCCTCTATGTTAGCTAATGAAAGATTCTTAGTTGCCTTTCATTTCTAACCTTCATTCCATCTTTATTCCAGCCTGATATTGTTCTATGTGTAGCTATCCTACTCTATATTCCTCTTGTGACCAAGAAAACGCAACAACAAGCCCTAATCCATGACTCCATGCCAAATGGTTTGAACTTCTCACACTATGCATCCCAACTCTGCTTGAAAATATCTCCTTCCCACCAAAATCAAAACAAAACCCTTGCACACCATAACTAGCCTAAAATCAACCCAAAACAAAGTTAAATCATAAAGAGAGAGCCCTCTCTGACTACAGGTAGGCTAGGACCTGCAGCCCAAAGATTGGTTTGTGGTGACAACCTGAGTGTTAACATAATGGTGACTCCACTGGGGACAATATTCAGATAATTTCACAAATCAAGTTAGAAAACTCCACTGGGGAAGAATCTGACCTTCAAAAGTTTCTTTCTAACCCATTTTTCTTAGAAAAATCCCCAAAAAAACAAGTTAGAAGCTGGCTCCCAAAAGGAATTCACATTATACAAGGTCAAATCTAGACCCAAATCCCCCAACTACTTTTGAAAATCCCAATATAATCCCAAGGAACCTCAGGAAGCTAGAGCGAAGAGAAGATTTTGCTGATTCTAGTCCTAAAATAGTCCAGCCGAGCTGTGTTCCAACCCCTGTCAAAGTTTTATTTTGTTCAAACCTTGCTTCCCCTAGTTCATCATCCACCTCTCAAAGCACTCGTTCCACACCTCCATTCACTGCACATACTCCCATTACCACTATTATTACCGCTATTCCAGTCGTTCCATTTATCCCTGCTGTTCCACTTATCCCTGTAAATATGGCTAATAGATATGCACCGTTGCAGTTGCTAGCAAATCCAGGGGCTATGCCTCAGGATTATCAAACTAAAATCACATATTTTGATGGTACTGGTTCTTGCACAGCCCTGCAACATACTAAGAAGATGCAAGACTATTTTGAGAATTACGAGATAGATGATGACAACGTAAGAATGAAGATTTTTTTCCAAAGTTTAACAGGAGATGTAAGGCCCTGGTTTAGAAGCCTTGCTACAAATTCCATAGCTAACGCAGAGGCCCTTTACCAAACATTTCTTAACAGATGGGAGAAAAAGAAAGATCCCTTGCACATATTATCTGAATATGAAACCATCAAAAGAGGCCCTCAAGAGGCTGTCTTAGACTATTGTGCAAGATTTAACAATGTTTATAATGCAATACTACAGAACCTCAGGCCTCCACCTGATCTTGCTTTGTATAAATTCCCTGATGGTTTTGATACCGACATGGCTTATCAGTTAAGGGAAAGATCCCCTCAAAGCCTAGCAGACATGCAAAATGTTGCTGTTAGCGCAGAGGCAAATCTAATTGCTAAAAGAAACAGAGCTAGAACTAAGAGAAGAACCACCTTTAAGGAAGAACCCTCAGCCTTAGACCAAAAGCTGGATGCTATTATTAGTGGCATGCACAGGCTGGGAGATAGAGTGGAAAGCGTTGAAAGGAAATCTACATGAGAATGACAACAGCCCAATACCATAAGGAACCCAAATTTCAGGAAAAGTCAGAACACAAACGTTGGTAGGTCTAGCCCAGACCAGGATATAAGGCCTCCTTTCCATGAAAACTATACAGAAGCATCCACATCTAGTGAGTAGACAGAAGACACTCATATAAACTTGATGGATTTGAAGGGTAAGCAACAAATTTTTCTAACCCAACAGGACCAAGATGAGCATGACTTTAATCAATTTCAGACTCAGTCTGGTGAGTCTTTTGACTTTAAACAAGGTCATGATTCAGCTGTTTATGAGGTCCACAAAAAATAGTATAAACTGAGAACTAGAACAATTGATGTGCCCGAGGCCATCAAACAGAAGGAATCAAAGCAGCCTAAGAAGATCAAAGAAAAGGTTGCCCTCATAGAAACTGCTAATAAAATAGTCCCAAATCCAAAAGAAGTGACCATAGAGGATATCACAGATGTTCAGCCCTCTGAAAATCAGCCTTTTGTATCTTTTCCCTCAAAGGAAAACATAAACAGCACTCCTGAAAGCCTTTCAAAATCAGAAATAGTTCAAGAAATCAATGAAGAACAAGAGCGAATTGCTGATACTCCCATGGAAAAAGGGAAGCCTTCCTATCACAACACTAAAACCCAATCAGAGAAAAAATTTGATTTAGAGGCAGAAATAGATAAACTTAAGATATCCATCCCTCTATCTGAACTTGCTAAGCATGATGTATATAGGCAACAAATCCAAAGATCACTTCAAATGCCAAAGACCAAGGATGATGTCAATGTTTTAGATGATACACCTGAGCTGCTTTTCGGTCCAGAAGTTAATGGAAAATCAACATATGGAACTGTTCTGCCCTTTTATGTAAGCCTGCACATACATGATAAAGTCTTGCACAATTCTATGTTCGATTCAGGAGCATTGCACAATCTTATGCCCAAAGCAGTTATGGAGAAGCTAAACCTTGATGTCACAAGACCCTACAAAGATCTATTCTCCTTTGACTCAAGTCAGGTCAAGTGTTTAGGTTTAATCAAGGACTTATGTGTCTCCTTAGTCCAATACTCAAACAAAACAATCCTCATGGATGTGGTGGTTGCTGACATTCCACCAAAGTATGGCATGATCTTATCAAGATCTTGGGGAGCAAAACTCCAAGGATCTCTCCAATTAGACCTCTCTTATGCCACTATTTCAGTCTTTGGGCAACCAAAGAGACTGTATAGAGAAACACTGATGAAGTATGTGGTAAGTAGTGAGGAAAAGCCTCAAAACTTCCCAATCTATTAAATCCATTCTGATATGGATTCATTTATTTTGTTTAATGATGATATGTTTCCTCCCACTGATGATAAGCCGTTGGCTTTAGAACTGGACATACACATCAATGAAGAATCAGTTGCCCATACTTATGAAACTGTCAAAACGACCAATGCAACCAGCATACTAGAAGAACCTCCCCAAATAGAAATTTCAAAACTGCCCAATCCTAAAATGGCTGAAACTCTTAATGCTAACCACAAGCAAGAAATCACATGGTATTTAGAGTTTGATGGCTCTGTTAACAAGTTAGGAGCAGGGGAAGGTGTATGGATTCACAATACACATAACAGCCATGCAGAGGGGCATGCTTACAGACTTAACTTCAAATGCACCAACAACATGGCAGAATATGAGGCTCTCCTTTTAGGCCTTAAACTACTCAAAACTCTAGGAGCTGCAAAAGTTTCCATTCTAGGTGACTCCGACCTCATCATCCAACAAATAAAAGGCAACTTTGTCACAAATGACAATAGGCTGAGAGCCTATAGGTCTGCTACCACAGAAATACTCAATTCCTTCACCGAATCCAAGCTTGCCAAGATTTCTAGAAGCCATAACATACATGCTCATAGTCTAGCTACTTTTGCTAGCATTTGCAAGCTGCCCTTTGAGCCTAATCACCACTTTACTGTTGAGATAAAGCACAAGACTGCTATCCCTAACAATATCAAAGATTGGCAAGTGTTTGAGGATGATGCTCAAATCAACAATTTTCTTAATTTACAGCATGAATTTTCAGGCCTAAACATTGACATGGATGATTCCTTACAGCAAAAAAACGAAAATCAGTAGGCTGTAACAGCTGTAACAGCCAAACAAATGCTAAACCCAACTATTTTTGACAAAGAAAACATGGAATAGCTAAAACAGATGCATTTGGAGGAAATAACCAAAGCAGAGGCCGAGATCATTGATGTAAAGGACAACTTTCTGCCCGCTGGCCTCACCCATTAGAAGATATGTTTGATGCTAATGATGTCCCCAAAAATCCTAAGATGCAGCCCTTAAACACTGCCATAGAAGAATACAACATTGGGACAACAGAGAAGCCCAAAATGATTAAATTGTCCAAAAATCTGCCACTTGATCAAAAACCAAAGTATGTGGATTTGTTCAAAGAGTTTCAAGATGTGTTTGCTTGGAGTTATGAGGACTTGAAGTCCTATGACACCTCAGCTATTCAACATACCATTCCCTTAAAGCCAAATCAAAAGCCCTTCAAACAGAAACTAAGGAGAATCAATCCCGTGCTCCTCCCTTTGATTGAGAAGGAAGTGAAAAGAATGTTTGAGGCTGACATAATAGCACCCATCAGATTTTCTGAATGGGTATCCAATCTTGTTCCCACAAGAAAGAAAATAGGTGAGATTAGGCTTTGTTTAGATTTGAGAAACTTAAACCAAGTCTCCCTTAAAGACCAATACCCATTGCCAAATATGGATCACATCCTACGAAGAGTAGTGGGGTCATCTAGAATCTCTTTGCTACATGGATTTTTAGCTGTCAATCAAATACTTGTTCACCCAGATGACCAAGACAAGACAACCTTTACAACACCGTGGGGAACATTTAAATATGTCAAAATGCCTTTCGGACTTAAAAACGCTGGTGCTACCTTTCAAAGGGCAATGGAAATTGCCTTTGCCAAAGAAATCCATGATTTCCTAGTTGTCTATCTTGATGACCTTACTCCTTTCTCCAAATCTGATCAGGAGCACCTAAAACATTTGAGACAAGTGTTCCTAACATGTAGGAAATATGGCATTTCCTTGAACCCCAAGAAGTCTTTATTTGGCCTTGAAGAAGGCAAATTATTAGGCCATATCATTTCAAAATATGGCATTAGGATTGATCTGGAAAGAATTCAAGCCATCCTTCAAATTCCATATCCAAGAAACATTAAAGAGTTGCAAGCATTCCTTGGAAAGATCAACTTTCTAAGGAGATTTATCCCAAACCTGGCTGAACTAATAAGAATGCTAAGAAACATGTTAAAGAAGGATGCCAAGGTAAAATGGTCTCTTGAAACCAAGCAAGCCTTTGAGAGTATCAAAGCTACCTTAACCCAAGCCCCTGTCCTCACAATCCCTCAATTTGATAAGGATTTCATCATTTTTTCATTTGCCTCTGAACACACTATTGTTGTTGTCCTTTTGAAAAAGGATGACCAAGGAAATGAAAAGCCAATTGCTTTTTTCAGCCGAGCCCTTAGGGATGCCCCTTTAAAGTACCAAATCATGGAGAAGCAGGCCTATGCCCTTGTTAAAGCAATCAAAGACTTCAGAATCTATATTTTATACTCACATGTGATTGCTTATGTGCCAAATGCTGTTGTAAAAGACATATTAACCCAAGAGGGTTAGAAGGCAAAAGAGGCAAGTGGATTGCTAACATCCTTGAGTATGACATTGAAATAAAACCAACCAAGCTAATAAAGGGACAAGGTTTAGACAAACTGATGTCCGAAACAAACTTTCAAGCCTTAGACATCAACCAACTGGACAATGAACAGGAGCTGGCGAGTCCACAGATCAGTGAAACCTTTTTGCAATCCCCATGGTATGTTGATATATGCTTTGTATTGTTAAACCTGTTTGCTCCCTCAGGATTGTCCAGAACCAAGAAAACATTTTTAAAAATGAAGGCTTTAAAGTTTTGTGTCTTAGATGGTGCATTATTTTGTAAAAATCATGAAGGCATATTGCTTAATTGTTTAACCATGAATGAAGCTGACAATGTCCTCAATAAATTTCATGCAGGTGAATGTGGAGGACACTTATATTGGAAATCAACAGCTAATAAAATCCTAAGGGCTGGATTTTATTGGCCCTCCTTGTTTATTGATGTGAAAAAATTTGTAATGTCTTGTCACAAATGCCAAATTTTCGAAGGCAAGAGAAAGTTGTTACCTTTACCACTCAAGCCTATTTCAACTGAAATACCATTCCAGCAATGGAGCTTAGACTTGATTGGAGAAATCCATCCCTCTTCCTCAGGCCATCCCAAGTGGATTTTAACAGCCACCGACTAATTTACCAAGTGGATTGAGGCCATCCCATGTAGGCAAGCCAATGACTCCATCATTATCCAATTCCTTGAGTGCAATATCCTTTCTAGATTTGGCTGCCCTGAGAAGATCATCACTGACAACGCTGCTGCCTTCAAATCCAAAAAGATGATCAATTTTCGCCATAAATTTCATATCACCTTAGGCCACTCTACAACCTATTACCCTCAAGGTAATGGCTTGGCCGAATCGTCCAACAAGAGCCTGATTAGTATTATCAAGAAGATCTTAGAAGAAAACAAGAAGAACTGGCATAAAAAGCTCACAAATGCCCTATGGGCAGACAGACTTTCAACAAAGAGATCCATTGGGATGAGCCCTTATGAGCTAGTCTATGGTATGGAGGCCAGATTCCCTTCATCCTTGGGCATTCCTATTATTAAGCTGCTACAGGAAATTCAGGTTGAACCAAATGATGTTTAAAGAAGAATTAATCAGACCATTCATCTTCAGCAAACCAGAGAGAAAGTGTATGACAGAGCTCAAATTGTGCAAGAGAGGCTAAAGAAAGCATTTGACAAAAGAACCAAGGCCGAGGATTTCTACATTGGTGACAAAGTTATAAGGTGGGACTCACGAAGAGAAGACAAGGGAAAATATGCCAAGTTCGATTTTCTATGGAAAGGCCCATTTGTCATCAGCGCTATGCAGGGCAATAACACATATTTTCTCAAATCTAGAGATGCCTGCGCAGTTGAAGAAGGCCCTGTAAATGGCCGAATGTTGAAACATTATCAGGATCCCTTTTAAGGGATACAGTGCCCCTGTGTATATATTTGTATATTAGTGTTTGTATATATGTCAGCGCTTTTCTTTTATTTTTGTATAAGCAATCCGATTGCTTGGAACCAAGCAGCGAAGTTATGGAGACAGAGCAAGGCAGTCCTCTATTTTTACAATCAGTCACAACATCATTCTCAGGAGAATAGTGTAGCAGATTTTATAAGGCACAGCCCATAAAAATCATCCATTTCAAAGGCTCAGTCTTTGCATTGGTGTCAGCATAAGTGCGCAGTGCAGTTTTGAGTGAAAGGAGCAATAGAACCCAACACCCTGCTCTCTGTTCTTATGAAATTGATTCCCAAAAGAAATTTATCCATATTCAATCCCTGTTTTCAAACAAATGACAGAAGGATGCTCAGGGCCAATTGAGATATAACCTAAGGTAGCACTGTATTTTACAGTGATTCAGTTAAAAGGAGGCTGCGTTCATAGTTCTAAACTTCAAACATCTAACAGCCAGCAAAATGGAATTCTCTTTATGTTCTCTGTTTTGAATCACATTGGAGACTAGCTCTCACAGCGGTTTTAGATATTCAGAGCACTCAGAACAAGACAAAGCAATGTTGTTATATAAAATCAAATTCAGTTAGAAATGTTGCAATAAAGCTTCCCACTTCAGTCAATAGTATCAAAACAGAGGAGCGTTTTTAGTTTCATATCAACACTCTGTTTCAAAACAAAATCAAGGGAAGTGCTCCAGTTTTGTTCCATGTTTTGAGACTATTTCAAAGGGAAGTGCTTAGGCAACATTGTACATAACATTAAGCACGCAGAAGAAAGCAGGCGATGCTATATAGTTCACAGTAATTCAGTTGAGGAAAGTGCTGTTCAAATCTCAAAATTCCACTCTTTTAGCAGCCAACAAAGAATTGTTTTTAGTTCCACAGCAACAATAGAAAATCAAGGCAGTCTGACCTATTATTCTTGGCTTTTCACAAGGAAAAGCCATCCCCAAGTGGAGCCACTGTTAGCCTCCTATTGCAATAGGTATTCATCTTTCATGATCGACATTTCTACATGCCAAATATGTCATACTTTGCATGCTGCAATGTTCCATATTTCCTTAAGAGGCCAAAGAAGAGGCCATGAGAGTGTGCTAGTTTAAATGCCACTGCTGTATTCCAAATTTTGATGATTTAATACATTTTGATGAGTTTTTCAGTTAAGGGGAGTCCAAACAGCTTGATCTTGGCTTCCCTAGGTTTAAATTACTTGTTTTAGAAAATAGAGAATGAATATCTGTCCAAACAGCGTAAACTTGGCAGATCAGTAGCTAGGTAGTGAAATGAAGGAGCCCAAATGCTTAATCTAGGCCATTGGAAGATATAAGGGTACATTTAGATAGGAGGGTAGTCAAAAGAAAAGAAGATAATCAGGGTCTGCAAGTCTAAATGCACCCAAACCAAAAAGAAGAAAAAATGTTAGGTAAGCAGGCTAGGTAAGTAGTTTTTGAGGTTGCAGAATGAATAAGTGTGATCAATTTTGTATTTCAAAAGTGTTATTTTACTTCAGATCACAAGTGCAAGGCAATTTTCCCTTGGAGAAATTCAAGTGAGGCATGTCTAACTCCCCCTTCTTCTTATTCCCCAAATCACTCACTAACATCCCCTTGAGGACTTTGGGATCTGCTCAACCAGTCCTGTTACCACTTCATTTTTTGTAAAACACTAAGTCAAGCTTTGACTTTCTTCAATGAAAATAAGCCACATTTATTGTGTAAAGATCATTTCTCTACAGTCCATTCATTTCTTATGTTTAAAGTTTCAGTTCACAAATTTAGCCTCTCCCCTACACTTCACCTCACAAATTCATATTAACTTCTAACATTATTATGTAAATCCCTATCTATTTTCCCTTCTCCTTACTAAAAAGCACTAATATAGCTCCCCTATGTACATGTCCCCTCCCTCTGGTTGAAAGATAACCTTGACTATGCTTGGGAATCGCTAAGTTTGCCTGAAACTTATCCAGAACCGTCAGCTTGCCTATCAAACCATGTTCTCAAAAAGCATTAGGACTCATTCCTATGCATAAAATTCCCCTCCAAATTTATAAAATCCATCATTAGCCATGTTTTACCTTGCCCAAGGCATAAACCCATTTTTTTGGGCCATAAACCCTTTTCAAAATGCATAAAACCCTTCTCAAGTACCTTCGAGCTCCTCTGAAGTGTGCAATTCCTTTTTTAGGTTATCGGACCTCTTCCGAGGCCTCAAAAACCCATATTTCCCAAAGTTTTGACCCCACCG
This sequence comes from Pinus tabuliformis, assembly GCA_031772625.1. Lineage (NCBI taxonomy): Eukaryota > Viridiplantae > Streptophyta > Pinopsida > Pinales > Pinaceae > Pinus > Pinus tabuliformis. The sequence continues at coordinate 1,686,090,791 of CM062820.1, forward strand.
CAAACAAACATTTATTCGGGCGGGCCCCCACATATAAACCTTTCGCGAGCTCCGCACTCCGTCAGCCCTCCGATCTGCCCTCCCAGATCCGACGGCTCTAGGCGATTTTGGAGCCGCCCCATCACTCGACAGTTAGCATCTGATAGCCTGGTGGTTTTGTCGTCGTACAGAGGGACGCGTGTCTGCCTTTTATTGTGTCGGAGGCCCTCTGACATTTATTGCTCTCGTACAGAAGGTGGTCCGATGAAACCACAAACCGCCTCTTGCCTCCCTGCCAGGTCAGCGCCACGTCACCTTTGTGTCAACACCCCACTGCTACGTGTCACTGCCACATCACCCTGCTGATGTTACCCTGCCACATCACTGTCATACCAGGACCCACCGCTGACATCATGCTGACATCCTGCTGACGTCATCACCGAAAAAGGCGCGAAAGGCAAAAATCGCAGCAAAAGGATGCCCGGAATAAAAAAACTGAGGCAGTTTTCGATGCGCGATTAGCGAAGAAAAAATGATCAAAATGGAAAGCTGCCTATGGCTAGGCTACCAGCAGGCCCGAAAATGCGCAGTTCTATAGGATTTCTTCATGAAGGTTCAGAAAAGTGGCGATTTGACAAATTCAACAGTATCAGAGGAAAGACGAAGCCCAGATTAAATTAAAAGAGTATCAGTGAAGTGGAAAAGAGTATCAAATCGACAATACCAAAGCAGGTGAACATTAAAGACCCCCAAAGAAAATTCAAAGAAAATGGTGAAGCCATCTAAGGCTCTCAGATCACAGTTAATGCACATCAAAACCACTCGAGAGCAGGGGATCAAAGCTCTCAGATCACAGTTAATGCACATCAAAACCACTTGAGAGCAGGGGATCAAAGCCCAATGCATAGTTATGACTAAATGAACAACACAGAGCCAAAAGGACACCATATTAACTCATTTTGATACCGCTGCCTCCAACGTAGCTCAAAGATATTTTCCCGCATTAAATTCAGGACAAAAATTAGGTTAAAAAAGTTATTTCCCTCAGACCTATTTTAGGTCTGCTGTAATAGGTATTTTAGATATTTTTCCTATATAAACCACCCTAATTCATTGTTTAAAGGGTTGGTTGGCTGATATTCCTCATTTTGGACTTGCACTGTATTTTTGAAAAGCTCTGTAATCAAAGACTGCTGGAATGCTTTGGATGAAGAAATGACTGTTGTGTTATTAATGGTTAAAGAGTGATTGTGGAATTCCTATGCTACTACATGGCTCAATAAGTTTTTCTACCTCTGTTTACAGTTTTATTATGTTCATGCACAATTGTGTTACCATCTAAATAGCAAGAAAAACGAATAGCTTAGGTTTTGCTTGATTGCACCTTATGCTCAGTTCTTGTTATTTCTATATGTTTTCCTCAGAAATGGTTATGAATATGCATACTTAAATGATCATATTTACCCTGTTTCTTTCACATATGGCTGTTTTTTAGGAATTCTTTACTGCTCCTAAACAAACTTTCATCCACCTTCCCTCTATGTTAGCTAATGAAAGATTCTTAGTTGCCTTTCATTTCTAACCTTCATTCCATCTTTATTCCAACCTGATATTGTTCTATGTGTAGCTATCCTACTCTATATTCCTCTTGTGACCAATAAAACACAACAGCAAGCCCTAATCCATGACTCCATGCCCAATGGTTTGAACTTCTCACACTATGCATCCCAACTCTTCTTGAAAATATCTCCTTCCTACCAAAATCAAAACAAAACCCTTGCACACCATAACTAGCCTAAAATCAACCCAAAACAAAGTTAAGTCATAAAGAGAGAGCCCTCTCTGACTGCAGGTAGGCTAGGATCTACAGCCCAAAGATTGGTTTGTGGTTACCTTGGCCATATCCCTTAAGGAGCTAAGGGACAACCTGAGTGTTAACAGATTGCTGGCCTCAAAATTCTAAAAAAGTTGGGAGCAAAAAAGATTTATGTTTATGGTGACTCTGAATTAGTGATCAAGCAAGTCAAATGGGAATACCGTGCCAAACACCCAAGAATGAGAGCTTATCGCAATGTTGCACTTGATATTCTAAATTTTTTTCCAGAATATACATTATCTCTTATTCCTAGAACTCAAAATCTCATAGCTGATTCACTTGCCACTGCAGCCAATATGGTGAAAATAACTTTTCATTGTAATCATAAATACGCCATCCATGTTAAGCATCACCCATCTGTCCCAGATAAAATGAGGTTTTGGCAAGTATTTGGTGATGATAAGAAAATAAATAGTTTTCTGCAGTTGGAAGGAGAATTCTAGAATTCTCACATTGATGATGTATACAATCTTGATGATTCCCACATTCATCTAGCTGACATTGAAGTATTACATCTCAAGGACAACAACATTCCAAGAGGCTTGGTGCCTTTGGAAGAGTTATTTGACAAGGATGATATCACCAAGAAGCCCACAATGGTTCCTACCGAAAAGGGAGTAGAAGATGTTAACATTGGTACAACTGAGAATCCTAAACTGGTCAAACTATCAAAGTCTCTATCTCCTGAAACAAAAGGTAAGTACATGTCTTTAATGAAGGAGTTTTTTGATGCATTTTCTTGGGATTACTCTGATCTAAAAGTTTATGATAAGAGTATCATTCAGCACATCATTCCTATAAAGTCGAATGAGAAGCCATTTTGCCAGAAATTGAGAAGAATCAACCCGAAGTTGTTGCCATCAATTGAAAGAGAGGTAAATAGACTTTATAAGTCTGGAATAATTGTTCCCATTCAGTTTTCTGAATGGATGTCTAATCTAGTACATGTGAGGAAAAAGACCAAGGAAATTCATCTATGTATTGATTTCATAAATCTAAATAAGGTGTCCTTGAAAGACAACTATCCCCTGCCTAAGATGGATCACATACTTCAGAAGGTGGTCGGATCCTCTAGGATGTCACTGCTTGATGGATACTCTAGGTACAATCAAATTCTGGTACACAAAGATGATCAGCTCAAGAGAGCCTTCACAACGCCATGGGGTACATTCATGTATGCCAAGATGCCTTTTGGGCTGAAGAATGCAGGAGATACCTTTCAGCGCACTATGGATATAACATTTGCAAATGAAAAGGTTATATTTATGGTTATTTATCTTGATGATCTAACAGTATTTTCAAAATCCGATGAAGATCATTTGCATCACTTGAGGATTCTGTTCTAGAAATGCAAAAAATTTGGCATCTCACTGAACATAAAGAAGAGCTTGTTCGCTATGGAAGAAGGTAAGCTACTAGGACACATCATATCTAAAGATGGAATCCATTGATCTTGCCAAAGTGGAGGCTATTCAGAAATTAGACTTCCCTAGGAACAAGAAAGAGATTCAATCGTTCAATGGGAAAATTAAATTTTTGAGGAGATTTATTCCTAATCTCGTTGAGCACTTGAAAGAAATGACAAATATGTTGAAGAAGGATAGTGAGGTAAAGTGGACTTTAGAGGCTAAGAAATCATTTCATGCGGTAAATTTTGCATTATCTACTACTCCTATTCTAATTATCCCAAATTATACCTTAGATTTCATCATTTTTTCTTTTGCTTCTGAGCACACATTAGTAGAAGTCCTCATGCAGAAAAAAGATCATAAAAATGAGCAGTCTATAGAATTCTTCAGTTGCACTATATGAGATTCAGCATTAAGATACAATATTATTGAAAAACAGGCATTAGCATTGGTAAAATCCCTCAAAGATTTCCGAGTTTATATTCTACATTCACATACTATTGCTTATGTCCCTACTGCAGTGGTAAAAGAAATTCCTGTACAAATAGATCCAGAAGGCAGAAGAGGAAAATGGATTACAGCAATGCTAGAATATGACTTGGAGAGCAAACCTACAAAGATCATCAAAGGACAAGGGTTAGCAAAGCATATGGTGGAATCAAATCTACATGCACTGGATATTAATTTGATGGCTGCACTATCAGAAGAATCAGAAGAAAAGGACCCTTTCTTGCAAGTGTTTGATATGTTCATGTCTTCTCCTTGGTACACCGACATTGTCTATGTCCTGCAACACTTGAATCCTCCTCCGAAATTTCCCAAAGGTAAAGTTAGATCACTGAAACTCAAAGCTTCAAAATATTGTATTCTGGATGGTGTTTTATTTTGGAAAGATCCTGGAGGTGTGCTGCTGAATTGTTTAATAGAAAATGAAGCTAAAGATATAATGAAGGATTTTCATAAGGGATATTGTGGAGGTCATCATTTTTGGAAAAATCAACAAACAAGATCTTAAGAGCTGGTTTCTATTGGCCCACCCTTTTTTTTTATACATACAAAATAGTCATGAGCTTCCATGAGTGTCAGATTTTTCAAGGAAAGAGGAAACTTCTGCCATTACCACTACAACCAATTTTGATTTCAGCTCCTTTCCAGTAGTGGGGTCTTGATTTCATTGGCAAAATCCATCCATCATCTTCAACACAACACAATGGATATTAACAGCCACCGGCTACTTTACAAAGTGGATTGAAGCTATCCCAACTAGGCAAGCTATTGAATCTATCATTATTCAATTTCTAGAGTCTAATATCTTGTCTAGATTTGGCTGCCCACAGAAAATAATAACAGACAATGCTACTGCTTTCAAATAAAAAAGAATGGTGGATTTCTATACCAAATATCACATTGTGCTAGGACATTCCACTGCATATCATCCACAAGGGAATGACCTAGGTGAATTTTCCAACAAATCTCTAGTCAACATCATCAAGAAGGTCTTGGAGGCAAACAAGAAGAATTGGCATAAAAAACTCATCAATGCTTTGTGGGCGGATAGGGTCAGCACCAAAAAGTCAATAGGTATGTCTCCTTTCTAGCTGGTATATGGAGTTGACATAGTGTTTCCTTCATCTCTTTCTGTCCTAGTAATGAAATCCTACAGGAATTGGATAGTGAAATTAATGACATACAAAGGAGAATAAACCAAATGATTCATTTACAACAGACAAGAGAAGAAGTTTTTCAAAACACATCCAAACTCCAAGAGAAATCACAAAGATTTATGATCACAAAACCAAGGAGGACAATTTCGATTTGGGAGATGTAGTCCATCGATGGGATGCTAGAAATGAAGACAAAGGAAAACATGGTAAGTTTGAGAACTTATGGAAGGGACCATACAAAATTTCTACATTCATAGGAAAGAATGCTTTCTTGTTTGAAGAGATGGATGGAAAATACTATTCAGGAGGGGTGACCAATGGTAGGCTTCTCAAGCACTACTATGTCTAAAATCCAAAAAAGTCATCATCATTGTACATACCAGTGTGTATTTTATTTCTAGCATTTTAGATAGTTGTCATTAGAGTTTGAAGCTCGAAGTCAAGGCCCTAAGGCTCTTTGAGTCAGTATTCTTTTCATTTTTTTTAGTTCTTTTATCAGTCAAAAAATTAGTTTTTATGCATGTCGACTCGATTGCCCAATGAATAAGGCTACTTGGTCTATGGTGTTCTTGACACCTTGTTATAGCTCCAAATATCACCCTTGGTATTTGTGATGCTTGGTTTATGGCCTAGGGCAACCCCTCCTTCTAGACTTGGTCCAAATATTTTAAAAACAGTGTTTTACTTCCTGTACGGTACTTTGCCCTGTGATAAACACGTGGGTCACTCTATACCCAACCCGTGTATATGTGTTAAAACACTTAAAAAAATTAAATTTCTTTAATTATGGGCTGAGATCAAGAGTTTTACCTATTGATTACCTCCTAGTGCCTGTGGCCCAACTGTTCCCAACTGTTTCCCAACTAAAAAACTAATTTGGGAGAAGTATAAAAAGACTTCAATGTGAAGGCCTTAAGGAAGAGAGAAATGATAGAATTACTATACTGAGATTATCCCCTGATCAAGGCTGAAGTATCCCTGTGCTTCAAGCACTTCTCCAAGTTCAAGAAACCCTTGTTTCCTTGAGTGTTGACATTCTTTCACTTGTTGGAGATATCATGGTATTGGTTATGGAAGGAGGCTGTTGAAGATTGGGACTAGAAGGACCTAGAGGACAGTTGTGCTTGGAGCTGGAAGAGGAAGACTCAGGTGAAATCATTCCATGTTTACTATATTTTTCTACAATAAAAAGAAATGTTTTCTTGTTCCTGAGATCGGCTTTGTTTATGCATCAGATGTTATTGTTATGGTTTATATATGAATGACTATTTCGATGTATAACTAATCATCTACTTATATGATATAAAGTTGATTTCACTAAAATGCTTTATCTATATGCTGCTATGTGTATTCAAATTGGTTGATTTGTAGGTTCGAAGATCATTAGGAGTTGTAGAGGGTTTGAACCCTGGCTAGAGCTACCTAAATGAAGGACATTTGGGTATGTTCATCCTCACATAGTTAGTTTGTTTAAACATGTTGCCTGAGTTGTATGCACGTTTCTTGTTGTAGATTACTCTTGCTCTGATAGGGTTCTAACCCAAAGCCCTAGGGGACTTATTCCCTTAACAGAATTGGTGACTCCACTAGGGATAACAATCTTGTTATTCCTAGTTTGGGTTGTTCAGTGTCAATCAGGGCTCAATTCTTATTTTTCTTGCTGTGACAGTATTGCCTACTCCTGTAGGAACTCAGACTTCAAATCTGATCTTTTTCATCAGGCCTCATTTTTTATTTTTTCTTGTAAAACTTCATATACACACCTTTTTCTTTTTACAGAAGCGTACACATGCTTGTTTCTGTGAACTGAAACTGCGTATATGCAAGTTTCTTTTGGTAGAAGCGCGTGTACACGCACCTGTGTAGGCACACAGTTGTGCATACAATTTTTTGCTTGCTTTTTTCCAAGCTTTCTGCCCAGAAAGATTTGTTGCTTGCTCTGTGTGGTTTCTAAGTGGTCAGTTTCTGTCCCCAGATTTTAATTATTTAGTGAGTTTACTGTTGTGAATTCTCTCCTGCTTTGAAAATTTTTGGCCTCGGTTTGCATTCGAGTGAGTTTTATGATTTTTATTTGAACACACAAGGTTTCTTACAGAGGTTCTTGATTGTTCTAGTTTTCTGGAATAGAAGATTGTTTGCAATATTTGTGTCAAACTTCATTATTGGTCTGCTTGCTTTGCTTCCCGTCATTTTTGTGGCCATACACTTTTTCTTGATTTTCGAAAGTTTCTTGTTGATTAATTTGAAAGTTTGTCTTTCCTGATTTCTTGATCAGTTTCTCAAAGCTCTTTTTGCTGCTTTTGGATCGTTCAATGCAAGTTGAAACACCTTTTTTGTTCAAGTTTTCGTGCATGATGAATTGATAACTCACAAAGTTTCCTTGTGTTTTGCTTTTCGTCTTTGAGTCTTTGGTGGCATTTTGAGTGCTTTTGAAAAGTTGTTTTCATTGCTTCTTGAAAAGGAAAAGTTATTCAAAAACATTGTTTTTGCTTTCTTTTGTCGAATTTGATTTTGGTTTCTTTGGTTTTGTGAAAGTGAATTGTGATTTTTGAAGATTTGCCTTATTTGGAGAAAATTTGTATTTGAAACTTGCACTCTTCAAACATTTAAGTTGGTTTATTAAAAATAATTTAAACAATTTCTTTCATCTCTTTTTAGAGTAATCTAGAATTTTGCATCATCATATACACCTTGCATTAGGGTAGTTTTGCATTATTAAAGCATCAATAGTTTTAGGTTTTATGAGTGTGAAGCTTGCTATAAGAAAAGAAAAGGAAAAAGTTTTTGCTTTATAGAAGTTTCTTAGAACCCAAGTAGAAGTTGCTTTTCATCGAAGAACAAACAAGTGCATTGCATATAAGCTAATTTTTCATTAATTTCTTTTGCGACATAAAACACCATCGGTTTCATTTCCATATTGTCCCTTGAATTAAAAGAACAGCCACTCAAAATCAAGCGCTTAATAAAATAAACTAGAACTTATTATATTTTCAATCAGATACACCAACAAGTTTTAGGTTATTTAGGGCCTTGGATTAGGCGAGAGGAGAGTAAAATCTCCAAGGCCATTCTAAATTGTAAAACATAGAAGTCTGAATAAAGAGTGAAATACAATAGCGTTAGGGAGACCTGGAAAGCTCCTTTACTGGGAGTTAAGCATGAGGGTTTGTGAAGATAAGGACGAGAGATACCCCTTTTCTTACTTGTCGTATCTTACCTCACGACTGTTCCGCCCAGCTTCTAATACGAGTTGGTATCTTTAGTTACCTATCCTAGGGATATACACAGGTGGCTGCGGAGGGGAATCCCGTGGCACCTGAGGTTGACGTTGCATCACGTTCAATGGTACTTCTGGAGGGCACCCTTACGAAGTTGGGGGGCTTGCACTGGCAAAGGCTGTTGTCTAGAGGTCAGCGTAACTACCTCTGATACCTTGCTAGTAGACCTGGGGCATAATTACCCCAGTCTATTTTCAAAAGGCCCTTATTATTCACTTTATTGTATTTTGGTGTCCGATCCTAATCACCCAGAGTGGAAATACTTGGAAGTTGTTTGACTGCTAAATTATTTAGGGACATTTTTAGTGTGTGTTCTGTGCTCCTAATGGGCCTATATTTCGATTTTTTTTTAGTCTTTAAGTAGATAAAAATAATTCAAAGTGGCTAACCGACCACCTTGGTGGTCCCGTAGACTTCGTGGGCTTTCACCCACAAGTCCAGAGCCTTCTGCTAGAAGGTGTAGGAGCGATATTACCAGTGGTTTTCAACCAGTGGCAGTAGGTGCATCAAAGGTTGATCCTCTGCTTGGGGGCATTAGTTCGCAACATAGACCTCGTACTACTACAGAGCTAGAGAGGAACACACCAGTTCTTTCTCGAGTGCTCTTCCAGTCAGAAGATAGTATTGAAGTGGAAGAGCTTTCAAAGTCAGTTGCGGCTCTAAATTCACCTTTGCCTCCCGATCATCTAGACGTATTGTTATACATTGGAACTCCAACTCATAGGCCTTCAAGCCTAGGTCTACACACATCTATCCCTTCGATGACAAGTACTGGAAGCATGGCATCCACCACGAGTGTTGTAAGCATGCAGACTCCAATGTCAGTGCAAGGGGGGGGAACTATTTCCATCCCCTCTACATACTTATTTGGGTCTACTACTAACACATCCTTATTTGGGTCTACTTCCATTCCGTCGACAAGTGGAAGTTCTCAAGCCAATGCATTCAGTTTTTGGATTCTTCCCTTTTGGAATGCCCTCTCAAGGTATTCCTTTAGTTCCAATAAGTGTACCATTAACCGCCTCCACGTCCATGATCAGTGGATCAACCTCTTTTCAGGGTTTCCCATTTGGAAGTGGCCATATACCACATTCCAATCCAACAGTGGGGTCTATGCCTTTTCCTTTCACAGGTCAAGGTAGTAATCCCTTCCAGAGTTGGACAAACCTTGCGGTTAGTGGGATAGGAACTGGGAATCAGTTTTTCGGCCAAGAAGGGAATGTCCCATATTCCTCAGTGAATTCGTTTCAAAGTTTTTCAACCTTAGCTAATGCTTGGAACCCTTACCAGGGGCTGTCAGCTCCTTACAATAATTCGTTAGGGGGAAACTTTGCCAGTTACAAAGGTTTTTCGGCTGGATTTGGTCAAACTCCGAGTTTTGCTGGACCACAAGGGTCACGTTTTGGTTTAGTAGGTTCTACCAGTTATCAGGAAACTTGGTGCCTTTCAAAATCCAGGTCATTCTTTTCAGACTTTTGGGAACCCCGCCCAATCTGGGTGGAATCCCCAAAGTCCTCTACGACTTCCATTTCTGGCCATGCTTAATCTGCCAGACTTGACTAAGTTAACGTATGATCCAATCAGATACAATCTGGCTTGGCCTCCGGTTCAAACCAAACTTCCATCGGATATTCCTAAATTCGAAGGGAAGAGTGGTGAAGACCCGAGCGACCATGTAACCATGTTCCATTTATGGTGCTCATCTAACTCCCTGATCGATGATTCGATCAGGTTGAGATTATTTCAGCGCACCTTAGCTGGGAATGTGACTATGTGGTATATAGAGTTTCCTAGGGGCACCTTTACGTCTTTCGTTGATTTGGCTAACATTTGCTTAAGCCATTTTCAGTTGCCTATCTGTTATGAAGCCAGAACTGAAATTCTAGCCAATTTTCATCAGGACACGGCCACTCACATTTCAGATCATATCCAGGAATGAAGACGGAGAAAGAGGCTCATCAAAGCTAAAATTCCACCTGAATTCTGTCTCAAATGGTTTTTAAATTCATTACAACCCGAGATCTCCAAGGATGTTTCTATTTCCGGCTTTTATTTGGAAGAGCAGGCTATCTTTCACGCCCAGTAGTTAGAACTGTTATATTCTTAGTCTGGGACTCTTTAGAAAATCTTGCCTGATGCTCCTAGATCCACGGTTGATATAGCCAAACCGAAGTCAAGTCCGCATGTTGATGGTATTGTTGGATCGATTGATGCAAATGCAGTGAACCTTTTGAGCCAATTGCAGCAGTTGTCTCTACAAACTGCTTCTTCCAATCAGGCTACACTGTCTACTCCTTCACCTTCCCAACCTTCTTCTGTAAATGTTGTTTAGGCTTCTAACCCCAAAGGAAATCAAAATTCCGATGGGAAGAAGAAGGGATGAGGTAAAAAGAAGAATCAGGATGGGAAGGGTAACGCGGACAAGCCCGACGATGGTGCCGATGAGGGTAGAAATGAGTCTAAGAAGAAAGTTAAATATACATGCAAGTTATGCAGTGGAGACCATTTGACTCATCTCTGCCTGAAAATTCAAGATGCTTAGCACTTGTTAGTGCAGCAAGGTTCTTCTAGCTCCCAAGCTGTCTTAACTAACCATTTCCCCCAAGGGCAGCAACTACTTGTGGACGCGAACTCAAATGCTAGTACCTCTACAAGGGCCAACCAGGAGGGGGACAATTCCTCAAATGTTTTCATGATGAGTTCTAATGTCAATGTGGCTACACAGTCATGCGATTATGGTTAAGCAGAAACATCTAAGGATAAATTTGTTCCCGGAACTACGGATCCGCTTCATATTGAGTGACCCTCTATCGAGTCTATACCTCGGGTACCGAAAGGTTCCGCCAAGCATGCGACTATCAACCCTAATGCTAGGGCAACCTATAACTATTCCATTGTGGAAAATCTGGCTCAAAGTCCTTGCATTGTGTCTACTTTAGAGGTACTTCAATCATGTCCTTCTCAAAGAAGTGCTTTGCTTTCGGCAATAGGGGCAGTAGATCCAAAAAATTCTTCAGCGCTCACTTTTGATATGCTCAATGTCGAAAGGAGACTTCCTCGTCATATGGATTTCCAAATAAAGTTTACTTACCAGAAAACCAAAATTTTCAGACAGTTATAGATGAGGGAGCTTCCACATGTGTAATGTCTATGTCATGTTGGAAGGAAATTGGATCACCTTCAGTGATTCCTTCACCGACTCTCTTAACAACATTTGATGGTCATTCTCATAGGCCACATGAAATTATCCTGGCTTTTCCTATATGTTATGGAGGAAAGGTTGTTAATGTCGAAGTAGAAATCATTGATGCCAACCTCATTTACAATCTCCTCTTAGGACGAAATTGGATTTATGAAATGGATGCCATAGTTTCGACTCTGTTTCACGTCCTTTGTTTTCCTCATGAGGGGAGAATTGTTAAAGTTGATCAATTGGATTATTCTCTAGTTGACCCTTGTGCAACTTCAGATTCTACTGTTCCATTGGTGGATAACCCCTGTCAACCTATCGAGAATCTAGGAGTTGGGATGTACTCTTCCTTGATGGGTGTATTTGATCTTCCCCCTCCTTCAGCTAGAATCAATATGATTTCATCCTCCAAGGAGCCTTTACGGAAAGAGTTTGTTCAAACTCATTATTTTTCAGATCCTGGAACCTTACCTTCATCTGCGACCACATCAGATGAGGGGCAGGTGGGTGGAATAGCATCTCCTATGTCTACGACAGAACTTAGATATGGATTTATCGATAACTCTATAGACAACCATCCGACTCCTTTTTCAGAGGAGTTAGATGGTGATGTGGCTCCTTCTTGGACGCTTGACTCTACTTCTGCTATGGATTGCTTAGATACAATTTTTCCATCTGACGAAGCAATGAAAATTATAGATTGACCATTGGAAGATTTACATCATCATTCATATCTTCGTCCTCCTTTGCAAGAAGTCAAATCTAGGTCCTCTAATCTACTTACTAGCAATTTTTGTACAGTGTCAAACCCTTTGGCTCCAACACATTTATCTGTTGAAGGTCATATATTGATTGGCTCAAGAAATGTACATGTAAACATCTCTAGGAAGCAATCGGGGGAGCCCCCTGATGGGCTCTACCTCAAGAAGTACTTTGCTTAGGTAACGACCAAGAAATGGCTTCTTTGTATATTTTGTATTTTTGTACATTTTTTAGCAGGAGTTTTTGTGATATTGACACTTTTTTTATCTGCTTTGGTAGGTGTTGATAGATGACTTGGTCTATTTCAGATTCACCTATGGTGCTATTCGGCACACTCAAAACCTTGCTTCCACAGCTTGGGTGATTTATTATCCAACTGGTCAGTTGATGGTGTCAAGGGGAGTATGTATTTGTTCTGCGTCAAATAATATTTGTTGGGTAGCGGAGGTCCTGCGTAATGGTTTTGGGGTAGAAAGCCCAAGAAGTAGGATTAAAATATTGTAAAAACTCCAAAGTATGCAGAGCACGAAGTGTAATAGATTGAGTCAAAGGGTAGTCCGCCCGAAATTAATAAAATGTAATGTAAATAGAGTCAGCTCATGTAGGGATCGCGGGCCAGGGAAGGGTATAAATAGAGCGCGGCTCTATGAGGGAAAGTCAGTTCTTAGAGTAATGAAATGTAATGGGTTCTTAAAAGAAGGTAGTTTGAAAGCATCTGTAAGTCCGAGTCAAGGGTTGGGTAGTAGGTAGAGGCTCTGCAGCTGTGTGCGTAGAGGCTTGGAAAGTTCGTAGCTGCATGCACGGACCCTTGCAGCTGGGTGCGCAGGGTAGATCTAGATGTATTGGTGGAGAATAATAAAGGATCAGTTTGCTTCTATAAATTCTGTGTTATCACTCATCTGTCCTCATGGTTTACATTTCTATATCTGGTTAATGCAAATGTGATAAGTGTATGTGAATCTGGGTTCATTTTGTGCGCGAATCAATTATGCTGGTTAAATGGTTGCTTAAAGACCCTGTTGAGTAGTTCTGAATCATAACCGCTTCCTTCAGTAGAAGAGCGTATTAATAAGAAAGATATAATCACTCTGGATCTGTGCAAGTACTGAGTAGCGTGGAGCTGTAAACCAGTGCGCTAAACCTCCAGACCACACCAAGACATCCCTAGGGTGCAGAAACCTAGTTCTAGCACCCTCCCTACTACCTCGGGTGAGACCTCAGTCCATGCTCTATGGGCTGTTGCCGAAATGGCCGGTAGCTATGGGATTTGTTTGGCTAAATAACTCTTCCAACCTGGGCCAGACCCATATAAGCCAAAAAACGGTTCTATTGCTGGGACGGAGGATCTGCCTAAGGGGTGTTTAGGTGTGGGACACAGGGACCGTATAGAGAAAGAGCATTGAAAATTCAAGAGGATCAAGGATGGTAATAGATCAAGGGTAATGATGTCAAACACAATTTAGTTACCACTATTTAAGGGAGTCGGAGGCGAAGACCTGGAACAATTTTGGTTTGTGCTAACATCAGTATGGAATGCGCAGCAAGTCACGGATGATAACATCAAGAAATCCATCTTAGCCAGCGCACTGCAGGACCGAGTGCTAACATGGTACATGAAGCATTCAAGCATCAACCCAACAACGGGATAATGGACATATATATTGAATTGAAAAAAGAGTTTAGCCGACCAAAGACAGAAGCATAATCGGTTGTAGGATTCAAAGAGATCACGATGATGCCTAGCAAAACCTCATGGGATCTGGATCAGAGGTTGAAAAGCACCATTCGAGAGGCCAACATGACCCTGACAGATGCACAACACTATGCTTGGTTCATCGCATCATTAACGCCATATCTAAAGTCAGCTTTGTCACAAAAGAAGATCTCAACCCAAGCAGAAGTGCTGGAAGCAGCAATGTTGCTGCACGAAACCCTTGTACAGGACCCAGGGTTGGGAGTTCAACAAATCCAAGCGCAGGTCCAAAATTTGTGTTTGGAGATATAGAAGTTAAAGCAAGATCAGACGCCACATTCTGAAATCTGGGAGGAAGTATGGTGTATAAAGTGCAGGGGCCAGGGACATGATAAAGATCATTGTCTGGTCTCAGTGAATTTTGTGGTCACATGGGGATCGACACCATTGCGACCAGAGGCACAGATAGGGCTGAGCGCGATCGCCCCGCTCTGGTGCACAATCTGTCAGGTAGGAGGAAAGCACAACACGGATAACTATCATCTATTGCCAAAATACAACCAAACCCCCCAGCAACTCTTTTCAAACTTTTGTAGATCGGTGGGTCAAGAAGAAAGAGATTGTCATAGCTATAGAATGTTGATGGACTAGACACCGGCCTACAGAATGTAGATTGAGGTGCGAGGTCAGGATCCAGCCACAGCGTTTGCACGTGGTGGGTTCTCGGGATGAGGTCGAGGATGGGGCAGAATGGGACCAGGAAGGGGTCATAGGCAGCTAATCTATTGCAACTATGGAGGACCAGGAAATTACGCGTGGGATTGTACCAACCCAACCCAAGTATCATGTCCTTACTGTGAGCAATTCGATCATGAGCTACCAGATTGCCCCATGCTGATAGCATAAATTCATGAAAAGAAGGCATCACCTCCTACAACAACGCAAAACGTGTAGATGATGAGATCCGAACCCCGCGACGACGAACCCACAGTCAACATGATATTGCGACATGGCACAACCACAGGAGAGGTTGATGGGAAGTGTTACACAGTAATTTGTCACTGTCTCCATGTCAGTCACCCTACTGTGTCAGGAATTCACAATAATCAAGTTCATGCCTTCTGAACTGGCCAAAAACCCACTTTTCCAAAGTTTTCCTCATCAGCGTGTCTGTTTCCAAAATATCCGCGATGACTGGCGCTTCATAACAGACCGCGTGCGTTGCCAGCGCGGAAGCACACGACTTTTCCGCACTGATCGAATTTCATGACCAGCGCAGCCTCTATTTGTATTTACCCGCGCTGACATGGCCCTTTCCATTATGTCTTTGCGACGTCAGCGCGCTAGACCAGTTATGCACCTGCGCTGATCCAGTTTAGGTGAATTTGTTCCAACAGCCAGCCTTCCAGATAACTCCAGACTTGGTTGTTGGCTTTGTGAGTATCGCTTCCCTTCTATGGCATGTCTGTTCGACCCTTTGCAACTACTGCCCTTGAAGATAAGCTCATCCTTCCACCATTCAAGGAGACTTCTTCTCCTATATAAACCTCTACCATTACCATGAGCAGCTAGTTTGGAATAGCTTGGATTGTGTGGAGCTTATAGTGCTCAGATTGCTGCTACTATAGGTAGTTGGTGTGATAGGTGTGGAAGTGTTTGATTGCTTAGGGAAGGTTGTGTTGTGTTTCTTGTGTGAGAGAGAGAGTTTCTTGTCTTGGGAGAATCATTTCCAAAGGTGAATGCTTGAGACACTTGCTGACTGGCCCCTCCTGAGAAGGATACCGACGTCAGAACATTTGGTTGTACTCTTCTCTGCTTGATTAATGATAGATGACTACTATTATTGTTCCATTCTCATTTTTCTATGCAATGGTTAATGCGAATTACATCCTTTCTGACTGATGTATAGTTGCTTTTATTAGATTTCACGCTTGTGTTTGTTTCCTCTTCGTGTGTGCAGGTGTCTATTCGCAGAGATCGTGGAGGATCGTGACCAGCCAGAACGAAGGAGCGAAGGTGGCATCTCTTCATCAAACAACAACGTTGGAATCCAAGTAGGTGTTCTTTGCCTACCTTTTAATTGCAATTAGGAACTTGCATAGTAGCATTGACTGATTGTTGCTAGACCCACTCTGGGCTAGTAGGGATCGCCTCTATCCGTAGAGGGGATTTGCCTCTCCAACAATTTGGTGACTCCGCTGGGGAGTTCAGCCTTTTGTCTCTTGTGTCCATTATTGTGTTTGAATTTGATTGTTCTCTCTTTTCAAGATTTGGGGATTGATTCTCTGCTTGCAGACTTCCTGGGTCTATCTGGGAAGTGTCTTAATTGTTAAAGGGTTTCTACCTCTGGTTTGGGAGCTTTTGCTTTGATTCTACTCGTTTTTTACCCTCAGTGCGGTTTAATTCAAAACAGACGCGCTGACGTCGCATACCTGCTTCTTTGTTTTCCCTGTCATCGCTCCTGTACGACTAACAGTCACGCTGACCTCGTTTTTGAGACAGCGCGCTTAATCCATGTGCTTCCGCGCTGACGGCGCAAAGTTGCTACAGGCCTTCTCTTGTCATCGCCGAGTTGCTGAAATCCACCCGCGCTGATCCTGTAGAGTTCATTTTTGTCCAAATTAGCCTCCTGAACCTGTTGCTTTGACTTTCCCCTCTTCTCTCCACTTGGTCTATGACTTGTTTTTCATTGCCTGAACTCTGAGGTACTTGTTTGCGAAGTCTTGGTTCACAGGGTTTCGTTTTTGCTCATTTTTCGGTTTTGCAAATACCTTCCTCTTTGCTTTCGCTGCTTGGTTTGTATTTTGGCCATCACTCTTACAGTTGCTGGATTGTGTTGAATCTCTAATTGACTGGTTGTAACTCTCATCCTCCGGGTGTTTGCTCTTCTCCATTGATTTCACACTCTAGCCCTAGGGCATCTAGTGGCCGTGTGTGTGTCAAGCCTTCCGTAGGGATCTTGTTCTCTTGTTTGACCAGCCAACTTCAGATTTGTTTTTTACACTTGTTCAGTGATTGTTGAAGTGTTTTTGGTTGTGTTTCCGAGCGGTTTTTGCTTCTTCCTTGCTTGAATTCCTGTTTGTCTTGCCGAGCTTAGATCACATAGCTCATGTGGAACTTGGTTTTTCCTTTTGATTTGGAAATCTTTTTTGGATGTTTTGGGAACTTTGTGTGCTTTCATTAAGTGATTTTCTTGGTGTTCCTGTTCCTCAAAATTCATTTGGATGCTTTGTGCCATTGAAATAAAATCAAACTAGTAGCTTTGCTTTCGAGAATTGAAAAGGAAAAGAACATTTCATTGATTCGCATTTTCAAAAGAAAAGTTTCCTTTCCTTGCTTTTAGCTGCATTAGGTTGTTTGATTGCTCGTGTTCATTTTGTGTGATCAAAAAATTCTTTACCTTCTCATAGCTAGAATTCATCGAACAAAATGGTATTCTTTGGCATGTAGTTTGCATCTAGGTAATTGTGAGAGAACACACGATAGGACTTGAAATCGAAACTTAATTCAAGATCAACCATAAAATGAACTGAATTAACCTAAAAACGCATTGGAACTAAACGCAAATATCTAGAGGTCTAGGTTAGAGACGTGTTCCGGCGTCTTTAAACATAGTCACTGTTGTTTCACATTATGGTTGGGTGATTCCTCCTTCTGTGACTCGATAGTGGTCTAACACGGACTGTGCTCCCACGTACCGTCGCGTATATAGGGAGACCCCACTAGGCTTTTATCCTTTATCCATAGGAAGCCGAGTCTGCCGCCTTGTGAACCGTAATGCACCGAACACAGCATTCGGGAAGATTGACTGCAGTAACGAAAGTCCTTGGCTCTCATACAATTGCTAAGGTGTATAAGCAGTTTTACGGGTCGCCTGGTAAACCCTATACCTAGAGTCTCCAGAGCAGTCACTTTTGATCCTTTTCGGACTCCCTAAATGAAAAGGTGCTT
Source organism: Pinus tabuliformis (assembly GCA_031772625.1). Classification (NCBI taxonomy): domain Eukaryota; kingdom Viridiplantae; phylum Streptophyta; class Pinopsida; order Pinales; family Pinaceae; genus Pinus; species Pinus tabuliformis. Next base: position 1,686,108,593 of record CM062820.1, read on the forward strand.
GTGAGCGTCTTGTCACTTCGTGCTCATTAAACATTCGAAGGAGACTGGAGTCATCTTTTCGTCCTTTTCTCGACTCTTGAAACATGAAAAGGTCAAGTTTGGTTCTTGTATCTTAAAATTTATTCGGCCATGATAACATCACCTGGTTAGATCTTGTGTGCGTTAGTTTTGAGTAGGGTCTTTATCGTTAGTTTTCTTTAGGTTTTCTAAGGGGTCTTGTCATCCTGGCTGACCCGTCAACTCCCGGTCCGAGTGATCAAGGTTCTCCATCTTCTGTTGCTCCAAAGGTACCAGTTGTAAGCGATACTCTTCCCATTGTTTCGAGTATCCAGCCTATCAACGTACGTGCCCCGGGCGACGAAGATTACATAGAAGATTGGAATCCTATCTGGGAGCCTGACAGCGATTATACCCCTCGTACTCCTCTCGGTATGTCGTCTCCGATGTCTACTTCCCCCATGGATGAGACATCTTCCAGCACAGGTGAGACACCCGTGGTGACAGACATTGAAACTCCGATCCCAGCTACCTCTCCACTCCCTCCACGATATCAGTCAGTGAGGGATAGGATAGCTGCTAGAACTACTTCTACGACTATATGGGATCCTAGTCTTATTGCCACCACAGGGCCCTTTATTTCGCGACCTCTTAATACACCTGTTACTTCAGGTCTTAATACGCCTGTTACCTCAGTTCCTACCAATCCAACCGTTTGTGTAGCGCACTCGACTCCGGTCGTCAGTGCTGTGACCGCATCCTCATCTACAAACCCTGGGGCTGGTCCCTCTTACAGTCAGGGCCAGCCAGGGGTTTCGTCTGGAGTCATTGATCCTGCACAAAATGCTCAGCCCTCTTCTGGTGGTGTTCCAGGAGCAGGGCCGTATGATGCCCACGGGCAGCCCATTGTGGACCCAGATTACCAAGGTCCACTCTTTTATTATGATGCTAACGGCCAGTACCTCGAGAACGTTTCATCCCTGCCTCGTCAACCTTTCGTTGAGAACTCGGCACCGTTGGACGTTACGTATGATCCCGTTACTCATACTTTCCGAGGGCGCCGGAATCCTCCCGGACAGCCCCAAGGACCACCCAATCAAGGCCAGCCGCCTTATGTGCAAACCCCTCAAGGGCAACCACTTTATGGCCCGCCTTACCCAGGACAATCTGGGGGCCCGCAGGGACAACCCTACCCGGGACAACCCGCGGCCGTTGGGGGTCCGTCGTTTCCATATCAGAGTCAACCTTCTGGATATCCAGGGCAACCTGGTACCCATCAAGGTTACCCAACTGGACAACCAGGGAAGCCTTACATTCAACAAGGCCAACCCGGTTTCCAGCAGGGGTACCCACCTGGACAAACTGGGCAAGTTTATACTTCTCAAAATCAACCAGCAGTCTAGCAGGGATATCCTCTTGGGCAGGGGGGGCAACCCTACTTACAGCAGGGCCAACCTACTGCCCAGTCTGGGCATCTTTCTGGGCAGGGTGGGCAACACTACGTTCAGCAGGGTCAACCCATTGCTCAATCCATGCATCCTTCTGGGCAAGGGGGGCAGCCTGCTATACAGCAAGGCCAACCCATTGCTCAGCCTTTGAACCAAGGAGGGCAGCCTGCTATACAGCAAAGCCAGCCCTCTACTCAGTCTGTGCACCCTGGGGGGCAGACGGGTCAACCTTCTATGCAGCAAGGTCAACCCGCTGTTCGCCCTAATCATCCATCCAGACAAGCTGGCCAACCTCAGGGTCAACCAGCTGTTCAGCCGGCTCAGTCATCTGTTCCTCAAGGACAACCCTTGGTCGTCCACGGACAACCTGGCACCCAGCAAGTCCATCCTGCTGGCCAACCAGGTCCATCTCAAATCCAACCAAGTCAACCTTCGGGCCAGATGATCCAAGCCCAGCCGGTTCAAGGACATTACTCTGGGCCTCAAACTCAAATGGGTTATCAAATGCAAGGTGGGCCACAGCCTCAACCTTCTTACCAGATGCAGCCTCCCTATCAGGCTCAGTATGGGGCCCAGCAGTCATATGGCTACCAGCAACCCCAGGGGCAAACTCAGTTTGCTCCTTACCAAAATTATCAACAACCACAGGTCACTCCTTACCAAAATTATCAGTATGCCGCACCTGTAGGGAAAGTTGCTAATACATGGGGAGCTGGGGGGCAGACACAGGGACAACTGTCCGCATATGGCCAGAATCCGTATGGACAGAACTCCTATGGGCAAGGTCCCTATGCACCAGGCCCTTTCGGGTCGGGTCCATCTGGACAGGGCCCATGGGGGAAACCACCACCTGGTTGGAACCCTAATGTTGCCTCAAATCCGCAGCCACAAATGTCCTTTAACCCTCAGTTACCATTCTTAGCAACGTTGGAACTACCTGATGTGTCCAAGTTAACAAATGATCCTATTTTGCATAATCCATATTGGCCACCGGTTCCAACCAAAATACCAGGAGATTGTCCAAAGTTTGATGGCAAAGCTGGTGAAGACCCTCAGGCCCATGTAATGACTTATCACCTTTGGTGTTCATCGAACTCATGGCTTGATGATTCTATCCGGCTTCGCCTCTTTCAGAGAACTCTCACTGGTTCAGCCGCTAAGTGGTACATCGAGCTGAATCGCGGCATGTTTCAAGATTTCAACTCATTGGCTATGGCCTTCTTGACTCATTTTCAGTTACCTATTCGGTACGAGACTGGGACGCATCTCCTCACATCTCTCAAACAGGATATGGCTACGCACATCTCTGATCATATACATGAATGGAGAAGGCGTCATCGCTTGATCAAATTTTGGATTCCTAATCAACTCCTGACCGATTGGTTCACGACTTCCTTTGTCCCTAAGATTGAAAAAGACATCACAATGGGAGCGTGTGTAACTGAAGAGAAAGCAATCGCGCGAGCTCAGTACCTCGACTTAGTGTACTCTCAGTCGGGTACTTTGTATGAGTACTTGCCAGATGCCCCGAGGCCTGGACCGCCCAAGGCTCCACCAAAGCCTTCTGTTGATGGAGTCATTGGTTCTGTGAATTCGTCATCAAAGAAATCGGCCGCGAACCCTGGGAAGCAGAAACAAAACGCCTCTAACGAAAATGCTTCTCAGGGCCAATCAATTTCTGGGAGTACCTCCGAGGTAAACACCGTTCAGTCCACCGCGGCGGACAAATCCTCGAAAGGGAAAAAGAAAGGGAAAGCTAAAGATAAATCTGGATAGCCCAAGCAGGATCCTCCTAAGCCTCCCTCCGAGGAAGGATCTAAACGAAAACCTAAGTATCCTTGTCTCATCTACGATGAGGATCACTATACCAAGGATTGCCCAAGGCGGTCTGAGGTTAGTCGACTTTTGAAAGGTGCTCCGGGGCCTCCTGCTGTGCTTAAAGAACCTTTCCCTTCCCAGCAGACCCAAATGGTGGCAGATCCCTCTCAATCCTCTTCCTCGTTCGGTTCTCAAGTGTTCACGGCTGGAACGATTCCCATCCATGTTTCAACTCGAGTGAAAGATTATCCATCTCAAGCCGGGAAAGAGCCGGAGGTTCCCTCCAGCGCTCCTCCGTCCAATTCTGGTCCCCTTCACACCGAACGGCCCAGCACTGAAACGATCCCCCGACCCCCTCCCAAAGGTGTACTCAGGAAGTCATCTTATAACCCCAATGCTCGTGCTGCCCAGCACTATAGCATTGTCGAGGACTTAGCTCAGGCTCCGTCTGCTATGTCCGCGTTAGAAGTCCTCCAGAGCTGCCCCTCCCAGAGGAAGTCCTTGCTATCAGCCATTGGTGGCATCGACCCGGCAGATTCGGATTTAATTTCTTTTGATCTCGAGGGTTTCACATAGAGACTGCCTCACCAAGTGGCTTTCCTTATACAGGTCCTCATCAATGGCAAAACGATTCACCGTACAGTCATTGATGAGGGTGCCTCGACCTGCATCATGTCTGTTGCTTGCTGGAAGGCTATTGGTTCTCCTGCTCTAAGCCAGTCTCCTACGACCCTGGAAGCTTTCAATGGAAGAGAATCTCGTCCATATGGTATCCTCCCACGATTGCCTATCTCTTTAGAAGGGAAAACCGTAGAGATAGAGGTTGAAGTTGTTGATGCTAATCTCACTTACAACCTCCTCCTTGGATGAAGCTGGACATACGCCATGCAAGCCGTGGCTTCCTCCTTGTTCCGTGTCGTTCGCTTCCCTCATCAAGGAAGAATCGTCACAGTGGACCAGTTGTCCTTTTTTGCTTCTTCTTCTGAAGGAAATGTGCCGTTCGTGGAGCATACCTCCAAGTCATTAGTGAGTGTGGGTGCCGGACTGTTCAAAGATCCCTCCTTAATGGGAGTCTTTCCCCTCCCACCTCCGAATCTCGCCCCTGTTAACATGATTTCAGTACGTTCTGATCCATGGGTTCTTCCTCCCTTGAATCAGGAAGACTCTTGGGGTGATATGATGCCGTTGAGTCCTGCCGAGCTCAACTACATCGAGATTGTCACTGCATCGGCTCCCCCTCCTGAACCTGCTTTTTTAAGCAGTGTTCTTGATTCATATGATCATTTCCCTTGGCTGGGTGATGAGGCCACTTCGGATCCCCTGAAGGAAACATTTCCCTCCGATGAGGCCATCATAGAGACTATGTCTCTCGAAGAGCTCCCTTGGTCAAATCACCACCATCGCTCTTCGTTTCTCCCTCCACATTCGGAAATGGTCACATGTCTCGAGCGGTTTGCTTCATGTGTCCCATCTCCGCCCCTCCAAACACCTGTCCAGCTATACCAAGTGTCTTCAGAGGGAAATATGGGTAACATCACGCAAACCCATCCTATCGACATCTCTGTCAAACCAGGGATTGTCGAGAATATTTTCATTGGAGTCACGTGCACTCCTGAAGAAGTTCAACTCTATACCGCTTTATTTCGTGAATTCCGTGATGTCTTCGCATGGTCTTACGAGGAAATGCCCGGCATCAACCCTAGTATTGTGGTGCACGAAATACCTACTTATCTAGATGCTAAGCCTGTTCGTCAGCGCTTACGCCCAGTGCACCCTCGAAAGGCTGCAGCCATCAAGGCCGAAGTCGAAAAGCTTCTTCGAGCTGGTTTTTTTTATGCCATCCCCCTCACGGAGTGGGTGTCCAATATAGTCCCTGTGAATAAAAAGCAGGGCACTATCCGGGTCTATGTTGACTACCGTGATATCAATCGTGCCTGTCCAAAAGATAACTTTCCTACGCCTTTCATTGATCAGCTTGTTGATGACTGCGCAGGAAGTGAGATTTATTCGTTTATGGACGGCTTCTCTGGTTATAACCAGATCAACATAGCCCCTGCAGACCAGCATAAGACAGCTTTCATTTGTCCTTGGGGCACCTTCGCTTATAAGAAGCTTCCTTTCGGTCTCAAAAATGTCAGTGCCACCTTCCAGCGTGCGATGTCATATGCTTTTCATGATATTCGACACATCATAAAGCCTTACGAGGATGACCTCCCAGCTCATTCAGCTAAGCGTCAAGACCATCCATCTCATCTACGCGAAATTTTTCTCCACTGTCGACACTACCGTATTCGACTCAACCCACATAAGTGTGTCTTCTGCGTAGAATCTGGCCGACTACTTGAGTTCATCGTCTCCCAGGAAGGCATCCATCTGGATCCCCTCAAAGTCGAGGCCATTTTGAATCTTCCTCCCCCTGCCTCTTTGCAGCAATTGCAGAGCTTGCAGGGTAAAGCTAATTTTCTCAGACGATTCATTCTGAATTATGCCGAGGTGGTTAAGGGTTTCACACGGTTATTAAAGCGAGACACACCCTTTCGTTGGGATGCTATCGCCCAGGAATCTTTCGAGCGCCTTAAAGACCTTCTTGTCTCAGCTCCGCTCTTAAGACCTCCGAACTATCACCGTGATTACACTCTCTATCTAGCTGCCGCTGACACCACCATCGGCATGGTTCTAGTGCAGGATGATGATGCCGGCACCGAGCACGTTATCTATTATCTTAGTTGCAACCTTTTGGATACGGAAATTCGCTACGCATATGTCGAGAAGTTGGCATTGGCAGCTGTCTGCGCCATCCAACGATTTCGGCATTATATCCTGTTGCGCACAACGACCGTGATCTCTGACTGCAACCCCATGACCTACATTTTGTCGCGTCAACTGCTAGGGGGCAAATACTCGAAGTGGATTGTAATCCTCCAAGAGTTTGACTTGGAGTTCACTGCGGCCAAGGCCCAAGTCTAAGAAATCTCTGGTCTTTGCTGAACTGCTCTGTTCCTTACCATCTCACTCTGCACCATCTCGTTCGGAGGAGCATATCCCGGATGAAACATTGTTTCTCATCAGCACCCTCGACCCGTGGTATGGGGACATTATCGTATATTTGCAGACGTCTTCCTTCCATCCAAATGTATCGAAAGATGCTCGACGGCGAATTCGTCACCAAGCTCAACCCTATCGCATTTTGGGCGATACCCTGTACCGCCTCGGCATTGATTCTGTTCTCCGCCGATGTTTGACTCTCGAGGAAGCTGAGCGGGTGTTGAATGACTGCCACTCTGGTGCTTGTGGCGGTCACATGTCCGGATATGCTACTGCCCAGAAAATTCTCCGTGCTGGTTACTTCTGGCCTTCTATCTTCAAAGATTGCATTCTTGCCGTTCGCGCATGCCATGAATGCCAAGTATACCACCGGAAAATGCGTGCTCCTCCTGCACCACTGCACCCTGTTGTCACCGTAGGTCCATTTGCCAAATGGGGCATCGATTATACGTCCTGTAACCCTCGTTCGGCTGGGGGGCATGGGTACATCATCGTTGCCGTGGATTATTTCACCAAGTGGGCCGAAGCGATGCCTACATTGAACGAAGATGGTTACACAGCGGCGCAGTTTTTATTTAATCATGTCATTACTCGTTTCAGAGTCCCTCAGGCTATCGTCACGGATCACGGAAAGCATTTCTGTAATCACATGATGACGGAACTAACGACCCAACTAGGCTTGCGCCAAGATAGTTCGACACCGTACTATCCACAATCCAACGGTCAAGTTGAGGCCGTGAACAAAGTTTTGATCACTATGCTTCAATGCACCGTCAATACGCACAAGTCTAATTGGCATCTGATGCTGTTCCCAGCCTTGTGGGCCTACCAGACTTCTGTGGAGGACGCCACCGGTTTCACTCCGTTTCAGTTGGTTTACGGACTGGAGGCCACCCTTCCCGTCGAGTGTGAGATTCCTTCGTTGAAATTAGCTGTCGCGTTGCTTCCCAACACCACTCCGGTGGAGGAACGGCTTCTTTACCTAGAACGGTTGGACGAGACTCGTCATTTAGCTTCTCTGGCTATCGAAGCGCAAAAGAAGAGAGTCAAGGCTCACTTTGACCAAAACATTCATCCTCGTTCCTTCGTTGAGGGAGATCTAGTACTGCTCTATGATCAAGCTAAAGATAAGCTGGGGGCAGGAAAACTCGAATCCATGTGGCTAGGTCCCTATATCGTGAAGAGAGTTTTACAAAAGGGCACATATGAGTTGATCGATTAAGAAGGAAATCCTCTTGACAAGCCCCACAATGGGCTTTATTTGAAGAAATATTATGCATGACTTCGTGCACTCAGTTTGTACATACGCGTGTTTAGCGTGTTTTGTGTGCATGATTTCATGTTTTGCTTTGGTGTGAAGGCGTGTTTGCCTCTTATTGTGTTTTCTCCTTCTTGTGCAGATGTCTAGTGTACCTTATGTTGGTTTCGCTGATGGCGCCTGCCGTAGTACTTGCAATTTGTCCTCTGCGGCGTGGGCAATCTATGATCCTCACGGAGAGTTGCTAGATCTTCAAGGAGTCTGCCTCGGTCGTACCACTAATAATGTTGCCGAATACAGTGCCGTAATTGAGCTACTAGCCGAAGCAGTTGATCTCGGCATTCGTGCAATGATGATAAACCTCGACTCCCAGCTGGTCATTCATCAACTCAACGGGCGATATTCCGTCAGAGACCAACGTATCCTAAGGTTGTATCTACGTGTCAGATTGTTAGAAAGGAATTTTGACTATATCACATATCAACATATTCCGAGACGATTAAACACGTTGACTGATGCATTGGCAAATCATGTGTTAGACAGACATTTGCGAAATAGATAAACATCATACAAGAAAACATAGAAAGCATAATAGAGTAAAGCATATGTAAATAAGATATTTTCCAAGCATAGTTTGCATGCGTGCTGTGTGTGCTTTTAAGCTTGCATTTGAAACATTAAAATACATGGGTCGTGTGTTGTGCAATTCATACATAAGATTACATTTGTACTGAACATTTGCATAGCATAAACAAAACATCATCATATGTAACGAGATCCATCCAAAAATCGGTATGTATATATATATATATATATCGTGTGGCGCACTAAGGCGCCCAAAAATAAGTGTATATGTCAAAAATGGAATCACTGTCCTCAGTACATCCGAGACGTATGTCTCTCAAAAAATCAGTGGAAATAAACCTAGGCGACTACTGTGCTGGGTTATGCTCTCTGTAGCATACAACTGCTCGTGCCACCCGCCTCAAGAGGCGGTGCATCCTAGGTGCCACCCCCACTGTGTGGATCTGATGCTCTATAGGGACCTCCTCGACCCCCTGGTAATCCGAAACTCCCTCCAGCAAACCCTCAAGGTTGCGAGCCACAGTCTCCGACGTATCCACTCCTGGAGGAACCAGGGCCAGGGCTCCAGCTCCTTGCCCCTCTCTCCGAGCCTCTGGGGCTAGGCCGATGGGTCTAACAGGTCCCACATCTGCACACCGTGACGTCTATCAAGACATGTACATGAAAAATCAAAACATTAAAAAATTAAAAAGAGATCAAGTGTCATACCTCCATCATCCCAATGCTCTCCCGCGGGCAGTGACATGTCAGGATCGTTGCGGAAGTCCATACCGTCATATGGCCAGTCCTCTATGAAAATGACCTGTTGGTCCAACCACTCTCGAAAGTACACTCCCCAAGCCACTAGGCGGCCACCACCCCCGCGCGGCATGATAAGGGCCCATCGAGTGGCCCTCGTCTCCCGGTGACCTCTAGGTGGATCCACGGCCATGGTCTGTAGCCGTATGGCTAGCACCCGCTCCAGAATGAGTGGGAGTAAGAGCGACCCGTAGCCAAACTGTTTCATCTCCCCGCGACGACAGTTGCTAAGTTGCCTCTTCATGCTGTTTGTCACCGCTGTTGCCCAGTTGAACATAGTAGGCTGTAAGCACTCGAGAGCTAGCAATAGATGGGTCTTCGAGGCCTCATGGTTGGCCAAGCTCCCCGCTGCCTGGGTTACCATAAAGAGTATGGTACGAAGGACCATATCAGTCACCGTGGGAATTGACACCTTTCCACTTCGCGATTTTACCGCCTCTGGACACACTCGAGCCATGAGCTGGTCAAGTGTCTTGCCGCTGGGCCGTTGCCCCTCTATGATAGGCATCACGCCCTGACGCGACAATCCAGTCAAAAAATAAATGTCCATATGGTCAAACTCAATGTCACGGCCTCAGATGGTAAATTTGCCATCTACTGGGTTCCATGCCCTGATCAGGAACTCAAGCAGGTCAGGCTGAGCCCTCAGACGTGGAGTGAGAAAGAATTTCATGAATCCGCACGCCCGCATGGCATTTCGGCAGTCCGCATTTGCAAAAGCAGCTATATCCTCGACGTCATGGGCCCTCTCTTTCCACTGAAAGGCCATTGCATCCTGCATGAGCATCAAAAAATATTAGAGTGCTGACTAATGAGTTTTTTACGTTCAAATCTTAAAAAACAAAATTTTACAGCGTCAGCGCGACTGTTTTCAAAATAGTCGCGCTGACCATGGCAGCCCATTGTTTTTTCCCCAGGTCAGCGCGGAAGAACACTGGTTTTCCGCGCTGACCGGGAAGGTGGTAAGTGTAATTTTAATTCGATCAGCGCGGACCCGAGCGGATAATCCGCGCTGACCGAGAGCGCACCAATGCTCAAAGAATTCGCCCAAACGGCCAATTCCCACCGTTGAAATGCTCAAAAAGGGACTCAAAATAGAGCACATGGCAAGGGGAACCTACCTGGAGCAAGCCGTTCGATGAATGGTGTCCGCACAGGGAAGAATTCGCTCCGTCAACTTCGCAGCTTCACAACGTTCTCAAAGGCTCAATATGGTAACAATGGTAAAAATGACTATTTACCCTTCTATTTATAGTAAAAATGGCTTAATTAACTATAGATTTTACGAATGTGGGTTTTTGTCATGCTTTTACCATGGATTTAGCGCTTCTGTCAATGTCTTATGCCTTTATGCATGTTTTACTATGTTTTTAAACATGTCGAACGGATTTATGCGGGTATTTTTACTGTGCAGGTCCTCAGAAACGGTGAAGTCATAATGGTCCTAAATACACTTGGTCCCAAAAAATGTCGTCTTTGAGCTCTTTTCCGACATGAAACAAGAAAAGATGGCCGAGCTTCCTTTCAGCTCGTTAAAGGGAACGAGAGGCGGTCGTTTTAAGCTCTTTTTCCGACCGTGTAACTTAAAAAGATTGCCGGGTGTTTGTCGTTTCGCACTCGTTATTGGCTCTAAAACGACGTGTTTTCGACCGCTTTTTTACTTTTTCGGGTCGAAGGCACTATTTACGAAAAGTACTCCTCGATCGTAATGGTCGGGCGGTTCTTTTGAGCATTGTTTTATACTTTTTCGGGCTCGAGAGACACAACTTTACGAAAAAGGACCCCCCTGGAGTTTCCTTTTCCGCTGTCTTTTCAGACTCTCTAAACAAGAAAAGACGCCGAGTTTTTCCTTTTTCAGGCTCGTTAAACACTTGATGACATCGGGCATCGTCGAAATGACACTCTTCAAGCATATGCTATCCCCGTCAAGCTTGTCATCCAAAAATAACCGGGGTACCTGCCAGAAATGGTGGGGAAAATGAAACTGCAATTGTCGCGTCGGCAGTATGTCGCTCTTGAACATGGCACTGGTCTGCATTCGTGTCGGGTGGGAATTTCTCATTTTGTTTCACAACTGACCTCCGTGGGTACGGGTTATCCTATTTGACCTCTCATTTGCTCATTGCCGTCGTCATCATACCCTCTGCTCATTTGATGTCAAATACTGCCAAATCCACTGTCGTGCCGCCGATATGTTCAAGAGAAGTTGACCTCTGCAATAATACAACCTCATCTGCTATCTCACACAAATCATTTTACCTCTGTCTCATGTCGATGATGTGGGAAACATTATGGCCCACCTTCGATCAAGGTCACTTCCTGTCGACTTCAGCTCATTATCCGGGAAGGTGACTTAGAGACTCCCTTCAGGTGCCTTAGAGCCTGCATGCCTCAATGGCAGGTTCTTCATGTTCGACGGGAGGTTTTCCTCATTGGCCTCCGATCGGATGATTCTGCGGGTGTTCGACACCAGCTCATTAATTCACACGCCGCAGATTGTACCTATAGTACCTTGAGGACCATTGTCATTATTGGTGGTACCTCTCGCGTCTGTTAACAGTTTTCATCACTGACTGGTAATCGGACGATGTTCATGCATGTTCGACTTCAGCTCATGTATTCACATGCTTGGAATTGTACTTTGTTCGGGTCAGGACGGAGAGCAAGACCCTGGATCTTTGTCTGTTATGGTCCAGGTTGCGATTTTTGTGGATGATCATTACATGACTCATTGATGGATGGTTGCGCCCATACCTGAGTCTTCATGGATGGCTGCGACCATACCTTATCATTATTCTGGTCTCTTAGGCTGGGTGGCTGCGTCCATTCCACAGACCTTTTCGCATGTCTTTCGGATGGTTGTCCCCATGCCTAGACTGCATGTACTTGATTATCAGAGATATTCGGTCCTTCCTGGTGGTGTTCCAGTTCGGCGAGTTTTGTAGAGCATTTCACCCCTCCCCCTCTCTCGGTCTTCATGCTTTAGGGGGCATCTGTTACACAGTAATTTGTCACTGTCTCCATGTCAGTCACCCTACTGTGTCAGGAATTCACAATAATCAAGTTCATGCCTTCTGAACTGGCCAAAAACCCACTTTTCCAAAGTTTTCCTCATCAGCGCGTCTGTTTCCAAAATATCCGTGATGACTGGCGCTTCATAACAGACCGCGTGCGCTGCCAGAGCGGAAGCACACAACTTTTCCACGCTGATCGAATTTCATGACCAGCGCAGCCTCTGTTTGTATTTACCCGCGCTGACATGGCCCTTTCCATTATGTCTTTGCGACGTCAGCGCACCAGACCAGTTATGCACCCGCGCTAATCCAGTTTAGGCGAATTTGTTCCAACAGCCAGCCTTCCAGATAACTCCAGACTTGGTTGTTGGCTTTGTGAGTATCGCTTCCCTTCTATGGCATGTCTGTTCGACCCTTTGCAACTACTTCCGTTGAAGATAAGTTCATCCTTCCACCATTCAAGGAGACTTCTTCTCCTATATAAACCTCTACCATTACCATGAGCAGCTAGTTTGGAATAGCTTGGATTGTGTGGAGCTTATAGTGCTCAGATTGCTGCTAATATAGGTAGTTGGTGTGATAGGTGTGGAAGTGTTTGATTGCTTAGGGAAGGTTTTGTTGTGTTTCTTGTGTGAGAGAGAGAGTTTCTTGTCTTGGGAGAATCATTTCCAAAGGTGAATGCTTGAGACACTTGCTGACTGGCCCCTCCTGAGAAGGATACCGACGTCAGAACATTTGGTTGTACTCTTCTCTGCTTGATTAATGATAGATGACTACTATTATTGTTCCATTCTCATTTGTCTATGCAATGGTTAATGCGAATTACATCCTTTCTGACTGATGTATAGTTGCTTTTATTAGATTTCACGCTTGTGTTTGTTTCCTCTTCGTGTGTGCAGGTGTCTATTCGCGGAGATCGCAGAGGATCGTGACCAGCCATAGGGAAGGAGCGAAGGTGGCATCTCTTCATCAAACAACAGCGCTGGAATCCAAGTAGGTGTTCTTTGCCTACCTTTTAATTGCAATTAGGAACTTGCATAGTAGCATTGACTGATTGTTGCTAGACCCACTCTGGGCTAGTACGGATCGCCTCTATCCGTAGAGGGGATTTGCCTCTCCAACAGGAAGACTAATATGGAAGCTAGGGAAAGCTTCACAGGAATCTCTACTCAAGGTAGTAGGGATCCACCTGAGCCAACTAGGGATCCCCCGATGATGACTACCTTCTTAGAGAAATGCATAAAACTGCTTCACAAAAACCGAGAAGTTAGAGGGTTACAGGAAGTAATTAATAGATGCACAGGGTGGGGTGAACCTCGCACAATTCAGAAAATATGAAGACATGCATCGCGGACGGGTCAGAAAATGTGGCCAACAGCGCAGATTGGCGACTAAGGGATGGATCAGGTCATTCTGGACCTGGGTTCTGATGCAAACGTATTGCCTAAACAAACTTGGGAGCACATGGGTAAGCCTACACTACAATGGTCTCCTTTCCAGTTACGGATGGCCAACCGGCAGAAGATCTTGCCCATGGGACAGCTGCAATGGATTACAGTAGACATTGATGACGTAAGTACCCAAACTGATTTCGAAGTTATTTAAATCATGGATGAAAATAGTCCGTACCCTGCATTACTAGGGATAGACTAGGCCATTGATATGAATGGGGTTATTAACCTCAAACAGAGGAAGACGATATTCAAGAATAAATCACTCTAGGTCGTTTTTCTGTTGGATCCAACAGACGGATCGTGCTACACAAAACTAGTGCGTAGCAAAGAGAGGGGCGATGAATTGGACAGTATCTACAAAATTGTTGCAAAGGAGGAATGAAGATTCTCGCAAGGCTACGTCAGTCATTCAGATGAAGTGGACGAGCGATGGCACAACAGGGTGAACGAGGCAACCACATTCCACTGTAATATGATGACGAAATCCTTGTATTACGTTAAAGTTCAGAACCGTAAACTGTCGATGTATGATAGGCTGGCAGTAGTCGAGGACTTCCTGGTTAAATTCAAAATCGTAGTACCATAATACCAATGGTTCGATGCACTAAAATGGGAATTGTGCACGACACCAGTGCGATGGTGGGATACCCATGAAGGAACCTTCGATGATTGGCGAAGCTGCAAGTGTATGATGTAGATAATATTTTGGAAGCCATCGCTATGATTCACGGAGAAATATGATGGATGAGAGAATCCACACATACACCTGAGAAAATGGACCAAAGCTTATGGTACGGAGCCTCAACTAGAATGGGTGCACTTATTTTATCATACCCTAGATGTCATTCCAAGGAACTGGTATACGGGGATAGAACTCTGGCATGGCACTGGCGAGTGGGATATCTTGCGCGAAGGTTTTTTGTCGACATTTATTTTTGAAGACCAATGGATGGATACTATGGACGACACATCACAATTAGTAAAGGGTGCCATATTCAGAACACTGTCGGAACCAAAAGAAGTCATGCCATCAGACTGGTTGAGATAGTTGAGCCAAGCCTTAGCATGTTACAATGTACAAGCAGAAGATGATGAGGATGACCCGCGTAACATCAATATACCAGAATCCGAAGGGAGTCGTGAGGTACGAGGCCCTGAGATAGAGGATCTAGATATCATGGCGCCACTAAAAACAAAACAAGTGAATATCAGAATAGATGAAGAGGCAAAGTATGCTATGGTTGGGGACTACTAGGACGATGCCACGGTGGAAAAGGTCGTAGCACCGATCCAAGAATACCGAGATTTGTTCCCTACAAAAATGATGGAGCTGAAGGGGATTCTAGGAGACCTGGAGATGATGAAGATAACTTTGAAGCCAGATGCGAAGCCAATGAAGCAGCAACCATATCGATTGAATCCAAAATACAAAGCAAAGGTCCATGAAGAATTGGATAATATGTTGGCAGCAGGAATTATTGAACCAGTCAAGGAGTCCGATTGGGTCAGCCCTATGGTCGTACAGGAGAAGAAATAGAAGGGGGAAATCTGCATCTACGTGGATCTGCGAAAGCTCAATGATGCTTGTGTTAATGATCCATTTCCAACACCCTTTACAGATGAGGTACTCGAAAATATGGGCGGGCAGGAAGCATACACCTTCACAAACGGGTTCTCTGGGTACCATCAGATCAAGATTGTGCCAAAGGATCAGATCGAGACAATGTTGGATACTGAATGGGGTTGTTTTTAGTATACGGTAATGCCCTTTGGACTGAAAAATGCGCCTGCGATATTTTCCTGTATTGTGGTAGCCATGTTCAAGGAATTTATCCATAAATTCTTAGAAGTCTACCTGGATGACTCGACCGTATTTGGCCTGGTTAAGAAACATGTCACGAGATTACGATTGATGCTGGATACCTGCCGACGACACTAAATTGTTCTCAACTTAAAAAAGTGCACTTTCCTCGTCCCTTTCAAGAACTTGCTGGGCCATGTGGTTTGTAAGCAAGGACTAATTGTGGATCTAGAAAATATCGCTGTCATATTGAATCTGCAAGCGCCACGCAGTGTAAAGCAGCTACGCGCTACGTTGGGAAATGTTACATAGTAATTTGTCACCGTCCTTGTTACCCCTCCTCTCGCACATTGGAGGACTCATTCCGGGACCTGTGAGAAGTGACATAACCTGAAAAAAATTGCATTGTATCCCCTTGAGTATGTACTTCGTATGCCCTGAAGACAGCTTCTGCAAAATACCCATAAAAATAGCCCTTTTTCCATTGGCACTGGTTCACTATGTATCACTCGCGCCAATGGGGGAAATCCTCCAAAGAGGGCGCGCGAGCTGGTGCTCTGTCTCAGAGTCGCACTCGCGCCAGCCTAGTTGGGTAAAGTTTTTAATAAACAAATTTACGAAGGTTCTTCCTAACCTATTCATGAACTGATTCCATCTTGAGTTAGTTCAGTTTGGCTTCGAATCTCCATAGAAGGGAAGTAGTTCTCCACCTCTCATGGAAGCTTCTTAGTGAGAAAGCCAATCCCATGAATCTTGTGGATGGCCCTAACTTCTTCTCCTCTATCTATAAAAGCTTGTCCTTTTGCCTTTGACAAGTTAGAGTCTCCAAGTTCCAAATTCTAAGTCTCAAAGTCTGAGAATTGCCAAGCTCATGCTACAAGTAGCCTTATTCATTCCCATGAGGCTAAATCTTAAGTGAGGAGATTCTTATCCAAGTGACCAAGGAGAGAGAGGCTTGTTCCCCATTCCCAACAAGCTTTGCAAGGCATGTGTTGCTGATCACCTAGCCAAAGGAGGATTTGACGTCAGAACTATGGTTGTATTCTTCTTTGTTGTTTATCAATAATAGACGACTATCATTATTGTTCCACTCTTGTTATTGTCTTTGTAATGATGATTTAGTTATATCCTTTCTGACTGATATATAGTTGCATCTATTGGATTTTATGCTTGTGTTTCTGTCATTCTTTGCATGTGCAGGTGTCCATTCACGAGGATCGTGGGGATTGTGAGTAGCCGGAGCAAAGTAATGGGAGCGACGACTATTCTACAAGTACTAGCATGGGAATCCAGGTAGGCCCTCTTCATCGGTCTTCGATTTGCAATTATGAACCTGTGTGTTAGCGTTGTTTGATTGTTGCTAGACCCCATTTGGGCTAGTAGGGATCACCTCTGTCCGTAGAGGGGATTTACCTCCACAACAATTTGGCGACTCCGCTGGGGAGTTGGATTTTTTCCTTTTTTCTTGGTTGTTTCTTGGCTTCTCCTACTTGATTAGCTTTCTAGGTTGAATCCTTGTGTTGCTTCTTGCCCCTTGGTGTACCTAGGCAATGTTGACTTAGCTTTGGCTCATTTGCTTTTTATTTTTCCATAGCGAACTCGGTTGGCGCTCTTTTATAGGGGTACAGTCGTGCCAGTTGGCGCCAGTTGCTCATTGACAACCCGCGCCAATCCCTGAAAGGCGCTCTTTTTGGCCTGACAGTCGCGCCAGGCCTGGGAACTTTTGAAGTTTTCTTGGTTTTGAGCATCCTGAGCTTGGTTTTTGTTCTAGGTACCTTTTTTAGACTACTTGAGTGTGTTGGAGTGTGATTTGACTGGCTTCGATTGTTACCCTTTGGATGCTTGCCATTTTCTATCGATTTCACATTTCTAGCCCTACGGCATCTAGTGGCTTTATGTGTCGAGCCTTCCTTAGGAGTTTTGGTCTTCTATTAGTCCAGTCAACTTTCTGATTGCTCCCTTGCACTCGTTTAGTGGTTGTTAATCGTTTTATTGCGTTATTTGGGTGACTTGCTTTGTTTTCACTTGAATTCCACTTTTGTCTCGCTTTGAGCCCAGATTACACGGCTCATTGGTGTCTTTGGGACTTTTCTCATTCTTTGGAGGTTTGCTTTGTGATTTAGGGAACTGAATGTGCTTGTATTGAGTAGAATTTGTTTGTTATCGTTTCTCAAAGTTTGTTTAATGCACTTTGCCATCAAAAAAGGGAAAATTCTCTTTTGCTTTGTATTAGTTAATGAGTATTAGAACTTTTCATTTTGATCAGTGATTAGCGATCTTAAAGAAAAGTTTGTTAATTTCCATTAGCTGCATTAAGGAAGTTCTTTGTTGTTTTGTGATCATTTTGTTTGCGTGAAAGCTCTCAAACCCTCTCATAACTAGCATTCATCGAATGAAATGACATATTTTGGCATATAGTTTGCATTTAGGGAATTTTGAGAGATTACATACGGTAAGGCCTGAAAACTGAAACATAATACAAGATCAACTTTAAAATGAACTGAATAAATCTAACAATGCATTGGAACATAACGCACACATTTAGAGGTCTAGGCTAGAGACGTGCTCCGACGTCGTTAAACCTAGTCACTTTTGTTTCACTCAAGGTTGGGTGATTCCTCCTTTCGTGACGCAATAGTGGTCTAGCACGGATTTGAGCTCCCACGTACCATCGCGTATATGGGGAGACCCCATTAGGTTATCATCCTTTATCCACAGGAAGCCGTGTCTGCCGCCTTACGACCCGTAACGCACCGAACACAGCATTCGGGAAGATTGACTGCTGTACGGAAAGTCCTTGGTTTTCATATGATTGCCAAGGTGTATATGTAGTTTTATGGATTGTCTGGTAACCCTTTTGCCTAGCTCTCCAGAGTAGTCACTTTCGTTCCTTTTCGGACTCCCTAAAAGAAAAGGTCGATCTGAGCACTTGTCACTTCAGGCTCATTAAACATTCGAAGGCGACTAGAGTCATCTTTTTGTCCTTTTCTCGACTCTTAAAAAATGAAAAGGTCAAGTTATGTCCTTGCGTCTTAAAATTTATTCGGCCACGATTCACATTTACCTGGTTAGATATTGTTTGCGTTAGTTTAAGTAGGGTTTTTTCTCATTTATGATGGAAACTTTTCTGGAGTTTACCAACCTAGGCATCCCCTCTGATGGGAATCCTGGTCATTTCCCTGCTTTTGGAAATGTTGGTGCTCCTTACATGGCAACGTTGTCCCTTCCTGGGTTAACTGTTGGGTTTCCTATTTGGTTGTTCTCAACCTCTCTGGTCCCTACTGTCTCAACTGCTGGTCAATCAGTTCCTCCACCTGAACAACATCATGTTGATTCTAAGGTAGACCTCTCCCCTTCTGCGCCTATTTTTGCATCCTCATCTTCTACTTCGCCTGGTGAAAGTCTGGATTCAAGTAACCAGGTGGCTAAGAAGAAGATGAAGAAGAAGAAGTCTCCTAAGTGAGAGGTTAAAAGTACAACTCAAGTCGAGCCACCTTCTGCTCCTCCACGGAAGGTCAAATTTCCTTGTAGATTGTGCAAGGGTGACCATCTTCTTCGTGATCGTCCTGGTATTCCCAGGATCCTTGAAGTATGGTCTCATGATCCGGCTCGTCCCTCATCATCCTCTGAAGTTCATGGCAATGCCACCCTATCAACTGACAACATTCAGAAGAAAGGGAAGATTCGAATCCCCTGTAGACTATGTGAGGGCAATCATCCCCTTCACCTTTGTCCGCTCATGGATAAAGCTTCTGCTGTTTTGGAAAGTCTTACAGCTTCTTCACCCCAACTTCCTGTTGGTTATCAGAGGCTCTCTTCAGACCCTCTCCCTATTGACAAAGAGATTGACTTAGATTCTTCTCTTGTCCAGGCTCTTCCTCCCGAACCTGGCTGTGCCAAGCCTCCTCCAGACCAACCATTGGTTGGAGAGAGTGTTGACTTGGGTTCAAAACCTATTGATTACTCTGTTCCAGAGGAGCATCATGATTCTACTGCTCATGTTCTTCTCATCTCGTCAGATTCTCCTGAGTCTTTGAACGACCCTCCTATCCTCGCTGATCAAGAAGGTGCTTCTTCGATTCCTATAGAGCATGGGGGCAATCATACGATTCCCCCACCAAGTAGTTTGGCCATCTCCTTCGACTGGAGTCACCTAACTTCTTTCCGCCTTCCATCCCATGTGCCTTTCCAGATTACAGTACTTGCCTATGATAAGGCAGTACCTGGCACTGTTTTGGATGAAGGTGCATCTGTCAGTCTCATGCCTTTCACTACTTGGCAAGCTTTGGGCTCCCCACAGCTTGTGCCAGTCGCACAGAATCTGTTGGCGTTTAACGGAGCAACCAGTGAACCGTTAGGGATCCTCCCGAAGTTTCTTGTTACTTTGGGAGGCAAAACTGTCTATATAGATGTAATGGTTACCCAAGGTTCTCCATATTTCAGTCTTCTCCTTGGCCGTGACTATGTTTATGCCATGGGGGCCCTTGTCTATTCACTTTTCCGTGTGGTTTGCTTTCCACACGACGGAAGAATCGTGACTATCGATCAATTATCATTCTTTAGTCCCCTGGTGCCTCTTGCGCAGCTGCCACCCCCTCCTCGTTTTTATCCACCAGTTGTGTCCGCCCCACCGCAGGTCAACTACATGGCTACTTACCCCGTGACTGTATCCCATGATGATGTCGTCATGCATAATGTCCTTGGGGCATTGGGTCCTGACTTCCAAGATGTTGTCCTTCCACCGGGAGTGCCATTCTTGGAAGCAACGACTTCCTGTTCATTATGATGAAGTTCGTTCGGAGCATAGTTCCTTTCCTATGTCAAGCTCCTTAAAAAATGAAACTGGGTCTGGTCGAAGCATAGTTCCTTTCCCATGTCAAGCTCCTTAAAAAATGAAACTGGGTCTCGTTCGAGCATAGTTCTTGATCTTGTGTCAAGCTCGTTAAAAAAATGAAACAAGGGTTATGAGGATAGTTCTTTTACTGTGTCAACCTCATTAAAAAATGAAACAAATCCCTTTCCCGATCGAGTCTTTTGATTAAGATCTCGTAAAATACTAGTCGAGTCTTTCCAAGATCTCGAAAGTGAACCTTCATTCCATCCACTTTGTTGAATGTAATGAAGCTTGGGGGGCATGTACCTCATTTTGCATCATTATGCTAGGGGCATGTGAACTCATAACAAGCATAGTTTTTCATTTCAAGCTTGTGTAAACATGAAACCGAATCCAAGCAGAGTTCTCCATGGTTCAAGCTTGTGTAAAAATGAACCCATACCCATTTTACATCTCGTGATTGCTATCTTTATCTGCTAAATTCTGCTAGATGAGCCTTGGTTGTTTTCATTCTATCGCCACCATCTCTTTGGCCGATCATATGCTTTCACTTGGATTATTTTACCTTTCCTGAGGGACCGCAGTTATGAGTGGTTTTGTTAGCCAGCGGCTTGACCATTATATGTTTTGAGCAATTCCACCATTGTCGGAACTAGTTACTACCCTTTATACCACTCATTCCTCTAGGACGAGTCACCTTTAAGCTCTTTTCTGACTCGTAAAATATGAAAAGATTGCCGAGTATTTTTTCCCTTTTTGACTCGTTAAAGAAAATAAAAATGGAGGTCTGCTTTCAGCTCTTTTCTGACCGTTTAAAGATGAAAATATTGTTGAGTTATTCCTCTTGACTCGTTAAACGTAAATAAGAGGCGTTCGTATTTAAACTCTTTTCTGACTGTGTAAAAACAAAAAGATCGTCGGACCCTTGTCATTTCAGGTTCGTTAACGGTTACGAAGTGACGTGGTTTTGGTCATTTTTTTTACTTTTTCAGGTCGAAATCACTACTCATGAAAAGTACTCCTCGATCGTAATGATCGAGCGGTTCTTTCGAGCATTGTTTTATACTTTTTCAGACTCGAGAGACACAAATTTATGGAAAAGGTCACCCCTGGAGTTTCCTTTTCTGCTGTCTTTTCAAACTCTCTAAACATGAAAAGACGCCGAGTTCTTCCTTTGTCAGACTCATTAAAACTTAATGACATCGGATTCCGCCGAAATGATGCCTTTCAAGCATATGCTATCCCCGTCAAGCTTGTTGATAAAAATAATTAGGGTACTCGCCAG
The DNA here is from genome assembly GCA_031772625.1 of Pinus tabuliformis. Classification (NCBI taxonomy): domain Eukaryota; kingdom Viridiplantae; phylum Streptophyta; class Pinopsida; order Pinales; family Pinaceae; genus Pinus; species Pinus tabuliformis. Next base: position 1,686,129,930 of record CM062820.1, read on the forward strand.
AAATGGTGGTGAATGGAACCACAATCATTGTCGTGTCGGAAGTACGTTGCTCTTGAACATGGCACATGTCTGCATTCGTGTCTGGGTGGGGACATCTCATATTGTTTTTACACTTGCCTCCATGGGTTTGGGTTATCCTGTTTGACCTCTCATCTGCTCATTTCCCTGTCACCATGACCCCTAATCATTTGATGTCAAATACTGCCAAGTCCACTGTCGTGTCACCAATATGTTGAAGAGAAGTTGACCTCTACAGAATACTCAACCTCCCTCTGATACCTCAGACAAAACATCTTATCCTTCTCTGTCTCATGTCGATGATGTGGGAAACATTATGGCCCACCTTCGATCAAGGTCACTTCCTGTCGACTTCAGCTCATTATCTAGGAAGTTGACCTAGAGACTCCCTTCAGGTGCCTTGGAGCCTGCATGCCTCAATGGCAGGTTCTTCATGTTCGACGCGAGGTTTTCATCATTGGCTTCCGATCGAATGAATCTACAGGTGTTCGATGTCGGCTCACTGATTCGCACGCCGTAGATTGTACCTATAGTACCTTGAGGACCATTGTCATTATTGGTGGTACCTCTCACATCCGTTAACAGTCTTCATCATTGACTGGTAATCAGACGATGTTCTTGCATGTTCGACTTCGACTCCCATATTCGCATGCTTGACTTGTACTTTGTTCGGATCGAGATGGACCGCAAGACCCTGGATTTTGTCTTTTGGGATCCAGGTTTCAATTTTGTGGATTATTATGATCATTACATGACTCATTCACTGGATGGCTGCAACCATGCCTGAGTCTGTTTATCGATCCTCACTGGATGGCTGGGTCCATACCTTGGATCCAGATTTTTATGTACTCTGCTATGGATGGCTACGCCCATACCACATATATCATGTACTTGAGATATCAGTTGTACTTCTCCATGCAGGTTCTCCGGCGGCAGTGTTTTCAGTTGGCCATGTTCTTGTAAAGCATTTCACCCCTCTCTCTCTCTCGGGCCTCATGCTTTAGGGGGCATCTATTACACAGTAATTTTTCACCATCCCTGTTACCCCTCCTCCCGCACATTGGAGGACTTATTCTGGGATCTGTGAGAAGTGACATAACCTGAAAACACTTGCATTGTATCCCCTTGAGTATGTACTTCGTATGCCCTGAAGACACCTTCTGCAAAATAACCATAAACATATCCCTTTCTCCATTGGCGTTGGTTCATTGTGTATCACTCGTGCCAATGGGGGAAATCCTCCAAAGAGGGCGCGCCAGCTGGCGCTCTGTCTCAGAGTTGCACTCGCGCTAGCCCAGTTGGGTAAAGTTTTTAACAAACAAACTTACGCAGGTTCTTCCTAACCTATTCATGAACTGATTCCATCTTGAGAGTTCAGTTTGGCTTCGAATCTCCATAGAAGGGAAGTAGTTCTCCACCTCTCATGGAATCTTCTTAGTGATAAAGCCAATCCCATGAATCTTGTGGATGGCCCTAACTCCTTCTCCTATATCTATAAAAGCTTGTCCTTTTGCCTTTGACAAGTTAGAGTCTCCAAGTTCCAAATTCTAAGTCTCAAAGTCTAAGAATTGCCAAGCTCATGTTACAAGCAGCCTTATTCATTCCCATGAGGCTAAATCTTATGTGAGGAGATTCTTATCCAAGTGACCAAGGAGAGAGAGGCTTGTTCCCCATTCCCAACAAGCTTTGCAAGGCATGTGTTGCTGATCACCCAGCCAAAGGAGGATTTGACGTCAGAACTATGGTTGTATTCTTCTTTGTTGTTTATCAATAATAGACGACTATCATTATGGTTCCACTCTTGTTATTGTCTTTGTAATGATGATTGAGTTATATCCTTTCTGACTGATATATAGTTACATCTATTGGATTTTATGCTTGTGTTTGTGTCATTCTTTGCATGTGCAGGTGTCCGTTCATGAGGATCGTGGGGATTGTGACCAGCCGGAGCAAAGGAACGGGAGCGACGACTCTTCTACAAGAACTAGCGTGGGAATCCAGGTAGGCCCCCATCATCGGTCTTCGATTTGCAATTAGGAACCTACGTGTTAGCGTTTTTTGATTGTTGCTAGACCCCATTTTGGCTAGTATGGATCGCCTCTGTCCACAGAGGGGATTTACCTCCACAACAGGAAACATGGGCTATTATCGGAAGTTCATCAAAAGCTACGCCCAGATTATAACTCCAATGGAGAAATTGATGAAAAAGGATGCTACTTATTGTTGGAATGAAGAGTGCAACAGAAGCCTAGAGACGCTTAAGGAGAAAATGACTTCAACCCCTCTATTGGTATTTCCAAAATGGGACGTCAAGTTTCATGTGCATGTGGATGCGTCCTGTATCACACTGGGATCGGTACTCACGCAACCAGGAGTGGAGGGACTCAACCATCCGATTGCATTCACAAGTCGTAGGTTGTCCAAAGCAGAGAAGAATTACTCTACTAATGAGCAAGAGGGATTAGCGATGGTATACGCGCTCCAAATGTTTTGTCACTATCTACTTGGAGGACATTTTAAAATGTACACGGATCACTCTGTGCTCAAGTACCTAGTGAATAAGCCTGTGTTGGGGGGGCGCATTTGTCGATGGTTGCTGTTGTTTCAAGAATATGATTTTGAGGTTGTTGTAAAGTTGGGATGTCTGAATGTAGGTCCGGATCATTTGTCCTGAATTGAGACTGGCGAAGAACCAACCAATCTAGAAGTGGGACTCTTGGATGCCCAGTTATATGCCGTGTGCATTACAGATGGCCACTTTGAAGATATTATCCACTTTTTAACTATGGGCACTGCGCCACAAGGGTATTCTGTCCAGAAAAAGAAGGAATTAGTAATATGTGCAGTAGATTTTACCATAATTGCAGGTCACCTCTATAAGATTAGTAACAAAAAAATATTGCATCGATATGTACTGGAATTTGAGCGTGAACAGATCCTGGCCGAAGCACATGGAGGGGTTGCTGGCGAACATTATGTGGGCCAAGCCACAGACTAAAAGATTCTCTGCGCTGGATTATGGTGGCCTACTCTACATCAAGATTCGAAAGCATACTATTGGGCCTGCGATGCATGTCAATGGATGGGCAAACCATCGCGAACGGTTGAAATGCCACCTCAGCCATAGATAACGCTACAGCCATTTGAGAAATGGGCAATCAACTTCGTCGGGCCTATCGAACCACGAGGAAAGACAAGCTACATCATCACTGTGATTGAATATTTGACCTAATGGGCTGAGGCACAGCCGGCTAAGGATTGCACGGCTGCGGTAGTAGCAAAATTCTTGTTCGAGAAGGTACTAACTAGGTTCGACAGCCCCAAAATTCTCATGAGTGATAGGGGAACACATTTTTTGAATGAAACAATTAGCGCACTCACTGAGGAATTCTAGATCTATCACCAATAGAGCATGCCCTACCATTTGCAAGCGAATGGGACCGTTGAGGAATTTAACAAAATTTTGGAGACTGTGCTGACAAAGGTCTACAATGCACGACGAAATGACGATGATTTGCACATTCCTACTGTGCTATGGGCATATAGAAGTACATGCGAAAAGCTGACAGGCCAGACACCGTTTCGGTTAGTTTATGGCAAGGAGACTGTTATGCCTATGGAATATATTGTGTCTAGTCTATGGATCGCAGCGATCATAGGTATGGTAGACTGCAAGGCCCTAGAAGAATGGCTGGCACAGCTAGAAGAATTGCAGGAGGAGCGATTTTTGGTTGGATTCCATCAGTAGGTACAAAAACAGCGTGAGAAATCATGGCACATTCGCATTATCAAGGTGCGCGCCTTCAAAGAGAACGATCTAGTATTGCTTTATGATAGTAAGTCCGAAAAATTCCCAGGAAAACTCCGCATGCACTAGTTGGGACCCTATGTCATCAAAAAAGTCACTGATGGGGGAACAGTTCAGCTGGCTAAGCTCAATGGAGACCCCTTCCTGGGAAGAGTGAATGGTAGGCCAACTGCTTGACTAGCTATTCAGAAGATAGTCTCACCACTCCACCCAGTTGCAAGAGAGTGGGGGATGATAAAGCAGCCTGGGGGACGGATGCACGAGTACTGCGGTACGCATACATTTGACCATACGTGAGGGTTGCAGTCGCACGAGAAGGCTCAAGCAGACCCGCTGATAAAAGGAATGATGATAGTTAGGTATGATAAGATGGCTTCATCATAGAAAAAGGGAGTGGGTGGCGAGCAATTAAGAGAAACAATACGAGTCAAATATGGAACAAACAGCCACAGATTCCACATGAGAAGGTTACACGAATGGGAATGAGTGGAAATCACTAAATTTGAATTTCCCGTGACTTATAAAGTACCGAGGGGAGTCCATTGGGTGGCCTATGTTTCGGAAACACAGATGGAGTTGTTCATTATCTATGCACAAGGTATGCACCCTGTTACACAGTAATTTGTCACTGCCTTCCTGCCAGTCTTCCTACTGTGTCATGAGTCCAAATCATCCATGCTCATGCTCTCTAATGTTGCCAAATGACCCACTTTTCCAAAGTTTTTCCATCATCGCGACTATTGTAAAAATAAACGCACTGATGAGCGCTCCAAAACAGACTAAACGCGCTGCTAGCGTGAAAGTATATGTGATTCTCGCAATGGTCAAATTTCATGAGACAGCGCGACTGTTGCTTATATTTGATCGCGCTAACATGACTTTCTTCATTATTCAGTAGCGATGTCAGCGCTCCAGTGCAGTTATGCACCCGCGATGATCCAGTCTGGGCGAGTTTGTTCTAACAGCTGGCCCTCCAGATGACTCCAGACCTGGTTGTTGGCCTTGTATATGTCGCCCTCCCTTCTCTGGCATGTCTGTTTCGTCATTTGAGCCACCTTCCTTGGAGATAAGCTCATCCTCCCACCATTCAAGGAGACTCCTTCTCCTATTTAAGCCTCCACCATTGCCATGAGCTGCTAGTTTGGAATTCATAGTGTTTGGAGTGTTGCTGATAGTGTGTGAGCTTGATAGGTAGCTGGTGTGACAATTGTGGGATTGTTAGAGAGCTTAAGGAAGGTCGTGAAGTGTTTGATCTTGTGTAAACTTGTGTGAGAGAGAGTTTTGTAATGGGAGATCTACCTTCATGGGTGAATGCTTGAGGAACCTGCTGGCTGGACCCTCTTGAGAAGGATTTGACATCAGAACTATGGTTGTATTCTTCTTTGTTTATCAATAATAGACGACTATTACACAGCAGTTTGTCACCGTCCCTATTACCCCTCTCCCGCACACTGGAGGACTCATTCCAGGACCTGTGAGAAGTGACATGACCTGAAACCACTTGCATCATATTCCCCTAAGTATGAGCGTCATATGCCCTGAAGACATCTCCTGCAGAATACCCATGAAAACAACTCCTTTTGCATTAGAGCGGGTCCACAATGTACTGCCCGTGCCAATGAGGGAAATCCTCTAAAGAGGGCGCACCATTGGCGCTCTGTCTCAGAGTCGCACTCGCGCCAACCGAATTGAGTAAAGTTTTTAACCAACAAGCTTCCGAAGGTTCTCCTTAACCCATTCACCAACTGAATCTATGTTGAGCTAGGATGGTTTGGCTTCGAATCTCCATAGAAGGGAAGTGGTTTGCCACCTTTCATGGAAGTTTCCAAGTGATAAAGCCAAATCCCATGAGTAATGTGGTTGATCCTATCTCTTTCCTCTCTATCTATAAAAGCTTGTCTCTATGCCTTGAGCAAGCTAGTTCTAGTTCTAGCATAGTGATAGAGAATACCAAGAGTTCAAGAGTTTGAAGCTGCAAGAGCCTTCTTTGCACCCATAAGGCCAAATCTAAGTGAGGAGATTCTTGTCACCCAAGAGAGAGAGGCTTGTTTCCCATCCCAACAAGCTTTGCAAGACTTGTGTAGCTGACTACCCAGCCAAAGGAGGATTTGACGTCAGAACAATGGTTGTATTCTTCTTTTTTATTTATCAATAATAGATGAATATCATTATGGTTCCACTCTCATTGTCTTATGATTGATGTTGAGTTATATATTTTCTGACTGATATATAGTTGCATCTATTGGATTTTATTCTTGTATTTGTGTTGTTCTTTGCACGTGCAGGTGTCCAATCATGGAGATTGTGGGGATCGTGACCGGCTGAGGCAAAGGAACGAGGGCGACGTCTCTTCTACGAATATTTGCGTTGGAATCCAAGTAGGTTCTCATCATTCACTTTTATTTGCAATTAGGAACTTGCGTGGTAGCATTGTTTGATTGTTGCTAGACCCGGTCTAGGCTAGTAGGGATCATCTCTATCTGCAGAGAGGATTTACCTCCACAACAACGACTATCATTATGGTTCCACTCTTATTGTCTTTATGATGGTGTTTGAGTTATATCCTTTCTGACTGATATATAGTTGCATCTATTGGATTTTATGCTTGTGTTTATATCGTTCTTTGCATGTGCAGGTGTCCGTGCACGAGGATCGTGAGGATTGTGACCAGCCGGGGCAAAGGAACAGGAGCATCGACTCTTCTACAAGTACTAGCGTTGGAATCCAGGTAGGCCTTCATCATTGGTCTTTAATTTGCAATTAGGAACCTGCGTGTTAGCGTTGTTTGATTGTTGCTAGACCCTATTTGGACTAGTAGGGATCGCCTTTGTCCGCAGAGGGGATTTACCTCCACAACAATTTGGCGACTCCACTGGGAGGTAAATCCCCTCTGCGCACAGAGGCGATCCCTACTAGTCCAAATAGGGTCTAGCAACAATCAAACAACGCTAACACGCAGGTTCCTAATTGCAAATTAAAGACCAATGATCAAGGCCTACCTGGATTCCAATGCTAGTACTTGTAGAACAGTCGATGCTCCCGTTCCCTTGCCCCGGCTGGTCACAATCCTCACGATCCTCGTGCACGGACACCTGCACATGCAAAGAATGATACAAACACAAGCATAAAATCCAATAGATGCAACTATATATCAGTCAGAAAGGATATAACTCAAACATCATCATAAAGACAATAAGAGTGGAACCATAATGATAGTCGTCTATTATTGATAAACAAAGAAGAATACAACCATAGTTCTGACGTCAAATCCTTCTCAAGAGGGTCCAGCGAGCAGGCTCCTCAAGAATTCACCCTTGAAGGTAGATCTCCCAAGACAAAACTCTCTCTCACACAAGTTTACACAAGATCAAAACACTTCACAACCTTCCTGTTACACAGTAATTTGTCACTGCCTTCCTGTCAGTCATCCTGCTGTGCCAATCACTAAGTTCATGCCTTCTGAACTAGCCCAAAAACCTATTTTTCTAAAGTTTTATTCATCAGCGCGTCTGTTTGCAAAATACCTGCGATGACTGGCGCTCCATAGTGTATTCCGTGTGCTGCCAGCTCGGAAGGACATCACTCTTCCGCGCTGGTCGCCAGCGCTCCTTTCCCATGTTCTTCCGTGCTGACATGACTGTCCCAGTTATGTACACGTGGCGACATCGCGTCAATTGCCTCATAATCCGCGCTGATCCAGTTTGGGCGAATTTGTTCAAACAGCCAGCCTTCCAGATTACTCCGGGCTTGGTTGTTAGCTTTGTGAATGTCGACTCCCTTCTATGGCATGTCTGTTCGACCCTTTGCAACTACTTCCCTTGCAGATAAGCTCATCCTTCCACCCTTTTAGGAGGCTCCTTCTCCTACATATACTTCCACCATTACCATGAGCAGCTAGTTAGACATAGCTTGGATTGTATAGAGCTTATAGTGCTCAGATTGCTGCTACTATAGGTATTTGGTGTGCTAGGTGTGGAAGTGATTGATTGGTTAGGGAAGGTTGTTTTGTGTTACTTGTGTGAGAGAGAGAGTTGTTTGTCTTGGGAGAATCATCCTCAAAGGTGAATGCTTGAGATACATGCTGACCGGCCCCTCTTGAGAAGGTTACCGACGTCAGAACATTTGGTTGTATTCTTCTCTATTCTGATTAATAATAGATGACTGCTATTATTGTTCCATTCTCATTTGTACTTGCAATGGTTAAATGTGAATTACATCTTTTCTGACCGATGTATGGTTGCTTTTACTAGATTTCACGCTTGTGTTTGTTTCCTCTTCGTGTGTGCAGGTATCTATTCGCGGAGATCGCGGAGGATTGTGACCAGCCAAAGCGAAGGAGCGAAGGCAACATCTCTTCGTCAAACGACGGCGCGGGAATCCAAGTAGGTGCTCTTTACCTCTTGTTTAATTGTAATTAGGAACATGCATAGCAGCATTGTTTGATTGTTGCTAGACCCTTGCTGGGCTAGTAGGGATCGCCTCTATCCGTAGAGGGGATTTACCTCTCCAACAATTTGGCGACTCCGCTGGGGAACAGCCTTTTTGTCTCTTGAGTCCACTTTTGTGTTTGACTTTGATTGGTCTCTTTTTCTGAGATTCTGGGATTGTCTCTCTGCTTATAAACGTTCTGGGTACATCTGGGAAGTGTCTTGATTGTTAGAAGACTCTTGCCTTTGTTTTGGGAAGTTTTGCTTTGGCTTTGCTTGTTTTTATCCTCAGCGCGTTTTAATTCAGAACAGTTGCACTGACATCGTGCCCCTGTTCCTTTGGTATCCCTTTCATTGCGCCTTTACGACTAACAGTCGCGCTGACCTCGTTTTTAGAGACAGCGCGCTTTATTCGTGTCCTTCCGCGCTGGCATCGCGCCCCCGCTTCTTTGTGATCTGTGTCATCGCGTCTGTGTGGTTTCTTTCCGCGCTGACCTCGTTTTTCTGAGATAGCGCGCTTTATCCTTGTCCTTCCGCGCTGACGTCGCAAAGTTGCTACAGACCTCCTCCTGTCAGCGCCGAGTTGCTGAAGGCTACCCGCGCTGGTCCTGTAAAGTTCATTTTTGACCAAATTAGCCTCCTGAACCTCTTGCTTTGACTATCCCTTCTTCTCTCCACCTGCTTTGTGACTTGCTTTTCACTGTCCGAACCCTGAACTGCTTTATTGCGGAGTCTGGATCCATAGGGTTCCGTTTTTGCTTAGTTTTTGGTTTTGCGAATACCTTCCCTTTTGCTTTCGCTGCTTGGTTTGTGTTTACACCGTCACTTTTTCGATTGCTGAATGGTTTTGAGTCTCTAATTGACTGGTTGTAACCCTCATCCTTCGGGTGTTTGCCCTTTTCTGTTGATTTTGCACTCTAGCCCTAGGGTATCTAGTGGCCGTGTGTGTGTCAAGCCTTCCGTAGGGATTTTGTTTGCTTGTTTGACCAGCCAACTTCAGATTTGTTTATGCACTTGTTCAGTGATTGTTGAAGTGCGTTAGGTTGTGTTTCCGAGTGTTTTTCGCTTTCTCCTTGCTTGCAATCCTTGCTTGACTTGCCGAGCTTAGATCACATAGCTCGTGCAGAACTTAGTTTTCCTTTTGATTTGGGAATCTTTGTTGAGTGTTTTGGGAACTTTGTGTGCTTTCATTGGGCAATTTCATTTTGCTTGGTGTTATGGTTCCTCCAAATTATTTTAGATGCTTTGTGTCACTGAAAGAAAATCAAACTAGTGGCTTTGCTTTTAAAAATTGAAAAGGAAAAGAATGTTTCATTGATTTGCATTTTCAAAAGAAAAGTTTCCTTTCCTCGCTTTTAGTTTCATTAGGCTGTTTGATTGATTGTGTTCGTTTTGTTTGATTGAAATCTCTTCGCCCTTCCATAGCTAGAATTCATCGAACAAAGTGATTCTCTTTGGCATGTAGTATGCATCTAGGTAATTGTGAGAGAACATACGATAGGACCTGAAATCGAAACTTAATCTCAAGATCAACTATAAAATGAACCGAATGAATCTAAAAACGCATTGGAACTAAGCGCAAACATCTAGAGGTCTAGGTTAGAGACGTGTTCCGGCGTCTTTAAACATAGTCACTGTTGTTTCACATTACGGTTGGGTGATTCCTCCTTCTGTGACTCGATAGTGGTCTAACACGGACTGTGCTCCCACGTACCGTCGCGTATATAGGGAGACCCCACTAGGCTTTTATCCTTGATCCATAGGAAGCCGAGTCTGCCGCCTTACAATTCGCAATGCAGTGAACACAGCATTCACGAAGATTGACCACCTGTACCCTAAAAAGTATTCTGTGGTTTTGCGAAAAGTCTGGCACACCTTTTACCTAGAATCTCCAGAGCAGTCACTTTTGATCCTTTTCGGACTCCCTAAATGAAAAGGTGTAAGTGAGCGTCTTGTCACTTCGTGCTCATTAAACATTCGAAGGAGACTGGAGTCATCTTTTCGTCCTTTTCTCGACTCTTGAAACATGAAAAGGTCAAGTCTAATTCCAATGTCTTAAAAAATTCATTCGGCCACGATAACATTTCCTGTTAGATCTTGTGTGCGCTAGTTTGAGTAGGGCTGTCTATCGTTAGTTTCCCTTAGGTTTTTGTGTGGGGTTTGTCATCCTGGCTGACCCGTCCCCCCCGATCCAAGCAATCAAGGCTCTCCATCTTCAGTTGCTCCTGAGGTACCAGTTGTAAGCGATACTCTTCCTGTCATTCTGAGTATCCAGCCCATCAACGTACGTGCCCCAGGCGACACGGATTACGTAGAAGATTGGAGCCCTTCTTGGGAAGGCGACGACGACCTTTTTCATACCCCTCCCGGTATGTCGTCTCCAATGTCTACCTCGGGGGAGACATCTCCCAGTGTCAGTGAAACACCTGTGGTTTCAAGCGTCTCTACCCCCATCTCAGCCTCTGCCTCCCTCCCTCCTCGATATCGACAAATGAGGGATAAGATGGCTGCTAAAATGCCTGCATCGACTATGTGGGATCCTAATGTCACTCCTACCACTGGGCCTTTTGTTTCACAACCTCATACCACATCTGTTACCTCAGTTCCCACAACTCCAACTGTTTGTGTGGCCTATTCTACTCCAGTCGTTAGTGCTGTCACAGCATCTTCATCTACAAACCCAGGAACTGGCTCCTCTCACGCTCAAGTGAATAGTAGCCAACCTGAGGTTTTGTCTAGAGTCATCGACCCTGCTCAAAGTGCTCAACCCTCTTCTGGCGGTGTTCCAGGATCGGGGCCGTATGACGCCTTTGGGCAGCCTATTACGGATCCAGATTACAAAGGTCCATTCTTTTATTATGATGCGAATGGTCAGTACCTCGAGAACGTTTCGGTCCTCCCTCATCGTCCTTTCGAAGAGAACGAGGAACCTTTGAACATGAGGTACGATCCCACCTCTCATGTTTTTTATGGGAACCGGGATCCTCCCGTGTAGCCTCACGGACCACCCAATCAAGGCCAGCCGCCTTATGTGCAAACCCCTCAAGGGCAACCACTTTATGGCCCGCCTTACCCAGGACAATCTGGGGGCCCACAGGGACAACCCTACCAGGGACAACCCTCGGCCATTGGAGGTCCGTCATATTCATATCAAGGTCAATCTACTGGGTACCCAGGGCAACCTGGTACTCAGCAAGGTTACCCAACTGGACAACCAGGGCAGCCTTACATTCAGCAAGGCCAACCCGGTTTCCAGCAAGGGTACCCATCTGGACAAACTGGGTCAGTTTATAATCTTCAAAATCAACCAACAGTCCAGCAGGGATATCCTCTTGGGCAGGGTGGGCAACCCTATGTTCAGCAGGGTCAACCCACTGCTCAATCCATGAATCCTTCTGGGCAAGGGGGGCAACCTTCTATACAGCAAGGCCAACCCTCTGCTCAGCCTATGCACCAAGGAGGGCAGCTTGCTATGCAGCAAGCCCAGCCCTCTGCTCAGTCTGGTCACCCTGGGGGGCAAACGGGCCAACCTTCTATGCAGCAAGGTCAACCCGCTGTCCGCCCTAATCGTCCAGCTGGACAAGCTGGCCAACCTCGGCGTCAACCAGCTATCCAGCCAGCTCAGTCATCCGTCCCGCAAAGACAACCCTTGGTGGCGCATGGACAACCTGGTGCCCAGCAAGTTTATCCTGCTGGCCAACCAGGCCCATCTCAAATCCAACCAAGTCAACCTTCGGGACAGATGGTTCAACCCCAGCCGGTTCAAGGACATTACCCTGGGCCTCAAACTCAAACAGGTTATCAACCTCCTTACCAAGCGCAGCCTACCTATCAGGCTCCGTATGGGGTCCAGCAACCATATGGCTACCAGCAACCCCAGGGGCAAAATCAGTTTGCTCCTTATCAAAATTATCAGCAACCACAGGTCACTCCTTACCAAAATTATCAATATGGTGCACCTGCGGGGCAAGCTGCTAATACATGGGGTGCTGGGGGGCAGTATCAGGGTCAATCGTCCACATATGGACAAAATCCGTATGGACAGAACCCCTCTGGACAAGGTCCCTACGCGCCCGGCCCTTTTGGGCCAGGCCCGTCGGGGCAAGGTCCTTATGCGCCTGGCCCTTTCGGGCCAGGTCCATCGGGACAAAGTTCTTATGCCCCAGGCCCTTTCGGGCCAGGTCCATCTGGACAAGATCCTTGGGGACAACCACCATCTGGTTGGAACCCTAATACTGCCTCGAACCCTCAGCCTCGGATGTCCTTTAATCCTCAGCTGCCATTTTTAGCGACATTGGAACTTCCGGATGTGTCCAAGTTAACAAATGATCCCATTTTGCATAATCCATATTGGCCGCCGGTTCCAACTAAAATACCTGGTGATTGTCCAAAGTTTGACGGTAAGGCAGGAGAGGATCCTCAAGCACATGTTATGACTTATCATCTTTGGTGTTCATCGAACTCATGGCTTGATGACTCTATCCGGCTCCGCCTCTTTCAGAGGACTCTCACCGGTGCAGCTGCCAAATGGTATATTGAGCTGAATCGCGGTATGTTTCAAGACTTCAACTCGTTAGCTATGGCATTTTTAACCCATTTTCAGTTGCCCATTCGGTACGAGACTGGGACTAATCTCCTCATGTCTTTGAAACAGGACATGGCTACGCATATCTCTAATCATATACATGAATGGAGAAGGCGTCGTCGTTTGATCAAATTCTGGATTCCTGATCAACTCCTGACCGACTGGTTTACAACCTCCTTTGTGCCCAAAATTGCAAAAGATATTGCCATGGGAGCTTGTGTAACTGAAAAGCAAGCGATCGCGCGAGCTCAGTACCTAGACTTAGTCTACTCTCAGTCAGGTACTTTATATGAGTATTTGCCAGATGCTCCAAGGCCTGGGCAGACCAAGGCTCCACCGAAACCATCAGTAGATGGAGTCATTGGCTCTGTCAATTCGTCGTCGAAGAAATCCTCCGCAAACACTGGAAAGCAAAAGAAAAATGCTTCCAATGAAAATGCTTCTCAGGGCCCATCGAATTCTGTTAGTACCTCAGAGGTTAACGCCGTTCAGTCCACCGCGGCGGACAAATTTTCGAAAGGGAAAGGGAAGGGAAAAGGAAAACCGAAAAATGAAAATAAACAACCCAAGCAGGAACCTTCTAAAAATTCATCTGAAGATGGAGCCAAGCGAAAACCTAAGTACCCTTGCCTCATGTGTGAGGAAGATCACTATACCAAAGACTGCCCTAGGCGGTCCGAGGTTAGTCGGTTATTGAAAGGCGCTCCTGGACCTCCTGCCGTGTTGAAAGAACCTTTCCCTTCCCAACAGACGCATCAGGTGGCTGACCCCTCTCAGTCCTCTTCCTCGTTCGGTTCTCAAGTGTTCATGGCTGGCACCATTCCCATCCATGTTTCGACTCGAGCAAAAGATTATCCTTCTTCAGCCGGGAAAGAGCCGGAGATTCCCTCCAGCGCTCCTCCGTCCAGTTCTGGTCCCCTTCACATCGAACGGCCCAGCGCTGAGATGATCCCCCGACCCCCTCCTAAAGGTGTACTCAGGAAGTCATCCTATAACCCCAATGCTCGTGCCGCCCAGCACTATAGCATTGTCGAGGACTTAGCTTAGGCTCCGTCTGCTATGTCCGCGTTAGAAGTCCTCCAGAGCTGCCCCTCTCAGAGGAAGTCCCTGCTATCAGCCATTGGTGGCATCGACCCGGCAGATTCGGATTTGATTACTTTTGAGACTGCCTCACCAAGTAGCATTCCTTATCCAGGTCATCATTAATAGCAAAACGATTCATCGTACCGTTATTGATGAAGGTGCCTCAACCTGTATCATGTCAGTCGCTTGCTGGAAGGCTATTGGTTCCCCCGCTCTGAGTCAGTCTCCTACGACCCTAGAAGCGTTCGATGGAAGAGAATCTCGCCCTTACGGTATTCTCCAACGTTTACCCATTTCCTTAGAAGGTAAGACAGTCGAAGTAGAGGTAGAGGTCGTTGACGCAAATCTCACGTACAACCTCCTCCTCGGCCGCAGCTGGACATATGCCATGCAGGTCGTAGCGTCCTCCTTATTCCGTGTCATTCGTTTCCCTCACCAAGGAAAGATTGTCATGGTGGACCAGCTCTCTTTCTTCGCCTCTTCCTCCGAAGGTAATGTGCCATTTGTGGAGCATACCTCCAGGTCCTTAGAAAGTGTGGGAGCCGGACTTTTCAAAGATCCTGCTTTGATGGAAGTTTTTCCCCTCCCACCTCCCAATTTCGCCTCTGTCAATATGATCTCTGTACGTTCAGATCCATGGGTTCTTCCTCCCCCGAATCAGGAAGACTCTTGGGGCGATATGATACCATTGAGTCCCGCCGAGCTCAATTACATCGAGATTGTCGCTGCATCGGCTCCACCCCCTAAACCTGCTTTTCCAAGCAGTGTTCCCGATTCATATGATCATTTCCCATGGTTAGGAGATGAGCCTACTTCGGACCCTTTGAAAGAGATTTTCCCCTCCGATGAGGCCATTATAGAGATTATGTCTCTAGAAGAGCTCCCTTGGTCAGATCACCACCATCGCTCTTCGTTTCTCCCTCCCCATCCGGAAATGGCCGCATATCTCGAGCGGTTTGCTTCATGTGTCCCATCTCCGCCTCTCCAAACACCTATCCAGCTATATCAAGTGTCGTCGGAGGGCAATTTGGGAAATATAACGCAAACCCAGCCAATCGACATCTCTGTCAAACCAGGGATTGTCGAGAATATTTTCATTGGAGTCACATGCACTCCTGAGGAAGTTCAACTTTATACCGCTTTATTTCGTGAATTCCGGGATGTCTTTGCATGGTCTTACGAGGAAATGCCCGGCATCGACCCTAGTATTGTGGTGCACGAAATTCCTACTTATCCAGGTGCCAAGCCTGTTCGTCAGCGTTTACGTCCTGTGCACCCTCGAAAGGCAGCAGCCATCAAGGCCGAGGTTGAAAAGCTTCTTCGAGCTGGTTTCATTTATGCCATTCCCCTCACGGAATGGGTATCTAACATAATCCCTGTAAATAAAAAGCAGGGTACTATTCGGGTCTGTGTTGACTACCGCGATATCAACCGCGCCTGTCCAAAAGATAATTTTCCTACGCCTTTTATTGATCAGCTTATTGATGACTGCGTGGGAAGCGAGATTTATTCGTTTATGGACGGCTTCTCTGGTTACAACCAGATCAACATAGCCCCCGCAGACCAGCACAAGACAGCTTTCATTTGTCCTTGGGGTACCTTCACTTATAAGAAGCTCCCTTTCGGTCTCAAAAATGCCAGTGCCACTTTCCAGCGTGCGATGTCGTATGCTTTTCATGATATCCGACACATCGTACAGCCTTACCTGGATGACCTCCCAGCTCATTCAGCTAAACGTCAAGACCATCCATCTCATTTACGCGAAATCTTCCTCCGCTGTCAACACTACCGTATTCGACTTAATCCGCACAAGTGTGTCTTCTGCGTGGAAGCTGGCCGACTACTCGGGTTTATCGTCTCCCGAGAAGGCATCCGCTTGGATCCCCTCAAAGTTGAGGCCATTTTGAATCTTCCTCCCCCTGCCTCTTTGCAGCAATTGCAGAGCTTGCAGGGAAAAGCTAATTTTCTCAGACGATTTATCCCGAATTATGCCGAGGTGGCTAAAGGCTTCACGCGGTTATTAAAGCGAGACACACCCTTTCGCTGGGATGCCATCGCCCAGGAGTCTTTTGAGTGCCTTAAAGACCTTCTTGTCTCAGCCCCGCTCTTAAGACCCCCGAACTATCACCGCGACTACACTCTCTATTTAGCTGCCGCTGACACCACCATCGGTATGGTTCTAGTGCAAGACGATGATGTTGGCACCGAGCATGTTATCTATTATCTTAGCCGCAACCTTTTGGATACGGAAACTCGCTACGCATACGTCGAGAAGTTGGCTTTGGCAGCTGTCTGTGCCGTCCAACGATTCCGGCATTATATCCTGTTGCGCACAACGACCGTGATCTCTGATTGCAACCCCATGACCTACATTCTGTCACGTTAGCTGCTAGGGGGCAAATACTCGAAATGGATTGTAATCCTCCAAGAGTTCGACTTGGAATTCACTGCAGCCAAGTCTAAGAAATCTCTGGTCTTTGCTGAACTGCTCTGTTCCTTACCATCTCACTCTGCACCATCCCGCTCAGAGGAGCATATTCCGGATGAAACTTTGTTTCTCATCAGTACCCTCGACCCATGGTACGGGGATATTATCGTATATTTACAAACGTCTTCGTTCCATCCCAATGTATCGAAAGATGCTCGACGACGAATTCGTCACCAAGCTCAACCATGTCGTATCTTGGGCGATACCCTGTATCGCCTCGGCGTCGATTCTATTCTTCGCCGATGCTTAACTCTCGAGGAGGCTGAGCGAGTCTTGAATGACTGCCACTTCGGCGCTTGTGGCGGCCATATGTCCGGATATGCTACCGCCCAGAAGATCCTCTGGGCTGGTTATTTATGGCCTTCCATCTTCAAGGATTGCATCCTTGCTGTACGTGCATGTCACGAATGCCAGGTTTACCACCGGAAGATGCGTGCACCTGTCGCACCACTGCACCCTGTTGTAACCGTAGGTCCATTTGCCAAATGGGGCATCGATTATACATCCTGTAACCCTCGTTCGGCTGGGGGGCATGGGTACATTATCGTTGTTGTGGATTATTTCACCAAGTGGGCCGAAGCGATGCCTACATTGAACGAAGACGGTCACACAGCGACGCAGTTTTTATTCAATCATGTTATCACTCGTTTCGGAGTCCCTCAGGCTATCGTTACAGATCATGGAAAGCATTTCCGAAATCATATGATGACGGAGCTAACGACCCAACTAGGCTTGCGCCAAGATAGTTCGTCACCGTACTATCCACAATCTAATGGTCAGGTTGAAGCCGTGAACAAAGTTTTGATCACCATGCTTCAGCGCATCGTCAATACGCACAAGTCTAACTGGCACCTTATGCTTTTCCTAGCCTTGTGGGCCTACCGGACTTCTGTGAAGGATGCCACCGGTTTCACTCCTTTCCAGTTGGTTTATGGACTGGAGGCTACCCTTCCCGTCGAATGCGAGATTCCTTCATTAAAATTAGCTGTCGAGTTACTTCCCAACACCACTCCGGTGGAGGAATGGCTTCTTTACCTAGAACGGTTAGACGAGACTCGTCGTTTGGCTTCTCTGGCTATCGAAGCACAGAAGAAGAGAGTCAAGGCTCACTTCGACCAGAATATTCATCCTCGTTCCTTTGTTGAGGGAGATTTAGTACTGCTCTACGATTAAGCTAAGGATAAGCTGGCGGCAGGGAAGCTCGAATCTATGTGGCTAGGTCCCTACATCGTGAAAAGAGTTTTACAAAAGGGCGCATATGAGTTAATTGATTATGAAGGAAATCCTCTTGACAAGCCCCGCAACGGGCTGTATCTGAAGAAATATTATGCATAACTTCGCACACTCACTTTGTATATACGTGTGTTTTGTGTGTTGTGCATGACTTCGTTTTTGCTTTGGTATGAAGGCGTGTTTTGCCTCTTATTGTGCTCTCTTTGTCTTGTGCAGATGTCTAGTGCACCCTATGTTGGTTTCGCTGATGGCACCTGCCGCAGCACTTGCAATTTGTCATCTGCGGCGTGGGTGATCTACAATCCTCACGAAGAATTGTTAGACCTTCAAGGTGTCTGCCTAGGTCATACCACTAACAATGTTGCCGAATACAATGCTGTAATTGAATTACTTGCCGAAGCGGTTGACCTCGGCATCCGAGAATTAGTGGTGAACCTGGACTCCCAGCTGGTCGTCCATCAACTTAACGGGCGATATTCCGTCAGAGACCAACGCATACTAAGGTTGTACCTACGTGTAAGATTGTTGGAACGGAACTTTGATTACATTACTTATCAACACATTCCGAGACGATTAAACACGTTGACTGATGCATTGGCAAATCGTGTGTTAGACAGACATTTGCGAAACAGATAACATCATACAAGAAGACATAAAAAGCATAATAGAGTAAAGCATATGTAAATAAATCATTTCAAGCATAGTGTGCATGTGTGTGCCTTTAAGCTTGTTTAAAAATATAAAACACATGGGTCATGTGTCGTGCAAATTCATACACAAGATCACAGTTGTACCGAACAAATTTGCATAACATAAACAAAACATCATCACATGTAACCATGATCCATCCAAAAAGCCGGTATGTATATATATATATATATCATGTGGCGCACTAAGGCGCTCAAAAATAAGTGTATATGTCCAAAATATCAGGATATCTAAGTCATGTGTCTCAAAATAATAGTGAAAATAAAAGCCTAGGCGACTTTTGAGCCAGGTGGTGCTCTCTGTAGTACACAGTCGCTCGTGCTACCCGCCTCAGAAGGCGGTGCACCCTGGGTTCCACCCCCACTGTATGGATCTGGTGCTCTAAAGGGACCTCCTCGACCCCCTGGTAGTCAGGCACTCCCTCCAGCAACCCCTCAAGGTTGCGAGCTACAGTCTCTGACGTGTCAACCCCTGGAGGGACTAAGGCCAGGGCGATGATGTGGGAAACATTATGGCCCACCTTCGATCAAGGTCACTTCCTGTCGACTTCAGCTCATTATCCGGGAAGGTGACTTAGAGACTCCCTTCAGGTGCCTTAGAGCCTGCATGCCTCAATGGCAGGTTCTTCGTGTTCGACGCGAGGTTTACATCATTGGCCTCTGATCGAATGATTCCGTGGGTGTTCGACACCAGCTCATTGATTCACATGCCACGGATTGTACCTATAGTACCTTGAGGGCCATTGTCATTACTGGTGGTACCTCTCGCGTCTGTTAACAGTTTTCATCATTGACTGGTAATCAGACGATGTTCATGCGTGTTCGACTTCAACTCATATATTCACATGCTTGAACTTGTACTGTGTTCGGATCGGGACGGAGCGCAAGACCCTGGATCCCTGTCTGTTATGGTCCAGGTTGCGATTTTTTGGATGATCATTACATGACTCATTGATGGATGGCTGCGCCCATACCTGAGTCTTCATGGATGGCTGCGACCATACCTTATCATTATTATGGTCTCTTTAGCTGGGTGGCTGCGTCCATTCCAACAGACCTTTTCGCATGTCTTTTTGGATGGCTGCGCCCATGCCTAGACTGCATGTACTTGATTTTCAGGGATTTTCGGTCCTTCCTGGTGGTGTCCAGTTCGGCGTGTGTTGTAAAGCATTTCACCCCTCCCACTCTCTCGGTCTTCATGCTTTAGGGGGCATCTGTTACACAGTAATTTGTCACTGCCTTCCTGTCAGTCATCCTGCTGTGCCAATCACTAAGTTCATGCCTTCTGAACTGGCCCAAAAACCTATTTTTCTAAAGTTTTATTCATCAGCGCGTCTGTTTGCAAAATACCCGCGATGACTGGCACTCCATAGTGTATTCCGTGCGCTGCCAGCTCGGAAGGACATCACTTTTCCGCGCTGGTCGCCAGCGCTCCTTTCCCGTGTTCTTCCGCGCTGACATGACTGTCCCAGTTATGTACACACGGCGACATCGCATCAGTTGCCTCATAATCCGCGCTGATCCAGTTTGGGTGAATTTGTTCAAACAGCCAGCCTTCCAGATTACTCCGGGCTTGGTTGTTAGCTTTGTGAATGTCGACTCCCTTCTATGGCATGTCTGTTCGACCCTTTGCAACTACTTCCCTTGCAGATAAGCTCATCCTTCCACCCTTTTAGGAGGCTCCTTCTCCTACATATACTTCCACCATTACCATGAGCAGCTAGTTAGACATAGCTTGGATTGTATAGAGCTTATAGTGCTCAGATTGCTACTACTATAGGTATTTGGTGTGCTAGGTGTGGAAGTGATTGATTGGTTAGGGAAGGTTGTTTTGTGTTACTTGTGTGAGAGAGAGAGTTGTTTGTCTTGGGAGAATCATCCTCAAAGGTGAATGCTTGAGATACATGCTGACCGGCCCCTCTTGAGAAGGTTACCGACGTCAGAACATTTGGTTGTATTCTTCTCTATTCTGATTAATAATAGATGACTGCTATTATTGTTCCATTCTCATTTGTACTTGCAATGGTTAAATGTGAATTACATCTTTTCTGACCGATGTATGGTTGCTTTTACTAGATTTCACGCTTGTGTTTGTTTCCTCTTCGTGTGTGCAGGTATCTATTCGCGGAGATCGCGGAGGATTGTGACCAGCCAAAGCGAAGGAGTGAAGGCAACATCTCTTCGTCAAACGACGGCGCGGGAATCCAAGTAGGTGCTCTTTACCTCTTGTTTAATTGTAATTAGGAACATGCATAGCAGCATTGTTTGATTGTTGCTAGACCCTTGCTGGGCTAGTAGGGATCGCCTCTATCCGTAGAGGGGATTTACCTCTCCAACACTTCCTTAAGCTCTCTAACAATCCCACACTTGTCACACCAGCTACCTATCAAGCTCACACACTATCAACAACACTCCAAACACTATGAATTCCAAATTAGCAGCTCATGGAAATGGTGGAGGCTTAAATAGGAGAAGGAGACTCCATGAATGGTGGGAGGATGAGCTTATCTCCAAGGAAGGTGGCTCAAATGAGACATGCCAGAGAAGGGAGGGCGACATATACAAGGCCAACAACCAGGTATGGAGTCATCTGGAAGGCTGGCTGTTGGAGAGGTAAATCCCCTCTGCGGATAGAGGTGATCCCACTAGCCCAAAGTGGGTCTAGCAACAATCAATTCACGCTACCATGCAAGTTCCTAGTTTCATACTGAAAGTGGATTGTGAGAACCAACCTGGAGTCCAACGCTAATGTCGAAGAAGAGTTGATACTCCCGTTCCCTTGCTCCGGCAGTTCACAATCCTTGCTATCCCCGCGAATGGATACCTGCACATGCAAAGAACAAAATGAATACAAGCATAAAATCCACTAAATACAACTATATTTCAGTCAGAAAGGAAATAGATCAAACATTATCATGATGAACAATAAGATCGGAACCATAATAGTAGTCGTTTATTAATGAATAATCAACAGAGAAAGATACAACCAAAGTTCTGACGTTGAACCTCTCCTCTGGCTGGGCGAGCAGCTATGTATGTCTTGCAATAGACCTTCTCTCTCTCAGACTTCCGACAGAATAACCTCCCTATGCTTCAAGACTCTTACTATCACTCAAGACAAGCGTTATCATAACTAGCATTACTCAAAAACTAGCTTGTCAAATGCATGAGGACAGACTTTTATAGATGGAGAAGGGAGGAAGATACAATGCATCAGGACACCTCATTATGGATTGGCATTATCTCCAAAAAGCCACTGTGGATAGCTGTCAAGGATAGATGATGACTCTCGACATCTAGAAGATGAGCTTTATCCTCAAAAGACTTCAGGACTTGAAGGGAAAAAACATCTAGGCGCGCGTTTGTCAAAAATCTTTACCAAACTTGGTTGGCACGGGTGTTGTTCTAAGACAGAGCGCCAATGGTCGCACCCTCTTTTGAGGATCTCATTAATTGGTGCGGGTAGTACATTGTGGACCCGCGCTAATGGAAAAAGGGCAGTTTTCAGGGATATTTTGCAGGAGGTGTGTCACACGGAATCTGTCAAGGGTGCGGACACGACTGACCTTCCTAGAAGTCTAAGACATTCTAATGACAAACAAGACAAAATGGAGTGATCTTTCTCTAAATACACCTTTTACAACATGAAAACTACAAGTGTTTAGGCTTACCTTATTCCAAAACGCTGTTGTTGAAGTCCGTTCTTGACGATCCGGATGAGCTCCTCCTTCAAGTCAATTCCTGCAACCACAAACAATCAAACAATTACCAAGCACTTGCATTTCATATAATAAAACATATATTCAACATGCAGACCAAGGAACACATGAAATAACTCATTAACACAAGCTATTGAGAAAAATAAACCAGTTTGTATTAATAACGAAACAAAGAAACTCTTACAACCTGGCCTTGGTGTTGTGCAAGTTCCTCCCAGGGTCCATCAAGGGTTTTCCTCTACTTTGACAAAGCTCACCCTCTCCCAAGTAGAATCAAGTGAAGACAATCTCTCCTCACAAAGGCTCTAATGGAAGACCTAAATCCTGCAGCATTTACCCAAAGAAAATGTATAGCTCCAACCTCCTCTCCTTCTGGCTCAATGCCTTTATTTATAGTGCTGTAAAGAGGTTATTCAGGTCCACTATCAATGGGATCATCCCCCTCTATGGGTGGGATAGCTCCCTTATTGATGGGATTAGTTCCCCCTTAATAGAGATACATGAACCAACTGGAGGCGCATCCATTTCATCAAACCGACCTCTAGAATGTTCTAGAAGTAACCACAAGTAACTTTTTCAAGATAAAACTCGCGCATTTTGCCTTTTACAGAGGGACGCACCTGTCCCTTAACATACAGAGCGTCCATGGACGCATATTTTGTGAACAAGGTCAGCGTCCCCGCAGGTAAGGCTAGAGAGAACCTGCGACCCCAGAGATAAACATAGTTTTTACAAGACTTTCTCTCTTCTTTGAGTTTGAGATGGATAACAGAGGCATGAGACTTGCCTAAGAGGGTAGCATGACTGTTGATTTGAGCCATACTAACTGTAAGTAGTCAAGGTGACATTTTTTAGTGTAACAGATTGCCCCCTAAAGTGCGAAGCCTGGAATAGAATAGGGTTTTGTAATTCTAGGAAGGGTGAAGCGCTTTATCATTTCAAGGATTGCCTTGTGGATGGCCTGGTTGGAACCTGCAATTTTCAACACAAAATACATGGATAAGATTATATCATCACTGAGGTAGGCATTCCCATACTCAGATTCAAAACTTTAACTAATGGACTAACTATTCTGATACAGGAATGATCTTGCAGTACATCATTTTTATAGACTTTTGTAGACACAGTATGGACGCAGCCATCTGTTTATAATTAGTCTACATAGATAATGAATACAAAACTCCTCGCAGCCTGGATGGTAGAAACTAGATCCAGGGTCTTCACTTCTACTTCCCGAATTGGTACGATTCTAGCCATGTGATTAAATGATTCGATGTCGAACATGGTAGAAACCACTTGATTAGCAGTCAATGATGTAAACCGTTAACAAGCGTGAGAGAAACCACCAGTGATGTCAATGGTTCTCAAAGTACCAAGCACAACCCGTGAAATGTGAATAGATGTTTTGATGTCGAACACTTCACGGAATCCTCTGATCGAAAGTCAATGATGTAAACTGACGTCAAAGGCGAGAAACCTGCCATTGATGCATGCAGACTTCAAGGTACTGTCGATTCCTAAGTCATCTTTCTAGATAATGTGTCGATGTCGATAGAAAGCGACCCGTTGCAGGCAAGCCCGCAACACGAAATCATTGTTCAAGTTGAAGAAATGTTGCTGTAAGGACTGACTCAGGGATGGTCAAATGGATGACAAGTATTTTGCAGATGAAAGTTTTTGCTTGCAGACCTCTTGAACACATAACGACACAACAGATGGCTTGGTGACGTATAACTCAAAGTTAACCCCTGGAACCCGGTTAAAGACTTTCAAAATGATTTGGTCAACTGTGAGGTAAAAGATTTCCCAACCCAGGTGAATGAAAAGTGTCGTGTTCAAGAGCGGTAATAAAGTTTCTTCTGAGACAAAAGGTGACAAATAGGTTCATTCTTCTCTTTTTTCCCCCACCATTTCTGGCAAGTACCTCTTTATTTTTAACAAGCTTGAGGAGGATAACATATGCTTGATTATAAGCTCATCCTTCGGACGAGTCCAACCTAGTTTAAATTCGAACCCTAGGAAGGAGTGGTTCGTTCCTGTTTGTAATTGAACAGGTCCTCTACTGTAAAAGTTTAACGAGCCCAGTATAGGAGAAACTCGGCGTTTTTCAATTTTAGAGAGTCTGAAAAAACTAAAGGAGACTCCATGTTGAACTTTTTCGTATATTTGTGTCCCTCAAGCCCGAAAAAGTATAAAATAATACCTGGGGGAACCGCTTGATCTTGCGACCAAGGAGTACTTTCATAATAGTGTCGTTAACCTGAAAAGTAAAAAGCGATCAAGGACACGTCGTTTTATTTCCTTATCGAGTTCGAAACGACAAAAACCCGGCAATCTTTTCCTGATTTTGCGGTCAGAAAAGAGCTAAAAGGGGACCGTCTTTTAATTCCGTTTTAACGAGTGAAAAAGAAACACTCGGCGATCTTTTCATGTTTTAGGAGTCAGAAAAGGGCTTAAAAGATGACTCTGAAATTTTGTTTGTGAAAAATTACAATTTCCCTCGAAATCCCTTTGTCCTGCACAAAAGCGACACATTACTCATACCTGTTTAAAATAGGCAAAAATACATTCAAAAACATCTTTTCATGGTAAAAAATGAACTAATTCATCCAAAAAACCTATAAAAAGACCTTTTACCATGTCATTTTTACCGTTTCACTGTTGAGGTTGAAAAAGGAGCTTTTGACAAGAAACTTCCCGTGGTTGCTGCGGAAAATCTGACCGTCGGAATCGAACGCCGTCTCATCCAGGTATTTTACACATCCTACTCTGCATTTCTATCCGTTTAGAATCAATTTTTAGGTTTTAGTTTCATTTTTTGGGGGGGTTTTGGTTTTGGAATGCGCCTCTCGGCGGACGCAGGTGCCCTTCGGGTGACCTGCGTCCCCCGACTTTTTCTCATACGGGAAAACGGTCGGAAGACGCAGTCCACCTTCAGGCCAGCTGCGTCCGGGCGCCCTGTGCTACAAAGCCGGGGTGCGTCCTCCGAGAAACGCGCATTTCAAAACCCCAACTCTCTCAAAAAACCACCAAAAATTCCCAAATTAATTTCTAATTGCTATTTTTGATATGCAGGGCATTAATCATGTTAGACTGGAGAGAAAGAGAGCATGTAGAGGAAGATGAAGCTGCAATAAATCATCAACCTTCCCTGGATGCCCTAAGAGCATGCGGATTATACAAATATTGGACCATACCGGGCATGAGGGGCCAGGTAAGATTCTTGGAATGGCTGGTTGAGCGATGGAACGTACAAGAACAATGCTTTTACATAGGAGGGCACCAGCTCGAGATAGAGCCCTCGGATGTATACTTTCTCACTGGCTTGCCAAACAGAGGTGAGCAACTCAGTCTTGCGGGGACTAGGCCGGGTGGCCAATCCCTTGATAGTCTCCGCGAGAATTGGTGCACACCTGGGGCTCACCATTCAAAAGGCATAGAGATAAAACACATCACTCTACCGGAACTCAAAGTCATAGCGTTCACGGTTACCAGAATTTGCGGCGCGGCCGCTTTACACATTGCTTCCGGATCCCAAATGCGGATGGCAATTGACTGTTACCAAGGCACCATTTTCAACTGGTGTGAAGCTGTGTCGGCTCATATGAAGAGCCAACTGACCAAGGCAAAGAACGGACGACTAAAGACTTTTGGATATGGGCCTATAGTCGTGAGCTTTGCCTTGGAGAGAATTCCAATGCTGATCCCTCAGCAACTCACTGTTGATATCTTGGGTCCCCAGCAGCCAAAGCTGATACGATGGGTTGCGGTGATGGCCCGGCATCCTGACGAGGGCGCGACAGTAGTTCGATTCTCAGATAGTTATTTTGACTGGTTAGAGGGCCAGCTTTTTGTGATACAGGACTTTCCGTATGCCGGAATGGATTTCAGAGGTGATCCGGACATGGTTCTTCCACAGGGAGAACAATGGGACGACAGAGGTACTTTTTATTTTCACAAGTTTTCTAGTTATGTATTTTTTGTATTTTTTATATATATCGTCTCAAAACTAATAGTAAATCTTTCAAAATGCAGATGTTGGTCCACAGCGTCCAGCCAACCTCCGGCCTTATGATAGACTACATCCAGCTGCACCGGTACCGGCCCCACAGGATGCGACAGCAGAAGTACTAGCTGAGTTGGAGCATGATCTAGAGCGTCTCACGGCAGATATACCTGAGACTACTATGGACGACATTCCTATCAGGCTTCAGCGCTTCGTAGTCGCGGTCCCTGGACCGTTTAGGAGATTTTTGCGTAAGGTAGCCCGCGCAGTGGTGTCGTACAGAGAGCACCACCAGTGATTGACTTGTGACATTTTTGACTTTTTGTACTATCATTTTGCCGATCATAAGGTGTTTTAAACCTATGATCGAAGACGATGTATATATTTTTTGACACACTTCTATCTATATATATCACTATTACCGGCTTATCTTGTTTAACATATGTGATGAAATGTTTTTAAATTTACTTGCATGATTATCGTAAATGTCTGTCCAACATTCGAGAAGCAATTGCATCTGCTAATGTATTCAAAGACCTTGGAATATGTTGATATTCAATGTAATCAAATTCACGTTCCAAGAGACGCACTCTCAAAAACAACCTTAATAACACAGGATTTCTAATGGCATAAACTCTATTAAGCTGTAATACAACAAGTTCAGAATCTAACCTCACTATCAAACGTCGAATTCCAAATGAAATAGATTCGGATAATAATTCAACCACTGCGCTGTATTCTGCAATGTTATTCGTTGTTTGACCGAGGCTTACCCCATGCATAGAAACTAACTCGTCAGAGGGCGAATAGATAACCCAAGCTGCGGAAGAGATATTCCGTGTATTACGACAAGCACCATCAGCAAATCCAATGTATGTTTGGAGAGGCGTCGACATCTACAATATCAAGAGTAAAACCAAGATAAGCCAGAATAATGACGAAAAACCACACTTGCTAAGCTAAGCACACTGACTAAACTAACACACTTGCTAGCTAGAAAGAAAATCTAACCTATCTAAAAATTTCTCCATACCCATCATTTTAAGCATAATACCTCTTTAGGTAAAGTCCATTTCTGGGTTTACCCAAAGAGTCCCCATCAAAATCAACTAACTCATAAGCCCCTTTTGCTAGCTTTCGCTTTACAATGTAGGGCCCATGCCACATGGGAACGAATTTTCCGGCACCTAGCTTATCGTTAGCTTGATCATATAATAGTACTAGGTCTCCTTCCGAAAAACTTCGAGGGGTTACATTTTTATCGTACTGAGCTTTCATTCGTTTCGCGTGAGTCTCGATAGCTAAAGTAGCGTCACGTCGAGTCTCATCTAATTTAGCCAAGTATAATAACCGTTTCTCCTCTTCGGAAGTAGCTGGAAGTAATTCGACAGCCATTTGAAGTGATGGGATTTCGCATTCAATAGGTAACACAGCTTCTAAGCCATAAACTAGCTGGAAAGGGGTGAAACCTGTTGAATTTTCACTGAAGTTCGATATGCCCATAGCGCCGAAAATAACATGTTATGCCAATTCGTTCGATGGATACCAATGATCCGTCGAATCATGATGACTAGAACTTTGTTGATTGACTCAACCAAACCGTTGGCTTGCGGATAATAAGGAGTAGAGCTATCGTGGCGCAAACCAAGCTGGCTTGTAAGCTCAGTCATCATGACGTTTCGAAAATGGCTCCCATGGTCAGTAATGATTGCTTGTGGGACACCAAACCTAGTTATGATATGATTGAATACGAAAACTGCAGCTGTCTTGCCGCTTGCGTCGAATGTAGGCATCGCCTCGGCCCATTTTGTAAAATAATCAACCGCGAGGATGATATACGCATGCCCCCCGGCCGAGTGAGGGTTACAAGTAATAAAGTCAATACCCCATTTGGCGAATGGACCAGCGGCAATTATAGGGTGGAGAGGAGCAGGTGGAGCGCGCATCTTTCGATCAAACACTTGACAGTTGTGGCATGTTCTGACAGCAAGGATACAATCTTTAAACATAGACGGCCAGAAATAGCCAGCGCGCAACACCTTCTGAGCTGTGGCATACCCAGACATATGACCGCCACATGCTCCAGAGTGACAATCATTCAAAACTCTCTCAGCCTCTTCGTGAGTTAAACAACGTCGAAAAACTAAGTCTGCCCCCCGGCGATAAAGTGTATCTCCAATAATTCTGTATTGCTGGGATCGAAACCGAATTTTTCGACGGTCTTCCTTGGAAGCTTCAGGCCGAAAGGTTTGGGTTTGGAGATAGATGATTATATCCCCATACCACGGATCTAAAGTGCTAATAAGAAACAAAGATTCGTCCACAATGGACTCCTCTGCCACAGTCTCTGTGTCAGCACTCGGGAAATCACACATCAATTCCGCAAAAACTAAAGATTTCTTAGACTTGGACTTCTCGAACTCCAAGTCGAACTCTTGCAGGATAACAATCCATTTAGAGTACTTGCCCCCTAGCAGTTGTTTTGTCAAAATATAAATCATAGGGTTGCAATCCGAAATAACTGTAGTCTTGCGGAGAAGAATGTAGTGACGAAAACGCTGGACAGCTTGAACGGCTGCCAGGGCCAATTTCTCCACATGCGAATATTTTAACTCAGTGGGATTTAAGGTTCTACTAAGATAATATATCACATGCTCTGCTTTGAATTCATCTTCTTGAACTAACACCATTCCAATGGTGGAATGCGAAGCTGCGAGGTATAAGAAGTAGTCCTGGTTGTAGTTGGGAGGATGCAATAACGGTGCATGGGTCAACGCGTGTTTTAGTGCATCAAAAGATTGTTGGGCAATCTCGTCCCAAAAGAATTGTGCGTTCTGTTTCAACAACCGTGTAAAACCTTTAGTGACCTCGGCGTAGTTTGGGATGAATCGGCGTAAAAAGTTCGCTTTCCCTTGCAAACTTTGGAGTTGGCGCAAACTCGAAGGAGGAGGCAATTTGATGATAGCCTCGACTTTCGAGGGATCGACGCGAATGCCGGCTTTTGAAACAACAAATCCCAGCAATCGACCTGTTTCTATACAGAAAACACACTTGTGGGGATTCAACCGAATTCGATAATGCCTACACCTCATAAAGATTGCTCGTAGGTGGACAAGGTGATCAGCTCGTTGTAAAGAATGAGCAGGCAAATCATCGAGATAGGGTTGCACAATGTGCTTGATGTCATGAAATGCATAAGACATCGCCCGTTGAAAAGTAGCGCCGGCGTTCTTAAGCCCAAAAGGTAATTTGCAATAAGCAAATGTCCCCCATGGACAAATGAATGCCGTTTTTGGTTGATCGGCAGGTAGAATATTGATTTGATTATAGCCTGAGAAACCATCCATGAAGGAAAACATCTCACTTCCGGCACAATCATCAATGATTTGATCGATATAAGGCGTAGGATAGTTGTCTTTTGGACAAGCTCGATTGATATCCCTATAGTCGATACAGATTCTTATTGTTCCTTGTTTTTTATTGACGGGAACAATATTCGATACCCAATCCGTTAACGGGATCGGATAAATGAAACCTGCTTTCAACAGCTTTTCGACTTCTGCTTTAATCGCAGCCGCTTTTCGAGGGTGAATCTGACGCAACCGTTGCCGAATGGGTTTAGCATCCGGGTAGGTTTTGATTTCATGAACAACAATGGCAGGATCAATTCCCGGCATTTCCTCGTAAGACCAGGCAAACACGTCGCGGAATTCTTGGAATAGGGCCTTGTAAGTTTGGATTTCTTCTTCAGTACATGCGGCACCTATATGAATGTTCTCCTCGATTCCGGGCTTCACTGAAATATCAATGGGAATAGTACGAGAAATATTCCCTAAATTCAGCTCTGAATCAGAATGTTTCGTTGGATCCTGAGCGTCTTTGACATATTCAGCGGTAAAGATAGATGAAAAATCATTTTCAAATGCATCGCCCTTAGGTAAAAACGAAGATCTGTGATGGAGATCTTCCCATGGTAGATCATCTACACTTAGGATTTCGCGAAGTTGTTCGTCAGATGACACTTCTTCGGGAAACGTTATCCGTTCTAAGGGTGAGGTGAAAAAAGACTCTTCACTGACCACATTCATTTGGTCGGTTTTGGTTGAATGAAAGTCGGTAAAAGACATAAGAGCTTCATAAGCAATCTCATACGGACTCAACGGCATAACATCACCGAGTGAATCTAGCTCAGAGTCAGAGGGAACATACCAAGGATCATCATAAATAATGTTTTCTGACGTGATCATATGAATTGTTGCAAACGAAGGGTCTGCATTGAGTGGAGGGAGAGGAAAAGTTCCCAGTAAACCGGAATCCTTAACTAAACCTACACCAATGTCCCTATAAGGGATTGTCGTTTTACCAACATGCTGGATAGTTTCTAAAGAGGTTGGGTCGGATGAAAAGTATGTCAGCTGATCAATAGTCACGATCTTACCGTTATGTGGAAACTTAATGACTCTGAAGACCGATGACACGACCGCTGTCATAGCATATGACCAACTTCGACCCAAAAGAAGGTTGTAGTCTAGAGGGGCATCAACCACTTCCACATCCAGACTAACGGTTTTACCTTCGACCCCTATAGGCAATTCTTGTAGAATACCAAACGGACGGAACCCACGGCCATCAAAGGCCTTAAGGATGGTGGGGGATTGGTTCAACGAAGGAGAACCAAGCGATCTCCAACATTGAATCGACATAATACACGTAGAAGCTCCCTCATCAATCACAGTCCGATGAATAGGCCTGTTTTTGACTATCACTGGAATTTGGAAAGCCATTTGATGGGGGAGACGCGGTGTACTACTTTCTAGATCAAAGATTATTAGGTTCGGGTCCTGAACATCGACAGCTCCAATAGCCGACAAAAGCAATTTTCGTTGCGCTGGACATGATTGCAGCACTTCGAGTGCCGACATTGCTGAAGGTGAAACAGCTAAGTCTTCAACAATGTTGTAATTCTGGGCTGCTCTCGCATGTGGATTGAAAGCAGACCTTCGAAGTACACCCTTGGCGGGCGGCTTAATCACTAAGTCTGGGTTAGGTTTTTCGATCTGTAGTGGATCGGAACCAGGAGCTGAGGTTGATGGGTTAGAGTGAGAAGATTCTGCTTCCTTACCATCAACAGGAGCCTTACTACCATAATCTTGCGATCGAGTCGCAATCCTGACATGAGACATCATCAAAATGGGTTCTTCACTGGCATTCGAAGAAGAACCTATCATCTTATTCTCCTGCTCTGGAAATGGATTTTTTAACACAGCAGGAGTGGGAGAACCTTTGACTATTTTCACTACCTCGGCCCGATGAGGGCAGTCTCGCGTAAAATGATCTTCTTCACAAATAAGACAAGGATATCGAGGTTTGCGCTTTTCGTCATTGGTTTCCGACTTTTCCGTTTTCTCCTTTGGAGCCTTGTCTGCTTTAGCCTTCTTCTTTCCTTTCTTCTTTCCACCGTTTTTGGATTTGGCCGTAGATGACTCTACAGCGTGAATGTCGGCGGTAAGTTCAGGAGGAGAAGACTCTCCTGTCGGAGAATCAGGCAAAGTGATAATTGGAGTATTGGAGGTCTTGGAAGACTTCTTCTTACTCTTCGTAGTCACGATACCGATCATACCATCAGCGGCATGAGATCCCGAAGGAGCAGCAGCGATTTGGTTTGACTTTGGAAGATCCGGAATTTTCTCGTGTAACGTACCCGACTGAGTGTAAACTAAGTCAAGGTATTGTGCCTGAGCAATGACTTGCTCCTCAGTAACTACTCCGGCCTTAGCAACATCTTCAGTAATTCTTGGTAATAATGATTTGACAAACCATTCAGCTAAGATTTGGTCCGGGATAAAAACTTTCACTAATCTCCTTCGACGTCTCCACTCATGGATGTGATCAGAAATGTACGTGGATGTCGATTGTTTTAGCGAAGTTAATAATTCTGTACCATTATCGTATCTGACTGGTAACTGAAAATGAGTTAAGAACGAGGTAGCTAACTGGCTAAAGTTGTAAAAAGAGGCCCGTGGTAACTCAATGTACCACTTGGCTGCGAGACCAATGAGTGTACGCTGGAAAAGACGTAAGCGGATGGAATCATCTGAGATGGAATTTGATGCACACCAGAGGTGGTAAGTCATCACGTGATTAGACGGATCCTCTCCAGACTTACCTTCGAACTTGGGTATATCGCTGGGCAACTTATTTGGCATTGGCGGCCAGAACTGAAGATATTGAATTGGATCGTTCGTTAGGCGCGTCAAGTCGGGTAAATCTAAAGTCGCAATAAACGGTAACTGCCGGTTAGGATCTCTAAAACTCTGAGTCACAACACCAGCCCCAGGAGGAGGATATCCAGGATAACTAGGAACAGGAGTCGCATGTGGGATATTATATCCTCCTGGAAAACCAGGATTAACCGGACCGTACTGGGGTTGTTGAGGTGGTTGATAAGTGTACCCAGGATACGGTTGATACTGGTAAACCGGTTGTTGGGCAGCTTGCCCAGGTTGATACTGTCCCTGGTACGGAGGTTGAACAAATTGAGGTTGAGTAGTAACAACCGTACTTGTACCAGGTTGGCCTACAGGCATCTGGACTGTGGTTTGAACCGTGGGTCCAGACAACGGTACAGATGTCTGAGGAGTGGTTACAGGGACAGTAGAAACCGGAGCTGCCGATACTCCAGAAGTAAGCATGGTAGATGAAGCGGTAGTTGCTGCAGCCGTGTGAGGTGGGGTACCAGGTGCAATTGGCGGCTGAGTAACTACAGAAGTTACAGGGGTCTGAACACTTGACTGGACAGGTTGCGGTTGCTGGGGTGGACCAGGAACTGCAGGTTGTCCTACTTGAGGTACCGACTGTATACTTGGTTGCGACATCTGTTGACCCTGTGACGGATCCCATGTTAACATTCCAGGGTATTGACTCGTAACAGGTTGAGGATACTGAGATCCATAGCCGTATTGAGGATAGGGTTGATAACTGTAAGGTGCAGTCCCATATGATTGCCCTTGAGGTGGTTGATAACCTTGACCAGGGTATTGACCCGTAGGTTGATAACCTTGAGGTAAATACGAATACTGGGGTTGACCTTGACCTTGAGGTTGGTATCCTTGAGGTTGATACCCTTGGGGTTGCCATCCTTGAGGTTGCCATCCTTGAGGTTGATACTGATACTGAGGTTGACTTTGGGGTACATATTGAGGCTGGGGTTGATACCCTTGAGGTTGCCCCCCAGTCACGAATGAAGTACCTTGAGGTTGCCCCCCAGGCATTAACGAAGGTTGCCCCCCAGGCGGTAATTGGCCACCTTGAGGTTGGTTAATGGGAGTTGAACCTGACATCATATAAACTTCACCTATACTCAATGGTACATTACCACTGTTTCCAACTAATAACCCATGATCAATGGGTTGAGGAGATGCTCCCGCAAAGGTACCAGAAAGTGATTGATACCCAGTAGGAACAGAAGGACCGCCATGTAAAAATGATTCAGGACTTTGTGAAAACACAGATGACTGACCAGACATATTTACAGGAGAATGAATTCCTCTAGGTGGAACCGGAGTACGAGGTGTAGAAAAACCTACTGAGTTGTCTAAAAAATTGGTTAATGCAAGGTACCAAGATTCACTTCTAGGAGGACTGTAAAAGATGGATTCACGCTCCCTTAGATCAAGGGTAATTAGATCTTCAGAATCAGAAACGCCTATTTCTTCCTCTGGAACAAGTTCTTCTATAGCAATTAATCCAACAGGAAGATTTTCGGTGATAATTCTTTCTATTCTTGGTGAATCAGGAACACTAGGAGTTGGAGTAACAGGTTCTGAAATTTCAGGTTCTTCGCCTGTTTCACTGGCAGATGAAAAACTACCAGCAAGCTCGGAAACCGTAACAGCTTCGGGATTGTAACCTGTTTCTAAACTTTGGTAATCTGGATGGACTACCAAGGAAGATTCTCCTTCTTCAGGTGATCCTACTCTACTGCCACTAGGAGGAGTTACAAGGACCTTTAACCCTTCTAAATGACCCGGAATGTCTTCAGGAGATTCACCCCGCGATTTACGGAGTTTTCTTAACAAATCTATTCCGGTAACAATCTCAGGAGACTTGCCCCGAAGTCTACGGGACTGTCTCGGTAATTCCGCCACAATTAAAGATTTTAACTACAACACACGAAAACAAAGTAAAAAATTTCAAATCAAACCACCTAAAGTCTTCTAAAGAAGCAAACAAATTTGAAGCACACGCCTAAATAATCTAGAGCGTCAAACCACACACAAACAGTAGTCTTCCGGACCAAAAGCGCTAGTTGGTGATTAGGCCCAACCTCGCAGGATTCAGTACAGAAATGGTGGGTGGAACAGTTACCCCGGCAACCTGCTTAATGAATAGACTGGACCAAGTTCCTCCACTTTAACCGTCTCGAAGTGAAGCGAACCCCCCAGAAAATCCAAGTGAGTATAACCGACGTCTGCTCCAGGTACAGTGGGACCTTCCCTCCACCGTCACCTTGGGTAGAATCCTAGATATTATGGCCACTAATCCCAGCGGAGTCGCCAATTTGTCACACAGAATCTGTCAAGGGTGCGGACACGACTGACCTTCCTAGAAGTCTAAGACATTCTAATGACAAACAAGACAAAATGGAGTGATCTTTCTCTAAATACACCTTTTACAACATGAAAACTACAAGTGTTTAGGCTTACCTTATTCCAAAACGCTGTTGTTGAAGTCCGTTCTTGACGATCCGGATGAGCTCCTCCTTCAAGTCAATTCCTGCAACCACAAACAATCAAACAATTACCAAGCACTTGCATTTCATATAATAAAACATATATTCAACATGCAGACCAAGGAACACATGAAATAACTCATTAACACAAGCTATTGAGAAAAATAAACCAGTTTGTATTAATAACGAAACAAAGAAACTCTTACAACCTGGCCTTGGTGTTGTGCAAGTTCCTCCCAGGGTCCATCAAGGGTTTTCCTCTACTTTGACAAAGCTCACCCTCTCCCAAGTAGAATCAAGTGAAGACAATCTCTCCTCACAAGGGCTCTAATGGAAGACCTAAATCCTGCAGCATTTACCCAAAGAAAATGTATAGCTCCAACCTCCTCTCCTTCTGGCTCAATGCATTTATTTATAGTGTTGTAAAGAGGTTATTCAGGTCCACTATCAATGGGATCATCCCCCTCTATGGGTGGGATAGCTCCCTTATTGATGGGATTAGTTCCCCCTTAATAGAGATACATGAACCAACTGGAGGCGCATCCATTTCATCAAACCGACCTCTAGAATGTTCTAGAAGTAACCACAAGTAACTTTTTCAAGATAAAACTCGCGCATTTTGCCTTTTACAGAGGGACGCACCTGTCCCTTAACATACAGAGCGTCCATGGACGCATATTTTGTGAACAAGGTCAGCGTCCCCGCAGGTAAGGCTAGAGAGAACCTGCGACCCCAGAGATAAACATAGTTTTTACAAGACTTTCTCTCTTCTTTGAGTTTGAGATGGATAACAGAGGCATGAGACTTGCCTAAGAGGGTAGCATGACTGTTGATTTGAGCCATACTAACTGTAAGTAGTCAAGGTGACATTTTTTAGTGTAACAAGGTGTCTTCAGGGAACATGAAGTACATACTTAGGGGAACATAATGCAAGTGTTTTTAGGTTATGTCACTGCTCACAGGTCCTGGAATGAGTCCTCCAAAGTACGGGGAAGGGGTAACAGGGACGGTGACCAATGGTGACAAATTACTGTGTAACAGATGCCCCCTAAAGCATGAGGCCCGAGAGAGAGAGAGGGGTGAAATGCTTTACAAGAACACATGTAGCTGCTGCCAAGAATCTGCATTGAGAGATACAACTGATAGCTCAAGCACATGATGTATGTGGTATGGTCGCAGCCATCCATAAGAGAGTACATAATAATCTAGATCCATAGTATGGACGCAGCCATCTGGTTAGGATCAATGAATTGACTCAGGTATGGTCGCAGCCATCCAGTGAATGAGTCATGTATCAAGAATCACACCTGGATTACAACAGACACAATCCAGGGTCTTGCGCTCCATCTCGACCCGAACAAAAGTACAAGTTCAAGCATGCGAATAAATGAGCTGAAGTCGAACATGCATGAACATCGTCTGATTACCAGTCAATATTGAAAACTGTTAACAGATGCGAGAGGTACCACCAATAATGACAATGGCCCTCAAGGTACTATAGGTATAATCTACGGTGTGTGAATTAGTGATCTGACGTCGAACACCCGTAGAATCATTCGATCGGAGGCCAATGATGAAAACCTCACGTCGAACATGAAGAACCTGCCATTGAGGCATGCAGGCTCCAAGGCACCGGAAGTGAGTCTCTAGATCAGCTTCCTGGATAATGTGCTGAAGTCGACAGGAAGTGACCTTGATTGAAGGTGGGCCATAATGTTTCCCACATCATCGACACGAGACAGAGAGATAATTTTGTGAATCAAGATTATGTGAACTATCAGAGGGAGGTTGTTTCTTTGCATAGGTCAACTTCTCTTGAACATATCGGCGGCACGATAGTGGAATTGGCAGTATTTGACATCAATGGATCAGAGGTCATGGTGACGAGGCAATGAGTGGATGAGAGGTCAAACAGGATTACCCAAGTCCATGGAGGCAAGTGAAAAATGAGATGAGATATCCCCACCCAGACACGAAAGCAGACAACTGCCATGTTCAAGAGCAACATACTGCCGACACGACAATAATTATGGTTCCTCTTTTCCCCCACCATTTCTGGCGAGTACCCCAATTATTTTTAATAAGCTTGATGGGGATAACATATGCTTGTGGTGCATCATTTCAACAAAATCCGATGTCATCAGGTTTTAACGAGTCTGACAAAGGAAGAACTCGGCGTCTTTTCATGTTTAGAGAGTTTGAAAAGACAGCAGAAAAGGAAACTCCAGGGGTGTCCTTTTTAATAAAGTTGTGTTTCTCGAGCCCGAAAAAGTATAAAACAATGCTCGAAAGAACCGCCCGACCATTACGATCGAGGAGTACTTTTCATAAATAGTGATTTTGACCTGAAAAAGTAAAAAAGTGATCAAAACCACATCGTTTCGTAACCATTAACGAGTTTGAAAAGACAAAAAACCGGTAATCTTTTTATGTTTTAACGGTCAACAAAAAGAACTTAAAATGACCGCCCCTTTTTAACGTTTAACGAGTCAAGAGGAGTAACTCGGCAATCTTTTCCTCTTTAAATGGTCAGAAAAGAGCTGAAAGCGGACCTTAAAATAACCTTTTCACATGTTTTACCGAGCTTGAAAAAGTAGAAAAAGGAGCTCGTTTCATTGCTTGAGTTGCACCAACCCCTGTCATCATACAAAAAACAGTGTAAAACCCACTTCGACATAAATATATTCCAAAAATACCCAAAAAATATTATTTTTAATGTATTTTTAGGTCAAAAAATGCTATAAATAGTGAAATGGTAAAAAACAAATTTACTTTTTACTTTTCACCTTGTGAGTTTACCATTGGAGGGTTTTGGGTGCAAACTTCAGCTGCTGATCGTGATCAATCCAGGAAAGCAATCGAGCTGCCGTCTGAAGCAGGTAAGAGGTCTCATCCTTAGCTTCATTTTCATTCCATTTTTTCAGTTTTTCATCCATAGATGGGTCCCCTGCAAGAGGAATTGCAAAATTTTAAGGCTGCGGCATTAGCGCAAGTTTCCCGCTCGGGATCGTGCCAATGGGATTTTTTTCCCAAAGGGGGCGCGACATTGGCGCGACCTAATTTTCCCATAGATTTGACCGTTGATTTTGCAATTTTCTTTGAATTTTGGTTTCATAAGTGATCTAATGATGATATTTTCGACTTTTTGGTTGCAGGGATTCGTCAGAGTGGCTGTAGAATGGAGAGAAAGAGAGCATGATGCCATAGATGTCATGGCATTGGAGGATGAAGCCTGCATGGATGCTTTGAGGGACTGCGGCTTGAAGAAATTCTTCCTTACCTCCTATTTGCGTGCACAACCTGAGTTACTACGATTTATCGTGGATGCTTGGGACACGGAGGATCAGGTATTCCGCCTGAAAGATCAGACATTGGAACTGGATGTTTCCGATGTCTACTTTATCACTGGATTATCGCGGAGAGGTGCACGGCCCATCTTGACTGGTAGTAGGCCTTCCGGGGAAAAGATGGGGGAGGTGATGGAACGGGTTTGTCCTGGGGCACAATTTGGATCAAACAATGCCAAAGTAGATATTGTCACAGTTCCAGACCTGGTGTTACGGGTGATACTATTCACTATCACACGGACGGCTGGGCTATAGGTGCCCCACGAGGCCAGCAAGAATCATCTACTGCTGGCAACCGAGTGTCTCCACCCTACACTGTTTGATTGGGCCACAGCAGTGACTACCAACATCAAGAGGCAGCTTACAAAGTGTAAGCGGGGCAAAAAACAGTTCGGGTATGGATCCATCGTGGTATCCTTCTTCTTGGAGCGACTGCCGATTTTCTAGATTCAGGGAGGTATAGTGGCAGATCCAGTGCCACGGGAACCGAGGTTGGCTCGATGGGTAGCACTCATGCCCAGAGGAGGAGGGGGCCAGTAGATGGCCTGGAGGCTCGAGTTCTTCATATGGCTTCGTCACCAGATGATCGTTATAGAGGACTGGCCCTATGCGGGCACCGATTTTACTAGAGACCCAGATCTCCCATTTCCTGCGGGAGAAGACTGGGATGAGGAGCTTGGTAAGAACTCTTTGTGTTTTTGATGTTTTTTTTTATGTATTTCATTTTTTTTTGTAATACATGCATGTCTCTGACAACAGCTATATATATGTATGCAGATGTTGGTGCAGAGCGACCAGCTGGTTTGTCTCACATAGCACGGAGGGTACAACCCGCAGCCGAACCTCAGCAGGCAAGGGGTGCCAGAGGAGAGGAGCTACTGGTGCAGAATCTCGAGGGTCTTACCCATGGGATTCTGGACTATGCTGGGCTAGCGGACGTGCCTTTCGAGTACCAGAGGCACACAGTGGGAGTACCGACTCACGTCCACCATCTGCTGAGACGTTTGGTGCGAGCGGTGACATGCTATCACGAGCATCACCGTGATTAGACGCCTAGGTTTCATTTTTGCATATTTTTGAGAGACATGTTGTCTGCGGCCATATGAGATTCGGACATGCATTATTTTTTGGATTATGTAATGCGCGTGGCGCAAACATTATGACACACACGTATATATATACATATGCCTATGGTTTATTATTGTGTTTTCATGTGCTTGCTTGTATAATGTTTTGATTACAAATTACGCAAATGTCTATCTAATACATGATTAGCCAATGCATCAGATAATGTGTTTAATTGTCGTGGAATATGTTGATATGTGATAAAATCAAAGTTCCTTTCAAACAATCTCACACATAAATACAACCTTAGAATGCGATGGTCTCTGACGGAATATTGCCCGTTGAGCTGGTGGACGACAAGTTGAGTCCAGGTTCACTACCAATGTACGAATGCCGAGATTAATTTCTTCAACAAGTAGCTCGATTACAACACAATATTCGGTGACATTGTTAGTGGTACGACCCAAACACACACCTTGAAGATCTATCAACTCGCCATGAGGATCATAGATCACCCACGCCGCAGAGGACAAGTTGCGAGTACTGTGGCATGCACCATCAGCGAAACCAACATAAGGTGCATCAGACATCTGCACAAGAAGCGAAAGACACAATAAGTGGCAGTTACGCCTTTAAAACTAACACACACACACACAACACACTTTCTAGAGTACATGTATGTACAAAATAAAATGTACCAGCATCATGCATAGTACTTTTTTAAATACAGCCCATTTCGGGGCTTCCCAAGAGAGTTCCCTTCATAATCAATTAGCTCATAGGCCCCTTTTTGCAAAACTTTCTTGACAATGTAAGGGCCTAGCCACATAGACTCGAGCTTTCCTGCTCCTAGCTTATCTTTTGCCTGATCGTAGAGCAGGACTAAATCTCCCTCAATAAAAGAACGTGGACGTATCGTCTGATCGAAGTGAGTCTTGACTCGCTTCTTTTGTGTTTCGATGGCCAAAGAGGCCAGGCGACGAGTCTCATCTAACCATTCCAAGTAAAGAAGGCGCTCTTCTAACAGAGTGGTGTTGGGAAGTAGCTCGACAGCCAATTTTAATGAAGGGATTTCACATTCAATTGGAAGGGTAGCCTCTAGTCCATAAACTAGTTGAAATGGAGTGAAACTAGTGGCATCCTTCAAAGAGGTTCGGTAGGCCCACAAGGCAGGGAACAACATCAAATGCCAATTAGACTTATGCATGCCAACTGTACGTTGAAGCATTGTAACCAAAATCTTATTGATAGCTTCAACTTGGCCATTGGATTGAGGGTAGTATGGAATTGAAATATCGTGCTGCAAGCCTAGCTGGGTTGTTAATTCCGACATCATATGATTACGGAAATGCTTCCCGTGATCAGTGACGATGGCTTGAGGGACGCCGAATCGCGAAATAACATGATTGAATAAAAATTGCACCGCTGTGTGACCGTCTTCAGTTAATGTAGGCATCGCCTCAGCCCATTTAGTAAAATAATCGACGGCAACGATAATAAACCGATGCCCCCTCGCCGAGTGAGGGTTATAGGTCATATAATCAATGCCCCATTTTGCAATAGGGCTGATGGTGATAACAGGGTGCAATGGAGCAGGAGGCGCTCGCATTTTCCGTTGGTATATCTGGCACTCATGACAAGAACG
Organism: Pinus tabuliformis; assembly: GCA_031772625.1. Classification (NCBI taxonomy): domain Eukaryota; kingdom Viridiplantae; phylum Streptophyta; class Pinopsida; order Pinales; family Pinaceae; genus Pinus; species Pinus tabuliformis. Next base: position 1,686,170,792 of record CM062820.1, read on the forward strand.
AACGACAAGAATGCAATCCTTGAAGATAGAGGGCCAAAAGTAGCTAGCACGGAGGATTTTTTGGGCAGTGGCATATTCGGACATGTGACCACCACAAGCACCTGAGTGACAGTCATTCAAGACACGCTCAACTTCCTCGAGAGTTAAGCATCGGCGGAGAACAGAGTCGGCGCCGAGGCGATAGAGTGTGTCCCCAATGATACGGTATGGTTGAGACTGATGATGAATCCTTCGCCTAGCGTCTTTGGACACGCCAGGGCGAAAGGAGGACGTTTGCAGATAGATGACGATATCGCCGTACCAGGGATCGAGGGTGCTAATGAGAAATAAAGTCTCATCCGGAATTTGATCCTCTACGTGAGAGGTTGGGGAAGACGATGGCAAAGAGCAAATTGACTCAGCAAATACAAGTGATTTCTTGGACTTGGCAGTGGTGAATGCCAAGTCAAACTCTTGGAGGATGAAAATCCACTTTGAGTACTTGCCCCCCAGCAACTGGCGTGACAAAATATACGTCATAGGGTTGCAATCAGAAATCACGGTAGTGGTGCGCAGTAGAATATAATGACGGAAACGTTGGACAGCACAAATGACGGCGAGAGCCAACTTCTCGACATAGGCATATCGAGTTTCCATATCTAAAAGATTGCGGCTGAGATAATATATAACATGTTCAGTGCCATCATCGTCAGCTTGAACGAGAACCATGCCGATAGTGGTGTCAGCGGCGGTCAAATATAGAGTGTAGTCACGATGATAGTTCGGAGGACGAAGCAATGGAGAAGAAACAAGGAGACCCTTGAGACGCTCAAAAGATTCCTGAGCCATGGTATCCCAATGAAAAGGGACATCTCGCTTTAGTAATCGTGTGAAGCCTTTGGCCACCTCGGCATAGTTTGGAACGAAACGTCGTAGAAAATTTGCTTTACCCTGCAAGCTTTGCAATTGCTGTAAAGAAGCAAGGGGAGGAAGATTCACTATAGCTTTGACTTTAAGGGCATCCAAAAGGATGCCCTCTCAGGAGACGACAAACCCGAGAAGTCGACCGCATTCAACGCAGAAGACACATTTGTGAGGATTAAGCCTGATTCGATAGTATCAACAGCGAAGAAAGATCTCGCGAAGGTGAGTAGGGTGGTCCTGACGTTGTTATAGACATTTTTGTGCCTTACAACATTGAGCATGAAATGTCCATAATCTAAGGGATCCAAAGTCCCTAAACATGTTGTTCCTACCCCTAGAGGAACAAGGCTAACAAACCACAACAATTCACAGAAGTTCTCCACCTGAAACTGCTCAAAAACAAGTCAATTCAGGATCATTTCAGTGGCTACACTAGCTGTTTGCGCTAAATGTCAAAGCCAACACTGGCTACCTGTGTTGAATGTCAACTGGAACAAAGGCTACCTGCGCTGAACGAGAATGGACAAGTGGCAGGCTCATTTCTCAAGGTGTCAAAACCCAGGAAGCTTCCAAAATGACACTTGCCTCAGGGAATTCGACTGGTGATGAGTAAGAGGTTCCAAATCTCCAAGTGGAAGCAAGAACCTCCAAGTGGACTCAAGAACTGACAGAGGGAGAGGACACTAGTCAGATCTCAAGCTGACTCATCCTCTCCCCAAACATCTATATATGGATCTCTCCTCCATGAGATCTAGAGGCTGGAATTTTGTTATTGCAAAGAATTGCTGTTGGTTTGAGACTGGAATCATTGGGCGCTTAATGCTTTGAAGGGGGAAAAGAGAGGAATTCCATTTGTTGGGAAGGAGATGCTGGATTGGAGCCCTCTGGGTTGTATCTCTTCTTGAACCTTGTTATTCATCAATAAATCTATCTAGGTTTCTCCTATATGCTGATGTATTTTGATGTATGAATGTATTAGTGTATTTGGTTTATTTCTAATCCTAAACTAGTTATGAATGTGAATATTTGTCTTTGTGTAGTGTTCTTCTCTTGTCGCAAGTAGCTGTTCTCTTGTCGCAAGTAGCTGTTCTCTTGTGATCTTGCAGGAAGTTGAAGCTGGATAAGCAAGAAGGCAAGTAGCTATGAACACCCAAAGAGAAGAGAGACCGGATCGAGGGACAAACGGAAGACACCTGTAAGTCTATTGATCTCTCTTCTTTCACATTTCATAAAGGAAGAAACCAGCATAGCTGTACTCGTTTGTTGCTAAGGCACTGTCACACCTTAGGTGGATAGGATCGTCCTGCATAGGCATTTTTCCCCACAACAAATTGGCGACTCCACTGGGGACATTTGTTTAAGTCATTTTATTTGTGTTTCTATCATTGTTTCTTTCATAGACTTGACAGTAACAATCGAACTGCATCTTTCCCGGATGCAAAGTAGAAAGTTGCTGCTTTGATCCAATTGCTGGACTTGTCTATGATCTGAACAATGGACTCACAAATGATTTGATGATCCTTGTGATAGATCTTAGTAACCCTTCAAAGCATCCCTTTGATTGCACCTTGCTTGTTGCTTTTATTTGGCCTGAAACAGTTGATTAAATAGCAATCTGTGACCCAGAACCTGAAGGAAACGAGAGTTTCTCCTTCAGCGCAGACCCAGTGAAGGGATTCTGCATTTCAACGCAGGTCCCGTGAAGGCTACCTGCGCTGAATGTCAAAACCCCTGTGTTGAGGTTGCGCTGAACCAGTTTGCTCTTGTGCAGCTGGGGTTCTCTACTCTGTTTTGCCTTGATTTGATTTCTGATTTTTGCAGCCTGTAACCAGCATAGGTACCAGTCTGATAACTCCTTTTCTCTGCTTAGATTCCGCCTCCTTTTGTACAAAAAGACTGTAAGTGTTTTTATGTGTTTGTGGCGTCATTTACAGTTTTCCTTTGCATGAGTGAAATAGTCATCCTGTAGCCTTTGATTCAGATTTGATTGATTGTGATCTTAGAAGAGAGTTCATTGGTTGTTTGCAGATTGATTATACATTTACTTTTGCTTATTGGTTTGAATTTGTCTCTTTTAAGTGTCGAAACAAGTCTTTATTTCGAAAATCATTAAGTGTTGTAATCTCTTCTATCTTCTCTGATTTCGAAAAAAGTAAACTTGTTTGTATTGATCATTTAAAAGCAAATTCGAAGTTGTACAAAAAGCTTTCTTTGTAGGCATCAATACTAAGAAAGAGGAAAACAAACACCTGCATTGTGCATTTGCATTTGATAGTTTGCATGTTGGATTTAGGAAAAGTGCATTAGAGTGTGCTGATTGCTCTTTGAGAAAATATGGTGTCTTTCTTTTCCCTTAGTAGCTAGGATTTTCAAAGTTGAAAAGATATAAAGCTTGCTTATCATCTCTAGACTGCATTTAGGAATTTGTATCATACATCTCGTGGTGAACCTTGAAAGGCAAACTTTAAAAAGATCAACCTAAAATAAATTGAATGAACTTAACAATTCTTTTCAACATAACGCACAACATAGAGGTCTAGGCTAGAGACGTGTTCCGGCGTCGTTAAGCCTGGTGACTGTCGATCTCGTGGATGGTGGGTGATTCCTCCTGAGGGACGATAGCGCCAGTACGGATTGTGCTCCCACGTACCGTCGCGTATATATTGGGAGACCCCTATAGGCATAAAACCTTTATCCTTAGGAAGCCGTGTCGACCGCCCTACTGATCGCAATGCACTGAACACAGCATTCAGGAAGATCGACCGCCCGTACCCTAAAACGTATTCTACGGTTTTGCGAAAAGTTTGGCACACCCTCTGCCTAGAACTCCAGAGAAGTTCCTTTTGGCCTTTTTCAGACTCTATAACAGAAAAAGTCCATCCGAGCATTTGTCACTTCGGGCTCGTTAAAACATCGAAGGAGACTAGAGTCATCTTTAGCTTTTTCTCGACTCTTTAAAACTGAAAAAGCAAGTTGTGTCTAAAAGCGTCTAAAAAATTCATTTAATTCGGAAACACACTTTCCCCTTTTGTATTTTGGTTGATCGAGTAATCCACAATCGTGGAAGAAAGTGAATTGAAACCCCGTCGTTCACAGAGGCTTATGAGTCAACCGTCTTTGTCTCCGGAATCGAAAACAGTACGGACAAAGCGAACTCGTTTAACCGGTTCGAAATCTCCTATCAAAGTTAGAACAATTGTTCCAACCACATATGAGATTCCGGTTACTCCAAACATTTCTGGAAACCCTGCCTCTATAGAAGAAGTTGAACAGCCACAGAGGGACAGTAACACTGATCCTAGTCTGGGAGCAAATACTTGCGTTACTGAACCAGTTACATCTGTAACCGGTCCAGAGAGTCTTACTCCTCAAACAACTGTCGCTGTCGATTCAACCCCTTCTTCGGCACCAGAAATATTTTACGGACCTGACGGTCTTCCTCTTCCACCGGTTTTGATTGCGATAGAGGAAATTGTAGAGGATCCGCAAGCAAGTACTCCAACACATTTCGGAGTCGGGGTCACTCTATTTCGTTCGTCAGAAGTTAGTCCACCACAAGTGGAAGTTCCTGTAGAATCGCTAGGCAATCTATTGGATAGACTCAAAATGTCTGAACGACTGTCAACATCTAGGACTGTGTCGAATGACACAGCGACAACAGAAGCCCCTGCCGTCACTCCGACAATGTTTGCAGGAATACCATCTGTCCCGACTAGCTCGCAACCGCTAGAAGGAGTCCACCAAGGGACTATTTCGACAGTGTGGTCCGTTCCAGTTTGTTCATCCGGAATAATATCCGGCAACTCTTATGTTGAGACTCGCCAGATTGATCCATTTGGGGGTCAATTTGGGCAATCCAGTCCCCAAGGACAAATAATCCCCTTGAGTTCCGGATTGCTACCGTACGGGGGGCAGTATGCCCTTTCACTACCCCCTCCGGGAGGGTATCCATACGGGAGTTCACAACAGTATTCAGGTTATACTGGAATTACATCAAGTGGTTGGGTAGCTATGCTACCTCAACAACCAAGGGTTGTATATTCTATGCAACAGTGTGTACCTATGTCGAACATCCCGACCACACCGGCTATTTGGACAGTGTCGCAAGTTCAAACGTTGCCTGTTGTATGTCAACCTCAGATTTCTCAGGTTGTAATGCAACAGCCCCTTGACCCTGTGACACAACCATAATCGCCAACTGGTGGGGCGACACAGGTCCAAACGGGTACAATTACCCCACACCTTGGTCCAACAGTTAGTATAGCACAACAGAACATGGCTACACAACCATGGCTGGTGCAGTACCAACAACCACAATTCCAGCAAGTGTACCAAGGTTCTGAGCAGCAGATCTTTGCGAACAGTGGACAACCGTATATTCAAAACGGTCAAAACCAACCGCTTTACAGTGGTCAAGTCCACCAACTGTATCAATCATACCAACATCAATTACATTATGCTGGTATGCAAAGGCCCACTGCTCAGGCAATTCCATCGTACCCTGGGTATGCTTCACCTAACCTGAATCAACAGTTACCATTCGTGGCAACTTTAGAGTTACCCAATTTACACCGGTTAACCAACGATCCGATTGCTTATGCCCCTTGGTGGCCAGCGATTCCTCACAAACTTCCATTTGACATTCCTAAATTCAATGGAAATCCAGGTGAAGACCCATCGAATCACGTGATGACTTTTCATCTGTGGTGTTCATCAAACACCCTAAATGATGATTCGATAAGGCTTCGCCTTTTCCAGAGGACGTTAGCGGGTCCAGCGAAAAAATGGTATATTGAATTACCTAGAGCTTCGTTCAACAATTTCAGCTCCCTAGCCACGACTTTCCTAACCCATTTTCAATTACCGATAAGGTATGAAACGGGAACGGAAATATTAACCAACTTCAAGCAGACAACTACCACTCATATATCCGATCATATACATGAATGGCGTCGTCGTCGTAGGATGGTGAAAACATACGTTCCCGATCAGCTGTTAGCTGAATGGTTTATAAAGTCGTTACTTCCTGCTATAACGGAAGATGTGGCAAAGGGGGGAGTCGTAACAGAGGAGCAAGTTATTGCTCGTGCACAATATCTAGACTTAGTTTATACTCAGTCTGGCACGCTCTACGACAAAATACCTGACGCCCCTAGACCGGAATTCAAAATTCCTCCTCCTCCTAAATCAAATAGTGACTCTCATGCCAGCGATGGTGTGATTGGCACGGCAAACGCGAAATCGACAAAGGCTTCATCTAAGAAAGCCCGTAAGAATTCAGACCAAAATGCAAAATATGAGGTTCTTGCTTCGGAAGTAAATGTCGTATCAGCAAATAAAGGCAAAGAAACCAATCAACCAGGAAGCAAGAAGAAGCAAAACAAAGGGAAGAAGAAGAAAAAGGGTGAGTCATCCCCTAAAAAAACTCCTTCAAACCCTCCTGGAAATAGGAAATATCCATGTCAGATATGTGATGAGGATCATCGGACATATGAATGTCCGTACAAAGCTGAGATAAAAAGATTCTTTAAGAGTCCGAAAAATTCAGCTGTGTTAACTGATCCGTTTCCCAATCCAGGTCAAAATCTGGTTGGTAGTGGAAATGCTTCCCCGTCGCAAGTGCTTATGTTGTCGGTTTCAAAACAGCAGAATGATGCTTTGATTTCGACAAGGAACAAAGATTACGGGAATCCGCAACTGTCGAACGACAAAGGTAAAGATCAACCAAGTAGTTCGACAACAACTTCGATAGAAGTTGTACCACCCATCATTCCTGAATTAACAATAAAACCGCCAAAGGGAGTAGTACACAAGTCGACATTTAATCCTCGCGCCAGAGTGGCGCATCATTATAACATAGTGGAAGATTTGGCCCAATCGCCATCCGCTATGTCGACTCTTGAAGTACTACGAAATTGCCCATCCCAAAGGCAGTCTTTGTTATTGGCTATTGGTGGGGTTGATCCTAAGGATTCCAATCTTGTATCCTTCGACCACAAAGGATACGATCCTCAGTTACCATCTCAACTAGCTTTCCTTATTCAAGTGAAAGCCCTCAACAAAACTGTTCACCGAACAATTATTGATGAGGGGGCATCTACATGTATTATGTCGATGAGTTGCTGGAAAACTTTAGGATCTCCAACCTTGTCGCGATCTTCGACAACATTAAAAGCATTCGACGGAAGGACATATACCCCGTGTGGTATCCTTAATAACTTGAAAGTTGAACTGGGAGGAAAAACAATAGAAATAGATGTTGAAGTCATCGATGGGAATCTGGACTACAACATCCTACTGGGAAGACCATGGATTTATGCCATGGCAGCTGTAGTGTCGACTTATTTTAGGAAGATCGCATTCCCTTTTCAAGGATGAATTACGATCGTCGACCAACAAGACTTCCTCCCTAATGGTTCACAAGTTACAGGAAGCATTCCCATGATCCATGGAAGCAACCACTCGCTTCAAGACATCGGAGTAGGCCTACTGAAAGACCCCACATTAATGGGAACTTTCGCACTTCCACCTCCAATCTATATAGGAGAAGTAGCATTGGTAAGAGTCTGCAACATGATATCTTCCACGAAGATCTCAAAAGACGATGTCGAAATGGATCATGCAATGGTTTTGCCCCTAAGCCCCATTGAAATATTGTAGCAATCAATGTTTCGAGCATGGGAGGCGAACCCAAATCAACGCTCATCAAGCGTTTGGGTAGATAGGTCTAGAGAATATGGTACCCCGTTAGATCCTTGGTCGAAAGTACATGGGACTGACGAAGGAATTCTACAATCAATGTTGATTGAGGGGGAACCATGGAATGATTGCCACCATCGTTCCCTTCTTCCGGAATATGAAGAAGATACTCAACATGACCTGTACCACCCTTCAGTTTTTGAATTCCTATCAAATACTGTAAATACGGTGGATTCCGAGCGAAACTTATCCAATATTGAAGAGACTATAGCCATAAATATCTCGACTCAAACAAATGTTGTAGAGAATATATATGTCGGCAAAGGATGTTCTTCTTCAGAACTGGAAATATATAACGCTCTTTTTCGCGAATTCAGAGATGTCTTTTCTTGGTCAAATGATGAAATGCCAGGCATTGACTCGAGTATCGTTGAACATGAAATTAAAATGTATCCTGATGTCAAATCGGTAAGACAACGGCTTCGGCAGGTGCACCCCAAGAAAGCCACTGCCATTAAGGCAGAAGTTGAAAAACTTCTCCATGCTAGCTTCATCTACCCGGTTTCTCTAACCGATTGGGTATCGAATATTGTCCCTGTTATGAAGAAACAAGGGACAATTAGAGTGTGTTTTGATTATAGGAATGTAAACCAAGCTTGTCCGAAGGACAACTACCCTACACCCTTCATCGACCAGATAATTGACGAATGCGCCGGATGTGAAATCTTTTCATTTATGGATGGATTTTCCGGGTATAATCAAATAAATATCCGCCCACAGGACCAGTCAAAGACTGCATTCATTTGTCCGTGGGGCACATTCGCTTATCGAAAATTACCCTTTGGTTTAAAGAACGCAGGGGCGACGTTTCAGAGGGCAATGAATTATGCCTTCCATGACATCAAGAACATCGTTCAACCTTATCTCGACGACCTTTCGGCTCATTCGCGAAAGCGGACTGATCATCCGCAGCATTTAAGAGCGATATTTCTACGTTGTCGACACTACAAGATAAGACTCAATCCGCACAAATGTGTGTTTTGCGTCGGTTCTGGTCGTTTACTTGACTTTGTAGTCTCTAAGGATGGGATTCGGCTCGACCCCTGCAAGGTTCAGGCAATCATTAATTTGCCTCCACCTTCAAATTTGCTTCAGATTCAGAAACTCCAAGGGAAAGCAAACTTTCTGAGAAGATTCATTCCAAATTACGCAGGACTTGCTAAAGGTTATACTCGTCTTTTAAAAAAAAGATGTACCTTTTTTCTGGGATCAGGTGGCGCAAGCTTCCTTTGATGCTCTGAAAGATTCTCTAGTAAAAGCATCATTAATGTATGCCCCGGACTATCAAAGAGATTTTAACCTGTATCTGGCTGCAGCGGATACGACCATTGCGATGGTTTTAGTTCAAGAAGTCGATGGAATTGAACATCCTATATATTATTTAAGTAAAAACTTGAATGATACAGAAAGCAAATATTCTTATGTTGAAAAGCTAGCACTCGCTGTTGTTCAAGCGATACAAAGATTTCGACATTATGTCCTCTTTCGGAAAACTACCATTCTATCAGATTGCAACCCCATGACTTATATATTGTCACGACAGTTGCTGGGGGGAAAATATTCAAAATGGATAGCAATCCTTCAAGAGTTTGATCTGGAATTTGTAAAATCCAAATCAAAGAAAGCTTTGGTTTTCGCAGAATTATTGTGCGATCTCCCATCGTCGTCCAACGATGAAACATCAGAAGAGTCAATCGTGGACGAAAGTTTGTTTCTGATATTTGCAAGAAATGAGTGGTATGGAGATATAATAATTTATCTCCAAACCCAAAAATTCAGGCCTGACACCTCTCACTTAGAACAAAAACGTATACGATACCAAGCGAAAGACTAAATGATCGTCGGTGATACGCTTTACCGTCGTGGTATAGATACAGTTCTAAGGAGATGCCTGACCCATGAAGAGGCCGAAAAAGCCCTGAATGAATGTCATTCAGGCGCGTGTGGGGGGCATCAATCTGGATATGCTACAACACAGAAAATTTTACGAGCAGGATACTTCTGGCCAAACATGTTCAAAGATTGCATAACCGCAGTCAGAAGTTGCCATGCTTGTCAAATTTTCGATAGCAAAACCAGAAGACCACCCGCACCTTTACAGCCAATAGTTGTTGTTGGGCCTTTCACCAAATGGGGCATCGATTTCATGCAATGTAACCCCACCTCGACCGGGGGGCATGGGTATATTATAGTCGCTGTTGACTATTTTACCAAATGGGCCGAGGCGATGCCTACATTAGATAACACTGGTGAAACAGCTGCCCTTTTCTTTTTCAATCATGTAGTCGCCAGGTTCGGCGTACCACAGGCCATAGTTACAGATCATGGGTCACATTTTCGCAATCAAATGATGGTTGAATTAGCTTCCAAGCTAGGGCTATCTCACGACAGCTCTACCCTGTATTATCCGCAAGCCAACGGACAAGTTGAAGCAATCAACAAGGTCCTGAAGCGTATGTTGCAAAGGATGATCGGGGTTCACAAAAGAAGGTGGCACCTAATCCTATACTCAGCCTTGTGGGCTTACCGAACATCGGTAAAGAATGCGACCGGGTTCACACCTTTCCAACTGGTGTATGGCCTGGAAGTAGTCTTGCCAATCCAGTGTGAAATTTCGTCGCTTAAACTCACAATTGATCTCCTCCCCGGAAATTCGGAAGAAGAGGCTCGTTTCTTGGAATTAATCCAATTGGATGAAACCCGTCGTGACGCCGCTTTGGCTAATGAAGCCCATAAGAAACGAGTCAAAGCGCAGTTCAACAAAAATGTCAAACCCCGTGTCTTCTTAGAAGGTGACTTGGTCTTGCTTTATGACCAAGAATCCGATAAATTGGGAGCAGGTAAATTTAATTATTTATGGATGGGCTGCTATATTGTTAAACGAGTGTTAGCAAAAGGAGCCTACGAGTTAATGGATTATGATGGAATTCCACTGGCGCAACCCCGTAATGGGTTATACCTCAAGCATTACTATGCTTAAATAGTAACCTGTATGCTTCTGTTGTATTTTGTTTTCGCTAAAGTATTTGTTTTGGTCGAGTGATCCACCTTTTTACATTTATTACAGATGTCAAAACTTCTGGAGACATGTGTTGGATATGCCGACGGAGCGAGTCGTAGTTCGCGGAACCTGTCCTCCGCAGCCTGGGCCATTTTTTATCCAAGCAGCGAGTTAGTAAGTCTCAGAGGTGTGTGTATTGGGCAATCAACGAATAACATCGCTGAGTATAGCGCGTTGATAGAACTACTCTCTGATGCCATCACCCATGGTATACGCCGACTAATTGTCAGGCTAGACTCACAACTCGTAATACTACAACTCAATGGTATATATTCCGTTCGCAATCCAGCTATTTATCGCATGTTCCTAAGGGTTAAGATTTTGGAAAGACAATTTGATTCAATTCAATACCAGCATATTTCCAGAAACTTAAACACATTAACCGATTCATTAGCAAATTATGTGTTAGATAGACATTTGCGACATTTATAAAAAGAGACACATCATCAATGTTGTACATATGGATCATATAACTCAACCAAAATAAACCTCGAAAATCAAAATATATATGTAAGATGTTTATCGTTAATACATAATGTTCTGTAACCAAGACAAAAATCGGTCATACGACCCAAAAACTCAAAAATGCTAGGGGGCACCCTAGCTTAGTGATGCTCATGATAGCACGTCACGGCCTGTGCAATCATGCGCAAGAGACAAGTCCATCGTCTAGGCACGCCAGTAGTATGCCGCTGCAACTATAAAGGTAACTCATCAATCCTCACATCGGGAATGCCGAGAGTAAGGCTCTCAACCTGCTCCTGCACAGCTGTAAGGGTCTCGGCTACGTCAAGGTCACGGAGAATAACTCTCCCAGCAGTCTCCCCTACTGGGGCAGCAACTGGTGCTCTCGGGCGAACTGCTGGATGAACAGGACCAACATCTGCATGCACACATGAGTTTGATTAAAGTCTTGATAGAATAAAGCACAAGGACATTATAAATAAGAACATTAAACAATAATATGGTCGAAGATTTTACCAATAGCACCCCACTGTTCGCCATCCGGCAATACCAAGTCCGGATCACCTCGGAAATCCATACCAACATATGGATACTCAGAATAGACCATCTCCTGATGCTCGAACCACCTGAAGAAGGTATCAGTGAAAGAAATCTGAGATTGACCAGCATGCCTAGACATGTGATCAACCCATCTCTGCATGCGTGGCTCGGTAGGAGAAGGCAAGTCGAGTGCAATATACTGAGGCTGCATCAGTGGTATTTTCTCTGAGGCAAAGGCAGTCAGAATAGAACCAAATCCAAAGTTCTTCAGCTTCCCGTCCTTTACCTTGTTCAACTGACTTTTCATCTGAAGAAGTACTGCATCACACCAGTTGAATACTTTCGGTTGGAGACACTCCAAGGCGTGCTGCACATAAGATCTGTTGGCAACATGTAGAGATGCGCTACCAGCCATCCTACCAATAGTATACAGAATGGACCTGAGAGACCTGTCAGTAATCTCACGGATAACAACCTTGCCGTCTCTGCTCGGCTGGGATCCCTCCCTGCAATACTGGCATACATAATCTCTCACGGAGTCATTCCCTCGGGCCGAACCAGACAAAGAAATGGGGGCACCCCACCACGACAAACCAGTCAAGAAGTAAATGTCTACCACGGTCAAAGGGATGGATTTGCTCCTGATCTGAAATACTTGGTTAATAGGATCCCAAGCATCAAGCATATACTGCAGTAAAGAGATATGTGCTCTCATACTAGAGATGCGGAAGAACTTCAGCAGGCCACAGTTCCGCAGCGCGTTCACCGTGACAGGGTCATGGAGGGCAATCATGTCCTCTTCTTCATGTTCTCGTTCTCGCCATGTGAGGGTCATTTTGCTCAAAAGTCCCTGCAAAACAAACAAGAGAAGGAGTAAGATCCTGGATCTGATGAAAAACTGGCAAAATTTCATCAAAAACTGTGCAATAGAACTGCTTTTCTATGATCAACGCAACTGGCTAGTGTCCTACCTGCGTTGAAGGTCAAACTGCCTTCATGCAGCTTGACATTCAACACAGGTTTCGAATGGACTACCTGCGCTGATGGCAGAGCGCCCTAGCAAAACCCCAGGGGCTCATGGGAACAGGAAAACAGGCACAGAATGGAAAAGGGAAACCATGAAAAGAAAGAGCTAGAGTTTAGCTCCTACCTGGTCTAGACGGCGTCGAAAATCGTCTGCAGAATCTCCCGGAATCAGCTGGTGAAAATCAAGGGGGAAGAGGCACCTCCAAAGCTCCAACAAACCAAGTTCAAATGAAATGGTAAAATGAGAGGTAAAAACACCTTTTAATGGCTTTTTACGTAGTTCAAAGCGAAATATTAGGGTTATAATCTCATTTTCAAGCAAATTTTATTCATTTCTAACTAGTTTGATGCAGCAATTGAGGATACAGTACTATCTTTGAAAAGGGCAAAGCTAGTTATGGTAAAAATAAAAAATTTGACCATATAATATCGAGCAGTTTTAGCACAAAGTTCATGCTCGTTAAAAAATAAACGCAAGATCCGAGCAATTTTAGCACATAGTTCATGCTCGTTAAAAAATAAACATAAGACCGAGAAAATGTTTCCACCAGCGTTTAAGCTCGTTAAAAAATGAACTATCCCGTTAAATAACCACTGTGAATGTAATATCATCAGCCATTAAAGCCTTGGTCGTGTTTGGACCGTCACCTCCACTTTTCATTTGGCCGATCGTTCGCCTCCATATGTTTGTTTACCCAGTTTGAGGAATAGCTGTGAAGAGTGATTACACCTAGCCATCCTTGTGACATTGTGTCAGGCGGAAAGAGTCAATTGTGCGGACACAACCAACCTCCCTAGGAGCCTAAGACTCTCTAGTGACAAACAAGGCAAACAAGAGCAATCCTTCTCTAAACATGCATTTACTATATAAGAAATCAAGTGTTTAGATCCTACCTATAATCCAACGCTGTTGTAGCAGTCCAGCTCCGCTGATCCGGATGAGCTCCTCCTTCACTTTGAAACCTACATACACTAACAATCAAACGATTAAATAGCACTTGATAATCTCATAGAATAAAACATATTTAACACATAGACCAAGGAGTACATGAAACAACTCATAAATAACAAGTTATTGAGAAGAATGGACTCATTTGCATTAATAGGTAACAAAAGGAACAAATACAACCTGAGCCTTGGTGTTGTGCAAGTCCCTCCCAGGGTCCATCAAGAGTTCTCCTTTACTTTGACAAATCTCACCCACTTCCAAATAGAACAAGCAAAGATGGCAATCTCTCCTCACAAGCTTCTAAATGGAGTCCTAATTCCTGCAGCATTTACCCTTAGAAATGTATAGCTTCCAACCTCCCCTCCTTCTAGCCCAATGCCTGTATTTATAGTGCTCAAGAGGAAGTTAATCAGGTCCACCATCAATGGGATAATCCCCTCTTTGGATGGGATAGCTCCCTCATTGATGGGATAAGTTCCTCTTTGGTAGGAGTGCATGAACCATCTGGAGGCACTCAATACACGTCGAGCAACCTTCTAGAATGCTCTAGAAATGACCACAAGTGACTTTTTAAAGATGAAACTTGCGCATTTTAACCTTTACAGGGGGACGCACCTGCCCCTTTACATACAGAGCATCCAAAGACGCAGCTTTTGTGAACATTGGGTGCGTCCCCGCAGGTAAGGTTGAGAGAACCTGCGTCCCCAGAGATAAATACATTTATAAAAGACTTTCTCTCTTTTTCGAGTTTGACATGGAGAGCAGAGGCATAAGACTTGCCTAAGAGGATAGCATGACTGTTGATTGAGCCATACTAACTGGAAATAGTCATGGTGACATTTTTTAGTGTAACAAATTGCCCCCTAAAGTGTGAAGTCTGTAATAGATTAGGGTTTTGTATTTTGAAGCGCTTTATCATTTCAAGGATTATCTCGTGGAGAGCCTGGTCAGAACCTGCAATTTTCAACACAAAATACATGTATAAGATTATATCATTACTGAGGTAGGCATTCCCATACTCAGATTAAAACTTTAACAGGCTAACTACTCTGATAGAGGAATGATTTTGCAGTACATCATAATCATAGACTTTTGTAGACACAGTATGGGCGCAGCCATCTGTTTATGATGAGTCTACTTAGATAATGAATACAAAATTCCTCGCAGCCTGGATGGTGGAAACTAGATCCAGGGTCTTCATTTCTACTTCCCGAATTGGTACGATTCTAGCCATGCGAATAAATGAGTTGATGTCGAACATGGTAGAAACCACTTGATTACCAGTCGATGATGTAAACTGTTAACAAGCATGAGAGAGACCACCAGTAATGTCAATGGTTCTCAAAGTACCCAGTACAATCCATGAGATGTGAATGCATGAGTTGATGTCGAACATTTCACGGAATCCTTCGATCGAAAGTCAATGATGTAAACTGACGTCAAAGGCGAGAAACCTGCCATTGATGCATGCAGACTTCAAGGTACTGACGATTTCTAAGTCATCTCTCTAGATAATGTGCTGATGTCGATAGAAAGCGACCCGTTGTAGGCAAGCCCGCAACATGAAATCATTGTTCAAGTTGAAGAAATGTTGCTGTAAGGACTGACTCAGGGATGGTCAAACGGATGACAAGTATTTTGCAGATGAAAGTTTTGCTTGCAGACCTCTTGAACACATAACGACACGACAGATGGCTTGGTGATGAATAACTCAAAGTTAATCCCCGGAACCCAGTTAAAGACTTTTAAAGTGGTTTGATCAACTGTGAGGTAAAGGATTTCCCAACCCAGGTGAATGAAAAGTGTCGTGTTCAAGAGTGGTAATAAAGTTTCTTCTGAGACAAAAGATAACAAACAGGTTCATTCTTCTCTCTTTTCCCCCACCATTTCTGGCAAGTACCTCTTTATTTTTAACAAGCTTGAGGAGGATAACATATGCTTGATTATAAGCTCATCCTTCAGATGAGTCCAACCTAGTTTTGATTCGAACCCTAGGAAGGAGTGGTTCGTTCCCGTTTGTAATTGAACAGGTCCTTTACTGTGAAATGTTTAACGAGTCCAGTATAGGAGAAACTCGGCATTTTTCAATTTTAGAGAGTCTGAAAAACTTAAGAAGACTCCAAGTTGAACTTTTTCGTAGATTTGTGTCCCTCAAGCCCGAAAAAGTATAAAATAATACCTGGGGGAACCGCTTGATCTTGCGACCAAGGAGTACTTTCATAATTAGTGCCACTGACCTGAAAAGTAAAAAGCGATCAAGGACACGTCGTTTTATTTCCGTATCGAGTTTGAAACGACAAAAACCCGACAATCTTTTCCTGATTTTACGGTCAGAAAAGAACTATAAGGGGACCGTCTTTTAATTCCGTTTTAACGAGTGTAAAAGAAACGCTCGGCAATCTTTTCATTTTTTAGGAGTCAGAAAAGGGCTTAAAAGATGACTCTGATATTTTGGTTTGTGAAAAATGACAATTTTCCCTCTAAATCCCTTTGTCCTGCACAAAAACGACACATTACTCATACCTGTTTAAGATAGGTAAAAATACATCGAAAAACATCCTTCCATGGTGAAAAATGAACAAATTCATCCAAAAAACCTATAAAAAGACTTTTTACCATGTCATTTTTACCATTTTACTGTTGAGGTTGAAAAAAGGGCTTTTGGCAAGAAACTTCCCGTGGTCGCTGCGGAAAATCCGACCGTCAGAATCGAACGCCGTCTCTTCCAGGTATTTTACAACATCCTACTCTTCAATTTCATCCGATTAAAATTGTATTTTAGGTTTTAGTTTTGATTTTTGGGGGGTTTTGGGTTTCAAAGCGCGCTCTGCGGTGGACGCAGGTGCCCTTCGGGTGACCTGCGTCCCCCGACTTTTTCCTGTACAGGAAAAAGGTCTGGGGATGCAGCCCACCTTCAGGCCAGCTGCGTCCCGACGCCCTGTGTTCTAAATGCGGGGTGCGTCCTCCGCAAAACGTGGAATTTGAAACCCCAAACTCCAAAATCAACCATTAAAAATTTCCCAAATTAATTCTAATCTCTGTTTCTTGGTGTGTAGGGCACTCACCATGTTGGATTGGAGAGAAAGAGAGCACGAGGACGTTGATTTAGCCGCAATTGAACATCAACCTTCCATTGATGCCCTAAAAGCATGCGGGTTATATAAATACTGGGCCATACCTGGCATGAGGGCTCAGGTAAGATTCTTAGAATGGCTGGTTGAGAGATGGAACGTTCAAGAACAATTCTTTTACATCGGAGGGCACTAGCTCGAGATAGAGCCCTCTGATATATACTTTCTCACTGGCTTGCCGAATAGAGGTGAGAAACTCAATCTAGCCGGGACTAGGCCGGGTGGCCAATCCCTTGCTAGTCTCCGAGCAGATTGGTGCACACCCAATGCACACCATGCGAAAGGCGTAGAAATCAAACACATCTCTCTGCGTGAACTCAAAGTTATAGCTTTCACGGTTACCAGAATTTGCGGCGCAGCCGCTTTACATATTGCTTCCGGGTCCCAAATGCGGATGGCGATTGACTGTTACCAAGGCACCATTTTCAACTGGTGTGATGCTGTGTCGGCTAATATGAAGAGCCAACTGACTAGGGCAAAGAACGGACGACTGAAGACCTTTGGATATGGGCCTCTAGTCGTGAGCTTTGCCTTAGAGAGAGTTCCGATGCTGATCCCTCAGCAACTCACTGTTGATATCTTGGGTCCTCGGGAGCCAAAGCTGATACGATGGGTTACGGTGATGGCCCGGCATCCTAACGAGGGCGCGGCGGTTGTTCGATTCTCTGATAGTTATTTTCACTGGTTAGAGGACCAGGTTTTTTCGATCCAGGACTTTCCGTATGCCAGAGTAGATTTTCGACATGATCCGGACATGGTTCTTCCACAGGGAGAACAATGGGATGACAGAGGTACTTTATTTTTCACAAGTTTTCAAATTATGTATTTTTTTTTGTTTTTTATATATATTGTCTCAAAACTGACAGTAATTTTTTTTAAAATGCAGATGTTGGTCCACAGCGCCCAACCAACCTCCGGCCTTTTGAGAGGAGACATCCAGTTGCATCGGTACCGGCCCCACAGGACGTGGCTGCAGAGTCACTAGCTGAGTTGGAGCAGGATCTAGAGCGTATGACGGCAGATATGCCTGAGACTACCATAGATGATATTCCTATCAGACTTCAGCGTTATGTAGTCGCAGTCCCTGGACCGTTTAGGAGGTTTTTGTGTAAGGTAGCCCGTGCAGTGGTGTCGTATAGGGAGCACCACCAGTGATTGACTAGTCACTTTTGTAGACACATATGACATTTTTGGATTTTTGTACTTATCATTTTGTCGATCATAAGGTGTTTTTCAACCTATGATCGAAGACGATGTATATTTTTTGACACACTCCTATCTATATATATATCACTATTACCGGCTTATCTTGTTTAACATACGTGATGAAATGTTTTTAAATTTACTTGCATGATTATCGTAAATGTCTGTCCAACATTCAAGAAGCAATTGCATCTGCTAATGTATTTAAAGACCTTGGAATATGCTGATATTCAATGTAATCAAATTCACGTTCCAAGAGACGCACTCTCAAAAACAACCTTAATAACACAGGATTTCTAATGGCATATACTCTATTAAGCTGTAATACAACAAGTTCAGAATCTAACCTCACTATCAAACGTCGAATTCCAAATGAAATAGATTCGGATAATAATTCAACCACTGCACTGTATTCTGCAATGTTGTTCGTTGTTTGACCGAGGCTTACCCCATGCATAGAAACTAACTCGTCAGAGGGCGAATAGATAACCCAAGCTGCGAAAGAGATATTCCGTGTACTACGACAAGCACCATCAGCAAATCCAATGTATGTTTGGAGAGGCGTCGACATCTGCAATATCAAGAGTAAAACCAAGATAAGCCAGAATAGCGACGAAAAACACATTCTCTAAGCTAAGCACACTGACTAACTAACAAACATACTAGCTAGAAAGGAAACCTAATCTAACTAAAAATTCTCCATACCCACCATTTAAGCATAATACCTCTTTAGGTAAAGTCCATTTCTGGGTTTACCCAAAGAGTCCCCATCAAAATCAACCAGCTCATAAGCCCCTTTTGCTAGCTTTCGCTTTACAATGTAGGGTCCATGCCACATAGGAACGAATTTTCCAGCACCTAGCTTATCGTTAGCTTGATCATATAATAGCACTAGGTCTCCCTCCGAAAAACTTCGAGGGGTCACATTTCTATCATACTGAGCTTTCATTCGCTTCGCGTGAGTCTCGATTGCCAATGTAGCGTCACGTCGAGTCTCATCTAATTTAGCTAAGTACAATAAACGTTTCTCCTCTTCGGAAGTAGCTGGAAGTAATTCGACAGCCATTTGAAGTGATGGGATTTCGCATTCAATGGGTAACACAGCTTCCAAGCCATAAACGAGCTGGAAAGGAGTGAACCCTGTTGAATTTTTCACTGAGGTTCGGTATGCCCATAGCGCTAAAAATAACATGTTGTGCCAATTCGACCGATGAACACCAATGGTTCGTCGGATCATGATAACCAGAACTTTGTTGATAGACTCAACCAAACCATTGGCTTGCGGATAATAAGGAGTAGAGCTATCGTGGCGCAAACCAAGCTGGCTTGTAAGCTCAGTCATCATGATGTTTCGAAAATGGCTCCCATGGTCAGTAATGATTGCTTGTGGGACACCAAACCTAGTTATAATATGATTGAATACGAAAACTGCATCCGTTTTGCCGCTTGCGTCGAATGTAGGCATCGCCTCGGCCCATTTAGTAAAATAATCAACCACGAGGATGATATACGCATGCCCCCCGGCCGAGTGAGGGTTACAAGTAATAAAGTCGATACCCCATTTGGCGAATGGACCAACGGCAATTATAGGGTGGAGAGGAGCAGGTGGTGCGCGCATCTTGCGATCAAACACTTGACAGTTGTGGAACTTCCGGACTGCAATGATACAATCTTTAAACATAGACGGCCAGAAATAGCCAGCGCGCAACACCTTCTGAGCTGTGGCATACCCAGACATATGACCGCCACATGCTCCAGAGTGACAATCATTCAAAACCTTCTCAGCCTCTTCATGAGTTAAACAACGTCGAAAAACTAAGTCTGCCCCCCGGCGATAAAGTGTATCTCCAATAATTTTGTATTGCTGGGATTGAAACCGAATTTTTCGACGTTCCGCTTTGGAAGCTTCAGGCCGAAAGGTTTGGCTTTGGAGATAGATGATTATATCTCCGTACCACGGATCTACAGTACTGATAAGAAACAAAGATTCGTCCGCAATGGACTCCTCTGCCACAGTCTCTGTGTCAGCACACGGGAAATCACACATCAATTCTGCAAAAACTAAGGATTTCTTAGACTTGGACTTCTCGAAATCCAAGTCAAACTCTTGCAGGATAACGATCCATTTAGAGTACTTGCCCCCTAGCAGTTGTTTTGTCAAAATATAAATCATAGGGTTGCAATCCGAAATAACTGTAGTTTTACGGAGAAGGATGTAGTGACGAAAACACTGGACAGCTTGAACGGCTGCCAGGTCCAATTTCTCCACATGCGAATATTTTAACTCAGTGGGATTTAAGGTCCTACTAAGATAATATATCACATGTTCCGCTCTGAATTCATCTTCTTGAACTAACACCATTCCAATGGTGGAATGCGAAGCTGCGAGGTATAAGAAGTAGTCCTGGTTGTAGTTGGGAGGATGTAACAACGGTGCATGGGTCAACGCGTGTTTTAGTGCATCAAAAGATTGTTGGGCAATCTCGTCCCAAAATAATTGTGTGTTCTGTTTCAACAACCGTGTAAAACCTTTAGTGACCTCGGCGTAGTTTGGGATGAATCGGCCTAAAAAGTTCGTTTTCCCTTGCAAACTTTGGAGTTGGCGCAAACTCGAAGGAGGAGGCAATTTGATGATAGCTTCAACCTTCGAGGGATCGACGCGAATGCCGGCTCTTGAAACAACAAATCCCAGCAATCGACCTGTTTCTATAAAGAAAACACACTTGTGGGGATTCAACCGAATTCGATAATGCCTACACCTCATAAAGATTGCTCGTAGGTGGACAAGGTGATCAGCTCGATGTAAAGAATGAGCAGGCAAATCATCGAGGAGCGGTTGCACAATGTGCTTGATGTCATGAAATGCGTAAGACATCACCCGTTGAAAAGTGGCCCCGACATTCTTAAGCCCAAAAGGTAATTTGCAATAAGCAAATGTCCCCCATGGACAAATGAATGCCGTTTTTGGTTGGTCGGCAGGTAGAATATTGATTTGATTATAGCCCGAAAAACCATCCATAAAGGAAAACATTTCACTTCCAGCACAATCATCAATAATTTGATCGATATAAGGCGTAGGATAGTTGTCTTTTGGACAAGCTCGATTTATATCCCTATAGTCGATACAGATTCTTATTGTTCCTTGTTTCTTGTTGACCGGAACAATATTCGATACCCAATCCGTTAACGGGATCGGATATATGAAACCTGCTTTCAACAGCTTTTCGACTTCTGCTTTAATCGCAGCTGCTTTTCGAGGGTGAATCTGACGCAACCGTTGCCGGACGGGTTTAGCATCCGGGTAGGTCTTTATTTCATGAACAACAATGGCAGGATCGATTCCTGGCATTTCCTCGTAAGACCAGGCAAACACATCGCAGAATTCTTGGAATAGGGCCTTGTAAGTTTAGATTTCATCTTCTGTACATGCGGCACCTATATGAATGTTTTCCTCAATTCCGGGCTTCACTGAAATATCAATGGCAATAGTACGAGAAATATTCCCTAAATTCAACTCTGAATCAGAATGTTTCGTTGGATCCTGAGCGTCTTTGACATATTCAGCGGTAAAGATAGATGAAAAATCATTTCCAAAAGCATCATCCTTAGGTAAAAATGAAGATCTGTGATGGAGATCTTCCCATGGTAGATCGTCTACACTTAGGATTTCGCGAAGTTGCTCGTCAGATGACACGACTTCGGGAAACGCTATCCGTTCTAAGGTTGAGGTGAAAAGTGATTCTTCACTGACCACATTCATTTGGTCGATTTCGGTTGAACGCGAGTCGGTAAAAGACATGACAGCTTCATAAGCAATTTCATATGGACTCAAAGGCATAGCATCACCGAATGAGTCTATCTCAGATTCAGATGGGACAATCCAAGGATCATCATAAATAATGTTTTCTGATGTAATCATATGAATTGTTGCAAATGAAGGATCTACGCTGAGTGGAGGGAGAGGAAAA
Source organism: Pinus tabuliformis (assembly GCA_031772625.1). Taxonomy (NCBI): domain Eukaryota; kingdom Viridiplantae; phylum Streptophyta; class Pinopsida; order Pinales; family Pinaceae; genus Pinus; species Pinus tabuliformis. The sequence goes on from CM062820.1 coordinate 1,686,192,797, forward strand.
GTTCCCAGTAAACCGGAATCTTTAACTAAACCTACGCCAACGTCCCTATAAGGGATTGTCGTCTTACCGACATGCTGGATACTCTCTGAAGAGGCTGGGTCGGATGAAAAGTATGTCAGCTGATCAATAGTCACGATCTTACCGTTATGTGGAAACTTAATTACTCTGAAGACCGATGAAACGACCGCTGTCATAGCATATGACCAACTTCGACCCAAAAGAAGGTTGTAGTCTAAAGGGGCATCAACCACCTCCACATCCAGACTAACGGTTTTACCTTCTACCCCTATAGGCAATTCCTGTAGAATACCAAACGGACGGAACCCACGGCCATCAAAGGCCTTAAGGATGGTGGGGGATTGGTTCAACGAAGGAGAACCAAGAGATCTCCAACATTGAATCGACATAATACACGTAGAGGCTCCCTCATCAATCACAGTCCGATGAATAGGCCTGTTTTTGACTATCACTGGAATTTGGAAAGCCATTTGATGGGGGAGACGTGGTGTACCATTTTCTAGATCGAAGATTATCAGGTTCGGGTCCTGAACATCAACAGCTCCGATAGCCGACAAAAGTAATTTTCGTTGTGCTGGGCATGATTGCAGCACTTCTAACGCCGACATTGCTGAGGGTGAAACAGCTAAGTCCTCAACAATGTTGTAATTCTGGGCTGCTCTCGCATGTGGATTGAAAGCATACCTTCGAAGTACACCCTTGGCGGGCGGTTTAATTACTAAGTCCGGGTTAGGTTTTTCGATCTGTAGTGGATCAGAACCAGGAGCTGAGGTTGATGGGTTAGAGTGAGAAGATTCTGCTTCCTTACCATCAACAGGAGCCTTACTACCATAATCTTGCGATCGAGTCGCAATCCTCACATGAGACATCATCAAAATGGGTTCTTCACTGGCATTCGGGGAAGAACCTATCATCTTATTCTCCTGCTCTGGGAATGGATTTTTTAACACAACAGGAGTGGGAGAACCTTTGACTATTTTCACAACCTCGGCCCGATGAGGGCAATCTCTCGTAAAATGATCCTCTTCACAAATAAGACAAGGATATCGAGGTTTGCGCTTTTCGTCATTGGTTTCCGACTTTTCCGTTTTCTCCTTCGGAGCCTTGTCTACTTTAGCCTTCTTCTTTCCTTTCTTCTTTCCACCGTTTTTTGATTTGGCCGTAGATGTCTCTACAGCGTGAATATCGGCGGTAAGTTCAGGAGAAGACTCTCCTGTCGGGGAATCAGGCAAAGTGATAATAGGAGTAGTTGAAGCCTTGGAAGACTTCTTCTTGATCTTTGTATTCACGATACCAATCATACCATCAGCGGCATGAGATCCCGAAGGAGCAGCAGCAATTTGATTCGATTTTGGAAGATCCGGAATCTTCTCGTGTAACGTACCCGACTGAGTATAAACTAAGTCAAGGTATTGCGCCTGAGCAATGACTTGCTCCTCAGTAACTACTCCGGCCTTAGCTACATCTTCACTAATCTTCGATAATAATGATTTAACAAACCATTCAGCTAAGATTTGGTCCGGGATAAAAACTTTCACTAGCCTTCTTCGACGTCTCCACTCATGAATGTGATCAGAAATATACGTGGACGTCGATTGTTTTAGTGAAGTTAATAACTCCGTGCCATTATCGTATCTGACCGGCAACTGAAAGCGAGTTAAGAACGAGGTAGCTAACTGGCTAAAATTGTAAAAAGAGGCCCGTGGTAACTCAATGTACCACTTGGCCGCGAGACCAATGAGTGTACGCTGGAAAAGACGTAAGCGGATCGAATCATCCGAGATAGAATTTGAAGCACACCAGAGGTGGTAAGTCATCACGTGATTGGACGGATCCTCTCCAGACTTACCTTCGAACTTGGGTATATCACTGGGCAACTTATTTGGCATTGGCGGCCAGAACTGAAGATATTGAATTGGATCGTTCGTTAGGCGCGTCAAGTCTGGTAAATCAAAAGTTGCAATAAACGGTAACTGCCGGTTAGGATCTCTAAAACTCTGGGTCACAATACCAGCCCCAGGAGGAGGATATCCAGGATAACTAGGAACAGGAGTCGCATTTGGGATATTATATCCTCCTGGAAAACCAGGATTAACCGGACCGTACTGGGGTTGTTGAGGTTGTTGATAAGTGTACCCAGGATACGGTTGATACTGGTAAACCGGCTGTTGGACAGCTTGCCCATGTTGGTACTGTCCCTGGTACGGAGGTTGAACAAATTGAGGTTGAGTAGTGACAACCGTACTTATACCAGGCTGACCTACAGGCATCTGGACCGTGGTTTGAATCGTAGATCCAGACAACGGTAAAGATGTCTGAGGAGTGGTCACAGGGACAGTAGAAACTGGAGCCGTCGATACTCCAGAAGTAAGTATGGTAGATGTGGCGGTAGTTGCAGCAGCCGTTTGAGATGGAGTACTAGGTGCGATTGGCGGCTGAGTAACTACCGAAGTTACAGAAGTTTGAACATTTGACTGGACAGGTTGCGGTTGCTGGGGTGGACCAGAAACTACGGGTTGTCCAGCTTGAGGTACCGACTGTATACTTGGCTGCAACACCTGTTGACCCTGTGATGGATCCCACACTAACATTCCAGGGTATTGACCCGTAACAGGTTGAGGATACTGAGATCCATAACCGGATTGAGGATAGGATTGATAATTGTAAGGTGCAGTTCCTATACTTGGAACATATGACTGACCTTGAGGCGGTTGATAACCTTGACTCGAGTATTGACCTTGAGGTTGATAACCTTGAGGTAAATACTGATACTGGGGTTGACCTTGACCTTGAGGTTGGTACCCTTGAGGTTGATACCCTTGGGGTTGATACCCTTGAAGTTGATACCCTTGGGGTTGATACTCTTGAGGTTGCCATCCTTGAGGTTACCATCCTTGAGGTTGATATTGATACTGAGGTTGACCCTGGGGTACATATTGAGGCTGGGGTTAACCTTGAGGCATGTATTGCACCATAGGTGCATATTGACCTTGAGGTTGCCCCCCAGACACGATTTGTGTACCTTGAGGTTACCCCCCAGGCGTTAACTGAGGCTGCCCCCCAGGCGGTAATTGGCCACCTTGAGGTTGGGAAACGGGAACTGAACCTGACATCATGTAAATGTCTCCTACACCCAATGGTATATTACCACTGTTTCCAGCTAAGAACCCATGATCAACGGGTTGAGGAGATGTCCCCGCAAAGGTACCAGAAAGTGATTGATACCCGGTGGGAACAGAAGGACCGCCGTGTAAGAAAGATTCAGGACTTTGAGTAAACACAGACGACTGACCAGACATATTTGCAGGAGTATAAATACCTCCAGGTAGAAAAGGAGTACGAGGTGTAGAAAAACCTACCCCTGAGTTGTCTAAATAATTGGTTAACGAAAGGTACCAAGTAGTACTTCTAGGAGGACTGTAAAAGATGGATTCACGCTCCCTTAGATCAATAGTAAGTTGACCTTCAAGGTTAGAGACACCTATTTCTTCCTCTGGAGCAAGTTCTTCTATAGCAATCAAACCAGTAGGAAGATTTTCGGTGATAATTCTTTCTATTCTCGATGAATTTGGAACACTAGAAGTCGGAGTAACAGGTTCAGATATTTCAGGTTCTTTGCCTGTATCACTAGTAGATGAAAAACTACCAACATGCTCAGAAACTGTAACAGCTTCGGGATTATAACCTGTCTCTAAACTTTGATAATCTGGATGGATTACCAAGGAAGATTCTCCTTCTTCAGGTGAACCTACTCTACTGCCACTAGGAGGAGTTACAAGGACCTTCAACCCTTCGTACTGACCCAGAATTTCTTCAGGAGATCCACCCCGCGATCTACGGAGTTTTCTTAACAAATCTGTTCCGGTAACAATCTCAGGAGACTTGCCCCGAAGTCTACGGGACTGTCTCGGTAATTCCGCCACAGCTAAAAACTTTTAACTACTACACACGAAAACAAAATAAAATTTCAAATCAAACCACCTAAAGTCTCTAAAGAACCAAACAAATTTGAATCACATGCCTAAAGAATCTAGGGCGTCAAACCAAGCACAAACAGTAGCCTTCCAGACCGAAAGCGCTAGTTGGTGATGAAACCCAACATCGCCGGATTCAGTACAGAAGTGGCGGGTGGAACAGTTACCCCAGCAACCTGCTTAATGAATAGACTGGACCAAGTTCCTCCACTTTAACCGTCTCAAGTGAAGTGAACCCCCCAGAAAATCCAAGTGAGTCTAGCCGACGTCTGCTCCAGGTACAGTGGGATCTTCCCTCCACCGTCACCTCGGTAGAATCCTAAAGATAATGGTCACTAAGGTTACCAACCGCAACAAATGCACCTGGGGGAACAGTCTAAACTCCGACAGCACGCAAGGGCAGAGTATCAAGCTCAATCCCCTTGCCGGCTCCTTGACAATAATCCAAGGTTTACCGACAAATGACCCCTGGCTCCTCGACAATGGTTAATCCGAGGTTTACCGTTTGTAATACGTGCGTGTCTGGCGTCGTTCCCAACGAGGGGGGATTGATCCCCTCACTGGTTCGGACACGAGCTCGTGCTTCTCCTTTAAGAGGAGCTTTCCCAGAGTACAAATGAGACAATTGGATTTATTCTATCATAAGATAAGCTACTTGTTTGGTTTTGTTGTCTTGGAGAGTTAATTACTCACCTACTCCAAGACACTAGCCTGATCTAAATTGGTGTTTCAGAGCCCTAGTAAATAAAAATTACTACGTCGATTTTACTTTAAGCGTTAATTTTATGGTTTTTCTTAAAGACAAAAGGTAGCGGAAGTGAAACCAATGGTGTGTAGACTCGACTCAAACCACTACAAAGATGCACCTAAGATGATTTACGCTACTTTTCCTTTTTTCAATGAAATTCTTAACTAAGAGAGTTGAGAGAATGCAAATTTTAGAGAAAACAACTTTCTTAATAAAGACAATCAAAGAAACAATTCTCTTTATCTTTTCAAGCATACAAACATGACCACTCTTTACGTGCACGAAAAACTCTTTTTCTTTCAAAACTTTTCAAAGCTACTTGAAACAAAACTTTTCAAAGGAGATGTTTTTGTATTTTCTCTTTTTAATAATGCATATAAATCTATTGTAACGAAAATCAATCTTAAAAGCTATAAAAACTATGAAAACTTGACTCACAAGAAAATCAAAAAGGAAATTACTCTAAGCAAACCTAACAAGGAAAAAGCTAACAAAGATGATTCTAGGTTGTTTTACTTGACCAAAATCAAATCAAGGACCAGCTAATGCAGAATCAAAAGACTAGTCAAAACAAAACTCAAATCTTTTTGTTCTTTTTGTAAAATGGAATTCAAGACTTAATCAACAAGCACTTCGAAATTTGCCAAAGAGACAACTCAATGGTAAGTTGCTCACACAGGTAGACTTTATGACAGGTCTGACTTCTAAGAATGTTGACAAAACCAGAGAGATCTAAGGCTTGACAACTTCTACCGCCAAAGTCACTACAAGACCTACTCAAAAATCAAACCCTAGGGCTTAAACTTCTATGAAATCCACTAAAACACTCAATGCTATCGAAACCAGTTCAGGTGAAGATCTTTGACAAGAGACTAATGAATCTGGGCAGTAAAAACTAAGAAAAAGCAAAATCTAAGAGAAAAAATGCAAAAAATGGAATTTTCTCAAATTTTAGCAGGGGACGCAGGCAACCCGTTAGAATAGGTGCGGGCCCGCTCTGTGTACACAGTGACAGTGCGTCTAGAGACACACTGTGCAATGCTCAGAGGGTGCGTCCTACTGGAAAATTCAAGAAAAACTAAAAGGAATCTAACTCTAAGCTAACCCACCCAAAAACAAAGTCACAGAGCCAAAAACCAGAAAAATAAACCAATTTTCTCAGAGCAAAGTTCATACAAAGGAAAAGACTTTCACATTAATGGAGTCCCCAGTGGAGTCGCCAATTTGTCAGGCGGAAAGAGTCAATTGTGCGGACACAACCAACCTCCCTAGGAGCCTAAGACTCTCTAGTGACAAACAAGACAAACAAGAGCAATCCTTCTCTAAACATGCATTTACTATATAAGAAATCAAGTGTTTAGATCCTACCTATAATCCAACGTTGTTGTAGCAGTCCAGCTCCGCTGATCCGGATGAGCTCCTCCTTCACTTTGAAACCTGCATACACTAACAATCAAATGATTAAATAGCACTTGATAATCTCATAGAATAAAACATATTTAACACATAGACCAAGGAGTACATGAAACAACTCATAAATAACAAGTTATTGAGAAGAATGGACTCATTTGCATTAATAGGTAACAAAAGGAACAAATACAACCTGAGCCTTGGTGTTGTGCAAGTCCCTCCCAGGGTCCATCAAGAGTTCTCCTTTACTTTGACAAATCTCACCCACTTCCAAATAGAACAAGCAAAGATGGCAATCTCTCCTCACAAGCTTCTAAATGGGAGTCCTAATTCCTGCAGCATTTACCCTTAGAAATGTATAGCTTCCAACCTCCCCTCCTTCTGGCCCAATGCCTGTATTTATAGTGCTCAAGAGGAAGTTAATCAGGTCCACCATCAATGGGATAATCCCCTCTTTGGATGGGATAGCTCCCTCATTGATGGGATAAGTTCCTCTTTGGTAGGAGTGCATGAACCATCTAGAGGCGCTCAATACACGTCGAACAACCTTCTAGAATGCTCTAGAAATGACCACAAGTGACTTTTTAAAGATGAAACTTGCGCATTTTAACCTTTACAGGGGGACGCACCTGCCCCTTTACATACAGAGCGTCCAAAGACGCAGCTTTTGTGAACATTGGGTGCGTCCCCGCAGGTAAGGTTGAGAGAACCTGCGTCCCCAGAGATAAATACATTTATAAAAGACTTTCTCTCTTTTTGGAGTTTGACATGGAGAGCAGAGGCATAAGACTTGCCTAAGAGGATAGCATGACTGTTGATTGAGCCATACTAACTGGAAATAGTCATGGTGACATTTTTTAGTGTAACACATTGCCGTGATTGGAAAATTCCAACTTGTACCTGGAATCAGCTGCTAACCCTGTTTATCACTCGTTCCTCAAAAGACGAGTCTTCTTTAAGCTCTTTTCAACTGACTCGTAAAATATGAAAAGATTGTCGAGTTTTGGCCTTCCAGCTTGTTAAAACGACTGGAAGAGCTATCCCTCCTCTAGATTTTAATCTTTTTGGACCTGAGGGATTATTGCACAAAAAGATCGAGCGCTTGTTTTGTTCGGCTCGTTAAAACTATCGAAAACTCATCCCTTCTGTATTGTTTTATACTTTTTCGGACTTAAGGGATTAGATGACGAAAAAGGAATTTAGGAGTTAACTTTATGTATATTTTCAGACTCTCTAAAAATGAAAAGAACCGAGTTATCCTTGTCGTTAGACTCGTTAAAATCATTAAATAGCGACAAACTTGTCTTTAGACGAGAACGAGTTTCACTATCGCTAGGCTCGTTAAAAAATAGCGATGGGCTTGCCCGAAGGGCAGGTTATAGAACAAGCATATGTTATCCTCCTCAAGCTTGACAAAAATAAAGAGGTACTGGTCAGCAATGACTGGGGAAAAATTGGGAGAAACTAAAGAAAACTTTGATTGTAGCAAGTCGCTCTTGAACATGACACTTTTCCTCCGTACCACAATCGGGTTGGGTTGTTTCATTCACCGGTCACATCCATGGTCTCGCCATACCATCCATATTTGGGGTAATGCTACCGATCCATCGTATCAGTGTCACCATATGTTCAAGAGAAGTCGTTCAGAAAAGTCAACCGTGTCCCATCCACTGCCATATATTATCCTTCATCCTTTCATGACCGCCACCCTGAATCATATGTCACAGATCGTTTTCACCTCCATTAAAATCATTAGCTCCGTTCCATGTCACTGATGTGGGATTCATTAAGGCCCTCCTTTGACGGATCGCTTCTTGTTGACATCAGCTCATTATCCAAGAAGTTGATCTAGGAACAACCCCTTCAGTACTTTGAAGTTTGCATGCCACAATGGCAAGTTTCTCACTTCCGGCGGCAGGTATACATCAATGACCTTCGACCGAAAGATTTTGCGTGGTGTTCGACGCCAAGTCCTTTATTCACACCACATGAATTGTACTGCAGTACCTTGAGGGTCATTATCATTATCGGTGATTCCTCTCGCGCTTGTTAACGGTTTACATCATTGACCGGTAATCAAGCGATGTCTTTCCATGTTCGACTTCAGAACATTTCTCACATGGATCGACTTGTACTTAGAGTGAAGATCGAACGCGTTTGAAGACCCCGCATCTAGTTTCATCCATCCGGGCTACGATATATATTCAGGAAAGATAAAGACATTGACATGTACATCATTGCAGCAGATAATCATCCTACTCAAAGGATGATAATTTCATCAAAATTATCAGTCTACCATCAGACGATTGTCTGTTCTATGTACAGAAAAATAAATTTATAAAGCTGAGCATGGGAATGCCCGCCTCAGCTAGATCATTAAAGCAGTATGAAAAATAATGTATTGTATTGTATCTTATTACAGGTCTCCTCCAAGCATTGGATGAACTTCGGATCCCCCTGATAAAGCATTTCACCCGCTAAACGGCCTCATACTTTAGGGGGCAACTGTTATAGACATTTTTGTGCCTTACAGCATTTAGAATGAAATGTCCATAATCTAAGGGATCCAAAGTCCCTAAACATGTTGTTCCTACCCCTAGAGGAACAAGGCTAACAAACCACAGCAATTCACAGAAGTTCTCCACCTGAAACTGCTCAAAAACAAGTCAATTCATGATCATTTCAGTGGCTACACTAGCTGTTTGCACTGAATGTCAAAGCCAACACTGGCTACCTGCGTTGAATGTCAACTGGAACAAAGGCTACCTGCGCTGAACGAGAATGGACAAGTGGCAGGCTCATTTCTCAAGGTGTCAAAACCCAGGAAGCTTCCAAAATGACACTTGCCTCAGGGAATTCGACTGGTGATGAGTAAGAGGTTCCAAATCTCCAAGTGGAAGCAAGAACCTCCAAGTGGACTCAAGAACTGACAGAGGGAGAGGACACTAGTCAGCTCTCAAGCTAACTCATCCTCTCTCCAAACATCTATATATGGATCTCTTCTCCATGAGATCTAGAGGCTGGAATTTTGTTATTGCAAAGAATTGCTGTTGGTTTGAGACTGGAATCATTGGGTTCTTAATGCTTTGAAGGGGGAAAAGAGAGGAATTCCATTTGCTGGGAAGGAGATGCTGGATTGGAGCCCTCTAGGTTGTATCTCTTCCTGAACCTTGTTATTCATCAATAAATCTATCTTGGTTTCTCCTATATGTTGATGTATTTTGATGTATGAATGTATTAGTGTATTTGGTTTATTTCTAATCCTAAACTAGTTATGAATGTGAATATTTGTCTTTGTGTAGTGTTCTTCTCTTGTCGCAAGTAGCTGTTCTCTTGTCGCAAGTAGCTGTTCTCTTGTGATCTTGCAGGAAGTTGAAGTTGGATAAGCAAGAAGGCAAGTAGCTGTGAACACCCAAAGAGAAGAGAGACCGGATCGAGGGATAAACGGAAGACACCAGTAAGTCTATTGATCTCTCTTCTTTCACATTTCATAAAGGAAGAAACCAGCATAGCTGTACTTGTTTGTTGCTAAGGCACTGTCACACCTTAGGTGGATAGGATCGTCCTGCATAGGCATTTTTCCCCACAACAGACGTTTGGCTGAATGAGCTGGAAGATCATCCAGGTATGGTTGTACAATGTGTCGAATGTCATGAAAAGCATAGGACATTGCACGTTGGAAGGTAGCACCAACATTTTTGAGACCGAAAGGGAGCTTCTTATAGGCAAAAGTGCCCCATGGACAGATAAAGGCGGTCTTGTGTTGATCAGCGGGAGCAATATTGATCTAGTTGTATCCATAAAAATCGTCCATAAAAGAGTACATTTCACTTCCGGCACACTCATCAATAATTTGATCAATGAATGGTGTGGGAAAATTATCTTTAGGACAGGCTCAATTGATATCACGATAATCGACACAAACATGGATTGTACCCTGTTTTTTAGTCACAGGTACGATATTAGAAACCCAATCTGTGAGCGGAATAGGATAAATAAAACCGGCTTTAAGAAGCTTCTCTACCTCGGCCTTAATAGCTCCAGCCTTTCGGGGGTGTACAGGGCGTAAACGTTGACGAACAGGCTTAGCACCTGGGTACGTGATTATTTCATGCACCACTATGCTAGGATCAATGCCAGGCATTTCTTCATAGGACCACGCGAAGACATCACAAAATTCGCGAAAAAGTTTGGAATAAAGTTGAATCTCCTCCGGAGTACAAGTGACTCCAATGTGAAGATGCTCGATAATCCCTGGTTTCACAGAGATGTCAATGGGCTGTGTTTGCGTAATGTTTGCCATATTACCTTCAGAAGACACCTGATAAATCTGAATAGGTGTTTGTAATGGGAGACAAGGAGCAAACTGCTCAAGGCAAGTGAGAATATCCTGAGGGGTAGGGAGAAACGAGGAACGATGGTGAGAATCATGCCAAGGAAATTCCTCGAGAGACATAGTCTCAATAATGGCTTCTTCGGAAGAGAATGTTTCTTGTAAAGGATCCGAAGAAGTCTCAGCTACAAGCCCTGAGGATGGAGCGAATGATTGAAGAATCTTGCTCGAAGGAGCAAGTTCAGAAGAGGGAGCCAATGCAGCAACAATTTCAACATAGTTGAGTTTGGCAGGACTCAACGGCATCTGGTCGCCCCAAGAATCTACTTGGTCGGTGGGAGGAATAATCCATGGATCAGAACAAGTAGTAATCATATTAACAGAAGCGACGTTAGGAGGTCGGAGCAGAAAAACACCCATAAGGGCAGGATCTTTGAAAGGTCTGGCTCCCAGACTCTGAGATAATTTTGAGGTATGCTCCACAAAAGGGATGTTTCCTTCAGAAGAGGAAGCGAAGAATGATAGCTGGTCTACTGTAACAATCTTCCCTTGATGAGGGAAATGAATGATACGAAACAAAGATGAAGCTACAACTTTCATTGCGTAAATCCAGCTACGTCGGAGAAGGAGGTTGTAGGTAAGAGTAGCATCAATGACTTCCACTTCCATTTCGACCGTCTTCCCTTCCAAAGAGATGGGAAAACGTTGGAGTATACCATAAGGACAGGATGCTCTTCCATCAAAGGCTTCCAAGGTCGTGGGAGACTAGCTCAGCGTCGGAGATCCGATGGCTTTCCAACAGGCAACAGACATGATGCAAGTAGAAGCACCTTCATCAATGACTGTTCGATGAATCATTTTGGAATAAATGATAACCTGTATAAGGAATGCAATTTGGGGAGGCAGTCTCTGCGTATGGTGTTCTAAGTCAAAAGTAATTAAATCCGAGTCGGTCGGGTCTATGCCACCAATAGCGGATAGCAAGGACTTCCTCTGAGAAGGGCAGCTCTGGAGAACTTCTAAAGTGGACATAGCCGACGGAGTCTGCGCTAAGTCCTCAACAATGTTGTAGTGTTGTGCAGCACGAGAATTCGGGTTGTAAGAAGATTTCCAGAGTACTCCTTTTGGAGGGGGTCGAAGAGGCGTCTCAGTAGTAGGTCTCTCAATGTGGAGCGGACCTGAACTGAACGGTGGAGCACTAAAGGGGATCTCAGGCTCTTTCCCGGCATAGGGCGGATAATCTTTTGTTCAAGTACTGATATTGACAGGTATCGTTCCAGCCATAAACACTTGAGAACCGAAGGAAGAGGGAGGCTGAGAAGGGTCAGCCACCATTTGAGTTTTTTGAGTTTGTTGTGAGGGAAAGGGTTCTTTGAGCACCGCAGGAGTCCTGCAAGCGACTTTCAACAAACGAATAACTTCGGACCGCCTAGGGCAGTCTTTGGTATAGTGATCCTCATCACAGATAAGACAAGGATACTTGGGTTTACGTTTGGCACCCTCCTCGGGTGGAGGTTTTGGGGAGTCCTGTTTAGGTTGATCTGGTTTATTTTTTGCTTTCCCTTTCTTCTTTCCTTTCGAGGCTTTGTCTTCCGTGGTACATTGGACGGCATTGACCTCGGAAGTAACATTCGAAATGGGTGCTACCTGAGAAGTTTTTTCACTTGAAGCAGTTTTTTTTTGCTTCCCAGGGTTCGCAGAATTTTTCTTCGAGGATGAACTAACATAACCAATAATACCGTCAACAGTTGGTGTTGACGGGGCTTTGGATGTTCCTGGTCTCAGGGCATCAAGTAGATAATCATACAATGTACCTGATTGAGAGTAAACCAAGTCAAGGTACTGAGCACGCGCGATAGCTTTCTCTTCAGTGACACACGCCCCCATGGCAATGTCCCGAGCTATTGGAGGAACGAACGAAGTCGTAAACCAATCGGTAAGGAGCTGGTCGGGAATCCAAAATTTGATCATACCTCTACGCCGTCTCCATTCATGGATATGATCAGAGATATGCGTAGCCGTTGTCTATCTTAAGGATGTGAGGAGGTGTGTACCCGTTTCATAACGAATGGGCAACTGAAAATGCGTGAGAAATGCCATAGCCAATGAGTTAAAATCCTGAAAGGATCTGCGATTGAGCTCAATATACCACTTAGCTGCAGAGCCAGTGAGAGTCCTTTGAAAAAGGCAAAGCCAAACTGAATCATCAAGCCATGAATTGGATGAGCACCAAAGGTGATAAGTCATGACATGAGCTTTTGGATCTTCATTATATTTACCATCAAACTTTGGACAGTCACCGGGAATTTTCGTTGGAACCGGAGGCCAATATCGATTATGGAGAATAGGATGATTGGTCAATTTGGACACATCTGGTAATTCTAAAGTTGCTAAGAAAGGTAATTGAGGATTGAAGGACATCTGGGGCTGCTGGTGGGATGGAACACCAGGGTTCCAACCAACTGGCGGTTGCCACCAAGGGCTTGGTCCAGACGGATTTGGCCCCATAGGGTTTTGTCCGTAGAGATTTGGGTTCTGCCCCCCAGCGCTCCATGGATTACCAAACGGTCCTGCAGGAGCACCATATGGATGCGGATAATTCTGATAAGGAGTCGCCTACGGTTGTTGGTAATTTTGGTATGGGGCAAACAAAGGTTGCCCTTGAGGTTGCTGGTAACCATACGGTGGCTGGACTCCAAACTGAGTTTGAGAAATAGGTGGATTTTGATAAACTAGTTGGGATTGAACTCCAACTTTCATTTGAAGACTGGATGGGGTCTGGGGTCCAGCCTGGGGCAAAAAAACAGGATTGAGCAGTGCCAGAAGGATGTCCTGAAGGTTGGGAGATCTGGCTAGAAGGATGACCTTGTTGATATTGAGGTTGGCCTCCTTGTCCAGATGGTTGTACCTGCTGGGAGTGGAGTTGTTGTTGCACAGGTGAAGGTTGTCCTAAAGGACCAGATGGCTAAGTGGGCTGGGCAGTTGGCTGGCCTGATTAGATTTGAGGTTGACCGACTTGCCCAGAAGGTTGACTATACTGGACAGAAGGGTGTTCATGTGGTTGAGTAGCTTGTCCAGATATTGGACCATACTAGACATTGGATTGGTTTGGGTTAACATATGATTGACCAATTTTTCCAGTAGGATAACCTTGCTGGATACCAGGTTGGGCTTGTTGAACAGAAGATTGACCTGGGTTACCAGAAGGTTGAACAAAAGAGGGGAAAACCGGACCACCAGCGGCAAAAGGGTTTCCCTGGAAGGATTGCCCTTGATGGTCTTGAGGAGGTTGTCTTGGAGACTGCGTAGACGATACTTGGCCACCATGAAAGGAGGTGGAGCCCCAATCAATTGACAACGGAACTGAAATCTCAACGATCGGTTGAGATGGAAAATATCGATCGTATGGCCCCTCAGCTGGGACATTTAACGTAGGATCAAAGACTCCGAATAAAGAAGCCGAAGGACGACTAAAAATAGGAGTCGAAGAAGCTGCACATACCGTTGGAGCGGTTGTGATTGAGGTAACAGACGCACTGCGACTTTGTGGAGTAAAGGGCTCCGTGGTGGGAAAAGCAAGTTGCGACCAAATAGAACCCGTGAAAGGGGTTCCAGAGGGCATAGTATCCCTTAATGTTTTATAGCCTGGTGGTAGGTTCGCAGTAGTAAGAGTGCTACTGATAGGTGTGGGTTTCGTTGCGGTGGGAATTTCACCGCTCGTCGCAACGGACTTGTCAGTCGCAGTAGGGGACACGTCCTCCGTGTCGGAGGAAAAAGGGGGGGATTGAAACACGAGGAGAAGTGTAGTCCCAAAAAGGGACACTGTCCTCAGAAGGTTTCCAAACAGGGTTCCAATGAAACTCATAAGTCTCGTTGCCTGGAGCACGAGAACTAATCAGTTGTATACTCGGAACAACAGAAAGAGTTGCACTCACAATCGGTATCTCAGAAGACGAAATTGGTAATTCCGCCAGGATGAAACTTCACACAATCCTAGGGAATATAACGAAACTAAACCCTACTCAAACTAACGCAAACAAAATCTAACCGGGTAAATGTGTATCGTGGCCGAATAAATTTTAAGACGCAAAGACACAACTTGACCTTTTCATGTTTTAAGAGTCGAGAAAAGGACAAAAAGGTGACTCTAATCTCCTTCGAATATTTAATGAGCACAAAGTGACAAGACGCTCACTGGCACCTTTTCTTTTAAGGAGTCTGAAAAGGATCAAAAGTGACTACTCTGGAGACTCTAGGCAAAGGGTTTACCAAACAATTCGTAAAACTGCTTATACACCTTGGCAATCAGATGAAAACCAAGGACTTCCCGTACGGCAGTCAATCTTCCCGAATGTTGTGTTCAGTGCATTACGGCTTGTAAGGCAGCAGACACGGCTTCCTGTGGATAAAGGATGATAACCTAGTGGGGTCTCCCTTATATACATGATGGTACGTGGGAGCTCAGTCCGTGCTAGACCACTATCGAGTCACAAGAGGAGGAATCACCCAACCGTAATGTGAAACAACTGTGACTAGGTTTAACGACGCTGGAACACGTCTCTAGCCTAGACCTCTAGAATATATGCATTAGGTTCCAATGCGTTGTTAGATTCATTCAGTTTATTTTACAGTTGATCTTCAATTAAGTTTCAGTTTTTAGGTCCTACCGTATGTGATCTCTCAAAACTTCCTAAATGCAAACTATATGCCAAAATTATATCATTTCATTCAATAAATGCTAACTACAGGAGAGTTGAGATTTTCAAACAAACAAAATGAACACCAAATAAGCAATAAAGATCCTAATGCAGCTAATAGCAAGAAATGAAACTTTTTCTTTTTCTTTTAAAAGTGACTAATTTCCAATAACAATACATGCTAACTAATATAATCCAAAAAGATCATTTGTTTTTTCTCTTTTAAAATGGCATAATGCACTTAAAAAATCTCGAGAGATATTAACAAGCATAAATAGACAAAGTTCACCCAATGCAAATAGAACCAAATCTGAAACACCAAGATAAACTATCAAAGCAAGGAAAATGACAAAGACCTCAATGAACCATGTGATCTAAGCTCAAACGAAGTCAAGCAAAATCCAAGCGAGCTAGAGGTGAATTTCTCGAAGCACAGAATAACAAGCTTTAACAACCACTAGACAAGTGTGGAAACCACCAAAAAGTTGACTGGACAATTACAGAACCAAAACTCCCACAGAAGGCTCGATATACAAAGCCACTAGATGCTCTAGGGCTGGGATATAAAATCGATAGAAATAGGCAAACAACAGAAGGACAAAGGTAAAAAACCAGTCAAACAGAGTTCCAACACTCTTCCAGAAGCTGCAAAGGATGTAAAAAGACAAAAATCTGATTTTAAAGAGCTTCCAACAAACACACTGGCAAAATTCACAGGATTGGCACGACTGTCAGCCTGTAACTTGCGCTATTAAGGAATTGGCGCGAGTTGCTGTTGTGCAACATGCGCCAACGGGCGCGACTGTCAGATAGAAAAACACGCCAACAAAGTTTGTTGGCCTAAAAAATAAAACAAGCAATTCAGGGTCTGGCCGACAGTACTCAGACAGATCAAGCAGCGAATAACAACTTTAAAACTGACCCAGAAAGCTCATTTACGCAAGCAAGCAAGAGAAAACTAACATGCAAGACAAACTCCAAGCTGTTCGGTTCATAAACCAAACCGGAGATTGACTGAAGTGGCGTTGATCTACTCCACTAATGCAAAGCAATAGTGTTTCAAAGGCTGCCTGGCCATGCTTCAGACTCCGTCCAAGGTTTATGAATCAAACAACAAATAGCTCCTCCCCAGCGGAGTCGCCAAAATTGTTGGAGAGGTAAATCCCCTCTGCGGACAGAGGCGATCCCACTAGCCCAAAATGGGTCTAGCAACAATCAATTCACGCTACCATGCAAGTTCCTAGTTGCATACTGAAAGTGGATTGTGAGAACCAACCTGGAGTCCAATGCTAATGTCGAAGAAGAGTTGATACTCCCGTTCCCTTGCTCCGGCAGGTCACAATCCTTGCGATCCCCGCGAATGGATACCTGCACATGCAAAGAATAAAATGAATACAAGCATAAAATCCACTAAATACAACTATATTTCAGTCAGAAAGGAAATAGATCAAACATTATCATGATGAACAATAAGATCGGAACCATAATAGTAGTCATTTATTAATGAATAATCAACAGAGAAAGATACAACCAAAGTTCTGACGTTGAACCTCTCCTCTGGTTGGGCGAGCAGCTATGTATGTCTTGCAATAGACCTTCTCTCTCTCAGACTTCCGGCAGCATAACCTCCCTATGCTTCAAGACTCTTACTATCACTCAAGACAAGCGTTATCATAACTAGAATTACTCAAAAACTAGCTTGTCAAATTCATGAGGACAGACTTTTATAGATGGAGAAGGGAGGAAGATACAATGCATTAGGACACCTCATTATGGATTGGCATTATCTCCAAAAAGCCGCTGTGGATAGATGTCAAGGATAGATGATGACTCTCGACATCTAGAAGATGAGATTTATCCTCAAAAGACTTCATGACTTGAAGGGAAAAAACATCTAGGCGCGCGTTTGTCAAAAATGTTTACCAAACTTGGTTGGCGCGGGTGTTGTTCTAGGACAGAGCGCCAATAGTCGCACCCTCTTTTGAGGATCTCATTGATTGGCGCGGGTAGTACATTGTGGACCCGCGCTAATGGAAAAAGGGCAGTTTTCAGGGATATTTTGCAGGAGGTGTCTTCAGGGAACATGAAGTACATACTTAGGGGAACATAATGCAAGTGTTTTTTGGTTATGTCACTACTCACAGGTCCCGGAATGAGTCCTACAAAGTACGGGGAAGGGGTAATAGGGACGGTGACCAATGGTGACAAATTACTGTGTAACACCCGCTGTTAGAACAAACTCGCCCAGACTGGATCATCGCGGGTGCATAACTGCACTGGAGTGCTGACATCACTACTGAATAATGAAGAAAGTCATGTCAGCGCGATCAAATATAAGCAACAATCGCGCTGTCTAATGAAATTCGACCATCGCGGGAATCACGAGTACTTCCGCGCTGGCAGCACGTGCGGTCTGTTTTGGAGCGCTCATCAACGTGTTTATTTTTACAACATTCGTGATGATGGAAAAACTTTGGCAAAGTGGGTCATTTGGCAACATTAGAGAGCATGAGCATGGATGATTTGGACTCATGACACAGTAGGAAGACTAGCATGAAGGCAGTGACAAATTACTGTGTAATAGACTCCCCCTAAAGCATGAAGCCCGAGAGAGTGGAAGGGGTGAAATGCTTTATGAAACTAACTGAACTGGAACACCACCGGGAAGAACCTACACGCAAGTACAACTGATATCTCTGATAATCAATTACATGTAGTCTAGGCATGGGAGCAACCATCCATGAAGACTCAGGTATGGGCACAACCATCCATCAATGAGTCATGTAATGATCATAATAATCCACAAAATCGCAACCTGGATCTCAATAGACAAAATCCAAGGTCTTGCACTCCATCTCGACCCGAACAAAATACAAGTTCAAGCATGTGAATATAGGAGTTGAAGTCGAACATGCAAGAACATCGTCTGATTACCAGTCAATGATGAAAACTGTTAACAGACGCAAGAGGTACCACCAATAATGACAATGGTCCTCAAGGTACTATAGGTACAATCTACGGCATGCGAATGAGTGAGCTGGCGTTGAGCACCCACAGAATCATTCGATCGGAGGCTAATGATGAAAACCTCGCGTCGAACACGAAGAACCTGCCATTGAGGCATGCAGGCTCCAAGGCACCTGAAGGGATTCTCTAGGTCAGCTTCTTGGATAATGAGCTGAAGTCGACAGGAAGTGACCTTGATCGAAGGTGGGCCATAATGTTTCCCACATCATCGACACGAGACAGAGAAGGATAAGATATTTTGCATGAGGTATCAGAGGGAGGTTGAGTATTCTTGCAGAGGTCAACTTCTCTTGAACATATCGGCGGCACAACAGTGGACTTGGCAGTATTTCACATTAAATGATCAGGGGTCATGGTGACAAGGCAATGAGCGGATGAGAGGTCAAACAGGATAACCCAAACCCACAGAGGCAAGCGTAAAAAAAAGATGAGATGTTCCCACCTAGACACGAATGCAGACAAGTGCCATGTTCAAGAGCGACATACTGCCGACACGACAATGATTGTGGTTCCATTTTCCCCACCATTGCTGGTGAGTAACCCGGTTATTTTTTGATGAAAAGATTGATGGGGATAGCATATGCTTGAAAGGCGTCATTTTGACAGAATCCGATGTCATTAAGTTTTAACGAGTCTGACAAAGGAAGAACTCGGCGTCTTTTCCTGTTTAGAGAGTCTGAAAAGACAGCATAAAAGTGAACTACAGGGGGGTCCTTTTTCGTAAAGTTATGTCTCTTGAGCGCGAAAAAGTATAAAAAAATGCCCGAAAGAACCGCCCGACCAGTATGATCGAGGAGTACTTTTCGTAAGTAGTGACTTCGACTCGAAAAAGTAGAAAAGCGGTCAGAAGCATGTCGTTTTGTAGCTAATAACGAATTCGAAATGACAAAAATCCGTCGATCTTTTTAAATTTAAACGGTCGAAAAAAGAGCTTAAAGGCGACCGCCTCTCGCTTCTTTTAACGAGTTGAGAGGGAGACTCTGCTATATTTTCTTGTTTCACATCAAAAAAGAGCTTAAAGACGATGTTTTGGGACCAAGTGCACATAGAACTGTCGTAATTCCACCAGCTAAGATCCTGCACAAGGAACACCGCACACGTAAACCCGTTCGAGATAATATAGACAATGTTCATAAAAACATATTAAAACTATATCGGAACCAAGCATATGGTAAAAACCATCATAAAAGCCCATATTTATGAAAAATAATGTTTAATTTTTTAAAAATTACCATAAATAGGGGGGGAGTGTAAACAAATTTTTTACCATTGTTACCATTGGAGCTTTGTGGAGCGACTTGGAGCTTTGAGGTTGACGAGCGAAATTCCACCTCATACGTGCATCATTCATCCTGAAGTCAGTTCCAGGTAGATACATCTTGCCTTACACTCCATTTTGAAGTCTTTTTTCTGCATTTTAACGGTGGGAAGTGGTTTCTTGAGCGGATTTTTTGAAACGCATTCCGCTCTCGGTCAGCGCGGATTTCCCTATCGGGTCCGTGCTGACCGAAAAAAACTTCCACAAGCCACTCCCAGATCAGTGTGGAAGAGTGATGTACTTTCGCGCTAACCCAGAAAAAATATCAAAGGCGCCCATTATCAGCACTACTGTTTTAAAAATAGTCGCGCTAACGTCGCGCAACAAGTTTTCTGATAAAATTAACGTGTGAAACTTTGTAAGCAGGGCTCTAATGAAATTTTTGATTATGCAGGGTATAATGGCATTCGTTTGGTAGGAACACGCTCACGATAACGAGGACATAGTGGCTTTTTCTGATGCTGGGTGCCGAAATGCATTGCGGGGGTGCGGGTTGCTTAAATTTTTCTTAACTCCACGTTTGCGGGCACAGCCTGACCTTCTGGAACTGTTGATCAGGGCCTGGAATCCCACTGATGGGAAGTTCATGATCCGAGATCGAGACATTGAGTTTTATTACACAGACATCTATCTTTTGACCGGGTTGTCTCGTCGAGGTGAGATGCCTATTCTAGAGGGGCAGCGACCCGGTGGTGATACTCTAGATATTCTGATGGTTCAGGTGTGTCCACGAGCATGCAAGTCGTGGAGCAGAAAGATAACAATTCCTACGGTGGAGGACATCATCCTTTGAACTATGCTCTTCATGGTGACATGGGCAGCGAGCTCCCGGGCCCAACACGAGGCCTCGAAGACCCATCTCCGACTGGCTCTCGAATGCTTGAATCCTACCATATTTAACTGGGCAGGGGCAGTAGCGGCAAACATGAAGAGACAACTGACCAACTGTCGTCGATGTGAGTCGAAGCAGTTTGGATATGGATCGGTCTTACTCCTGCTCATGCTAGAGCGGGTGCTGGCATTGCAACTACAGGATATGATCTTGGACCCACCTAGGCCTCGTGAGATGAGGGCCACGCGATGGGGCCATGTCATGCCACGAGGAGGTGGTAGTCGACCAGTGGCATGGGGGGCATACTTCCGAGAGTGGTTGGAGAGGAAAACCATCTTTGTGGAGGACTGGCCGTATGCCAGCCTAGACTTTCGTGGAGACCCAGACATGCCGCTGCCTGCTGGAGAGCAGTGGGATGACGGTGGTAAGACACTTGATCTCATTTTTTTATTTTTTTATTTTTGTGATGTTTTTTATTTTTTCATGTACATGTCCTAATGACGAACGCTATGGTATGCAGATGTAGGACCGGTGAGACCCCTCGGCTTGGCCCCAGAGGCGCAGAGGGACGCGCAGGGCATTGGAGCCGTAGCCCTGGCTCTTCCGGGAGATGACGCGATGGAGACCGTGAAACAGAACCTCGAGGGCTTGCTGACAGGGATTCCAGATTACCAGGGGATAGAGGAGGTCCCCATAGTGTCTCAGATCCTAGTGTGAGTAGAACCTAGGATGCACCGCCTTTTGAGGCGGGTGGCACGAGCGGCTGTGCAGTATAGGGAGCACAACCCGCCACAGTAGATATCTAGGTCTTTATTTCCTACTGGTGATTTTTTGAGAGACATGTGTCTCAGATGTACAGAGAACATAGGCCCTATTTAGACATGTACACTTATTTTTGAGCGCCTTGGTGCGCCACAGGATATATATATATATATATATATACATATTCCTATGGTTTATTATTGTTCTTTTATGTGCTTGCTTGTATGATGTTTCGATTATATGTTACGCAAATGTCTATCTAATACATGATTAGCCAATGCATTAGATAATGTGTTTAATCGTCGTGGAATATGCTAATATGTAATGAAATCAAAATTCCTCTCTAACAATTTAACACGTAAATACAACCTGAAAATGTGATGGTCTCTAACGGAATATCACCCATTGAGCTGATGGACGACAAGTTGAGAGTCCAGGTTAATAACCAATGTACGAATAATGAGATTAATTGCCTCGGCCAATAATTCAATCACAACACTATATTCAGCGACATTGTTTGTGGTACAGCCCAAACACACACCTTGAATATCTATCAACTCACCGTGAGGATCGTAGATCACCCACGCCGCAGAAGACAACTTGCGAGTGCTGCGACAGGCACCGTCAGCGAAACCAACTGTAGAGCTGTAACAAAGGTCTCTTTCACCTCTAGTTATCCCACATTAACAAGTCAATCTGGGAACGTTTTTTTATTGCAAAGAGTATCTCATTCCGAGGCTATTCGTCAGAGTAAAGCTTAGTAGTACAGTGTTTAGAAAATACAAGAGTAAACGGATGCTAAACTATGACTAAATTACTTCAAGAGGATAAAATCACACAAGGCAGCTCATCAGTCAAGGGTGCGGAAACAATAACCCATCCCTCTAGAAACTGATGGAAAGGAAATTAGAGCATGGACCATAGGTCTGGGAGCTAGGCAGCGACTACTGAGGCTCACTACAGCCTTAGACCTTCTCTCACACCAAAGTAGCAAATGCAAGTAAATGGAACGGCAGAAAGTAAAATGGAACAGCAAATAGGAAATGGAACATCAAGTCTAAAATGGAACATCAGTAAATGGAACAACAATCAAATAAACTAAGTCTCGCGAGTCAGGACCAAACTTGCTCTATTGAACCAAACTCACATTCTGCAATAAAATAACAATCTTCTCTCTTAAGGCAAATTGGATGGAATGTACTTTATGGAACAACACTCATAGATGAATTATGGAACAACAGTAATCGATCATATATACACACAACACGCCAATATAGTAATCTGATGATTAAGGAGAATACGACTATGTTTCCAAATAGAATAACATTACTTTTGGATTCCAATAATCGGGATTTCAAATGAATCAATAACAGTAATATTCAATACAAACGCTCTGTAACTGAAATAGCTGGTTTAGACTAATAACATGCAATCAACTCTGAAAAGATTCACTCATATAATGCAGAGTCACTACATGAATTTCCTAAAGGAACCATTAATGAATTAATCGTAGCAGAGCATGGAATAGCACATGAAAAGCATATCAGATTACCGAGCAATAAAGATAAGCAAACCACGCAGAAATCAAGTTATAATGATACAAAAGCAAGTGTCCTTCGGAGCCGGGCCCTTAGCTTCCAATGGTACACCGCCTTAAATTACTCCAGACGCAAAGATGAAATAAACACCAAGTCTTTTATATTAACGCATCAACAAACATACAGTAAACCAGGTCTCAGTGAGACTCAATGATCAAAGTTTAGTCTGAAACTAAAAGTTACATAAAAAGTCCCTTTGCTTAACGATGTTGTTACTTTTTATAAAAGTAACGGCGGAGATATCTAGGTAACAAAAATAAGTAAAACAGCGATCCCTCAGGATCAAAGATCCTGAGGGATTCGCCAAGCTGTTAATCCTTTACTTTTCTTTCCCTTTTCTGCCGAACTGGTATCCATTCTTCCTTTCCTGGGTCGTTCTGCTTCGATCTGTTTGATCTCGTTTGCATCCGGTTCCCTTCTAGAGGGACAACAGTTATTCCTCCTTTGTCTTTCCCTTTTGAATGGCAGCTCTTCGTTTCCACCTTTCCCTGCATGGAAAAATGACAATTATCAGCGATTAAGCTTTCCATACTAATTCTCACACGTTTTATTAGAATTCTTTATTTCTTTCAGTTCATGATGCAGAAAAGGTTACAATTGTTACTGAAAAGTCACTAAACTGTTTGTCAAAAACATACCTTTCAAGTGCTCCACACCCCCCTGCTTACCCTGTTTCATGCCCTCATGAAAACATTATAGTTGACATGCAAGGCGGTAAGAGAATAGGCTAGAGAGGGAACCTTGTGTGGAGGCCTACAACCGTGATGAGCAACTAGATCATCAAAGAACTGATTTGTTTGACCTTCAGGCATTTCATACAAGGTCTGATATCCGAGTGCAGGGTGCCAAATGATTGGACTACGAAATCGATACCCTAACCAAGATGGCCCTGCTTGCAAAATACGCTCGCCATAAAGGTTCAATCGGCTGGCAGCCAGCTCAAAATTTTCGTATTTGAACGGTTCCCTGAGCTGGATGTTTGGGTTACAAATCTGGTATCAGAATTTTGCAGCATCGATGGCGAGGTCTTTAATAGTCAGAAAATATTCCAGACTGTGTCGGATTAGGTCCTTGTGCATGGGTCCTAATGTCTCCATAACACCCGGGGTTCTCATAAGGTTCCTATGTGCTCTCCATAACAGCACTGGGTCTCTAGGCTCAGCTCTCACCCATAAGTCTAGGCTATTCTCCTGTCTCTGAAAAGAGTTATAAGCTCTGAGCCATTTCAGCTGATTAACCCCGAATGAAACGAAGTCTTGCAATTGTATGTCCCCAACAAAAGGGCTAGGATTTAAGTCAGTTTCCTGGTCTAGCACGAGGTTATGCAAGTAAAATTCACACAATAATCTTTGAACCTTAATTCCATAATGCTTGCAACAATCTATGAAATCATTAACAGTATTGATTTGTATAGGGGCACCCGCCCTAACAGCTTTTATCTTTAATCGTAAATATCGTTCAAGCAAAAATAAATCATAGTTTTTAGCGGGGTCCCTACAGGTCAGAATGTCATTATACAAAGAACACACAGTGTCCATCTGCCTAACAACAATATCTAATCGACGAGTTACCTTGGCAAACTTTTCTTGCTCCTTTTGCCATCCTTCAAAGGCCTGGCTCTTGGACTGACTAATATCCCAAAATTGCTGTTGTATCTCTTCATATTTCTCCCGGGGGACTGTTTGTTCTCTCAGTTGTTCAGCTTCTTGCTGAGCTTGCTTCATCATCTTGTGCAAGGTTCTTGTTTTCGGATCCTTTTTCCATAGAGCCGTAGAGGCTGGGAGTTTTACCTGAACCTTTTTTTTATGCTGTTTGGAGTTCAGAACCCGAATTACCCCTGAGGGTGGTGCCTCTGTTTGGATCTCCTTATTCTCCTTTTCTTTCTTAACACGAATGAAAGGGTGTTGTGGTCCCCCTGTTAATGGAACATCATCCTGTTCCTCTGCCTCAATTGGAACGACAGTCTGTTCTTCAGTGTCAATTGGAACATCAGTCTGTTCTTCAACGTCATTTGGAACAGCAGTCTGTTCTTCAATGTCATTTGGAACAACAGTCTGTTCTTCAATGTCATTTGGAACGGCAGTAGGTCTTCCAGCAGGGTTTTGACCAACAGGGCGGCTATAAGTCCTTCGTCTTCTTGTCCTATGGAATTTTGCTACAGTGGCCCTTTTTCTTTTCCTTGTGGTCCTTTGTATCCTCAGGTTGGCTTTGAGAATCCGAATTTGCTGTCGGAGTTGGGCTATAGTGTTCAGCAATCTCTACTGTTTCCTCCTTAATTTCTTGATTTCTATTGCCTCAGCAGAGGGTTCATGACTGGCCCTTAAATCTGCTCCTACTCCGTCTAGAATTTCTTTTGGTGTCTTGGGAACAGATTGTTCCCGATTGGTGTCTCTTATCTCCTCATCATAAACAGGCAGGGTTTCTTCTCCTGCCTTTTCTGCATGTGATTTCTCAGGTATGTCTTCCTTCGAAGGTCCGTCAGGGAGGCCTGCTGGGTTGGAGGGTTGGCCATACTCCCCCATATTGGCCAGGATTTCGGCCAATTCGTCTTCACCCACAGGGTCCCGCGGCGGGCTTCCCTCCGGCTATACTACTTCCTCCTCTTGATTGGCCTGCTCAGTGACTGCCTTGGAATGTTCAGCTTCTGTTTCTGTTTCAGAGTGCTCGTCTCCCTCCTCGACTCCTTCTCCAGTTTGCTCAGCCTTGCCCCCAAATTGTTCAGCATTTTCTTCGGAAGGTCCTCCTTCTGGTTCTGGAGGTTCGTCCGTAATCTCGATTGGCTGGTTGGTGCTCTCCTGGATCTTTTCCAGCCTCCCTCGTATCCGGGCTAGCCAGGCTGATTTTCTTGGTTTCTCAGGTTGTTCAGGTGTACTAGCAACAGGTGTTTCTGCTACCAATTTTCTGCATTTTTCTGGTCATTCCAGTGTACTTGAAGAATGTTTTCATTTTGGAGCAACATTTTTCTGCTGCCAATTCTCTACGTTTTTCTGATCGTTCTGGTGTGCTAGAGGAATGTTTAGGTTTTGGGGATGGTGCAGCCAATCCCCCCTCGATCATTGCAATGAGCTCCTCCCAGATGCTCTGTTGTTGAGTGAGACTATGGCTCACTATTAATCGAATCAATCCATGGTGGCTAACAACTGTTTCTACTTGCTGTGCCTTTTTCAGGCTTCGGGCCACATCATGCAATAATGAATTTAAAAGTGCAGGCAGATTTACATAACATTTTTCTTTCAAAACAGCTAAGAGTTTAAGATGACGTGGTCTTACCACGTCTTTCCTTCCTTCACAAGTGATGTAGCTCTGCACTATCTTTGTTAATTCGGTCCAGGGTTCTCCTAACGTTGCTGGTTTTAGCGCTTGAAATTTCACCTCAGGCTGAGAAAGGTAAACCTCAAGGCAACATCAAACCACTTAGCCTCGTAGCTAGCCCTACGGGGCTGGAGAGGGCTCTCTCCGGTCAATCTCAGTAAAGATCTTCAATGGGTGAGATGACCAATAGGGTAACACTGATTTTAGGCTAGTAAACTGATCAAAAGGGTTGATTTGGGGTTTTGAGGGTTTTTGGTGGCAAATTGAGGGGATGGCAATTTTGGGTGCGGGGATTGGACACAGTTTCTGCAGGGGGGTATTTGGGGCGAGATAGGAGGCAGTATTGATGCCTTAGATTAAGGTGAATGGATGAGAAAGACAGGTGAGGAGCTAAGGAGAGCAAACAATAACTTTGAATTCTCCTTAAACAGTAGAAAACATTGAAATTAAACAAACTTAAAAGCAGAGCATGACAGTCATGAATTCTACTTTAACACTTCATTTGTTTAATGTGCAGAAGGAAAGGAAAGGAAATGATTCACATAACACACTTACAAGTACATAGAGAAACACACCATCAATACATGTAACCACAAGAATCCCAAAAAGGACTGCAAAACCCTGGTCCTCCTTAGCCAAAAATTGCAGAGATACAGTGAATAATACAATGATAGCTTCTCCCTCAAGAGTCCAACCATGAAAATGAGCAAGAAAGTAAATAATATAGATGATCTAACCTCTTTCCCTGCCTCCATGGGTCGAGCTCACTATCCTAGGAGCTGTTTCAACCACTTCTAAACTAAGCACTACAAACTAGGCAGTCAAAACAACTTGCCTCTATAAGCTAGGAAACCAATTCATTCATTTAATTTTCACCTTTTTCATGAATGAATCTTCTAGAAGAGGTACATAAGAGTAAAAGTGTCATAAAAGTACATTAATTACATCAAATAGCCTAATAATACACCCCAAAAAGTCAAACAGGGTCAAACTGCGTTTTTCTGAGCTGTACACTGAAATCTGGAGAAGTTTGCCTGACGGGTCGCGCGCCTCTGCCTGACGGGTCGCGCGCTTTTTGGACCACATTTGGGGCACTTCCAGGTGGCCAAATTGAGCAAGAGTAGGGTTGTTGGAAAGGTATGTGAGTTTACTTTCCAACCCAACTGGAATTTCTGAATTTGGTGGTCATTTGCCCCTCCAAAATTGCAATCTCCCAAGACTACTTTCTGCAACTCAAAAATGTGGCAAAAAGTCAATTTTTGCTTGTTTTTTGACTTTCTGGAGGCCCAAAACTTCATAAAATCTCAAGTCCATTGATGAGAATATGTAACTTCTCATGAAAAATCTGGAAATGCTGAGTTTTTGCAAAATGGAGTTGCCATGATGTAGGGTCGCGCGGGGGGTGAGACCCGTTAATGGGGAAAAACCTGTAAATTGCCTGAAAAACCAAAATTTACCCAAAGTGCTGTGGCTAGGCTATTTAGTGCCTTGGTCCTTCAGTGAAGCCTCGGCCAAGATATGAAGGGGATTAGGCCTCTTTCTCCTTTTTTGTGCCTTGGCCAACCGCCTTTGGAACATCTTCATTTTTTCCTTGCACACGTGCATTCTTGCCCAATAATGGTTCTTCATGTTCCTCAGCAATTTCTTCTCTTGGTTGGCCCTAGCCAACAGCCTCTCCAAGTGTGCATTTACCTGGATGAGCATGGGCTCTCGCTCAGCGGGCAATAGATCACCGGGTCTTCTCTGATTCAAATTGCGGTCACTACGAATCCTCCACACCTCATCAAGAGCTTGTTCATCCTCCAACTGTTTGTTGCGCTGCTCCAGGTATGTGATGGTCCATTGTGCCCCCTCTAATCTCCTCTGCAAGGCATCATTTTCAGCTCTGAGGTGCTGAATGATCTCCTTTGCCTCTCGGCTAGGAGAACTGACATCAAGATCAATAAGCTCTATATCCGGAACACCTGATGGTCCCTCATCAATCTTGGGCTGTTTGCCCCTCCCTGGTACCTGTGCTGCTGAAGAAAGCGAGGCCCCTTCCACCTGATGTGGAGATAACACTCGCTGGGCCGATGAAGAAGGCGAGACCCCTTCCACATGCTGTGGAGAAAGTACTCGCCGAGCTGCTGCAAATAAGGCCCTCTGGCCTCTCTGATAAGTAACCAAAGGTGAGGAGCTAACATGTCTAGTGACGGGGATGTCATGCTGCTGTGATGGTCCTCCCTCCTCATGAATAACCTCAGGATGTGGCGGTGATGGTGCTGTGAAAAACTCACGAGAGATGAACTCCTCCCATGAGATGCCCTACTGAGCCAACTGATGTAATACCATTAGCTGAATCAAACCATAATGGTAAAGGCTCCTGTACTGCTGTGTCGGGCTCTTCCTCTGCATCATGGACACCATCTTCTCAATGTTCTGATAGAAGAAAACGGGGATGTTCATCATCTGTACCCGGGTGAAGTGCATCAAGAGGCGAATATGGTATGAATATACCTGTGAAAATCTACCCTCACAGGTAAAATAGTGCATGATGAGCCTCATCATGGGAGCATACTCACTCCTGAGAAATCTGAAGGGAAACACACCTGTCAAGTGTCTCATGAGTGCTGGTCTAACAAAAGGCTCAAAATGAACACTGTCCAACACCTTGCACTTATTCCATACCTCTCCGACATTAGGTATCCCTGTGGCCTGTGAAATCACCTCGGGTGTCAATGTAAAGTCCACCCCAACAAGGTTGACATGTCCATCATGCAAGTGTAAAACAAACAGGCGAGCCAACTCTCTGTGGTGCTGAATCCGAGAGATCCTCTCACAAAACTCATAGCAAGACATGTACTGGAAACATGAGACTACCATAGGACAAGCTTGTAAATCTGTCAAAGAGGTGGGCTCCTCTCGCCTATGATGACCACCCTTTCCACCCTTATGTGGCCTCCTCTGTACCTCAATCTCTGAAGCTGATGCCTGGTCATCACTCTGCTCATAGGTTTCGGTTTCTGACATTGTTTAAGGAGCAGAGTGGCCAAAATGTACTGTTGTTTCTGCCTTGTAAAATGCTGATTTATATGCTGTTTCAAGGGGACAAGGAAGACGGGGGAAATGTTAATGGAGGGACACTTTTAAAGGGAAAATGGGAATAAATATATATAACAGGGATTCAAGGGAAAAAACATTGCAAAAATCATGGCATATGCATCATTATATACATTGTTTACATGGGTAATGAGAGGTAGGGTTAGGACTTAATTTTTCATTTTTTAGGGAAGAGGGGTAGGGTTTGGATTTTTCTTTACAAATTTAAAAGGGAAATTTATATAGAAAGATAAGGAAAATGACATGGGAAATGGGGAAAATGATTACAAGGGGAATACCTTTCAAACAGCATAAAACCCTAGGCAAATTTTATAAATTTAAAAAGCAGCAACATGGAGCTTTTCTCTTGCACATGGAGATCGTTTAAAAATGCCATTAAGATTCCCATTGACCATAACAAACAACCATTCTTATGTTGGAGGGCCTAGCTCGGCAATTTGGCGATTTCGGAGGGTCCTTAGATAAATTTGCAGTTGGTTTGGTAAAGAGGGTGCTGACGGGTCGCGCAGCTCACCCAACATTTCACGCGCCACTGACGGGTCGCGCCCGTTGAAAAATTACACTGCCGGAACACTGCTGACGGGTCGCGTGCCTCTGACGGGTCGTGCACCTGGTCTGACGGGTCACGCGCCTGTCCAGCTCCCAAATTTTCTCAAACTTTCACTCAATCGCTCTTGCAAACAACTTGGATGCACAATGAGGGTCGATGGAGGGAGATTGGGCCTTTATAGCTTTGATTTGAAATAATTTCATGCTCAAACCCACTTTGTAATGTTTCTCTTTGACACTTTATAAAATTGACCATTTTGGTTTCCTTTATCCTGAAATTGACTCATTTAATGCTTTTGATTGATATTTTTTTGCAGGGACATCATCTAAGGGATCTTGGCAAGGGAGCCAGGGTTTCATACTGCCTTTGGAAGCTTTTTGAAATTTCATCACTTTTTACAAAAATTTGAAAAATGACCTTGGCTTTAAAAACAGAGTTTTTAAATTCAAGGTAAAGATTAACTGTACAAGATTGAAATTTGCGAAGAAACACCTTTGAAATCATCCCTCTGGCTTGCTGGGCACTTATTGACCTTCAGAGACATGACCTTGTAGACAAACTTGACCAAAACCCTAGACCTAGGAATTTGACCTCAAGACAAGACAAGACAAGTTTGAAAGTGACTAAAGACTGAAATGACCTGATCCAGCAATGCCAAGAGGGGGACAAAGACACCAGCTCCTCCATCAGGGTTATGGCATGCCTAATGGGATGCAAAAATTGACACTGATGAGACACCTACTTATGCAAATGCAAAGAGATTTGATCGCTGATGGAGGGCGACAAGACCGACTCTAACATTGGCTCCAATGGGGATGGTAGCTCCTTGGAGGTACCAAGAACCTTAGACCTCTGGGAGAGCAGACCAGTGCCTTATCATCATTGGGCAATGGAGTCAATATTTATACATGTGACCCAAAGTTGGACAACTTTATTGACTTTGACAATTGACTGAAATTTAAATTATCTTTGACACAAACCGACTCACTTTATGCAGAAAAAAGACTGATTAAAACAACTTGAAAAACTCACACCAACTAATCACCATCTTTAGAAATATAGCCTTCACCACGGGCCCCAGACTAAAGATGGAAGATCAGTTCACACTTGCTGCAGAATGAAAGTAAAATGGTAATTACAATGAGAGTGATTAGAGTAGAAAATGCTCAAGCATGATACCTTTTGAGCAGCCAGCCATTCACCGACCCACCGAGACATTCATCACCGTTCATTTCTTTGAGAAGAAAAGCATTTGGACCACGGTATGCTGCAATTTTGTAGGGACCTTTCCACAAGTTGTCGAATTTTCCATGTTTCCCTTTGTCTTCGTTTCGGGCATCCCATCTCAAAACAACATCATCTATCTGAAAATCATCCGGTTTGGCCTTTTTGTCATAGATTTTCTTTATGCGCTCCTGTAACTTAAGAGAATTTTGAAGAACCTCCTCTCGTGTCTGCTGTAAATGAATCATTTGACTAATCCGCCGTTGCATAGGATCCTCCTCGCCACCAGCCTCTTGAAGCAACTTTGCCACTGGAACACTAAGTGAAGTAGGAAAGTCTACATCTATCCCGTAAACCAGTTCAAAGGGTGACATACCAATTGACTTCTTTTGACTTACCCGATCAGCCCATAATGCATTTACTAACTTTTTGTGCCAGCTCTTCTTATTTATTTCCAGCAATTTCTTTATGATGTTCACTAGAGATTTGTTCGAAGATTCGGCTAGCCCATTACCTTGTGGATAGTATGCGGTCGAATGCCCCAAGCTGATGTTATATTTGTAGCAAAAATCAACCCTTTTCTTCGACTTAAAGGCTGCTGCATTATCTGTAATCAACTTATGTGGACAGCCGAAACGTGACAATATGTTATTTTCAAGAAAAGAAATAATTACTGAATCCGTGGCCTGCCGGGTGGGAATGGCTTCAATCCATTTCGTGAAGTAATCTGTTGCGGTCAAGATCCATCGATGCTGCCCGAAAGATGCTGGATGGATTTTGCCAATAAAATCCAAGCCCCATTGCTGAAATGGTGCGCTGATTTCAATGGGCTTGAGGGGTAACGGCTGTAACTTCTGCTTTCCTTGAAAAATTTGACATTCATGACAACTCTTAACTGCTTTATAGACATCAGAAAATAAAGAAGGCCAATAGAAACCAGCTCTTAAGATCTTATTTTCCGTGGTCTTCCAAAACAAGTGACCCCCATAGTCACCTTTATGAAAATCCTCAACAGCTGTCTTAGCTTCTTCTTCAACTAAACAATTCAGCAATATACCACCGGGGTCTTTCCAATAAAGTGCAGATTTGATAATGCAAAATTTAGCAGCCTTTAACTTCAATGTTCTAGCTTTGTTTCTAGGCATCCCAGGGGGTGAAGACAAATTTTGAAGCACATATACTATATCAGCATACCAAGGAGAGGAAACAAAAATATCTGATACCTCTAGAGCTGAATTCTCTTCGTCTTCATCGGATAAGGCAGCAATCAAATTGATGTCAAGGCCATGAAGATTTGTTTCAGCCATCAACTTAGCAAGACCTTAACCTTTAATCAACTTGGTAGGCTTAATTTCTACATCATACTCTAATAGTGCAGCAATCCACTTACCCCTTCTTCCTTCCGGTTCCATTTGTACTAAAACATCCTTAACAGCTGCATTGGGAACATATGCCAAAATATGAGAATTCAGTATGTACA
This sequence comes from Pinus tabuliformis, assembly GCA_031772625.1. NCBI lineage: Eukaryota > Viridiplantae > Streptophyta > Pinopsida > Pinales > Pinaceae > Pinus > Pinus tabuliformis. Next base: position 1,686,225,179 of record CM062820.1, read on the forward strand.
CCCGGAAATCTTTCAAAGCTTTTACCAATGCCAATGCTTGCTTTTCAATGATATTATAATTCAGCGCTCCGTCCCTTATGATGCGGCTGAAAAAAGCTATGGGCTTCTCAACTCCCTCTCTCTTTTGCATCAACACGGCTGCCAACGTATGCTCAGAAGCAAATGAAAATAAAATAAAATCTTGTGTGTAATCCGGGCTGATCAAAGTTGGGGCTGAAGATAAGATTAATTTTACCAAGTTGAAAGACTTTACCGCCTCTTCGGTCCATTTGAGCTCGCTGTCCTTCTTGAGCATGTTGGTTATCTCTCTAAGATGTTCGGCAAGATTGGGAATAAAGTAACGCAGAAAATTCAATTTGCCATTGAAGGACTGAATTTCTTTTTTGCTTCGGGGCTGCTCTAACTGCTGAATTGCTTCCACCCGTGCAGGATCTATACGAATGCCATCTTTAGAAATAATATGGCCCAACAGCTTGCCTTCGCTCATAGCAAAAAGGCTCTTCTTCGGATTCAACGAGATACCATACTTTCTGCACTTTTGAAACACCTTAGTCAAATGAAACAAATGCTCTTCATCAGATTTAGAAAACACGGTCAGATCATCAAGATAAACAACCAAAAAGACATCTTTCTCATTAGCAAAGGCCATATCCATTTCCCGTTGAAATGTGGCACCCGCGTTCTTCAATCCAAACGACATCTTGGCATAATGAAATGTACCCCATGGAGTAGTGAATGCTGTTTTGTCTCGGTCATCTTCATGTACCAAAATCTGATTATACCCAGAATAACCATCAAGCAATGACATCCTTGGTGCCCCAACTACCCGCTGCAATATATGATCCATTTTGGGAAGCGGATAATTGTCCTTTAATGACACCTTGTTCAGATTTCTGAAGTCTATACACAAGCGAATCTCACCGGTCTTCTTTCTCACGGGCACCAAGTTAGAAATCCAATCAGAAAATCGTATTGGCACTATGATTCCAGACTTATATAACCTGTTGACTTCCTTCTCGATCAATGGGAGCAACTTAGGATTAATTCTTCTCAACTTTTGTCGGAAAGGCTTTTGATTTGGCTTTATGGGAATGGTATGCTGAATGATACTTGTGTCATAAGTTTTCAAATCTGAATAGTCCCATGCAAAAACATTAGAAAACGAAGACAACAATTTGATATATTCTTTCTTTACCTTTGGCGACAATGCTTTTGAGAGTTTCACCATCTTTGGATTTTCGGCTGTCCCGAGATTCACATCTTCGACACCTTCTTCCGTTGGCCTCAAAGTTGGTTTGCGGGCCACATCATCTTGATCGAATAATTCTTCTAAAGAAATTAATCCTTTAGGAATGTAATTGTCCTTGAGCTGCAACACATCCATCTGATTTACTCCTTCAGCTTCCGTGTCTATTGAGATGTCTTCGAATTTACGCTCAATTTGCAGAAAATCTTTGATTTCTTCGTCATCTTGGAAAACTTGCCAACACCTTTGATTATTTGGAACTGTAGGACGATGCTTCACATATATTTCAAACTTATTGCTGGAATTCATGGGAATTTTCAGATTACTCGCTGCCTTTGCCAATGCATCCACAACACCATTTTGAATCCGGGGCACACACGTCAAAGTATGTTCTGAAAACAATTTTAAGATATCTAGGATAGCATTCCGATATGCTCGCATACGAGGATGTTTGGCCTGAAATTCACCTTTCACTTGCTTAATAACCAACTCGAAGTTGCCATATACCACTATCTTCTTTTCCTTCAACTTCCGAAGGATTTTATGACCAGCAATAAGAGCCTCGTATTCCGCCTCATTATTTGAACAATCAAATGCCAATTTATATGAACATACCCGTACCTTGCTTGGAACTTGGTTTTGAACTGAAAATGGGCTTCGAATCCACACACCTATACCAGCACCATCGCTGCCCACCGCACCATCAAAATCCATGGTCCAAAGACCATCCTCATCATCTTCTAAGTGCTGAAAATGTGATGTCGATGCATTCTCTGTTTGCTGCCCATTTATTTCAGCTGTTGGCTTTATGACAGCAGACCTTTCTTCACTTTCCTTTCTCAAAACTTCTTTGAAATTTTCTGAAATGTTTGGTATATCTTCTGCTTGAACTAACTGACTATCTATCTCATTGAAATTATCCGCAAACAAAACAAAAGATTCTAAATCTGTTTGTACATAATTTACAGGATGATTGACGGGCTTTTCCTTACTAGTGATCATGTATTTCATTTTTTGCTCCCGATATAACTTCCTCATCTGACCAAAGACCGGAATTGTAGCATAGGAAAAATCGAGCTGAAGTGTACCTTTGAGCTTGGCTCCCCATGACCTCGAAAGCAACATGCCAAATCGTGGAGGAATACCCGCCACCACCATGTCCATCAAAACATTCTTTGCTGGGATTTGATCTAGATTCACCACCAAGTCCTTGATCAAACCAATACATTTCACCCGGCTGGAATCAAACGAATACAAATCATGATACCTCCTGGTGATGTCAAGTCCCAGCTTCTCCATAATCGCTTTGGGCATCAAATTATGTGAAGCTCCCGAATCAAACATGGCATTGTGTAGCACGTACTCGTGCAGTCGCAAACTGATTTAAAACGGAGGAACATCACTCTCGGGAGACTCACCATCTAAAGCAGGCCCAAAAATCAGCTCAGGCCGATCATCTTCTACATTCACCGTGTCTAGCATTGGATCGAAATTCAACATTTTGGAAATCTGACCTCGGTAAGTGTTGTTCTTCATGATTTCCGTCAAGGGAATAGACACCTTCAACTTTGCAATCTCATTCTCCAAACTGAAAGCTGAAATCTTCTCACCTTCTTTAGCCGGATTGTCGCTTTTTTCACCTCTATCTCTTGGTGCGTTTGATGGCTGATCTATCTTGGCTGCTGATGGTGATTGACTTGCCGAAGGACCAACTATGTCTTTTCCTGCTGTGTGTGGGGGAGCCGAATCATTCTTTGCTGATGTATCTTTCCTTTTCTGAATGGGATTTATGGGAATAGCTCAGTTTCTCAATTACCTTTGCTGACCTTGCTGAGCTGATAAAGCATGCAAATACCCTCTTTGATACTCTTCGGATTCTACTTGAAATGCTGCATCGTTTGACAAAATATAATGCTCATCTTGGTGAATGATGGAATTACTCACCAACTCATCTTCTTCTGTAATATAAGTGGGCATATCATCAGGAGTGAAGAAATGATTTTCCTCTCCAACATTATCACCTTCATCCTCTGATTCTTGGCTAACAAAATTCTGTTGAAAAGGAGGTTTCATTTGCTGCTGAACTGCTGCCTCTTGTGCCTTTGTTTCACGCTGCTTGATTCTATATTGTGGATGCTGTGCACCTCAGAAATTAGGATTACGGATCTACGGTTCCGGCTTTTCAATACGAACATTTTCAAATGCCCTTTCAAGCTTTTCAACTTCACGAAGAATGTGATCTGATGTGGATGCTTCTGCTTTGATTGTGACTCGCTTTTTTGCCTTCATTCTCGCCCTTTTATCATTTAAGTTTGCCTCAACACTAACAGTAATTTTCTGCATATCCTCTAAGGTAGGAGGATCTCTGTCTCGCAATGAATAAGCCATCTCCGGATCAAAACCATCCGGGAACTTAAGAAGTGCTGATTTTCTAGATGGCCTCAAATCATCTGGAATAGCATTATAAACTGTATTGAATCTGATTATGTAATCTTGAACGGACTCACCCAGATTACACTTGAGGTTGTTGTATTCGGCATTAATCTGAAGCGGATCTTTTCTGATTTCCCATCGATCTAAAAAATGATTCTGAAGTGCTTCCAAGGTGGCAATGCTGTTAGCTGTCAACCCTCTGAACCACTTTCTAACTTCTCCCCCAAATGTTTGCACGAACAATCGCATGGTAACATCTTCTTCATCGATCTCATATAGATCAAAGAAAGTGGTCATTTTGTCAATATGTTGCTGAGCAGAAATACTTTGTGGAGTGCCATCAAACATAGGGATTTTACTTTGCTAATCGGCTGGCATATCATGAAGATTTTGGGGAAGAGCAAGTGGAGCAAATCGGGCAGCCATTGCTTTAGGAGGGGGAGTAGGATGAGTATGAGGAGGAGGAGCTGTGATAATAGGGACTATAATAAGAGGGGCTGTAGTTTGTGGATTTGGGGGAGTCGGAGGGGTAGGAGAAGTAGGAGGGGTATGGGGTGTAGAAGAAGAACCAACTGTGGATTCGGGATAGGTGATTATAGGCGAAACTGAAACATAAGGAGGATAAGATTTTTCGTGGGCCGTGATAGTGGATCCAATATGATCAGAGATATTCTCAACAAAATCAGCGAGGGTAGTAGCTTGAATACGTGTCTGGAGATGTCTCAAGATGAAATTTTCGACCAATTTGTTATGTCTCTCAAATTCAATAGCAGCTGCAAAATCAGGGTCAAGGACTAGAGAATCGAGCGCACTTTCAGACTTGGCTTTAAACAGAGACAACTCAAAGCTTTCGTCAAAATCAATATCTTCGAGATAATCAAAAATAGCTGGGCATGAATGAGTTTTGAAAATGGGTCTAGGATCTGTAGCAAGCTTTATTTTCTCAAAAAGACTAGGAAAGAAAAACCATTCAGCCTATGAAAACTCTCAACCTATCATCAACGGCTCAGAGTTAACAATTACACTGGGATAAAGTGTCAATGAAGCGCTATGTTCACAAGCTCACGGAGATTGACTGAAGCAGTGTTTATCTACTAACGCTGATGTAAAACAAGAGTGTTTTCGAAGGCTACCTAGCGTATCTTCAGGCTCCGTCTAAGACTTATGAAATAACATGTCAACGAGCAAACGATTAATTTGTTCTCCCCAGTATGGTCGCCAATATGTTAGCACTTGAAATTTCACCTCAGGCTGAGAAAGGTAAACCTCAAGGCAACATCAAACCACTTAGCCTCGTAGCTAGCCCTACGGGGCTGGAGAGGGCTCTCTCCGGTCAATCTCAGTAAAGATCTTCAATGGGTGAGATGACCAATAGGGTAACACTGATTTTAGGCTAGTAAACTGATCAAAAGGGTTGATTTGGGGTTTTGAGGGTTTTTGGTGGCAAATTGAGGGGATGGCAATTTTGGGTGCGGGGATTGGACACAGTTTCTGCAGGGGGTTCTTTGGGGTGAGATAAGAGACAGTATTGATGCCTTAGATTAAGGTGAATGGATGAGAAAGACAGGTGAGGAGCTAAGGAGAGAAAACAATAACTTTGAATTCTCCTTAAACAGTAGAAAACATTGAAATTAAACAAACTTAAAAGCAGAGCATGACAGTCATGAATTCTACTTTAACACTTCATTTGTTTAATGTGCAGAAGGAAAGGAAAGGAAATGATTCACATAACACACTTACAAGTACATAGAGAAACACACCATCAATACATGTAACCACAAGAATCCCAAAAAGGACTGCAAAACCCTGGTCCTCCTTAGCCAAAAATTGCAGAGATACAGTGAATAATACAATGATAGCTTCTCCCTCAAGAGTCCAACCGTGAAAATGAGAAAGAAAGTACATAATATAGATGATCTAACCTCTTTCCCTACCTCCATGGGTCGAGCTCACTATCCTAGGAGTTGTTTCAACCACTTCTAAACGAAGCACTACAAACTAGGCAGTCAAAACAACTTGCCTCTATAAGCTAGGAAACCAATTCATTCATTTAATTTTCACCTTTTTCATGAATGAATCTTCTAGAAGAGGTACATAAGAGTAAAAGTGTCATAAAAGTACATTAATTACATCAAATAGCCTAATAATCCACCCCAAAAATTCAAACAGGGTCAAACTGCGTTTTTCTGAGCTGTACACTGAAATCTGGAGAAGTTTGCCTGACGAGTCGCGCGCCTCTGCCTGACGGGTCGCGCACCTTTGGGACCACATTTGTGGCATTTCCAGCTGGCCAAATTGAGCAAGAGTAGGCTTGTTGGAAAGGTATGTGAGTCTACTTTCCAACCCAACTAGAATTTCTGAATTTGGTGGTCACTTGCTCCTCCAAAATTTCAATCTCCCAAGACTGCTTTCTGCAACTCAAAAATGTGGCAGAAAGTCAATTTTTGCTTGTTTTTTGACTTTCTGGAGGCCCAAAACTTCATAAAATCTCAAGTCCATTGATGAGAATATGTAAATTCTCATGAAAAATCTAGAAATGCTAAGTTTTTGCAAAATGGAGTTGCCATGTTGTAGGGTCGCGCGGGGGGTGAGACCCGTTAATGGGGAAAAACCTGTAAATTGCCTGAAAAACCAAAATTTACCCAAAATGCTCAAAATTTCTTGGGATTTGTGCTGTGGCTAGGCTATTTAGTGCCTTGGTCCTTCAGTGAAGCCTCGGCCAAGATATGAAGGGGATCAGGCCTCTTTCTCCTTTTTTGTGCCTTGGCCAACCGCCTTTGGAACATCTTCATTTTTGCCTTGCACACGTGCATTCTTGCCCAATAATGGTTCTTCATGTTCCTCAACAATTTCTTCTCTTAGTTCGCCATAGCCAACAGCCTCTCCAAGTGTGCATTTAGCTGGATGAGCATGGACTCTCGCTCAGCGAGCAATAGATCACCGGGTCTTCTCCGGTTCAAATTGCAGTCACTACGAATCCTCCACAACTCATCAAGAGCTTGTTCATCCTCCAACTATTTTTTGCGCTGCTCCAGGTATGTGATGGTCCATTGTGCCCCCTCTAATCTCCTCTCCAAGGCATCATTTTCAGCTCTGAGGTGCTGAATGATCTCCTTTGCCTCTCGGCTAGGAGAACTCACATCAAGATCAATAAGCTCTATATCCGGAACACCTGATGGTCCCTCATCAATCTTGGGCTGTTTGCCCCTCCCTGGTACCTATGCTACTGAAGAAAGCGAGGCCCCTTCCACCTGATGTGGAGATAACACTCGCTGAGCCAATGAAGAAGGCGAGACCCCTTCCACATGCTGTGGAGAAAGTACTCGCCGAGCTGCTGCAAATAAGGCCCTCTGGCCTCTCTGATAAGTAACCAAAGGTGTGGAGCTAACATGTCTAGTGATGGGGATGTCATGCTGCTGTGATGGTCCTTCCTCCTCATGAATAACCTCAAGATGTGGCGATGATGGTGCTGTGAAAAACTCACGAGAGATGAACTCCTCCCATGAGATGCCCTGCTGAGCCAACTGATGCAATACCACTAGCTGAATCAAACCATAATCGTAAAGGCTCCTGTACTATTGTGCCGGGCTCTTCCTCTGCATCATGGACACCATCTTCTCAATGTTCTGATAGAAGAAAACAGGGATGTTCATCATCCGTACCCAGGTGAAGTGCATCAAGAGGCGAATATGGTATGAATATACCTGTGAAAATCTGCCCTCACAGGTAAAATAGTGCATGATGAGCCTCATCATGGGAGAATACTCACTCCTGAGAAATCTGAAGGGAAACATTCCTGTCAAGTGTCTCATGAGTGCTGGTCTAACAAAAGGCTCAAAATGAACACTGTCCAGCACCTTGCGCTTATTCCATACCTCTCCGACATTAGGTATCCCTGTGGCCTGTGAAATCACCTCGGGTGTCAATGTAAAGTCCACCCCGACAAGGTTGACATGTCCATCATGCAAGTGTAAAACAAACAGGCGAGCCAACTCTCTGTGGTGCTGAATCCGAGAGATCCTCTCACAAAACTCATAGCAAGACATGTACTGGAAACATGAGACTGCCATAGGACAAGCTTGTAAATATGTCAAAGAGGTGGGCTCCTCTCGCCTATGATGACCACCCTTTCAACCCTTATGTGGCCTCCTCTGTACCTCAATCTCTGAAGCTGATTCCTGGTCATCACTCTGCTCATAGGTTTCGGTTTCTGAGATTGTTTAAGGAGCAGAGTGGCCAAAATGTACTGCTGTTTCTGCCTTGTAAAATGCTGATTTATATTCTCTTTCAAGGGGACAAGGAAGACAAGGGAAATGTTAGGGGAGGGACACTTTTAAAGGGAAAATGAGAATAAATATATATAACAGGGATTCAAGGGAAAAAACATTGCAAAAATCATGGCATATGCATCATTATATACATTGTTTACATGGGTAATGAGAGGTAGGGTTAGGACTTAATTTTTCATTTTTTAGGGAAGAGGGGTAGGGTTTGGATTTTTCTTTACAAATTTAAAAGGGAAATTTATATAGAAAGATAAGGAAAATGACATGGGAAATGGGGAAAATGATTACAAGGGGAATACCTTTCAAACATCATAAAACCATAGGCAAATTTTACAAATTTAAAAAGCAGCAACATGGAGCTTTTCTCTTGCACATGGAGATCCTTTAAAAATGCCATTAAGATTCCCATTGACCATAACAAACAACCATTCTTAAGTTGGAGGGCCTACCTCGGCAATTTGGCGATTTCGGAGCGTCCTTAGATAAATTTGCAGTTGGTTTGGTAAAGAGGGTGCTGACGGGTCACGCACCTCACCCAACGGGTCGCGCGCCACTGACGGGTCACACCCATTGAAAAATTACACTGCCGGAACACTGCTGACGGGTCGCGCGCCTCTAACGGGTCGCGCACCTGGTCTTACGGGTCACGCGCCTGTCCAGCTCCCAAATTCGCTCAAACTTTCACTCAGTCGCTCTTGCAAACAACTTGGATGCACAATGAGGGTCGATGGAGGGAGATTGGGCCTTTATAGCTTTGGTTTGAAATAATTTCATGCTCAAACCCACTTTGTAATGTTTCTCTTTGACACTTTATAAAATTGACCATTTTGGTTTCCTTTATCCTGAAATTGACTCATTTAATGCTTTTGCTTGATATTTTTTTGGAGGGACATCATCTGAGGGATCTTGGCAATGGAGCCAGGGTTTCATATTGTCTTTGGAAGATTTTTGAAATTCCATTACTTTTTACAAAAATTTGAAAAATGACCTTGGCTTTAAAAACAGAGATTTTAAATCCAAGGTAAAGATTAACTGTACAAGATTGAAATTTGCGAAGAAACACCTTTGAAATCATCCCTCTGGCTTGTTGGGCACTTATTGACCTTCAGAGACATGACCTTGTAGACAAACTTGACCACAACCCTAGACCTAGGAATTTGACCTCAAGACAAGACAAGACAAGTTTGAAAGTGACTAAAGACTGAAATGACCTGATCCAGCAATGCCAAGAGGGGGACAAAGACACCAACTCCTCCATCAGGGTTATGGCATGCCTAATGGGATGCAAAAATTGACACTGATGAGACACCTACTTATGCAAATGCAAAGAGCTTTGATCGCTGATGGAGGGCGACAAGACCGACTCTAACAGCTGGCAGAACTCCCTTCCCCTTAACTGTCAAGATTTGGCCTTCATCCTGGAAAATATCCATAATCTTTTGTAATCTTTCTTTCTTCAGCGTCCATACAGGTCCGGCGGATAGCAGTCCCGAGACTTCTGCAATTATATCATCAGTGACCGCTATCCACCTCTCTCTTACTATGGAGTAGTTCTCCTGCAGGTTTTTCAGAAACTCCAACGCCACTGTTTCGTTTTATTCTTGTAGGCGACTGAAATAATTCAGCCACCCTGCCTTTTCCAGGATCTCCCGGGCAGCAGCGAAGACTGTCAACTCCTGAGGTTCGCTTCGGATTTCCTTTCCCCCCATGGTTCCACTAAGAATTTCCAATGGAACAGCAATTGCCTGTGCTGTTTGAGATGCAGAGAGGGTGATCGTCGCAAGAAAAAAACAGAGTATGCAACAAAAATGGATTGTGGATAGCAACTTTCGTAAAAATAGAATTATCATACCGTTAAACCATGCCATACCTTCGTACACTATCTTCCCTGAATGGTGTGCTGACACGTAATTCGTGGAGTAATGAGGTTACCTTCCCCCCCACGATATGATAGGTTGTCCCAACCGTCAAATAGAGGAGCAGTAGCCATTCTGTAACCAAGTCATAAAGGAACAGCATATGAAATTATGCCATGTTTTAGATGGACAACAAAATACTGAAATCGAGGAAAAAAGGTGGATCGTGTTTTACATAAGAGCCTGCGTGATATGATGCGAGGTTGGGGGATGGGACGTCTGTCAATCGTACGAAATCTCCAGTGGTCATTGTCAATTCCTTTTCCATGATTGGTGGTAATGAGTGTTCATGCGATGTATACATCGGGACATAAAATATGACTTATTCATAGGATATAAGAGACAAAGAAGTATTGATATCATACCTATTGGTGTAACCATTACGACTTCGATACCATTAACAGAGCTCTGCTGCCGACAAGTGTTCATAACCTTGGCAGAGTTGTTTATTTCACCCCCGGAACCATGATCCTTTGTGTGTATTTTGAAGAGTATTTTGTCAAAATGCAGGCCATTATGCTGGCTTGGTAACCAAGTAGCCATAATGCCATTCACAAGAAAGGTGCGAAACGTGGGCAGGCCGGCTCGTGATGAGACCCCCTATTCCAAGGTCTGTTTATTTAGTGTACCTTTTGGACCATATCCCTGGTGTGGTGGCCATAATGGGAATGCCACTTCGCTTCCATCCTTATGATCATGGTAGGCTGGTTCTTGATGACACCTCCTATCCTACATTTGATAATTGATAATCCGTATTTACTTTTTTTTTCTTTTTGCAAAGCACTTATTTATTTACACATAAGGGTGGTTCAGCACTCCTTAAGAGTGGGAATGGTGGAAGAAGTCTTATCATCCCAACAGGAAGATATAAATCCTCTGCTCTTATCCCTAAGTAATAATCAAAGAATTTTTTTTTTTAGGGAAATCGTCATGATAAAGATAACCAACCAGAGCAACTGTAATAAGACAATGACAATGAAGATGAGAAGTAAGTGTGTCCCTCCTCTTGTCCTCTTATCAATAATAGGCCTTATAAAGATAGCGATCTATGATCCACTGACTCCGGTATGTCATGATTTATGTTCATTGCATAAGTGCATAGCTGTATCTTAAAGACTGGAGAGAACATGGGCGAAAAGCATCCTCAATATAAATCATCAAAGAGAGCAAAAACGTGCCGATGGTGTTCCTTTTGGAAAAGGAACAGCAGAGAAGAATTCATGCAAACAAATACTTGAGATGCCGTTTCTTTAAAAGGAACAGCCGAAGATCACGAATGTTGTCCCTTTTGAAAAGGAACAGCAGAAAATCACAAATGTTGTTCCTTTTGAAAAGGAACAGCAGAAAATCACAAATGATGTTCCTTTCAAAAAGGAATAGCAAAAAATCGCAAATGCTGTTCCTTTTGAAAAGGAACAGCAGAAAATCACAAATGTTGTTCCTTTTGAAAAGGAATAGCAGAAAATTGCAAATGTTGTTCCTTTTGAAAAGGAACAGCAGAAAATCGCAAATGCTGTTCCTTTTGAAAAGGAATAGCAGAAAATCGCAAATGTTGTTCCTTTTGAAAAGGAACAGCAGAAAATCACAAGAACAGCAGAAAATCACAAATGTTGTTCCTTTTGAAAAGGAACAGCAGAAACTCACAAATGTTGTTCCTTTTGAAAAGGAACAGCAGAAACTCACAAATGTTGTTCCTTTTGAAAAGGAACAGCAAAAACTCACAAATGTTGTTCCTTTTGAAAAGGAACAGCAGAAAATCACAAATGCTGTTCCTTTTGAAAAGGAACAGAAGAAACTCACAAATGCTGTTCCTTTTGAAAAGGAACAATAGAAAATCACAAATGTTGTTCCTTTTGAAAAGGAACAGCAGAAACTCACAAATGTTGTTCCTTTTGAAAAGGAACAGCAGAAACTCACAAATGTTGTTCCTTTTGAAAAGGAACAACAGAAAATCACAAATGCTGTTCCTTTTGAAAAGGAACAGCAGAAACATAGAAACAGGCAAATGTTGTTCCTTTTGGAAAAGGAACAGCAAAGACACGCAGAATGCAAAAATCAAAAAAAAAAAAAAAAAAGAGAAAGATCAATGAAAATGTTAAGAAAACGTATATACAAAAACTTATGTACAAGTTATAGAAAAAAATGCATTCCTTACTGAATTATAGGCGAGGAAGATTTTGCTTCCTCTCCTAAAATTTCCATATCAGTGTCTCGACGTAGCTACTGACAGAAGGATTCCCGAGTGAGTGGCTTGCGATAGAGACGAACTCGGTGGCCATATCATATCCTTGAATGCATATCCATAACCGTCGATTGTGATCAGAGTGAGGGTCCCATTATCATGTACTTTCTGGATTTCGTATGGTCCCAACCAACGAGTCTGAAGTTTCCCCGGGAAGTCCTGAAACCGAGAGTCATATAACAGAGCCCAATCTCCTTCGTGAAAGACTTTGTTCTTGATAAGTGCATCATGCCATTTATCTCGCTGCTGTTGAATAAGTGCTGTATTCTGTAATGCAGAGAGCCTGATTTCTTCCAATTCTTTAATCTGCTGTAATCGATTAATTTGTGCCTCACTTAAATCTAGGCCAACTTCCTGTGCAGTTCGTAACATTTGGATTTTGAATTCTATGGGGAAAATAGGTTGTTTTCCAAACACTAATTGATAGGGTGAATAACTGGTGGTACTTCTCCATGTGGTTCTATAAGCCCACAGTGCTTCAGGTAATCGGGCGGCCCAATCACGCCTATGTGAAGCAATGGTTTTTGTTAAAATTGATTCTATTACCTTATTGCTACTTTCTACTTGGCCATTCGCCTGCAGGTGATATGGGGTAGTAATTTTATGCTAGATGTGATAATTGTTAAGTGTTGTAGCTAATTTGTTTCCGGAAAATTGTGGTCCTCCATCTGTAATTATTTCTCTCGGAAGGCCATAACGTACAAACATGTAGAACATGAACTGTATTACAGAATCTTCTGTAGCTCTAGGAAACGCTTCGGCCTCAACCCATTTGGTGACATATTCTGTCGCCACCAAGATATATGTTCTCTGATTTGATGATGGGTTGATGGGTCCAACGAATTCAAGAGCCCATCGTTCAAATGGTTCAATGACTAATTGTGGCCTCAGAGGCATTGCATCGGCTTGACTAGGTCGTCCTGCTCGCTAGCAGTTGTCACAGGCTTGGACAAATTTCTTCGCATTCTTGAAAATTGTAGGCCAGTAGTATCCTATCTGCAATACTTTATGTGCTGTTCTTTTTTCAGCAAAGTGTCCCCCACATGGTCCGTCATGACAGGATTTTAAGATGTCGAAAATTTCATCTTCTCGAATACACCTCCTAATTTGCATGTCTGCCCCTGTGTGGAACAAATAGCCCCCAATCTACGAAAATCGAGTACTCTTCTGAACAATATGCTTACGTTCATTAGGGGTTAAGTGTTTTGGTAGCTTACCTACTGCAAGGTAATTGGCAACATCAGCATACCAGAGTGTTTGAACAGCAACAACAAACAGGTGCTCATCAGGAAATTGATCTTCCACTGCTGCTGCTTCAATTGATTTTGGTATTCGTGAGAGAAAATCAGCTACAGGGTTTTCCTTCCCAAGTCGATCCTTGATTGTGATATCGAACTCCTGCAATAAAATCAACCATCTAGTTATTCTAGCATTTGTGACAGGCTTGTTTGCTAAATATTTGATAGTAGAATGATCTGTATATAAAATAACGGGATAGCCTGTGATATAATGTCTAAACTTATTGATAGCATGTATTACAGCCAGGAATTCATTTTCAGTGACAGTGTAATTTAATTCAGCAGGGGATAAATTTTTGCTGATATAATAGATAGCATATGGTTTTTTATCCTCTTCCTGCCCAAGGACTGCATCGATTGATGTATCTGAGGCATCAGATGAGATTTGGAATGGTAAATTCCAGTTTGGTCCTCGAAGGACTGGAGCTGTTGATACAAGCTTCTTTAATTCCTTGAAAGCACGGTCGCATTTTTCATTCCACAAGAAATCAATATCACCAGTTAGTGCATATAGAGGTGCGACAATGTGTGAATAATGTTCTATAAATCGTCTATAATACCCAGGAAATCCAAGAAAGTTGCGTACCTCTGTTTGAGTAGTGGGGGTGGGGATAAGAAAAAGTATTTGAATTTTAGCCGGGTCTACCTGAATGCCAGCTACTAAAACATAGTGTCCTAGAATGAGCCCTTCAGTCATCATCATATAACATTTTTCGTGGCTTAAGCAAAGCCTGGTAGCAATGCAACGTTGTAGGACGTTTTCTAGAGTGTCTAAAGCTGGATCAAAATCATCTCCATATGGTGTAAAGTCGTCCATGTATACTTCAAGTCCATCATTTATTAAATCTGCAAAGATGCTAAGGACAGCCCTTTGGAATGTGGCAGGAGCATTACATAGGCCAAAGGGTAGAACTCGATAGGCAAATGTTCCCCAAGGACAAGTAAAAGTAGTTTTATCCTGGTCTTTTGGGGCAATCTGAATCTGATTGTATCCACTGAAGCCATCCAGGAAAGAAAAGAATTTCTTTCCTGCTCAAGTGTCCAATACTTGGTCTATGAATGGGAGAGGGAAGTGATATTTTTGTGTGGCTTTATTTAACTCCCTGTAATCCACACAAATCCTCCATTTCCAATTCTTCTTGGGTACCACCACAAGTGGAGAGACCCATTTACTATCAGAAATAGGATAGATAAAATTAACATCTAAAAGTTTCTGAAGTTCAGCTTTTACAACATCTTTTAGATGAGGGTTGAGTCTTCTTTGCGGTTGATGAACAGGTCTTGCATCTTTTTCTATATAAATATGGTGGGTGCACAATTGGGGATCAATCCCTTTCATATCAGGGTAATCCCATGCAAATGCTTCTTGATACTTTCGTAACAGATGGATGAGATTTATTTCTTGGTCCGGTGTAAGGTTGGCATTGATATTTAGAGTCTTTCCGGGTTCAATTTCCACTACTTTACTATTGGCAACAGAAGTCACAGGTATTGTTTGGTCATGCGCATCTTTCAAAGGATCTTCTTCTAGTTCGCTATCGAATGCTGCTTCTATCATGAAACACTGTGTGTGAGATCTAGATTCAGTTTGACTAATGAAATTATTGATGGCATCGTCTTCTGTTTGGTCTTTAAAATCTAGAGCCTTCTGTACAGTCAATGGGGATCTGATATTGTCAGTAAGGTATGAAACAGGGCGTTGGTTAGTTTTTATCATTGTAAGACTTGGTTGTGCTGGAGGGTATAGAACTAGATTTTTAATATCTGGTCCTCTGGTTATAGTCATATTTCCCTACCGGCAACCAATGTAAGCATCGGCGGTAGCAAGCCAAGGTCTACCTAAAATTAGCGGGTGTCCATCGAGTCGGGTTTTTGGATTAATTATCAGGAAATCGGTTGGGTATTCCCAAGAATCTACAGAGACCATGACATCGTATAGAGTACCTTCTGGTCGAACTACAGATCGGTCGGCCAATTCTAACAAAGTAGAAGTAGGTTCTACCGATGTAATGCCGAGCTTTTGGCAAGTAGAAGTTGTCAAAATATTAATTGCAGCTCCTAGATCAACTAAAGCATTAGTCAAGGTCTGACCATAGATTTGAATAGTTACGATTGGATTTCCCGGATCTTCATATTTAATGGGTGTTCCTGATAACAGGTCAGATAAAGTACCGACTACTTGGACTCTTGGGTTAGTGGTTGCATTCCTCCTTGATTTCTTTATGCACAATTCTTTTATAGTTTTTGCGTATATAGGGATGTCTTGAATGGCTTGGAGGAATGGAATTATTATGTACAGGTTTTGTAACTCTCCCAGAATGTCAAAGTCTGGATATTGTATAGGTCGGGGTATGACTAATCGTTCTGGGAATGGAGGAGAGGATGTACTTGCTTGATGATGAGTCTACTCCTTATTTACACCCTCTTGTTGTAACAGCTGCTCTGTTGGTAACTGATCTTCAATGTGAACTGTTTTATCTCCCTCCATTTCTATTATACATCCAGATCTTAACTGAAGATCATTGCACTCCCTCAGGTCAGGTCCGATTTCTGATGATTCCATGATTTGGAGGGATTGGACCGGTCTATTATTTGGATTTGGATTGGGTTGGGCTGGGAGTTGCGGTCTCAGATTAGACTGGGGGTTTTGTTGTAAAGCTGGCAGAGTCGGTTGAGGGAGTGGAATAGTTCCTGCTGGCTGATATGTCGATTTTGGCCAGTTTGTCTGCCAGGGTGAACTTTGTGAAGTAGGGGGAGTCCATTGTGGAGGATATGGGTTATTCTGCCAATATGGTGGGGCGTAAGGAAAATTCGGCCAACCAAATTGGCTTGTTTGATTCATCCACAGATTTGGAGAAGGAAACGACTGTGATGACCAGTTCGAAAATGGGGGTTGAGATTGGTTTTGCCACATACTATATTGCTGAGCATTATACTGCGGAGGCTGGAAAGAAGAAGTTGGGTATGAAAACATACCAGATTGCCTTGGTTGCCATTGGCGACGCTGGTTAATGAAGTATGTTGATTCTGGCTCTTCTTCCGCTTCCTTATATACTACCTTCAATCCAGGAAGTGAGGGGTAGCTCTCAGTAAGGTGATCTTTTGTACAGATAGCATATGTTTGAACTGCATCCAGTGGACATTCCTTGTGGCTATGTTTTCTTCTACATCAGGGGCAAAAGATCGCCAAATTCTGTTCTGCCTCCATCTGCTTCTGTTTAGCCTGCACAATATCAAGCTGTGTAGTTAATGTCCCCAGAATATCAGTTTTAAAATTTTCTAATAAATTTCCAAGTTCTACACGTGTTACTCCTTTTGTTGATATTTTGTTATCTCTGACAAACCAATCATATTCTGCTGGTTTTATCCTTGTGCTGCCTCTCAAACTCCTAATACATAAATCAATGAAGTCAGCAAAATTCTCTTGATAAATATCCCCTTTTCCCATGATATTTAATGTTTCAATCCACTGTTCCTTCATGCCTCTGATCAATGCAGTTTTTAACACATTATCAGGCAGAGGTAGTGATGCATAGGGAGATCTTTGTAAATTATACTGAAAACGTTCTACGTATTCTTCTAATGTTTCATTTGGTCTAGCTATCATCTGAAATATTTCATCTTTCAGTTCTCTAGACCTACAGTAATCTTGATATTTCTTTAGGAAATATTCTTTCATTTGTTCCCAGTTATTTATAACTCCACCACCTAAACCCATAAACCATCTTAAAGCCACCCCTTTCAAAGTGGAGGGGAACAATTTTAATTTCTGGGGGTCAGTGGTGTAATCATATCCCCTGCATAGCACATCAAATTCAAATAAGAATGCATCGGGGTCCTCTGATGTAAGTCCATGAAATGTAGGAATGTGTTGAAGGGGGATTGCTTTCATAGGAGCATTTGCTGCGGAATCCACTATGGGATATTGTAATGTAGAAGTTTGAGTATTTGGCTGATTCTGCGCCATGGGATCGAATATATGCCAATAACCTTCCGGGATTTCTAGGAAGGTATTCCTAGGCTGAGAAGGAACGACCTTGACAAGGATTGTTTTAATAGCACTTCCTTTGTCTGGAATAATGAAAGTCCCTGTTGTTTGAGGAGATTGAATTCCCCCAATAATGATTTTTGTAGCGCTCCCTTTATCTGGGCTATTTAATGGCTAAATTATCCTAGGAGGAGATCTTGGCTCCCCAACTTCCCCTGTTTCCCCTTCTCCTTCACAAAGATTGCTTAGATTCCCTTCCTGCAGTCATTCTGGAATAGAATTTTCAATTTCTTGAAAGTCCTGTTCATCAGTCTGACTATGCACCTCAGCGAAGGCTACAGATGGTGATCCTGTGGCCTGAAGGGAGCTAGTAGGCTGTTTAGGATTGGTTTTCCTGGGGCCTACTGATGGCTGAGATTCAGTTCTCTTATAGATTTCATCTATGAAGGTTGTTCGGCCAAGGGTCACCGGCCCTTTGGCTTTTTCGGGTTTGAATGGAGATTTGATATTCTTTTTTGGCTTTTTCTGCTTAGTCATGCACTCTAATAAACTACTAAATCCTATTCAACCAACGATTCTGCTAGGAAAGCGGATGGTGGAGCAGGGCTTTTACATGCTCCGTACGCAGGTTCTTACCTTTCGTTTTTAAAATCCAACTCTCCCCTATCAGATTCATACACTACTTTGTAGAAGACAAATGGCTATAATCTTTCCCCGAGAACGGCGCCAAAATGTAGAGTTGTAACAAGGGTCTCTTTCACCTATAGTTATCCCACATTAACAAGTCAATCCAGGAACATTTTGTTATTGCAAAGAGTATCTCATTCCGAGGCTATTCGTCAGAGTAATGCTTAGTAGTACAGTGTTCAAAAAATACAAGAGTAAACGGATGATGAACTATGACTAAATTACTTCAAAAGGATAAAATCACACAAGGCAGCTCATCAGTCAAGGGTGCGGAAACAATAACCCATCCCTCTAGAAACTGATGGAAAGGAAATTAGAGCATGGACCATAGGTCTGCGAGCTAGGCAGCGACTGCTGAGGCTCACTACAGCTTTAGACCTTCTCTCACACCAAAGCATCAAATGCAAGTAAATGGAACGGCAGAAAGTAAAATGGAACAACAAGTCTAAAATGGAACAACAGTAAATGGAACAACAATCAAATAAACTAAGTCTCGCGAGTCAGAACCAAACTTGCTCTATTGAACCAAACTCACATTCTGCAATAAAATAACAATATTCTCTCTTAAGTAAAATTAGATGGAATGTACTTTATGGAACATCACTCATTGATGAATTATGGAACAATAGTAATCGATCATGTCAAGCTAGGGTAACTCCACAATGAATAGAAGACAACTGAGATGATATTTCATTAAGAGAACTATTGTTTATATACAAGAAGGAGACGGAACAGTTCATCTTCTTGATGACTGTTCACGTTCCAGTTCACCCATCCGTTGAGGATTAGGTGTCAACATTCCCCCCCTTAATTTGAAGGGATGTTGGTGAGTCCAAGCATCGTTCTGAATCTTTCAAGCTTTTCTCTTCCAAGCGCTTTGGTGAAGATGTCTGCAATTTGCTCGTTTGTGGAACAATGACGGAGATGGATTGTTCTGGACTAAACATGATGTCGGATCAGATGATATTTAGTATTGATGTGCTTAGTACGATCATGGAACTTTGGGTTCTTGGCCAACTTTATTGCAGAGGTGTTATCAATCATGAGTGGAGTTGATTGTGTTTGTTTTACCTGCAAGTCTTCAAGAATTTTCCTAAGCCACACAATTTCTTTCGTTGCTTCAGCTGCTGCCACATATTCTGCTTCTATTGTGGAATCTGCTGGAACTGATTGTTTGTGTGATCTCCAGGAGATAGCTCCTGATCCAAGACTCATAGCATATCCTGAAGTAGATACCCCAGTTTCTTTGTCTCCATCGAAGTCTGAATCAGAGTATCCAATCAAGATGAAGTCGTCCACCTGTGTATACTTAATTCCAAGGTCTTGAGTTCCCTTCAAGTACCTTAGAACTCTTTTTGCAGCAGACCAATGTCCCTCACAAGGTTTTTGCATAAACCTGGAGAGGATTCCAACAGCAAATGAAATGTCTGGTCTGGTAGTAGTGAGGTAGATGAGACTTCCTACAAGCTGTCTATACTTTGTTGCATCCTCAAATTCCTTTCCTTCAATAGATGTGAGCTTTAAGTTTTGTTCCATTGGAGTAGAAAGAGGATTGCACTCTGTCATGCCAAATCTGTTTAACAAATCTCCAATGTATTTCTTTTGAGAAAGAAATATGGATTTTGGAAGTTGGGTTACTTCAATGCCAAGATAGTAATGAACATAGCCCAAATCAGTCATTTCAAAAAAATTTCCTAATTCTTTCTTTATGGATGCAATATAGCTTTCATTGTTCCCTGTCATTAAAAGATCATCTACATATACCACAAGATATACAACTGTTTTGCCAACTTTCTTGACAAATAAAGTTGCATCATCAAGATCAAAATGATTGAAGTTGAGTTTCAGAAGATGCTCTGTTAGTTTTTCATACCAGGCTCGTGGTGCTTGTTTGAGGCCATACAAGGACTTCACAAGTTTGCATACTTTATGTTCATGTCCTTTCACAGCAAATCCTTCAGGCCGGGACATAAAAACATTCTCTTTTAGATCTCCATTTAAGAATGCAGTTTTTACATCCATTTGATGGACTTTCCAACCGTTTTGAGCAGCTAGTGCAAAGAGTGTCCGGATGGTGGCCCATTTTGCTGTGGGGGCAAACGTTTCCTCATAATCGACCCCTTCCTTCTGTGCAAAACCTTTTTCCACAAGCCTAGCTTTGTGCTTGTCAAGTGAGCCATCAACTTTGTACTTGTTCTTGTAGACCCACTTACAGCTAATGGGTTTGGTTCCAAATGGAGGATCAACCAGCTTCCAAGTGCCATTCTTTATGAGGGCACGATACTCCTTCTGCATCGCTTCTTTCCATTCATCATGAGAAGCAACTTCTTTGAAGGAAGTTGGTTCAAAATCTGTAGACAAGTTCAATTCACAATCATAAGTAACATCCATATCAACAGGTGAATTAGAGTTATCTACATCACCTCCATCTTGTCGGTTTGTATTTCTGGTTCCTGTTTTTCCAATTTCATCAGGATGAACACTTTCAAGTGTCTTTGTCAGCCACTTTGGGGGACCTTTCTGAGATGGTCCAGGCTGCTCTGTTGATTGAGTTGGGACTGAATCAAGATTGAGTCTCCCAATTCTATCAATTACATCACTTAAAGGATCATCCGGTGTTGGAGTTTCATGCAAGGGAGATTGTTCTTCAGAAGAAGATTCCACATGTTGATCTAGTATAGGAATCCCCCCTTCAAGATGTGGAATCTGATTATCAAACTCTTGAAATTATTTCGGTTTTGTGAATCTATCCAAGCGATCAAATTGCCGCTCAACAACACTGTCAGATTTGGATGATTCAAGAAAAATGACATCTCTAGATAAAACAAACTTTTTATTTACTTCATCATAGAGGCAGTATGCTTTAGATGTGTTTGAATACCCCAGGAAGATACACTTACGACTTCTAGCACCAAGTTTGTTTCTATGTACCTTTGGTATTAAAGCATAACAGGTGGAACCAAAGATCCTGAGATGTTTTACCGAAGGAACATGTCCATACCACAATTCATAAGGAGTCTTGTTTCTTATAGCACTAGATGGACATCTATTCTTTATATATGCAGCACATAGAACAACATCAGCCCAAAACATTGTCTTTACATTTTTGAAGAAAAGCGTGGATCGTACCATATTCAAGACTGTTCTATTCATTCTTTATGCTACACCATTCTGTTGGGGATTATAAGGTACAGTTGTTTGATGTTTTATCCCATGTTGGCGAAGATAGTTTTCAAATTCATTTGATGTATATTCTTTTCCATTATCAATGCGAATAGACCCAATATGAGATTGTGCATCATTTTTAATCCACTTATGAAAATTCTTGAATGTTTGAAAAGCATCAAATTTGTTCTTCAATAAATAAACCCAACACATTCTGGTGTAATCATCAATAAATGTCATGATATATTTATTTCCATTTGCAGAAGGAACAGGCATTGGACCACATAAATCTGAATGAATGAGTTCAAGCTTCCTATGTGCTCTTGAATGTGAATCATGAAAACACTGTTTGCTATGCTTTCCTAGAATGCAAGCATCACATTGCTTATGTTTTCTAGGAATTGTAGGCAAACCAGCAACACCATTTTTCTTCAACAAGCGGAGACTATCATAGTTTAAATGTCCAAATCTAGCATGCCATAATAAACTTGATGGAAGTGTACCTTCTTCATGATGAGAAATATATGAGAAATGTTGTGCATAAGCAGAAGTTCCTTGCAATTTAAGAAGTCTTTCTTCTTCTATACCCCTCATGACAAGTGAGTGGTCAGATGCCTTTCTTACCTCAAGCTTGCCATCAAACATATGAATGGAGTGACCTTGCTGGCGGATGTGGACCAGGGACAGTAAGTTTCTTTTGAGCTGTGGGAGATATAGAACATGATCCAGAAGAAAGTCTGGAAGACCAGGCAGTTTAAGCCTGATTGTGCCAAGCCCTGATGGCTTGATTTTTGACTGATCTGCAAAGTATACTGCTCCATCAACATTATCAGTGAAATCTTCAAAAAAATCTTTCCTATGAGTCATATGACAGGTTGCTCCTGAATCAAGCAACCAATCATTTTTCAAAGAAGCAAGTGAAGCATTAAACAAATGTTCATTTACTCCAATGTTACATTGTGCCTCAATATACTGAGCGGATTCAGGTGCTTTACCTTTGTCTGTGTCATCAGTTTTACCTTTCTGTTGATTTCTTCTCTGCTCAATTTTGTCCCATGGTAGCTTGCATGTAGAAGCATCATGTGATCCATTTCGTTTGCAGTGAATGCAATGCAGATCTGCCTTTTCTGCTTGAGAATGTCTGCCCCCCCTGCCTCTGAAGTATCTTCCTCTTCCTCTTCGTCCACCTCTTCCTCTTGTAGAATCTTGAGCAGGATGCTTTTCTTTATGAGCAAGGCAATGCAAACTTTTTCACAAGAGACTCAAAGGTTATGTCTTTAAGATTTCCATTTGCTTGTAAAGACTCAAGATAATTGGAGTAGGTAGGATAGAGTGCTTTGAGAAAGGCAATAAGAGAGATATCCAGCTCAACCTTAGTGGATTTAATATCATGCATTATAGACTTTATTTCAGATGCAAGAGCAAGGGGATCATTATTTTTTAGTTCAAGAGTGAAGAGTTTAATCATGAGCTGAACAACTTCAAGTGCAGAATTTGAATCATAGAGTTCTTTAAGCTTTTGTAAAGCTTCAAAGGCAGTGCAATAGGATGAAATATGATGACTTACTTCTTCATTTACAGATGCTGTGATCAATGCATAGGCTTTGCTGTTCATGTTTTCCCAAATGACAAGTTCTTTATCTGATGTAGGCTGCACAGGGTCTTTGTCTTCTTCTCCGACACACACTTCTTTCCACAACTCATTGTAGATGAGGGTGTGTTTTACCATCCGGGACCATTCGGGATAGTTCTCCTTGCCAGTGAGAACTATTCCTACCATAGAGATGATTGAATGCATTCTGTAAAAAATTACTTCTGCTGATAAAAAATCCTTACGTTACAGTCTTCAAATCCCTCTAATATTTGCTAAAAAACATCAGCATTTCATTGTACATATCACTGCTGTTATAGACATTTTTGTGCCTTACAGCATAGAGCATGAAATGTCAATAATCTAAGGGATCCAAAGTCCCTAAACAAGTTGTTCTTACCCTTAGAGGAACAAGGTCAACAAACCACTGCACTGCAAATCAGTTCTCCACTGAAAAACACTCAAAAACAGGTCAGTTTTGGATCATTGCAGCTGCTCCACTAGGCATCTGCGCTGCATAGCAGGTACAACAAAGGCTACCTGCGTTGCATAGCAAGTAGAACAAAGGCTACCTGCGTTGGGCATACTTGGACATGTGGAGGAATCTTTTTCTCAAAGTGCCAGTGCCCAGGAAGCTTCTAAAAAGACACTTGATGATAAGATTCGCCTAATGATGAGTTAAGAGCTTCTAAGACTCCAAGTGGAAGACAGAAACTCCGAGTGAAGAACTGAAGAACAACTAGAGTTGAAGAGGACAACAAGTCACACATCAAGCTGACTTATCTTCACTCCAAAACTCTATATAAGGATCTCATCCCATGGGATCTCGAGGGCGGAATTTTGTGCAAAGAATTGTTGTTGGTTTACAGTTGTGAGCATTGGGTGATTGCTTGAGGGAGGTGAAGAAGAGATTTCTCTCCGTCGGGAAGGTGATGCTGGATTGGACCTCTCATGGTTGTATCGCCGCCTGAACCTTACTTCCATATATTAATAAAGCATTTGAGGTTCTTCTATTCGCATGTGTTTCAATGGTGTATTGTCTTACTTGCGTCTTTGATTTATGCTAATCCTTGAATCGATTATGAATGCATGCCTCTTGTAGTTTCCTTTTCTTGTCTTATTCGCAGGATCTCGTGTAGCTGGGCCCGTGAAAAGACTTGGATCTGGGAGCAAGCGGCAAACAAAGGAGATTGGATCGACCATTTGCGAAAGACATCGGTAAGTGGATCTCTTCCTTTTATCTCTTGCATGTCATAAAGAAGAAACTTTAGATAGCTTTGCTTTCAGCTGTTGCTAAGGAACTGTCACCCTTAGAGTGGGTTAGGGTCATTCCGAGTTGGATACTTTCCCCCACAACAGACTGGCGACTCCACTGGGGATCGTGTCTTGTTGGTAGCTTGTGTTTATTGCTATTCATTTCTTAAACAAAGGAAGTACCGAATCGAACTGCATTCGAGTCCTTCGAATGCAAAGTAGAGGGCAGCTACTCTAGCCCAGTGCTGGGCCTGTTTATGATTTGAAGAGTAGATCCACAAGGACTCTTTTTAGCTCTTTGTGATAGTGTTCATCTTCCTTTAATCATCCTCTAGTGTATACTTGACTGACAGCCTCTGATTTGGCCAAAAACCGCTCATTTTTGAGCAAACTGTGACCCGGAATCTGAGAGAGACGTGACTTGTCTCATCAGTGCAGCTGCCACAAAGGCTACCTGCACTGCAACGCAGGTCCCGAAGGGGCTACCTGCGCTGCATCTCAGATTCGCAGTGCAGCACCTGCGCTGATCCAGTTTTGCCTTGTGCAACTTGGATTCTCCACTGTCTGTTGCCCAGTTTTCAGTATTGTTTTTGCAGCCAGTTGTCAACCTGTATACCCAGCTGAAACCACTTCTCTTTGCCTTCATTCCGCCTCAGTTGTATGAAGAAACCGTGATTTTTCTTATTGTATTTCTTGTTGTCATTCACAGTTTCCCATAGCGAAAGTGAACTAGTCTTGCTATGACCTCTTGAATCTAGACCTGTGAGAAAGTGTCGTTGTGATTCTAAGAGTTAGTTTATTGCTGTTCATAGCTGCTTGAGCATTTGATTTCGTTATATGGTTCGAATTTCAGTATTTCTTGTGTTGAAACGAGTGAATCTTAAGGTGTTCTTTTGATTATTGGACAAAAACTTGTTTTCTTTCACTTGAAATTGAATTCGAAATTATACAACAGCTTTCTTTTTGTAATACATCAACATTAAGGAAGAAGAAAAGAAATACTTGCATTGTGCATGTGCATTTTGATAGTTTGCATGTCGATTTAGGAAAAGTGCATCAGTGTGTGCTCTATGATCTGTTTGAAAACATGATGTCTTTCTTTTCCTTCAGTAGTTAAGGTTTTCATAAGTTGAAAGAATTGAAAAAGCTTGCTTATCATTCTTAGACTGCATTTAGGAGTTGTATCATACATCACGTGGTGATCCATAAAGGCAAACTGCTAAGCAAGATCAACCTAAAAAGAACTGAATTTATCTAACAACGCTTTGAAACATAACGAAACACAGTAGAGGTCTAAGTAGAGACGTGAACCGGCGTCGTTAAACATAGTGACTGTTGATCTCTACGAAGGTGGTTGATTCCTCCTGAGGGACGATAGCACTAATACAGACTTGTGCCCCCGCGTACCGTCGCGTATATTGGGGGACCCCTATAGGAACAAAGCCTTTATCCATAGGAAGCCGTGTTGGCCGCCCTACTGATCGCGATGCAGTGAACACAGCATTCACGAAGATCGACCACTCGTACCGTAAAACGTATTCTGTGGTTTCGCGAAAGGTTTGGCACACCCTTGCCTAGAACTCCAGAGTAGTTTCTTTTGGCCTTTTTCAAACTCTATAACTGAAAAAGTCCATCCGAGCATTTGTCACTTCGGGCTCGTTAATACATCGAAGGAGACTAGAGTCATCTTTAGCTTTTTCTCGACTCTTAAAAAGTGAAAAAGCAAGTTGTGTCTAAAAGCGTCGTCATATAAAATTCATCTTAAACGGAACATAATCACCCCTAATTCCTACGTTGATCTTAAGGTTGAGAACATGGAACACACCAATCAAGGGATTCCACAGCATGGGACCCCTAGCCCTTTCTCCTCTTGGGGAGAAGTTGGTGCGCCCCACATGGCCACATTGTCGCTTCCAGGACTGACAATTGGCCTGCCAGTTTGGCTATTCTCAACCGCTGTAGTTCAGACCACCACGGTTCCTGAACAGTCGAGTCAACAGTTAGACCAGTCTAGAGCTACCCTCCAGCCTTCCACTTCTTATGAGCCTTCCTCCGATCCTTCTTCTTCGAAAGGTCAAGCCGCCAAAAGCGGAGCTCCCATAGAAAAGAAGAAGGAAAATAAGAAGAAAGAAAAGAAGCAAAAGGAGCCAAAGGCGCCTGGGGGCAAGCAAAAGGCATCTAACGAAAACCCACACACAGCACGGACCGGGCCCAAATCGCCATGTGTCATATGTAGAGGAGACCACTTCCACAGTGATTGTCCCAGTATTCCCCGGATACTAAGGGACTGGTCCCCTCGTTTGCACGATTCGGAAGCGTCAACCTCTGACAACCAGGTTGAATGCTTATCGTCGACCAACGAAAGTGAAGGTCGCAGACGACGAAGAGGGATGAGATTCCCCTGCGAACTGTGTGAAGGCGATCACACCCTTCACCGTTGTCCCTTTTTAGACGAGGCAAAGAGAGTTTTGGAAGATCAACCGGTGGCACCGGTACTACTTCCTCCTGGATATCAAAAACTCGTGCCAGGTCCTTCGTTGGTCGAAAATACAGCTGTCTTGCTCAGAGGGCCAGCTGAAGTGTCAGTCACTGAAAGTGAACCTACTAAATCCGGACCGGACGAAAGTCCAAAGGTCGAAACGGCAGTTGACCCGGTTCTCCCTTCAGAAGTTTCATCTTCAAACACCACAGTCACTGAGGATTCATCTTCAGTTGACACCCCCGCCGAAGAGAATAAGGATGACACCGTCCATATTCTTTTCGTCAACTCCGATTCTGATGAGCATCTGGGCAAAGCGCCCACTCCTTTATCGCAGGAAGGAGCATCGTCAGGATCATATCCGACCGTATATTCGGTCCCACCACCAAGCAACCTAGTTGTGTCCTTTGATTGGAACCAACTAGGCAGACCCCGGTTACCAGCCAGCATACCATTTAGAATTATAGTCCAAATATACAAAATGGTGATGGCTGGAACTATCATTGATGAAGGGGCATTTGTGAGTATCCTGTCCTCTATTGCTTGGAAAGCACTGGGTTGCCCGGCGCTTTTGCCCGAGACAAGGCATCTCTCAGGTTTTGACAAAGGAACCAGTCGACCATTAGGGATTCTACCTAATGTGCCTATTACCTTGAAAGGGAAGGCCTTCAAGATGAATTTGATGGTCGTCCAAGGACCCTTGGATTATAACCTACTCCTTGGACGAGACTACATATATTGCATGGAAGCAATAGTCTCCTCACTCTTTCGAATAATGTGTTTTCCATACGAAGGAAGGATGGTCAAGCTCGTAGACCAACTTTCACTTCCGGGATCACGCATCGCAAATAGTCACATACCTATCCTCAATGGTCTTTTCGATCAAGAAAGGTCTCTTCCCCCGGTTCTTCTTCCTGATGAATGCGAGTGATTCGGGAAAGGAACGCAGGAGCCCAGGGGGCATGCATCCTGGTCTGCTCTGGAGGCAGAAAAAACCTTGGGTGTAAAGTAGAATTTCCGCGGGAGAATATGACTAGTCCGTACCCCATCCCCTCCTTCATCTTTGTGAATCTTCCTCTGAGCCATCTTCGTGGAGAAGAAGGACAAGAAGACGAAGAGAGACTGGGAATCTCAGAAGGGGCTGTTAGGAATGGGGTTGTTCTAGAAAAAGATTCTTTTGTTAAAGTTAAGTGTGTGGCGGAAGCGCCGTCATTCACCTTTGTCTAAATAAGTAGGCTCTGCCAAAGAAGGGGATCCGTTTGCGGCAGCAAGTAGTAACCATCTTTGGGTAAAAGGCAAGCCTCACCCATTAAAACAAATGTTTTAAAGGATAAGTAGGGGCAGCCTCCAAAGAAAGAGATTCTATTGCTGCAACAAATTGTAACCATCTTTGGATAACCTAATGATAGACATCGCCGAAGAAAGTTTCTGTTTAAAAAGAATTAGCAGAACGATCTTCGGATAACCTGAAAGAGGTAAGCCTCACCCGTTGAAAACAAGGGTTTTTGACGGATGAGTAGGGGCGACCTTGAAATTAGACTTACACCTGGGGGCATGCAAACCTCTTGGAATGCAAGCGTGGTCGGCTTTTTAGTTTTAGGTAGGACTAACCCCTCTAACCCGTAGGATAGGCCGATATCCAGCTTGCATAAAGAGAGGATATGGAGCAAAGCGTGAGGAGCTGAAGCTCTTTAAAAAATAGTAATATTCCAGGAGACCTTCCTACTTTATGACTAGTAAAAATGAGCAGTTTTGGCAAAGTTCATGCTCGTTAAAAAATAAACGCAAACATGAGCAGTTTTGGCAAAGTTCATGCTCGTTAAAAAATAAACGCAAAACCGAGCAGTTTTAATGCGGAAATTCATGCTCGTTAAAAAATAAAAATAAGCATGTGAGCAAGCTTCCCCCAGAGTTCAAGCTCATCCAGAAAAAATGAACCGGTAAATGACCATTTGAGACCGTAAATTCATCAGCCATAAAAGCCTTGGTCGTGTTTGTGTACCGTCACCTCCACTTTTCGTTTGGCTGATCATTCACATCCACTTGATTGTTTACCTATTTTGAGGAACAACTGCGAAGAGTGATTTCACTTAGCCATCCTTGTAATACTGCCGTGATTGGAAAATTCCAACCTGTACCTGGAATCTGCTGCTATCCCTGTTTATCACTCGTTCCTCAAAAGACGAGTCTTCTTTGAGCTCTTTTCACTGACTCGTAAAATATGAAAAGTTTGCCGATTTTTGGCCTTCCAGCTCGTTAAAAGGACCGGAAGAGCTATCCCTCCTCTAGATTTTAATCTTTTTGGACCTGAGGGATTAGTGCACAAAAAGATCGAGCGCTTGTCTAGTTCGGCTCGATAAAGATATCGAACATTCATCCCTTCTGTATTGTTTTATACTTTTTCGGACTTAAGGGATTAGATGACGAAAAAGGACCCCTGGAGTCTACTTTATGTACCCTTTTCAGACTCTCTAAAAATGAAAAGGACTGAGTTGTCTTTGTCGCTGGGCTCGTTTAAAATATTAGATAGCGACAAACTTGTCTTTAGACAAGAACGAGTTTCCCTATCGCCAGGCTCGTTAAAACATAGCGATGGGCTTGCCCGAAGGGCAGGTTATAGATCAAGCATATGTTATCCTCCTCAAGCTTGGCAAAAATAAAGAGGTACTGATCAGAAATGACTGGGGAAAAATTGGGAAGAACCTCAAAGCTTAATGGTAGCAAGTCGCTCTTGAACATGACACTTTTGCCTCCGTAAATATCGGGTTGGGTTATTATCATTCACCGGTCCCTTCACCATGGTCTCGCCATACCATCCATACATGGGGTAATGCTACTGATCCATCACATCAGTGTCATTATATGTTCAAGAGATGTCATTCAGAAAGTGTCAACCGGGTCCCATCCACTACCATACATCATCTTTCATCCTTCCATGACCGCCACCCTAAATCATATTTCACAGATCGTTTTCACCATCATCACTAGCTCGTTCCGTGTCACTGATGTGGGATTCATTAAGGCCCTCCTTTGACGGATCACTCCTTGTCGACATCAGCTCATTATCCAAGAAGTTGATCTAGGAACACCCCCTCAGTACTTTGAAGCTTGCATGCCTCAATGGCAAGTTTCTCACTCCCGGCGATAGGTATACATTAATGACCTTCGACCAGGAGACTTTGCGTGGTGTTCGACGTCAGATCCTATATTCACACCACGTGAATTGTGCTGCAGTACCTTGAGGGTCATCATCATTATAGGTGATTCCTCTCGCGCTTGAAAACAATTTACATTATTGACTGGTAATCAAGCGACGTCTTTCCATGTTCGACTTCAAGAAATTCTCACATGGATCGACTTGTACTAGAGTGAAGATCAGACAAGTTTGAAGACCCCGGATCTAGTTTCATCCATCCGGGCTGCGATATATATTCAGGAGATAAAAACATAGACATGTGCAACAGATGATCATCCTACTAAAAGGATGATAATTAAAAGCAGAGAATTATCCGTCTCTTATCAGACGATCGTCTGTTTATGTACAGCAAATGTATTTATAAAGCTGATCATGGGAAATGCCTGCATCAGCTAGATCATGAAAAGAAAGTATGAAAAGATAATGTATTGTATTGTATTTTGTTACAAGTCACCTCCCGGCGATTGAATGAACTTCGGATCCTCCTAATAAAGCATTTCACCCGATAAACGACCTCATACTTTAGGGGGCAACTGTTATAGACATTTTTGTGCCTTACAGCATAGAGCATGAAATGTCAATAATCTAAGGGATCCAAAGTCCCTAAACAAGTTGTTCTTACCCTTAGAGGAACAAGGTCAGCAAACCACAGCACTGCAAATCAGTTCTCCACTGAAAAACACTCAAAAACAGGTCAGTTTTGGATCATTGCAGCTGCTCCACTAGGCATCTGCGCTGCATAGCAGGTACAACAAAGGCTACCTGCATTGCATAGCAAGTAGAACAAAGGCTACCTGCGTTGGGCGTACTTGGACATGTGGAGGAATCTTTTTCTCAAAGTGCCAGTGCCCAGGAAGCTTCTAAAAAGACACTTGATGATAAGATTCGCCTAATGATGAGTTAAGAGCTTGTAAGACTCCAAGTGGAAGACAGAAACTCCGAGTGAAGAACTAAAGAACAACTGGAGTTGAAGAGGACAACAAGTCACACATCAAGCTGACTTATCTTCACTCCAAAACTCTATATAAGGATCTCATCCCATGGGATCTAGAGGGCAGAATTTTGTGCAAAGAATTGTTGTTGGTTTACAGTTGTGAGCATTGGGTGATTGCTTGAGGGAGGTGAAGAAGAGATTTCTCTCCGTCGGGAAGGTGATGCTGGATTGGACCTCTCATGGTTGTATCGCCGCCTGAACCTTACTTCCATATATTAATAAAGCATTTGAGGTTCTTCTATTCGCATGTGTTTCAATGGTGTATTGTCTTACTTGCGTCTTTGATTTATGCTAATCCTTGAATCGATTATGAATGCATGCCTCTTGTAGTTTCCTTTTCTTGTCTTATTCGCAGGATCTCGTGTAGCTGGGCCCGTGAAAAGACTTGGATCTGGGAGCAAGCGGCAAACAAAGGAGATTGGATCAACCATTTGTGCAAGACATCGGTAAGTGGATCTCTTCCTTTTATCTCTTGCATGTCATAAAGAAGAAACTTTAGATAGCTTTGCTTTCAGCTGTTGCTAAGGAACTGTCACCCTTAGAGTGGGTTAGGGTCATTCCGAGTTGGATACTTTCCCCAACAACAACTGCAATACTACTGCTTTGAAAAAAAGATGCGCAAGGCATCACTTCAATGAATTAATATATCACTTCAATATATCAATATATCATGAAATACTACAGATGCTTTGATATATAAAACACTCTGAAAACACCGCAATACTTGAATGAGCTTTGATACCATGAATTCAACAAATGTTTATACTTTGACTCAACTGCTCAACCAAAACTGTTATCATACCATCACATAAAATTGCATAATACCATAACGAGGCTGTGGAAAATTTAAAGGCCCGTGCTGCCAAATCAACAACTCATAATAAAACAAAGCTTACATACACTGATGACAATACGGTTTACAGCAACGACATATCTCGGGACAAAAAACGGGATCATTAAGAGGCCGCAGCCAAAGAGTTTTCTGTGGCGCTGAAGTATACTGGGCTTGAGCTGAGTGGAGTGTCTTTGGCCCAATTTTTAAACACCAATGATAAGAACCATGTAGAATTAAATGCGGACCTTCTGCGGTGCTTGGATCTGGTCATGAGAGAGCATCCCAATGAGAATCGAATTATGGTGGGAAGAAGTCTTTATCCCAAGCAATTTGAACGAGATGCAGATATTGGCGGTGCAGCAGTGGCCGCAAGGGGCTTTTATCAAAGTCTGAGGCCCACGACTCAAGGATTAGTGTTGAACGTAGACCTATCTGCAATAGTTTTTCACAAGAGCATTTCCGTGCTTGATTATTTATGGGAAAGTAGTAGAATTGACTGCAAAGAGAACCAAGCTCTCTCTGAAAGAGAGATAAGGGAAGCAAAGAAAATTCTCAAGGGGTTGAAAATTAAAGTTACCCACAGACGGTGTTCTCAGAAATTCACAATAGTAGGACAGACAAAACAGGTGACCACGGAAATCAAATTTCTCATGACCGAGGACAATGGCACTCAGCGAATGGTTACTATGGTGATTACGGGCAGTCGGAAAATTTTGAAACCCAAAGCAACAGAAACAATGTATATACGCAGACCTTATCTCAAAATTGCTCACGGTTGGTGATTCCAGATAGCTCGTTTGACTGCAGAATGGAAAAAGTTGGAAAATTTTGAAACCCAAAATAAAATGGCAGGAAATAACCGATACATTCATGGAGGGGCAGCATGGCAGTGTCAGGTATTCATGTGCAGAGAGGGGCAGCGTTGGCAGTGTCAGGTAAACGTTTCAGACAGATGCATTGGCCAGGCAAACGTTCGGGCAGGCAATCAATGTCAAAGTAGCGCTCAGGACTGAGCAACTCTCAGGACAGCAGGAGTTACAACTATTTCTGGGACCTGAGCTCTGATACCATGTCAGGCCAGGGTAACTCCACAATGAACAGAAGACAACTGAGATGATATTTCATTAAGAGAACTATTTTTTATATAAAAGAAGGAGACGAAACAGTTCATCTTCTTGATGACTATTCACGTTCCAGTTCACCCATCCGTTGAGGATTAGGTGTCAACAGATCATATATACACACAACACGCCAATATAGTAATCTGACGATTAAGGAGAATACGACTATGTTTCCAAATAGAATAACATTACTTTCGGATTCCAATAATCGGGATTTCAAATGAATCCAATAATAGTAATGTTGGAGAGGTAAATCCCCTCTACGGATAGAGGCGATCCCTACTAGCCCAGAATGGGTCTAGCAACAATCAATCAATGCTACTGTGCAAGTTCCTAATTGCAAATAAAAGAGAGGCAATGAACACCTACTTGGATTCCAATGTTGTTGTTTGATGAAGAGATGCGGCTCTCACTCCTTCGCTCTGGCCGGTCACGATCCTCCACGATCTCCGTGAATAGATACCTGCACACACGAAGAGAAAGACAAACAGAAGCGTGAAATCTAATAAAAGCAATTATACAGCAGTCAGAAATGATGTAATTCACATTAACCATTACAAAGACAAATGAGAATGGAACCATAACATTAGTCATCTATTATTAATCAATAACAGAGAAAGGTACAACCAAAGTTCTGACGTTGAGTCCTTCTCTAGAGGGTCCAGCCAGCAAGTCTCTTAAGCATTCACCCTTGGAGGTAGATTCTCCCAAGACAAAGCTCTCTCTCACACAAGCAATACTCACAACCTTCCTTAAGCTTCCTCTAGCAAATCCACACTTGTCACACCAACTACCTACTAGCAGCAGCAGTCTAAGCACTATGAATTCCACACTATCCAAAACTACCCCAAAACTAAAAAAAAACCCGTGCTCATGGCAATGGTAGAGGCTTAAATAGGAGAAGGAATCTCCATGAATGGTGGGAGGATGAGCTTATCTCCAAGGAAGGTGGCTAAAATGACGAACAGACATGCCATAGAAGGTAGGGCGACATTCACAAGGCCAACAACTAGGTCTGCAGTCATCTGGAAGGCCCGCTGTTAGAACAAACTCGCCCAAACTGGATCACCGCGGGTCCATAACTGCACTGGAGCGCTGACATCGCATCTGAATAACGGAGAAGGTTGTGTCAGCGCGACTTAATACAAACATAGGATGCGCTGGCTCATGAAATTCGACCAGCGCGGAAAAGCCGTGTGCTTCCGTGTTGGCAGCGCATCAGTTGCACTATCAGCCGCCAGTCAGCGCGGTTATTTTAATAACAGTCGCGCTGATGAAATAAACTTTGGCAAAGTGGGTCATTTGGCCAGTTTAGAGAGCATGAGTGTTGTGGGGAAAAGTATCCAACACGGAATGACCCTATCCCACTCTAAGGGTGATAGTTCCTTAGCAACAGCTGAAGCAAAGCTATCTAAAGTTACTTCTTTATGACATGCAAGAGATGAAAGGAAGAGATCCACTTACCGATGTCTTGCGCAAATGGTCGATCCAATCTCCTCTATTTTCCGCTTGCTCCCAGCTCCAAGTCTTCTCACGGGCCCGGCTACACGAGATCCTGCGAACAAGACAAGAAAGGGAAACTACAAGAAGCATGCATTCATAATTGATTCAAGGATTAGCATAAATCAAATACGCAAGTAAGACAATACACCATTGAAACACATGCGAATAGAAGAACCTCAAATGCTTTATTAATATAAGGAAGTAAGGTTCAGGCGGTGATACAACCGTAAGAGGTCCAATCCAGCATCACCTTCCCGACAGAAAGAAATCTCCTCTTCACCTCCCTCAAGCAATCACCCAATACTCACAACTGTAAACCAACAGCAATTCTTTGCACAAAATTCCGGCCTCCAGATCCCATGGGATGAGATCCTTATATAGAGTTTTGGAGTGAAGATAAGTCAGCTTGATGTGTGACTTGTTGTCCTCTTCAACTCCAGTTGTTCTTCAGTCCTTGAGTCCACTCGGAGTTTCTACCTTCCACTTGGAGTTTTAGAACCTCTTTACTCATCATTAGGTGAATCTTCTGATCCAAGTGTCATTTTGGAAGCTTCCTGGGCACTGGCACATTGAGAAAAGATTCCTCCACATGTCAAAGTACGCCCAGCGCAGGTAGCCTTTGTTGCACTTGCTATGCAGCGCAGGTACACCATAGAGCTTTTGACATTCAGCGCAGATGCTTAGTGGAGCAGCTGCTTTGATCCAAAATTGACCTGTTTTTGAGTGTTTTTCAGTGGAGAACTGATCTGTAGTGCTGTGGTTTGCTGACCTTGTTCCTCTAGGGGCAGGAACAACATGTTTAGGGACTTTGGATCCCTCAGATTATTGACATTTCATGCTCCATGCTGTAAGGCACAAAAATGTCTGTAACAGTTGCCCCCTAAAGTATGAGGTCGTTTATCGGGTGAAATGCTTTATTAGGAGGATCTGAAGTTCATTCAATCGTCGGGAGGTGACCTGTAACAAAATACAATACAATACATTATCTTTTCATACTTTCTTTTCATGATCTAGCTGATGCGGGCATTTCCCATGCTCAGCTTTATAAATACATTTGTTGTACATAAACAGACGATCGTCTGATAATAGACTGATAATTCTCTGCTTTTAATTATCATCCTTTTAGTAGGATGATCATCTGCTGCACCTGTCTATGTTTTTATCTCCTGAATATATATCGCAGCCCGGATGGATGAAACTAGATCCGGGGTCTTCAAACTTGTCCGATCTTCACTCTAGTACAAGTCGATCCATGTGAGAATTTCTTGAAGTCGAACATGGAAAGACATCGCTTGATTACCAGTCAATAACGTAAACTGTTAACAAGCACGAGAGGAATCACCGATAATGATGATGACCCTCAAGGTACTGCAGCACAATTCACGTGGCGTGAATATAGGATCTGACGTCGAACACCACGCAAAGTCTCCCGGTCGAAGGTCATTAATGTATACCTATCGCCGGAAGTGAGAAACTTGCCATTGAGGCATGCAAACTTCAAAGTACTGAGGGGGTGTCCCTAGATCAACTTCTTGGATAGTGAGCTGATGTCGACAAGAAGTGATCCGTCAAAGGAGGGCCTTAATGAATCCCACATCAGTGACACGGAACGGAGCTAGTGATGATGGTGAAAACGATCTGTGAAATATGATTCAGGGTGGCGGTCATGGAAGGATGAAAGATGATGTATGGTAGTGGATGGGACCCGGTTGACACTTTCTGAATGACATCTCTTGAACATATAACGACACTGATGTGATGGACCGGTAGCATTACCCCATGTATGGATGGTATGGCGGGACCATGGTGAAGGGACCGGTGAATGATAATAACCCAACCCGATATTTACAGAGGCAAAAGTGTCATGTTCAAGAGCGACCTGCTACCATTAAGCTTTGAGGTTCTTCCCAATTTTTCCCCAGTCATTTCTGACCAGTACCTCTTTATTTTTGTCAAGCTTGAGGAGGATAACATATGCTTGTTCTATAACCTGCCCTTCGAGCAAGCCCATCGCTATGTTTTAACGAGCTTAACGATAGGGAAACTCGTTCTCGTCTAAAGACAAGTTTGTCGCTATCTAATATTTTTAACGAGCCCAGCGACAAAGACAACTCAGTCCTTTTCATCTTTAGAGAGTCTGAAAAGGGTACATAAAGTGGACTCCTGGGGTCCTTTTTCGTCATCTAATCCCTTAAGTCCGAAAAAGTATAAAACAATACAGAAGGGATGAATGTTCGATATCTTTATCGAGCCGAACTAGACAAGCGCTCGATCTTTTTGTGCAATAATCCCTCAGGTCCAAAAAGATTAAAATCTAGAGGAGGGATAGCTCTTCCGGTCCTTTTAACGAGCTGGAAGGCCAAAACTCGGCAAACTTTTCATATTTTACGAGTCAGTGAAAAGAACTCAAAGAAGACTCGTATTTTGAGGAACGAGTGATAAACAGGGATAGCAGCAGATTCCAGGTACAGGTTGGAATTTTCCAATCACGGCAGTGTCACAAGGATGGCTAGGTGAAGTCACTCTTCGCAGCTGTTCCTCAAAATAGGTAAACAATCAAGTGGATGTGAATGATCGGCCAAATGAAAAGTGGAGGTGACGGTGCACAAACACGACCAAGGCTTTTATGGCTGATGAATTTACGGTCTCAAATGGTTATTTACCGGTTCATTTTTTCTTGATGAGCTTGAACTCTGGGGGAAGCTTGCTCACATGTGCGTTTATTTTTTAATGAGCATGAACTCTTGCTAAAACTGCTCGGTTTTGCGTTTATTTTTTAACGAGCATGAACTATGCCAAAACTGCTCGTTTGATAAGGTCAAATTCATATTTTACCATGACTAGTTTTTTCTTTTCCAGAGATAGTATTGTTTCATCAATTGCTGCAACAAACTTGTTAGAAACGGATAACATGAAGTAAAAATACTAATATTTCACTTTGAACTACGTAAAAAAGCAATTAAAAGATGTTTTTACCTCTCATTTTACCATTTCATGTGCATTTGGTTTGTTGGAGCTTTGGAGGTGCCTCTTCCTCTTGATTTTTCACCAGCTGATTTCGGGAGATTCTGTGGACGATTTTCAGCGCCGTTTCCACCAGGTAGGAGCTAAACCCTAGCTCTATCTTTTCATGGTCTTATTTCTCAGTTTTATGCTTGTTTTCCTGCCCCCATGAGCCCCTGGGGTTTCTCTAGGGCGCTCTGCCATCAGCGCAGGTTCCCCATATCGAAACCTGCATTTGGGGTTCTCATTTTCAAAGGCAGTTTGTCTCCCAACGCAGGTGAGACCCTTCCCTACCTGCGTTGGGCGCAGAAAACATCTTGGTTGCACAATTTTTCATGAGATTTTTGCCATTTTCTTTACTCAGTCAGGGATCTTACTCCTCCTCTTGTTTGATTTGCAGAGTTTATTGGAGCAGAATGACTCTTACGTGGCGAGAACGAGAGCATGAAGAGGAGGACATGATTGCCCTCCATGATCCTGTTACCGTGAGCGCGTTGCGGAACTGTGGCTTGCTAAAATTCTTCCGCATATCCAGCATGAGGGCACAGATACGTTTACTGCAGTACCTGCTTGATGCTTGGGATCCTATTAACCAAGTGTTCCAGATTAGGGGCAAGTCCATCCCTTTGACCATAGTGGACATTTACTTCTTGACTGGGTTGTCAAGGCGGGGTGCCCCCATTTCCTTGTCCGGTTCGGCCCGAGGGAGCGATTCCGTGAAAGATTATATCCGTCAGTATTGTAGGGAGGGATCCCAGCCGAGTAGAGACGGCAAGGTTTCTATCCGTGATATCACTGACAGGTCTCTCAGGTCTATTCTGTACACGATTTGTAGGATGGCCGGCAGCGCATCCCCTCATGTTGCCAACAGGTCTTATGTGCAGCACACCCTGGAGTGTCTTCAGCCGAAAGTTTTTAACTGGTGTGATGCAGTACTGGTTCAGATGAAAAACCAGTTGACCAAAGTAAAGGACGGGAAACTGAAGAATTTTGGCTTCGGTTCAGTTTTGACTGCCTTCGCTTTGGAGAAGATACCCTTGATGCAACCTCAGTATATTATTCTCGACTTGCCATCTCCTACTGAGCCACGCATGCAGAGGTGGGTTGACCACATGTCCAGACATGTAGGTCAATCTCAGATTACTTTTACTGATGCCTTCTTTAGGTGGTTCGAGCGGCAGGATATGGCTTTTTCCGAGCATCCATATATTGGCATGGATTTCCGAGGTGATCCGGATTTGGTGCTACCGGATGGCGAGCAGTGGGGTGATCTTGGTAAAATCTTGACCTTATCACTATTTACTGTTTTTTATTTATAATGTCCTTGTGCTTTACTCTATCAAGACTCTAATCAAACTCATGTGTGCATGCAGATGTTGGTCCTGTCCGTCCAGCAGTTCGTCCGAGAGCTCCGGCCGCTGCCCCAGCAGGGGAGGCTCCTGGGAGAGCTATTCTCCGTGACCTTGACTTGGCCGAGACTCTTGCAGCTGTGCAGGAACAGGTCGAGGGTCTTACCCTTGGGATTCCGGATGTACGGATCGACGAGCTACCTCTACAATTGCAGCGACATACTGTTGGTGTTCCTAGACGATGGTCTCGTCTTCTGCGCATGATTGTACAGGCCATGGCATGTTATCATGAGCATCACTAGGCTAGGGTGCCCCCCAGCCATTTTTGAGTTTTGGGGTCGTATGACCGATTTTGTCTTGGTTACAGAACATTATATGTAAACCGTAAACAGTTATATATATTTTTGATTTTCGGGGTTTATTCCAGTTTTTATGTGATCCATGTATGAAACATCGATGATGCTTCTCTTTTTATCAATTTTGCAAATGTCTATCTAACACATAGTTTGCTAATGAGTCGGTTAATGTGTTTAAGTTTCTGGAAATGTGTTGATATTGGATAAAATCAAACTGTCTTTCCAAGATTTTAACTCTTAGGAACTTGCGATAAATAGCTGGATTTCGGATAGAGTAGGTACCATTGAGCTGTAGTACCACGAGCTGTGAGTCTAGCCTGACGACTAGCCGGCGTATGCCATGGGTGATGGCATCAGAGAGGAGCTCTATCAACGCGCTATACTCAGCGATATTATTTGTTGATTGACCAATACATACCCCCCTGAAACTCACTAACTCGCCGCTTGGGTCAAAAATGGCCCATGCTGCAGAGGATAGGTTCCTCGAACTACGACTCGCTCCGTCAGCATATCCAACCCACGGTTCCAATGGATTTCACATCTGCAATAAGTGTAAAAAGCGGATTACTTAAACCGGAACAAACGCTTTAGCGAAAACAAAAATGTAACAAAAGCATACAGGTTACTATTAGGCATAGTAACGTTTAAGGTACAACCCGTTACGGGGTTGCGCCAGTGGAATTCCGTCATAATCTACCAACTCGTAGGCTCCTTTTGCTAATACACTCTTAACAATATAAGGGCCCATCCATAAGGACTTGAATTTCCCAGCTCCCAATTTATCGGATTCTTGGTCATAAAGCAAGACCAAATCACCTTCCGAGAAGACACGGGGTTTGACATTTTTGTCGAACTGCGCTTTGACTCGTTTCTTATGGGCTTCGTTGGCCAAGGCGGCATCACGACGGGTTTCATCCAACTAGATTAACTCCAAGAAACGAGCTTCTTCTTCCGAGGTTCCGGGGAGGAGATCAATTGCGAGTTTAAGGGACGAAATTTCACACTGGATTGGTAGGATCGCGTCTAGGCCATACACCAGTTGAAACGGTGTGAACCCAGTGGCATTCCTTACCAATGTTCGGTAGGCCCACAAAGCCGAGTACATGATCAAATGCCATCTTCTTTTGTGAACCCCAACCATCCTTTGCAGCATGCGCTTCAGGACCTTGTTGATCGCTTCAACTTGTCCGTTAGCTTGCGGATAGTACGGAGTAGAGCTGTCGTGAGACAATCCTAGTTTGGCAGTTAATTCAACCATCATGTGATTGCGAAGATGCGATCCATGATCTGTTACTATGGCATGTGGTATGCCGAATCTAGCGACCACATGATTAAAAAAGAATAGGGCTGTTGTTTCACCAGTGTTATCCAATGTAGGCATCGCCTCAGCCCATTTGGTAAAATAGTCAACTGCGACTATAATATACCCATGCCCCCCGGTCGAGGTGGGGTTACATTGCATGAAATCAATGCCACATTTGGCGAAAGGCCCCACAGCTATTATTGGGTGTAAAGGAGCGGGGGGTCTTCTGGTTTTGCTATCAAAAATCTGACATGCATGGCAACTTCTGACTGCGGTTATGCAATCTTTGAACATGGTTGGCCAGAAGTATCCTTCTTGTAAGATTCTTTGTGCTGTAGCATATCCAGATTGATGCCCCCCACAGGTGCCTGAATGAAATTCATTCAGGTCTTTTTCGGCCTCCTCATGGGTTAGACACCTTCTCAGGACCGTATCGACACCACGACGGTAAAGCGTATTACCGACGATCATGTAGTCTTTTGCTTGGTATCGAATGCATTTTTGTTCTGAGTGAGAGGTGTCTGGCCGAAATTTTTGGGTTTGGAGATAAACTATTATATCTCCATACCACTTATCACTTGCCGATATCAGAAACAAACTTTCGTCCACGATCGATTCTTTGGACGTTTCATCGTTGGACGATGATGGGAGATCGCATAATAATTCTGCGAAAACTAAAGCTTTCTTTGATTTGGATTTCACAAATTCCAGATCAAACTCTTGAAGGATAGCTATCCACTTTGAATATTTGCCCCCACGCAACTGTCGCGACAGTATATAAGTCATGGGGTTGCAATCTGACAATACGGTGGTCTTCCTGAAGAGGACATAATGCCGAAATCTTTGTATCGCTTGAACAACAGCAAGTGCTAGCTTTTCAACATGAGAATATTTACTTTCTGTATCATTTAAGTTTTTACTTAAATAATATATAGGGTGTTCAATTCCATCGACTTCTTGAACTAAAACCATTGCTATGGTCGTATCTGCTGCAGCCAGATACAGGTTAAAGTCCCTTAGATAGTCTGGGGCGTACATTAATGATGCTTTGACTAGCGCTTCTTTCAAAGCATCAAAGGAAGCTTGTGCAACCTGGTCCCAGACGAAAGGTACATCCTTTTTCAGGAGACGGGTATAACCTTTAGCAAGTTCTGCGTAATTTGGAATGAACCTCATCAGAAAGTTTGCTTTCCCTTGGAGTTTCTGAATCTGAAGCAAGTTCGAAGGTGGAGGCAAATTAATGATTGCCTGCACCTTGCAAGGGTCGAGATGAATTCCATCCTTGGAGACTATAAAGCCAAGTAAACGACCAGAACTGACGCAAAACACACATTTGTGCGGATTGAGTCTTCTCTTGTAGTGTCGGCATCATAGAAATATCGCTCTTAAATGTTGCGGATGATCAGTCCGCTTTTGCGAATGAGCCGGAAGATCGTCGAGATAAGGTTGAACGATGTTCTTGATGTCATGGAAAGCATAATTCATTGCTCTCTGAAACGTCGCCCCTGCGTTCTTTAAACCAAAGGGTAATTTTCGATAAGCGAATGTGCCCCACGGACAAATAAATGCAGTCTTTGACTGGTCCTGTGGGCGGATATTAATTTGATTATACCCGGAAAATCCGTCCATAAACGAAAAGATTTCACATCTGGCGCATTCATCGATTATCTAGTCGATGAAGGGTGTAGGGTAGTTGTCCTTTGGACAGGCTTGATTTACATCCCTATAATCGACGCACACTCGTATTGTTCCTTGTTTTTTCATAACAGGGACAATATTCGATACCCAATCGGTTAGAGGAACCGGGTAGATGAAACCAGCATGGAGAAGTTTCTCAACTTCCGCTTTAATGGCAGCGGCCTTCTTGGGGTGCACCTGTCGAAGCCGCTGTCTTACTGGTTTGACATCAGGATACATCTTAATTTCATGTTCAACGATACTCGAGTCAATGCCTGGCATTTCATCATATGACCAGGCAAAGACATCTCTAAATTCGCGGAAAAGAGCTTTATATATTTCTTGTTCTGAAGGGGAACAACCTTTGCCGACATAAATATTTTCTACAATGTCTGTTTTGGTCGAGATATTTATGGCTATAGTTTCTTCTATATTGGATAGGTTTCTCTCGGAGTCCACCGTATTTACAGTATTCGTTAGGAATTCAAATACTGAGGGGTGATACAGGTCGCCTTGAGTATCTTCCTTAGGAAGGGAACGATGGTGGTTATCATCCCATGGTGCCCCCTCAATCCACATTGATTGCAGGATTCCTTCGTCACTTGCATGCACTCGTGACCAAGGATCCGAAGGGGTACCACATTCTCCTGACCTATCTACCCAAACGCTTGACGAGCATTGATTTGGGCTCACCTCCCATGCCTGAAACATTAATTGCTACAATATTTCGATTGGGCTCGGGTGCAAGACCATTGCCCGATCCATGATGACTTTGTCTTTTGCGACCTTCGTGGAAGATATCATGTTGCAGGTGGCCACCAATGGTACATTTCCTATGTACATATGATTTGGTAGCGAGAAAGTCCCCATCATCGTGGGGTCTTTCAACAGGCCTACTCCTATATCTTGAATTGAATGGTCACTTTCATGGATCATGGGAATGCTTCCCGTAACTTGTGAACCATTAAGGAGGAAGTTCTGTTGGTCGACGACCGTAATCCCTCCTTCAAACGAGAATGCGATCTTCCTAAAATAAGTCGACACGACAGCTGCCATGGCATAGATCCATGGTCTTCCCAGTAGGATGTTGTAATCCAGATTCCCATCTATGACTTCAACATCAATCTCTACTGTTTTTCCACCTAGTTCAAGTTACTTAGAATACCGTAAGGGGTATATGTCCTACCGTCGAAAGCCTTTACTGTTGTCGAAGATCTCGACAAGGTTGGCGACCCTAGCGTTTTCCAGCAGCTCATCGACATAATACATGTA
The DNA here is from genome assembly GCA_031772625.1 of Pinus tabuliformis. Taxonomy (NCBI): domain Eukaryota; kingdom Viridiplantae; phylum Streptophyta; class Pinopsida; order Pinales; family Pinaceae; genus Pinus; species Pinus tabuliformis. The sequence continues at coordinate 1,686,268,373 of CM062820.1, forward strand.
GATGCTCCCTCGTCAATAATTGTTCGGTGAACAGTTTTGTTGAGGGCCTTCACTTGAATAAGGAAAGCTAGTTGAGCTGGTAACTGAGGGTCATACCCTTTGTGATCAAAGGACACAAGATTGGAATCCTTAGGATCAACCCCCCCTATTGCCGATAACAATGCTTGCCTTTGGGATGGACAATTTTGTAGTACTTCTAGAGTCGACATAGCGGATGGCGATTGAGCCAAATCTTCTACTATGTTATAATGCTGCGCCGCTCTAGCACGAGGATTAAAAGTCGACTTGTGTACTACACCCTTAGGTGGTTTTATCGTTAATTCTGGCATTATGGGTGGGACGACTTCTGTCGAAGTTGTTGTCGAACTACTAGGTTGATCTTTACCTTTTTCGTTTGACAGTTGCGGATTCCCGTAATCTTTGTTCCTTGTCGAAATCAAAGCATCATTCTGCCGCTTGGAGATCGCTAACATCAGCACTTGCGATGGGGAAGCATTTCCATTATCAACCATATTTTGACCTGGTTTGGAAAAAGGATCAGTCAATACATCTGGGTTCTTTGGACTCTTAAAGAATCTCTTGAGCTCAGCTTTGTATGGACATTCTGTTGTCTTGTGATCTTCGTCACATATCGAACAGGACCATTTCTTTTTCCCTTTCTCAGGAGAGTTCGAAGGAGTTTTTTCAGGTGACGGATCATCCTGTTGCTTCTTCTTCCCTTTGTTTTGCTTCTTCTTGCTTCCTGGTTGATTGGTTTCTTTGCCTTTATCTGTTGATATGGCATTTACTTCCGAAGCAAGAATCTCTTCATGGGCATTTCGATCTGAAGTCTTACGGGCTTTCTGAGGTGAAGCCTTTTTCGACTTCGCGCTTGCAATGCCAATCACGCCATCTCCGGCATGAGAGTCAATATTCGATTTAGGAGGGGGAGGAATTGAAAATTCAAGTCTGGGGGCATCAGGTATTTTGTCGTAGAGTGTGCCAGACTGAGTATATACCAAGTCTAAATATTGAGCACGAGCAATCACTTGCTCCTCTGTTACGACTCCCCCCTTGGCCACATCTTCCGTTATAGCCGGAAGTAATGACTTTATAAACCATTCGGCTAATAGCTGATCAGGAACGTACGTTTTCACCATCCTACGACGGCGACGCCACTCATGTATGTGATCAGATATGTGAGTAGCTGTCGTCTGTTTGAAGTTGGTAAGGAGTTCTGTTCCCGTTTCATACCTTATCGGTAATTGAAAATGGGTTAAGAAAGTCGTGGCTAAGGAGCTGAAATTGTCGAAAGAGGTTCTTGGCAATTCTATATACCATTTAGCCGCCGGACCTGTCAATGTCCTCTGGAAGAGGCGAAGTCTTATCGAATCATCGTTCAGAGTGTTCGATGAACACCATAGATGAAAGGTCATGACGTGATTCGACGGGTCTTCACCTGGATTTCCATTGAATTTAGGAATGTCGGAGGGAAGTTTGTGAGGAATCGTTGGCCACCAAGGGGCATAAGCAATCGGATCGTTCGTCAACCGATGTAAATCGGGTAACTCTAGAGTTGCCACGAATGGCAGTTGTTGACTCAGATTAGGCGAAGCGTACCCAGGATACGAAGGGATCGCCTGAGCAGTTGGTCTTTGCATACCGGCATAATGTATTTGATGCTGGTATGATTGATACGGTTGCTGGACTACCCCACTGTAAAGTGGTTGGTTTTGACCGTATTGTAGGTACGGTTGTCCATTGTTCGCAAAAATCTGTTGCTCGGTACCTTGGTACACTTGCTGGAACTGCGATTGTTGATACTGCACCAACCATGGTTGTGATATCATTGGTTGTTGTGCAATGCTTACCACTGGGCCAAGATGAGGGGTAAGGGTCCCCGTTTGTGCTTGTGTCGCCCCGCCAGTCGGCGATTGTGGTTGGGTTGCAGGGTCAAAGGGTTGTTGCATTACAACCTGAGAAAACTGAGGTTGACATGCAACAGGTATCGTTTGAACTTGCGACACAGTCACAATTGCTGGTGTCGTCGGGATGTTCGTCACAGGCATCTGTTGTCGCATAGAATACACAACTCTTGGTTGCTGGGGTAGCATAGGTATCCAACCACTTGTAGTTATTCCAGTATAACGTGAGTATGGTTGTGAGCTCCCGTATGGGTAACCTCCCGGAGGGGGTAATGAAAAAGCATATTGCCCCCCATACGGTGGTGGTCCGGAACCGAGAGGATTTATTACACCTCGAGGACCGGATTGCCCAAACTGATTTCCGAAAGGATCAATCTGTTGAGTCCCAACATAGGAGTTACTGGGTATTATCCCGGGAGAACAAACAGGAACAGACCATACTGTCGTCATGACCCCTGAAGGGACCCCCTCCTGCTGTTGAGAGTTAGGGACAGATGGTATGCCGGCGAACATTGTCGGAATGACTGCAGGGAGTTCTGCTGTCGCTGTGTCATTTGGCACAGTCCTAGATGTTGACGGTTGTTCAGAAATTTTGAGTCTATCCAGTAGATTGCCTAGTGATTCATCAGGAACTTCTCTGGGTGATAGGCTAGCTTCTGATGCAGTAGGAAGTAGAGTGATCCCTGCTCCAAAATGTGTTGGAGTAGTTGCTTGCGGATCTTCTACAATTTCTTCTATTGCGATCAGACCGGGTGGAAGAGGAAGACCGTCAGGTCCGTAGAATATTTCTGGTGCCGAAGAAGGGGTTGTTTCGACAGTGACAGTTGTTTGAGGAGCAAGACTCTCTGAACCGATCACTGATGGAACTGATTCAGTAACACAAGTATTTGCTCTCAGACTAGGATCAGTGTTACTGTCCTTCTGGGGCTGTTGAACTTCTTCAATAGGGGCAGGGTTTCCAGAAATGTTTGGAGTAACCGGAACCTCAGATGTCGTCGGAACACTTGTTCTAACTTTGACAGGAGATTTGGAACCAGTTGAACGAGATCGCTTTGCCCGGGTTGTTTTCGATTCCGGAGACAAAGACGGTTGACTCGTACGCCTCCGCGAACGACGGTTCATCGATTGACTTTCTTCCACGGTTGCGGATTACTTGATCAACCAACAATGCACAGGGTAAAAATGTGTTTTCGAATTGAATTAATTTTAGACGCTTTTTAAGACACAACTTGCTTTTTCATGTTTTAAGAGTCGAGAAAAAGCTAAAGATGACTCTAGTCTCCTTCGATGTATTAACGAGCCCGAAGTGACAAATGCTCGGATGGACTTTTTCAGTTATAGAGTTTGAAAAAGGCCAAAAGAAACTACTCTGGAGTTCTAGGCAGAGGGTGTGCCAAACCTTTCGCGAAACCACAGAATATGTTTTACGGTACGAGTGGTTGATCTTCGTGAATGCTGTGTTCACTGCATCGCGATCAGTAGGGCGGCCGACACGGCTTCCTATGGATAAAGGCTTTGTTCCTATAGGGGTCCCCCAATATACGCGACGGTACGCGGGGGCACAAATCCGTATTAGTGCTATTGTCCCTCAGGAGGAATCACCCACCTTCGTAGAGATCGACAGTCACTATGTTTAACGACGCTGGAACACGTCTCTACCTAGACCTCTACTGTGTTTCGTTATGTTTCAAAGCGTTGTTAGATAAATTCAGTTCTTTTTAGGTTGATCTTGCTTAGCAGTTTGCCTTTATGGATCACCACGTGATGTATGATACAACTCCTAAATGCAGTCTAAGAATGATAAGCAAGCTTTTTCAATTCTTTCAACTTATGAAAATCTTAACTACTGAGGGAAAAGAAAGACATCATCTTTTCAAATAGATCATAGAGCACACACTCATGCACTTTTCCTAAATCGACATGCAAACTGTCAAAATGCACATGCACAATGCAAGTATTTCTTTTCTTCTTCCTTAATGTTGATGTATTACAAAAAGAAAGATGTTGTATGATTTCGAATTCAATTTCAAGCGAAAGCAAACAAGCTTTGTCCAATAATCAAAAGAACACCTTAAGATTCACTCGTTTCAACACAAGAAATACTGAAATTCGAACCATATAACGAAAGCAAATGCTCAAGCAGCTATGAACAGTAATAAACTAGCTCTTAGAATCACAACGACACTTTCTTACAGGCCTAGATCCAAGAGGCCACAGCAAGACTAGTTCACTTTCGCTACGGGAAACTGTGAATGACAGCAAGAAATACAATAAGAACAATCACGGTTTCTTCATACAACTGAGGCGGAATGAAGGCAAAGAAAGGTAGTTTCAGCTGGGTATACAGGTTGACAACAGGCTGCAAAAACAATATTGAAAACTGGGCAACAGACAGTAGGGAACCCCAGTTGCACAGGGCAAAACTGGATCAGCGCAGGTACTGCACTGTCAATCTGACATGCAGCGCAGGTAGCCCCTTCGGGACCTGCGTTGCAGCACAGGTAGCCTTTGTTGCAGCTGCACTGAAGAGACAACTCTCGTCTCTCTCAGATTCCGGGTCACAGTTTGCTCAAAAATCAATGGTTTTTGGCCAAATCAGAGGCTATCAGCCAAGTATACACTAGAGGATGATTAAGGAAGATGAACACTATCACAAAGAGCTAAAAAGAGTCCTTGTGGATCAGCTCTTCAAATCATAAACATGCCCAGCACTGAGCTAGAGTAGCTGCCCTCTACTTTGCATTCGAAGGATTCGAATGCAGTTCGATTCGGTACTCCCTTTGTTTAGGAAATGAATAGCAAGAAACACAAGCTACCAACAAGACACGATCCCCAGCGGAGTCGCCAGTCTGCTGTGGGGAAAAGTATCCAACACGGAATGACCCTATCCCACTCTAAGGGTGATAGTTCCTTAGCAACAGCTGAAGCAAAGCTATCTAAAGTTACTTCTTTATGACATGCAAGAGATGAAAGGAAGAGATCTACTTACCGATGTCTTGCGCAAATGGTCGATCCAATCTCCTCTATTTGCCGCTTGCTCCCAGCTCCAAGTCTTCTCACGGGCCCAGCTACACGAGATCCTGCGAACAAGACAAGAAAGGGAAACTACAAGAAGCATGCATTCATAATTGATTCAAGGATTAGCATAAATCAAATACGAAAGTAAGACAATACACCATTGAAACACATGTGAATAGAAGAACCTCAAATGCTTTATTAATATAAGGAAGTAAGGTTCAGGCGGTGATACAACCGTAAGAGGTCCAATCCAGCATCACCTTCCCGACGGAAAGAAATCTCCTCTTCACCTCCCTCAAGCAATCACCCAATACTCACAACTGTAAACCAACAGCAATTCTTTGCACAAAATTCCGGCCTCCAGATCCCATGGGATGAGATCCTTATATAGAGTTTTGGAGTGAAGATAAGTCAGCTTGATGTGTGACTTGTTGTCCTCTTCAACTCCAGTTGTTCTTCAGTCCTTGAGTCCACTCGGAGTTTCTACCTTCCACTTGGAGTTTTAGAACCTCTTTACTCATCATTAGGCGAATCTTCTGATCCAAGTGTCATTTTGGAAGCTTCCTGGGCACTGGCACATTGAGAAAAGATTCCTCCACATGTCAAAGTACGCCCAGCGCAGGTAGCCTTTGTTGTACTTGCTATGCAGCGCAGGTACAGCATAGAGCTTTTGACATTCAGCGCAGATGCTTAGTGGAGCAGCTGCTTTGATCCAAAATTGACCTGTTTTTGAGTGTTTTTCAGTGGAGAACTGATCTGTAGTGCTGTGGTTTGCTGACCTTGTTCCTCTAGGGGTAGGAACAACATGTTTAGGGACTTTGGATCCCTCAGATTATTGACATTTCATGCTCCATGCTGTAAGGCACAAAAATGTCTATAACAATGAGCATGATGGATTTGATTTCATGACACAGTAGGGAGACTAATAGGGAGACAATGACAAATTACTGTGTAACAAGTAATATTCAGTACAAACGCTCTGTAACTGAAATAGCTGGTTTAGACTAATAACATGCAATCAACTCTGAAAAGATTCACTGATACAATGCATAGTCACTACATGAATTTCCTGAAGGAACCATTAATGAATTAATCGTAGCAGAGCATGGAATAGCACATGAAAAGTATATCAGATTACCGAGCAATAAAGATAAGCAAACCACGCAGAAATAAAATTATAATGATACAAAAGCAAGTGTCCTTCGGAGCCGGGCCCTTAGCTTCCAATGGTACACCGCCTTAGATTACTCCAGACGCAAATATGAAATAAACAACAAGTCTTTTATATTAACGCATCAACAAACGTACAGTAAACTAGGTCTCAGTGAGACTCGATGATCAAAGTTTAGTCTGAAACTGAAAGTTACATAAAAAGTCCCTTTGCTTAACGATGTTGTTCCTTTTTATAAAAGTAACGGCGGAGATATCTAGGTAACAAAAATAAGTAAAACAGCGATCCCTCAGGATCAAAGATCCTGAGGGATTCGCCAAGCTGTTAATCCTTTACTTTTCTTTCCCTTTTCCGCCGAACTGGTATCCCTTCTTCCTTTCCTGGGTCGTTCTGCTTCGATCTGTTCGATCTCGTTTGCATCCAGTTCCCTTCTAGAGGGACAGCAGTTATTCCTCCTTTGTCTTTCCCTTTTGAACGACAGCTCTTCGTTTCCACCTTTCCCTGCATGGAAAAATGACAATTATCAGCGATTAAGCTTTCCATACTAATTCTCACACGTTTTATTAAAATTCTTTATTTCTTTGAGTTCATGATGCAGAAAAGGTTACAATTGTTACTGAAAAGTCACTAAATTGTTTGTCAAAAACATACCTTTCAAGTGCTCCACACCAACCTAAGGTGCACCAGACATCTGCACAAGAAGCAAAAGACACAATAAGCGGAAATCACGCCTTCACACCAAGCCAAAAGCATGAAAACACACACACACAATACACTTGCTAAAACACACGCATGTACAAACCGAAGTCCATGGAATCATGCATAGTACTTTTTCAAGTACAGCCCATTGCGGGGCTTATCGAGAGGATTACCTTCGTAGTCAACTAGCTCATATACCCCCTTCTGTAAAACTCGCTTTACAATAAAAGGGCCTAGCCACATGGGCTCGAGTTTGCCTGCCCCCAGCTTGTCATTCGATTGATCGTATAGCAGGACTAAATCTCCCTCTATGAAGGAATGGGGATGGATGGTATGATCGAAGTGAGTTTTATCTCTTTTCTTTTGTGCTTCGATAGCTAGAGAGGTTAGCCGACGGGTCTCGTCCAGTTGTTCTAGGTAAAGAAGATGTTCCTCTACCGGAGTAGTGTTGGGAAGCAACTCGACGGCCAATTTTAACGAAGGGATTTCACGTTCGATAGGAAGGGTAGCCTCCAGTCCGTAAACTAATTGAAATGGAGTGAAATCGGTGGCATCCTTCATAGAGGTTCGGTAGGCCCACAAGGCAGGAAACAAAATCAAATGCCAATTAGACTTATGCATGCCAACGGTACGTTGAAGCATCATAACCAAAATATTGTTAACGGCTTCAACCTGGCCATTGGACTGTGGATAGTATGGGGTCGAACTATCATGTCGTAAGCCCAGTTGGGTTGTCAATTCGGTCATCATGTGATTACGAAAATGCTTCCCGTGATCCGTGACGATGGCCTGAGGAACTCCGAACCGTGAAATAACATGGTTGAACAAAAACTGCACCGCTGTATGACCGTCTTCAGTTAATGTGGGCTTCACCTCGGCCCATTTTGTAAAGTAATCGATGGCAATGATAATATACCCATGCCCCCCGGCCGAGCGAGGGTTATAGGTCGTATAATCAATGCGCCATTTTGCAAAAGGGCCAACGGTGACAACAGGGTGCAGCAGAGCTGGTGGCGCACGCATCTTCCGCTAGTATATCTGGCACGCGTGACACGAACGAACGACAAGAATGCAATCCTTAAAAATGGAGGGCTAGAAATAACCGGCGCGGAGGATTTTTGAGCTGTGGCATATCCAGACATGTGACCACCGCAGGCGCTAGAGTGGCAGTCATTCAGGACTCACTCAGCTTCCTCAAGAGTTAGACATTGGCGGAGGATGGAGTCAATGCCCAGACGGTACAGGGTGTCCCCGATAATACAGTAGGGTTGAGACTGATGATGGATCCGTTGCCGAGCATCCTTGGATACAGTGGGACGGAAAGAGGACGTCTGCAGATATACAATAATATCCCCATACCAGGGATCGAGGGTGCTGATCAGGAATAGAGTTTCGTCCGGGATATGGTCCTCTAAGTGAGAGGGTGCGGAAGGAGATGTCAAAGAGCAAAGTAACTCAGCAAAGACCAGGGACTTCTTAGACTTGGCAGTAGTAAATTCCAAGTCAAACTCTTGGAGGATGACGATCCACTTTGAGTATTTCCCCCCAGCAATTGACGTGACAAAATGTACGTCATCAGGTTGCAATCAGAAATCACAGTCGTGGTACGCAATAAGATGTAATGCCGGAAACGTTGGACGGCACAAACGGCGGCCAATGCCAACTTCTCGACTTAAGCGTATCGAGTTTCCGTGTCTAAAAGGTTACGGCTGAGGTAATATATGACATGCTCAGTGTCATCATCGTCATCTTGCACGAGAACCATGCCGATAGTGGTATCGACGGCGGCCAAATACAGAGTATAATCACGATGGTAATTCGGAGGATGCAATAATGGAGCAGAAACAAGGAGACCCTTGAGATGCTCGAAAGACTCCTGAGCGATAGCATCCCAATGAAAAGGGGTATCTCGCTTCAATAACCGTGTAAAGCCTTTAGCCACTTCGGCATAGTTCAGAACAAATCATCTTAAGAAATTTGCTTTGCCCTGCAAGCTCTGCAACTGCTGCAAAGAAGCAAGGGCAGGAAGATTCAGAATAGCTTCAACTTTGAGGGGATCCAAACGGATGCCCTCTCGGGAGATGATAAACCCGAGCAGTGTGCCTGATTCAATGCAGAAGACACATTTATGAGGATTAAGCCTGATGCAGTAGTGTCGACAACGGAGAAAGATTTCACGAAGATGGGAAGGGTGGTCCTGGCATTTGACTGAATGAGCTGGTAGATCATCCAGGTACGGTTGTACAATGTGACAGATGTCATGAAAATCCTAGGACATTGCACGTTGGAAGGTAGCACCGGCGTTCTTCAAACCGAAAGGGAGCTTTTTGTAAGCAAAAGTGCCCCAAGGACAGATAAAGGCAGTCTTATGCTGATCAGCGGGCGCAATATTGATCTGGTTATACCCAGAAAAACCGTCCATAAATGAATAGATTTCGCTCCCTGCACACTCATCAATGAGCTGATCGATGAAGGGTGTGGGGAAGTTATCCTTAGGACAGGCCCGGTTGATGTCACGGTAATCAACACAGACTCGAATGGTACCCTGTTTGTTGTTCACAGGGACGATGTTGGAAACCCAATACGTAAGTGGAATGGGGTAAATAAAACCAGCCTTGAGAAGCTTTTCAACTTCTGCTTTAATGGTTGTAGCCTTTCGGGGGTGCACGGGGCGTAGACGCTGCCGAACAGGCTTAGCACCCAGGTACGTAGGTATCTCATGCACCACTATGCTAGGGTCAATGTCGGGCATTTATTCGTAGGACCAAGCGAAGACATCACGCAATTCGCGAAAAAGATTGGTGTAGAGCTGAATTTCCTCCGGAGTACAAGTGGCTCCAATGTGAATGTGCTCGACAATCCCTGGTTTCGCGGAGATGTCGATGGGTTGGGCCTGCGTGATGTTTCCCATATTTCCTTCAGAGGACACTTGATAAACTATGATGGGTGTTTGAAGGGGCTGAGATGGGAGACAAGGAGCAAACCGCTCAAGACAGGTGATCATTTCCTGATGGGCGGGGAGAAACGAGGAACGGTGGTGATGATCGAACCAAGGAGGTTTGTCGAGAGACATGGTCTCGATAATGGCTTCATCGAAAGGAAATATCTCCTTTAACGGATCCGAAGTAGCGTCATCTCCAAGCCAAGGGGAATGAACATACGAGTCGAGAACGCTGCTCGGAGGAGCAGGTTCGGGAGGGGGAGCCGATGCAGCAACAATTTCAATGTAGTTGAGCTCGACAGGACTCAACGGCATCATATCACCCCAAGATTCTATCTGATTAGTGGGAGGAAGGACCCATGGATCAAAGCGCACGGAAATCATATTAATAGGAGCGAGATTAGGAGGTGGGAGGGAAAAGACACCCATCAGGGCGGGATCTTTAAAAAGTCTGGCTCCCACACTCTCACATGATTTGGAGGTATGCTCCATGAAAGGCATGTTGCCTTCAGAAGAGGAGGTGAAGAAGGAGAGCCGGTCAACGGTGACAATCTTCCCCTGATGAGGGAAACGAATGACACGGAAAAGAGACGAAACCACGACTTGCATGGCGTATGTCCAGCTACGTCCGAGGAGGAGGTTGTAGGTAAGATTAGCATCGACAACTTCGACCTCCACTTCGACCGTCTTCCCTTCCAATGAATGGGCAACCGTTGGAGTATACCATAAGGACGAGACTCTCTTCCGTCAAAGGCTTTCAATGTTTTCGGAGACTGGCTCAGTGTCGGAGACCTAATAGCTTTCCAACAGGGAACAGACATGATGCAAGTTGAAGCACCTTCATCAATGACTGTACGATGAATCGTTTTAGTATTGATGATGACCTGTATGAGGAAGGCGATTTGGTGAGGCAGTCTCGGCGTATGGCCTTCGAGGTCAAAAGAAATCAGATCCGAGTTAGCCAGGTCTATGCCACCGATGGACGATAGCAAGGACTTCCTCTGGGAGGGGCAGCTCTGGAGCACTTCTAAGGCAGACATAGCAGACGGAGCCCAAGCTAATTTCTCAATGATGTTGCAATGCTGGGCATCATGAGAATTAGGGTTGTAAGAAGACTTCCAAAGCACACCTTTTGGAGGGAGTCGGATGGGTGTCTCATTGCTAGGTCTCTCAATATGGAGTGGACCAGAACTAGACGAAGGAGCGTTGGAGGGGACCTCAGGCTCTTTCCCAGCATGCGACAGATATTCTTTTGCCCGAGTACTGATGTGGACGGGAATCATCCCAGCCATAAATACTTGAGAGCCAAATGAAGAAGAGGGTTGTGATGGATTGGCCACCATTTGAGTTTGCTGTGAGGGGAAAGTTTCTTTGAACACAGCAGGAGTCTCGGGAGCACCTTTCAACAATCGACTAACTTCGGACTGCCTGGGGCAGTCTTTAATATAGTGATCCTCGTCACAGATAAGACAAGGATACTTGGGTTTACGTTTGGCTCCTTCCTCGAGTGGAGGTTTAGGGGAGTCATGTCTGGGCTGTTCAGATTTATTCTTAGCTTTCCCCTTCTTCTTTCCTTTCAAGGATTTATCCGCTGTGGTGTACTGGACAGCGTTGACCTCAGAAGTGTTTCCAGAATTAGATGGACCCTGAGAAGTTTTTTCTTTTGAAGAATTCGATTTTTGCTTCCCAGGGTTCGTGGATGATTTCTTTGAAGATGCATTTACACAGTCAATAACACCGTCAACAGATGGCTTTGATGGAGCTTTGGATGTTCTGGGTCTCAGGGCATCTGGCAAATAATTATATAAGGTACCTGACTGAGAATAAACTAAGTCAAGGTACTGAGCACGCGCGATAGCTTGCTCTTCAGTTACACAAGCTCCCATGGCAATGTCTCGTGCAATTGCGGGGACAAAGGAGGTTGTAAACCAATCGGTCAGGAGCTGATCAGGAATCCAGAACTTGATCAAACGACGACGCCGTCTCCATTCATGTATATGATTGGATATATTCGTGGCTGTGTCCTGTTTAAGAGACGTGAGGAGATGCGTTGCTGTCTCATACCGAATGGGCAACTGAAAGTGAGTTAGAAATGCCATTGCCAATGAGTTGAAATCTTGAAAGGATCCGAGATTCAACTCAATGTACCACTTAGCAGCTGAGCTGGTGAGAGTTCTTTGGAAAAGGCGAAGCCTGATGGAATCGTCAATCCATGAATCTGACGAACACCAAAGGTGATAGGTTATGACGTGGGCTTGAGGGTCCTCTCCAGCTTTGCCATCAAATTTGGGACAATCACCGGGTATCTTGGTTGGAACTGGTGGCCAATATGGATTATGAAGAATGGGATCATTAGTCAATTTGGACACATCTAGCAGTTCCAATGTTGCTAAGAAAGGTAACTGAGGATTGAAGGACATTTGTGGCCATGGATAAGAGGTAATACCAGAGTTCCAACCAGGTGGTGGTTGCCCCCATGGACTTTGTCCAGACGGGCCTGGCCCATAAGGGTTCTGCCCATAGGGATTTTGTCCATAGGGGTTTTGTCCATAACCGGATGGTTGACTCTGGATCTGCCCCCCAACACCCCATGGATTACCAACTTGACCTGCAGGAGCAACATACTGTTGCTGGTAATTTTGATAAGGAGTGACCTGCATTTGTTGATAATTTTGATACGGGGCCAACTGAGTTTGCCCCTGGGGTTGCTAGTCACTTCCTGTCGACTTCAGCTCATTATCCAAGAAGTTGACCTAGAGACTCCCTCCAGGTGCCTTGGAGCCTGCATGTCTCAATGGAGTGTTCTTCATGTTTGACGCGAGGTTTTCATCATTGGCCTCCGATCGAATGATTTTGTGGGTGTTCGACGCCAACTCACTGATTCGCACACTGTAGATTGTACCTATAGTACCTTGAGGACCATTGTAATTATTGGTGGTACCTCTTGCGTCTATTAACAGTTGTCATCATTGACTGGTAATCAGATGATGTTCTTGCATGTTCGACTTCAACTCCTATATTCACATGCTTGAACTTGTATTTTGTTCGGGTCGAGATGGAGCGCAAGACCCTGGATTTTGTCTATTGAGATCCAGGTTGCAATTTTGTGGATTATTATGATCATTACATGACTCATTAATGGATGGTTGCGCCCATACCTGAGTCTTCATGGATGGCTGCGACCATACCTTTATTATCATCACGGTCTCATTAGTTAGGTGGCTGTGTCCATACCACAGACCTCTTTCATATGTCTTTTGAATGGCTATGCCCATGCCTAGACTACATGTAATTGATTATCAGAGATATCAATTGTACTTGCGTGCAGGTTCTTCCCGGTGGTGTTCCAGTTCAGTCAGTTTCGTAAAGCATTTCACCCCTCTCACTCTCTCGGGCTTCATGCTTTAGGGGGCATCTGTTACATAGTAATTTGTCACTGCCTTCCTGCCAGTCTTCCCACTGTGTCATGAGTCAAAATCATCCATGCTCATGCTCTCTAATGTTGCCAAATGACCCACTTTGCCAAAGTTTTTCCATCATCGCGACTGTTGTAAAAATAAACGCGCTGATGAGCACTCCAAAACAGACCGAACGTGCTGCCAGCACGGAAGTACACGTGATTCCTGCGATGGTCGAATTTCATGAGACAAACCGACTGTTGCTTATATTTGATTGCGTTGACATGACTTTCTTCGTTATTCAGTAGCGATGTCAGCGCTCCAGTGCAGTTATGCACCCGCGATGATCCATTCTGGGTGAGTTTGTTCGAACAGTTGGCCTTCTAGATGACTCCAGACCTAGTTGTTGGCCTTGTATATGTCGCCCTCCCTTCTCTGGCATGTCTGTTTTGTCATTTGAGCCACCTTCCTTGGAGATAAGCTCATCCTCCCACCATTCATGGAGACTCCTTCTCCTATTTAAGCCTTCACAATTGCCATGAGCTGCTAGTTTGGAATTCATAGTGTTTGGAGTGTTGCTGATAGTGTGTGAGCTTGATAGGTAGCTGGTGTGACAAGTGTGGGATTGATAGAGAGCTTAAGGAAGGTTGTGAAGTGTTTTGATCTTGTGTAAACTTGTGTGAGAGAGAGTTTTTTCTTGCGAGATCTACCTTCAAGGGTGAATGCTTGAGGAACTTGCTGGCTGGACCCTCTTGAGAAGGATTTGACGTCAGAACTATGGTTGTATTCTTCTTTGTTTATCAATAATAGACGACTATCATTATGGTTCCACTCTTATTGTCTTTATGATGGTGTTTGAGTTATATCCTTTCTGATTGATATATAGTTGCATCTATTGGATTTTATGCTTGTGTTTGTATCGTTCTTTGCATGTGCAAGTGTCCATGCATGAGGATCGTGAGGATTGTGACCAGCCGGGGCAAGGGAATGGGAGCATCGACTCTTCTACAAGTACTAGCATTGGAATCCAGGTAGGCCTTCATCATTGGTCTTTAATTTGCAATTAGGAACCTGTGTGTTAGTGTTGTTTGATTGTTGCTAGACCCTATTTGGACTAGTAGGGATCGCCTTTGTCCACAGAGGGGATTTACCTCCACAACACGCCCGAAGGTAGTAATCTAGCCGATGGAGAGGCAGGACTCTCTAAGTAGTATGCGGGTGCCAGCTGTAGGCATCCCACAGGCTACATCATCACCAACAGATGTACCAGAAAAGAGGGGACACGAAGCAGAATTAGTCTGGAGGTCCTCACCTCGCCCAACGGTAGGTCAACATACTACAACAGAATAATGAAAGGATAAACAGATGGCGACCACGGGTAGATATGCAGTTAATAAGTCATCTCTAATGTCCCTCGAAGATTGGGATGTTGTGGATAGCAGCCAAGGTCTTGCAAAATTGCAACACAAGCTGTAGCGGTCAGTGCGAAGGGCAGGTATGAAGGTCAGAAGAAGCTATGGTGGTACCAGGAGGCAGCTCCCTTGCTCGTGCTAGAATCCTTGGAGGGGGTGTTCTGTGTTAACCGAGCAGAGCAGAAGGAGCATCATCAATTGCGAGATATGGTAGAAACACTGAAGCAGAAGATGGCTAAAGCGTTGTAGGAGACAAGGAAGGGGTAGCAGGATGACGAGCACCACTCAAAGGGAGGCAAACCGCGAAGCCAAGGCAGAGCATCTAGCCGTGCTGATGAGTGACTCGGGACGAGTCACGATGATTGTGTTGGGGGACTGTTGGGTAGCGGAGATCCTGCGTAACGGCTTTGGGGCAGAAATCCCAAGAAGTAGGATTAAAATATTGTAAAAACTCCGAAGTATGCAGAGTGAAAAGTGTAATAGATTGATTCAAAGGGTAGTATTCCCAAAATTAATAAAAAGTAGAGTAAATAGATTCATCCTGCGCAGGGATCGCGGGCCAGCGAAGGGTATAAATAGAGCGTGGTTCTATGAGGGAAAGGCATCTCTTAGAGTAATGAAATGTAATGGGTTCTTAAAAGAAGATAGTTTGAAAGCATCTATATAGTCCAAGTCGAGGGTTGGGTAGTAGGTAGAGGCTCTACAGCTGTGTGCGCAGAGGCCTGGAAAGTCTGTAACTTTGTGTGTGGACCCCTGCAGCTAGGTGCACAGGGTAGATCTGGATGTATTAGTGGAGAATAATAAAAGATAAGTTTTCTTCTATAAATTTTGTGTTATCGCTCATTTGTATTTATGGTTTACCTTTCTATATCTGGTTGATGCAAATGTGATAAGTGTATTTCATTTTGTGCGTGAATCGATTATGTTGGTTAAATGGTTACTTAAAGACCCTGTTGAGTAGTTCTAAATCATAATCGCTTCCTTCAGTAGAAGAGCACATTAACAAGAAAGATATAATCACTCTAGATCTGTGTGAGTACCGAGCAACGCAGAGTTGTAAACCAGTGCACGAAACCTCCAGACCACACCAAGACATCCCTAGGGTGCGAAAACCTCATTCCAGCACCCCCCCGCTACCTCGGGTGAGACCTCAGTCTACACTCCACGGGATGTTGTCGAAAGGGCCGGTAGCTGTGGGATTTGTTTGGCTAAATAACTCTTCCAACCTGGGTCAGGCCCATATAATCCAACAATATTGTTGAATATACTGTCTTCATTAATTTACTATCCAAAGCTATTTCTTGTGGAATTGATTCATTGGTAGTGTATCTTGACTCACAGCTTGTAGTGTCACAATTGAATAACATTTATCGAGTTCGGGATCCTTTTTTACATCGCCAATTTTTGAGAGTCAGGGTGTTGCAAAGATCATTTTTTTATTACTTATTTTCACATTCCATGATCTGATAATTCATTAGCAGATTCTATCGCTAATCAAGCATTAGATTGGCATATCATTCATTCATCAAGATAAAAACAAACATCAAAAATCTGGAACTGTATATATCTATATATATATCATAAAACCGCCCATGTGTACATAAAGTGTTTCAAAAATAATATACAAAATTGGGACTAAATGCCCATAATCATGTCCAGTCTATCTATGACTCGGCTCAGGATGAGTAGCTAAGAAGGTGACTACTGCGTTGGCCACACACCAAAGAATGCAAACCCAGTCTCGTGGTACTCCTACCACGCAGTGCTGCATCTCCTCAGGTAGATCTTCTACGGCCACCATCGGTACCTAGTGAGTCAATCTCACCAAGTTTCTTTGGAATGTGTATAAGACCCTCTCTGTCTCAGCAACTGCCTCTTCAACACCTCTTCCGTGACACCTGTGCCGCAGAAATCCATCTGGTCGTACCGGACCCACATCTGGAACATGATCATTATGTTAGTATTTTAATCCCATCAAAAATATTTCTAAAGTTCATTTTTCATATTTAAAAAACAAAAAATATTAAAATTGATAAAACTTAAAAAATGGTTACCTATCTCTCCCCATGCAGCATTTGGTGGCAACGCCAAGTCCAGATCTCCTCTAAAATCCATGCCAACATAGGGATAGTCGTCCACAGCAATGATTTGTTGTTCCCCCCAGGAGAAGAACTCATCATCCAAAGCAGTCCTCGGCATGTCCCTACCTCCAAGGTGTTTCATCAAGTCGGCCCACCTACCCATCCGAGGATCTCGTGGGCTACTGATAGAAATTGATACTATGGGGTGTAGCCCAGGAACCTACTCAAAGAAGGAGCATAAAATGGTCCCATATCCAAAATTTTTGGTATGCCCTTTCTGAATGGAGGACAACTGGCTCTTCATATTGGTAAGAAGAGGTGTACACCAATCAAAAAAAGTGGTGAGACACTCCACGGCCAAGCTCATGGATAATCCTAACGCTTGGTGCAATGAGGCTGATCTATTTATCCTGGCTATAATGAATAGTAAGATCCTCAGGGACAAGCTCTCCACATGTTTTATTGGAATTTGGCTTCCAATTTTCTCTGGATGCCCAGGACAGTATATATGTATGTAGTCTTCCACTGAAAGACTACCTCGTGTCTGGCTAGTTGAATGTACAACTTCTCCTCTCTGAGAGAGACCAATGATAAAGTAAATATCTTCTAACTCTATCCTCAAAGGCATTTGATCAATCATAAATGCATCATCTTCGATACTCCAATAGTCGATTAACATTTCAAGCAAGCAGGTGTTGGCCTTCATATTTGGTGTTTTGAAAAATTTCAATAAGCCACATCCCCTCAATGCATCTAAGGCCTATTGATCTTTCATAACTTCACTATCAATGGTAGTATGCTCCCTCTCTCTCCACGTGATTGTAATCCTGAAAGAAAATTTAATTTCAACCGTTAGATTTTTGTTTTTAAATTTCAAACTATCTATACACGAGTCCCTTTCATACATAGTCGCATGTAGGGCCTGCGTGTACGCGGGTTTATAATATCCAACCTAGTATATGTCGCATTGAAATTTTTAACATAAATTCCTATGGCCAAATCTCAATTAAAATTTCTAAAGACAGTCATAAAGTCATGCAAGCTTGAATTGGGAGTTACCTGGTGATTTTGATCCGATTTGTATGGTCCAATTATTTGGGGGGCAAGTTTTCTGTTTTTTCTCCATAGCTTTTGCTCTCAATGAAAATGGTACAAATGGTGAGTCAAAAATTCATTTTATAAGATTTGAAAATGTCAAATGTTTTAAAAACATGATTTTTTCATCTCATGAATCTTTTAACTTGTGAGCTTGGATTGTCGAGAATAGGTTGATTTTTCAGGGCATTTTGGACGCTTCTTGAGAAATTTCAGACCGGTTCCATGACTGCTGACCCATCATGGTAGGTATTGTTTACTTACTGGAATATAGGTTATGGAAACCATTTGTTCCGTTGCATTTTGCATACTAGCCTCCATTTGTCAATACACTTGCCATAGGGTCGATCCCATCGTGTTATGGTTAGTAAACCATGTTCACTTGCCAATTTTTAAATCATGACACGATGGTAGAGCCATCCTTTACATGGGCATCGTAGTTAGCACCTCACTGACATTGGTTGCCCATGTTGTTTTATTGAGTAGGCTCGGGAGTCCTCTCTAGTCCCGCCATGACTTGTGCATTGAAGAATCATTCCTCTTTGCTTCTTCAATTCGTTCTAGCCTTATTCCCTAGAGGCTCCTTTCTATTGAGTTGTACTACTGTATTGCATTTTGACCATTTGCACCTTTAGGCCTTGAGTTGGCTTCACTTGGACTCATTTTTAAGTCACTTTTTGACCATGTCTTATGCAAACTCAAAATTTCAATCCCTTAGCTTTTGCAACTTGACACACACTCAGACATGTGGAAGGAACATCCCTTTGAGTGTCCTTGACCAGTTTTGCCTCCTTGCATTGAGCATAGGATCGTTCCCATCCCAGGAACTAGATCATACGTTTCATTGACACTCGTTCTTTCCACTATACTATAGCACTCTTTTATTCTTTTTCCAGCTTAAATAAAAAGAAAAAATATTATATATTCCCAAAAAGAGTGGCAACGGGACAACATTTCCATATATTATTGGCATCTAGAGTCAATTGTGTTGCCCTCGAAAAAATCACTCAAAAGAATGTCTCTCCTCCATTTGGGCAGGATTTAGTTTGACTTAGGTACACCTTAACCTTGTTATTGAGTCAGTTCTCCTCTGATTGGTTATCTCTTCCAATCATATGGAGAGTTCAATTGTGCCTCCTGCATGATGAACTTATACAGAGTTATCATAAGCTGTGACATAGCCATCATTGAGTCATGCTTTTTTTCAAGGGAAGTAAGCCTGAGTTGGCCTCTCTGCAGTGTCTCTTGACCTATTTTTCAGTCAGCCATCCCTGGTTGTCAGTGTCTTATTTGTCATCACATCAGTTATATTGGTCCTTTACTTGTGCCAGTTTGAGAAGGTCTCCATTGACTTCTTTTTGGCGGGTCTCGTCCTTATCGATGACGACATATTGCTCTGAGGGCAGGCCTAGAGCCACACCCTGGCCCTATTTTCATTATTGATAGATCACCTTGTACTCAGAATTAATCAGTATCATGGGTCTTTGACTGAGTGGTTTCCCTTGTGTTCGACATCAGCTTTCATTATCACACATTGGGATTTGTGCAGTGCCTTGGTTTCCATTTGACCCTATTGGTGGATACCTCACCTCTGTGTCAACTTTCATTGTTGGTTGGTTCAAAGGGTTTCTATTGTGCGCTAGCTACATCTTGTGTACACCGGAAAAGTGCTTTAGTCGAGTTACTACATCTTGTTTCAACTTATTCCTTCCACGTTATTGGCCTATGGGTTACACTCGCGCTAGATTGATGAAGGATGCCTTAATGTGTTCCTTCTAGCGGATCTTTTCCTATCAACTATGACTCATTGCTCTGGGGTAAAGATCTAGAGTCCATTTGGCAGTACCTTGAGGTTTGCAGTCATCAGTGGCAGATCCTTCACTATCGACAATGGGAAACCATCATTGTCCCCTGATTAATAGATTCTTCCAGGTGTTCGACCTCAGCTCATTTATTCGCACTTGTTAGTTTGTACTGGGTACCTTGACTCTCATTATCATTATCGATGACTAGTCTCGCGTTTGTTAACAGTATACATCAATGACCAGTAATCAAACGATTTCTCACATGGTCAACTACAGATCATTTATTCCCATTGTGTAGAAATGTACCACGGCGGTCGGTGAAGACCTCGGGTTGCATCAGCATTCTTTGGTTCACTTGTCAGTTGGCTCTGTTGCTGCTCGTTGACACCATTTCACCTTATATGTTGCAGTCCTTCATAGCGACATCTTATATGCTGGAATCCAAGTTGCGATGTAGTATCATCTTATTCCATCATGTTCATTTGGTACTATTGGGATTAGTTTTTGATATCAGTGACCAACTTCATTGATCATCTTTTTATATGTGATATTCAGACATGTACATGTTCGATCACGATTAGATGATCCATTGTGTAATTTCAGTTATTTATACTTGTATACATAGTGGATCTGCTTGTACTTGATATGCGGACATGCTTTAATTTTTTTGAGCATGGGTATGCCCGCCTTAGACAGTTGTTTCTTTCTGATCTTCTTTTTGATGGCTTGGCATGCTGAAATCTGGTGAAGTCCTTAGTTTTTGAAAGGTTTCCTTTCCATATAATTAATACATTTCGGCCATCCTGTATCCCTTCTGACCTCATATATTAGGGGGCATCTGTTATAGCTCCAAATATCACCCTTGGTATTTGCGATGCTTGGTTTATGGCCTAGGGAAACCCCTCCTTCCAAACTTGGTCCAAATATTTTAAAAACAGTGTTTTACTTCCTATATGCTACTTTTCCCTGTGATAAAAGCGTGTACATGCGGGCAGTCAATACCCAACCCATGTATATGTGTTAAAACACTTAAAAATATTAAATTTCCTTAATTATGGGTGGAGATCACGGGTTTTACCTGTTGATTACCTCCTAGTGCCTGTGGCCCAACTGTTCCCAACTATTTCCCAACTAAAAAACTAATTTGGGAGAAGTATAAAAAGACTTCAATGGGAAGGCCTTAAGGAAGAGAGAAATGATATAATTAC
This sequence comes from Pinus tabuliformis, assembly GCA_031772625.1. NCBI lineage: Eukaryota > Viridiplantae > Streptophyta > Pinopsida > Pinales > Pinaceae > Pinus > Pinus tabuliformis. The sequence goes on from CM062820.1 coordinate 1,686,289,105, forward strand.
TATACTGAGATTATCCCCTGATCAAGTCTGAAGTATCCCTGTGCTTCAAGCACTTCCCCAAGTTCAGGAAACCCTTGTTTCCTTGAGTGTTGATATTCTTTCACTTGTTGGAGATATCATGGTATTGGTTATGGAAGGAGGTTGTTGAAGACTGGGATTGGACGGACCTAGAGGACGATTCCGCTTGGAGCCGGAAGAGGAACACTCAAGTGAAATCTTTCCATGTTTACTATAGTTTTCTAGAATAAAAGAAACAATTGTCTTGTTCCTGAGATCGACTTTGTTTATGCATCAGATGTTATTGTTATGGTTTATATATGAATGACTATTTCGATGTATAACTAACCATCTACTTATATGATATAAAGTTGATTTCACTAAAATGCTTTATCTATATGCTGCTACATGTATTCGAATTGGTTGATTTGTAGGTTCGAAGATCATTAGGCGTTGTAGAGGGTTTGAACCTTGGCTCGAACTACCCAAATGAAGGATATCCGGGTATGTTCATCCTCGCATAGTTAGTTTGTTTAAGCATGTTTCCTAAGTTGTATGCACGTTTCTTGTTGTAGATTAGTTCTGCTCTGATAGGGTTCTGACCCAAAGCCCTAGGGAACTTATTCCCTTAACACACCTCAAAGGAGTTGCCATCCCCATTTGGAGCCAATGTTAGTGTCAGTCTTGTTAGCCTATCTCCTGGATCAAAAAAATACTTTTACCATGGTCTTTTCAGGCTTTCATCATCAAATTTTTCTGTCACTAGGTTTACACAGCAAATTTGGTCATTGTATGGTCAGTCCAAGATAGAGTCATTGTCTGCAAATTTCACTTATGCTGGTTTCTTATCATACACCATGAAAATGGGTCAAGTTATCATCATCATTCCATTAGGTTTTAGGTCATCCATTAGGTCATAAGGGTCCCCAAGGTCCACCATTTCCATAAAAAAATCAGAAATAAGTCAAACATGACAAAGAAAATAGTTCAAGAATTGAAACATGATTTATTCACATTTTCATGACATCAAAATTTTTAGATGAAGGAAGCACCAGCACTCAAGAGATGCAAAAAGCACATTTGCAATGGCAAGGTAAAATCTGCCTTCAAAAAAGTGAAATCAATTCACAAAGGAGGATTAGTTTCTTTTCTCATATAAACTCAAAAACTTTTCATTCATCTCTCATTCACACTTCATCACTGAACTAACTCTCCTAAAAAAGAAAAAAATCCCTTTCCCTAGGATAATTTGGCCAAAAATTGAAGGCAATGTGTGTAGATACACTGCACTACGCTTTGGAGGTAGGTGTTGCACGTAGGAACTGTGTTGCGCTTTGGCGTTGCACGTAGGAGAACTGCGCTGCACATAGGACAGAGTGCCCGAAACTCAACCAAAGTTTCCCCAATTTCCAAATTTTTTCTTTCAAACTCAGTCAAATTGCTTTCTAAGGTTGGCGAACAAGTAAGTACATCATTTCCCTCTATTTTTGCTTTCCCATTTGCATTCCATGTTGATAATTTCTCAAGCTAGGTTTTGTAGCAAAAATTCCATGAGAAATGTTATAGTAAAAAAGGTCATCACAATTTTTCATCTCCTAAATATGTAAAATGAAATTCTACACCTACACACATGTATGATGAGTCATTTTGACTAGTCCATCCACCTCCAAGTCAAGTTTAATCACTAAAAAAACAAATCCTAGCTCATTCCTGGAGTTATTTTGGGCAAATCACATCATAAACGTTCTTGGTCTCACTTACAAGAAGCCACATTTGTTCACCATCTTCCTCACTCATTTCCATCAGTTTTTCAAAGCCATCTCATCTTTCACAAAACCCCTCCCACCATTTTGTCAAAATTTCCCACATATCACTTCATTTTCATACCCACCTGACATCTAATTTCACTTCCTACTGCTAGGACTTTGTTCATCATGGAGATTGATTCTTCACCAGAAAGAAAGAGACAACACAAAGGAGGGAGGATTCTTAGATATGAACCATCAGATTGCAACCAAATCAACTCCTATCCTTTCATCAAGCAATGCTTTGAAGATGTTCATTGTTTGGAATTTTGTAAAAGAGTAAGTGAAGCAAGGTTTTATGAGCAGCTGATAGATTGGGTAGCTACACACTTGAAAGGGGAGACTATTGTCATTGATGGTATTGAGTTTAGCTTCTCAATGGCCTCCATCTCACTAGCACCTAGTTTACCAGACAATGGAAAATACTGGTTCAAGGAACAAATCTATATCTTGAAAACTATAAGCCCTTCTTAAAGACTCCATACAGAGACACACATACTCACCTTATGTCTTTCATATATTTTCTTGAGAAGTATGCCCCTTTAATGAAGACCATCATGAGGTTCTTTACTTGTGAAGGTAGATTCTCAAGGTTATATTCCTATCATATTGGCCTCTTGATGCACTTCACATCTCAAAAGCCACTCAACATGTGTAATTAACTATTCAGAAGTATTTCATAAATGTTTCAGAAAATACAGTTGAAGGACAAAGAGCACTCTCTAAGCTTGTTTCATCATAATATCATCAAAACCATTATCCTTCATCAGTTTTTAGAGAGAGGTATGGCTTGGGAAGCCTTCTTAGAAACAACTCTAAAATGGCATGATGAAAATGCAGCATCTCAGTCCCCAAGTGCACCAAAACAAAAAATAGAGATGGGATCATCTAGCAAACTAGCAGAGAAGATTTAGCTACCTAGGCCAGAGGTCATGAAAATGTATAGTAAAGGGCAGAGGCTTGTGTTTTCTTCTCACAAAGAGAAAGGGGCCAAGCCTTCTTCATCGACAAAGCAGGCATCAGCAACAAAGGGTAAGAACACAGTTGAGCATGAATTAGAGATTATTGATTTATAAGAGGAAGATGAGACTTAAATTATGAAGCAGACTATCAAGGACAAGGAATACCAAATCAAAGAGCTGGAAATAAATATGGAAAGAGAAAAGTTCATTATATCATTTCTTGAACATGAAACTAGTCAACTCAAAGCAAAAGAGTTGATCCTAGAAAAGGAGAAAGCTAAGCTAATGCAGCAAGTCAGCAAAGGTAAGGAGATAATGACATCAAGCGATCCTGAAGCATCATAGGAGAAAGGGAAAAGGAAAATACCAAGAACCAGAGGTCTTAAGGAAGCTTTGCAAGAGGAGCAAAAACAAATATTACTCAATGAAGACCTTAGCCTAGAAGAAAGAATTGCCCTAGAGGTACACCAAGACAAAGGATATTGGCTCAATAGGGTAAATGAACAATTAGAGAAGCTCCTAGAGAAGGAAAATAGAGATAATCAAATGCTCAATCACATGGCGCATCACTATCAAGCTCAAAACATGATTGTCAATGTCAAAGTGAAGCAACTCAAAAACAAGCTCAAGGAGACCAAAAAAGATCAAAAGGATGAGAGAAACTTGGAGATGCTTGCTAAGGCATCCATGAAGCTTTAACAAACTCATTTTTACATATTCCCTCCAATTTTGAGCCAATTTTGAGTATTTTGAGTTTTTGGGCAAATTTTGGTCTAAATTCAGAAATTTGGCCTTTCCAGAAGTGCAGCGCCTTGGCACTGCGCCTTTTCCTCAGGCATCCATTTGAGGAAAGGTTTATATTTTTGGAAATTTCTTGGCATCCTCTAAAAACCCATTTTCCCAGATTTTGCATAGGTGGCTTAGTTTGGGAGAAAAAGGAAAAAAAGTGGAAAGAAACTAGCATTCTTGACCATTTTTTGATAGGCACTGTGCTTTTGCAGTGACCTTGGGAGAATGGATTTTTGGAGGTCTTCCCATTATCCAAATGCCGAAGTTAAAACTATTCTGGAAACTAGACTTGAAGGGCTAGTCGACTGTTCTCTCATATTTGCATTTTGACCCCTAGAATGCACCTGAAAATCAGCTCAAAGTTGGCATTGCGCTTCTACACTTTCTGTGTTTTTATTTGAAACATTTCACTGTGTAAAATTTCTAGTTTTCAACCTGACTTGGTCAAATTCAAGATTCTCTATGTAATGGCACTAGTTGCGAGGCTGGGTGATGTAGGCATGAATAAATGTACATCATAGGTTGTTTTTATGTTTATTAGGCCTCATAAAAGAAGCAAACTCCTAAACAAACTCTTCATGAAGTGTTTGAGTTGCACCTTCTCACTCTCACCTGTTGGTTGAGAGAATCTTGGAGTCAGCTCCTCCACCAAGGAATTTGACTCCTGAAGGTGTGCAAGTGGTCTAGGAGAGTCTATATGTATCATTTCACTTCAGGAGAATAGGGTTGAACTTTTCGTGAAGGAGGCTTACATTGTAATCATCTTTCAGCTAATACAGATACAGGTTGCAGCTATTTTCAAGGAACTCTATCCTAGTGAGTTCATGGTGCTTTTACTTCATTATTTTTTTTTCTCATGGTATAAACATCTATATCTACATTATATCTCCTTTTTCAATGAATGCCTTGTGATATAATACTCAAAATTCTTGTTTTTCAAGATCTGTTATCTGGCTTTCATAGTTATGTGTTTTGTCTTACTAAGCTAATGAAATCATGTTTATTTATGCTCATTAGTTTATTCCGCATTATATCCTCTATAATACACTGAAAAATACTCAAATTACACCATGGATTTTGATATCTAGCTCCTTCTTATGTTTTCTCCTGCATTCCCATAGCCTAGACCTACTTGTGGCTCCAAACCCTAAGTTCAGTAAATCCTTAAAAGAACCAAATTTTCACAAAAGAATACACATATCTAGCCTGAATTAATTTTCTTTAAAGTCATACCACTGATAAGACTTATAGAGATCCCTCTCATGCTCAGTAGGGCTAGCTACTGAGCTGAAGTGGTTTGAGGATACCCTTGTTGATTTCCTTTTCAGCCTAGGAGATTGTAAGGACTAATAGATTGTTTGGCCTTTAAGCTGCCTAAAATTCTCCCAACTCATAATGTCTTTTTCATATAGGCTAAAGGATAAAATTTCTGTTAACTGCAGAAACAAATTCAACCGAAGTAATGGATATCTTACAATGGATTCACATTTCCTCCTGAGTCTTTCCTTGCCACCAAAATAATGTTGCTCCTTCTAGCCTCAGTGAATCCAACTGGATCTTTATGTCATCTTCTTGAAGGTTTTGAATTCTGCAGTATACCTCCAACTATCAAATCGAATTGTCCAACTTTTCTACATTCACCTCTCCATTGTACATGAGAAGTTCGAATTTTATGTCCAATTTAAGTAAGGGAATTTTTCCTTTTGGGTTTTTTGAATGATCATGGGAAGTTTCAGTTCTGGTAGTGGAAAATGATGTTGTGTGAGATGGTGAATATGATGAGGAATATGATGAGAATAGTGGATATGGAGGTGGATTTCCACCATTCCCTTTTGAATCCTTCTACTCATCTTTTTTATATTCTAAGCTTCCTTCTCCATGTGGAGCTTTAGAACTCTCTCCAACCATTCTAGTGTTCCTCTCTTCATAGAGGAATTTAACCATATCAGTTAAAGTGAAGAAACATTTCTTGAATTCTTCCTCTTGTAAAGAAGTTCCTTCAAGCTCTCTTTCTCCAAACATAATGGTTGTGGATTCAGGCTCAGAAATTGGTATTGCTTGTACCTCTTCAATCTCATTTGAAGGAAAAAATTTAGGAGTTCCAAGTGCAGTTGGAATTGGAACTTTGGGTGGTGGATATTGTGGCCTTGTGGCTCTCCTTATTCTTAGCATTACCTCAAGAGTTGCTCCCAATAGCTTCCCTTCTCCTTTTTGAACCTTTAACCTTGTAAGCATCACAATTTTTCAAGCATTAAAACCCTAATTGGACAAACTCAAGAAATCAAACAATTCAAACATGCTCTAATACCAACTTGATCTATTTTTTATTATTAGTTTATGATGTGGTAATATCAATTACGGATTTCTAAAAATGTGTTTTGTTATTGCTTCTTGTACTGAGGTTTCATTAATTGTTTGTGTATGTAATCAAGTAAATTTCCTTAAGTTTAAAATGACATTCATGAGAAAAATAGCTTCAAATACAAGTATTGAACAACAGGCATTCAAGGTAAAGCAAACCATCATAGAGACACTTTAACACAATGTTTTGATGAAGGATTTCACTCCTCCTCGGCTACAGCTCCTTGGTCCAGCTTCCATGGCTTGGGTCTCTGTATTAGCTCAATATGGAAAAAATTTGTTTTAAAAAGCTCTATGGTTCCTAATACTACACCAATGTGTTCAAAATTTCCAAATTAGCTAAGAACACCTCTTTCTAAGCTCAATTTGGTCGAAAATTTCATTCTCTATGACTCAAACAGTCTTTTCCTAGAAAAGTTCCTCTAAATTTGGAATGACTCCAGTTAGCTCCACTAAATGTGGAGGTAGGCCCAAAATTGGTGGCTTCACCAAAACTTCTCCCATTTTAAATTACATTTAATTAGTGTTAAGTTGAGTTTAATTTATGGTTTAGTACTAATCACGTGGATTAAGCTAACCATAAACTTAACTGCCCAAAAAACTGGACACATGTTGGGGTTTTTAGAGTTTATCGGAACCATCAGATAAATAGTAACCTTAACTGCGTTGCGGTGTTCACATGTGGAGTTAACATCGTATTAACCACTAGAACCGAAGCCATCAGAGTGGTTAACCGTTTGGGGTTATGTTGGGGGCCCCGAAATCGGGTCAACAACAAAGGGGATACCCACCCTGTCCGGAACCTGGTTGGCGGCTCCTTACCCGTTTGGAGTAGCGGGTCCAACTGGGGATAACAGGACCAACTTCCCGATGCATGGGATGTTTGTGTATGAGTAAAGTTTGATTATGTTAGTTCTTAAGGCATTCTACAAATAATGTAAATCTAACTTGCAAAGTGACTCTAAGCTACTGTAACTTAATGGAAATAACACACACAAGATCTACACTAACCCGGGATATATATTTCTTCTATTATGCAATCTAGAAAGATTTCATACAATAACTGGTAATAAAGATTATTCAGCCATTATGAGAATATAAACCGTGTAAGATGAACTGTTCTGCCTAAGAAGTTAAACAAAACAGTTGTGAAAAAGCACATCGCATAATCAAATCATTAGCATGTTAAGCATAAATCAACAAGTCCACCGTACAGAAGTGCCAAATGATAACCCGTGTGTTCATACATTAACATGCAAACAATATCAGCTGTATATCGCTCTAGGAATACAAACAGGAATTAATCAAGAGATAAAAGTACCATTTATGACTAATTCTTACTCACAGACTTCAAGCAATAACGATCTATCTCTACTTGCTTCTAACATCTACCAAGAGTACAGAAGTGCAACATCAGTAGCAGATGTAAAAATTCAAACATAAATAAATCTCGATCCATCCATTCATCAAAAACCTCCTCTGAGGGTGCAGAAGTGCATGTTCTGAGGACAAGTTTTTTGACAGATTTCCGGACCCTTCTCCAATGCAATGAGAAGGGTTGAAATACTACTATCTAATCCTAATAATAGTATTATTACAAAATTTAGGACACGGTTCTCAAATGACCGCCCTTTTTCTAATTCAGTAAAACAAAAAAAACAAGAAAAAACAACTTTCTAAATGAAATTACTTCTTAATTTGGTCTCTGAAATTGCAGTTTTCAAGCATGGGCTTGAGAAGAGTCGGTTGGCCGACTTTTGTGTTTAACTGGGCTGTGAAAACGACATCCATAAGAGCTGGCGCTACTTTCTCGGTCACGTTCATGATGCACCTTACTGTCATGCATTGGCTATGGGGCTTAACTAAGTAAGTCCAGTAACTTTCCCAGTTTAGTCTAGCCAATGTCTGAACTGTCTTCCCGTTTGCCTGTGCCTTCTGCTTCCATTCTGCCTCTAGCTGTAACGCGCTCGGTAAGTACCCCGGGGTGGACTCTGAAATCAAATTGGCCCTGTGTAAATTTTCATTTACACAGTCTATAAGTATGCTTGCCTATGTTGCCGCTGACTCTGCTTCCTGTTCCGCCTGTGTGATTTGTTCGTCCCACTTATTGAAGAGCAGTTCCTTATGATTCTCATTAATCTTGGGTGCCCCTGCTCTTTTCCCTTCCTCGTCATTTTGCCAAGCCAGATATTCTGTTACTCTTCTGTTGGTTGGTCATAGTCATTCCGCAATTCCACCACCTGGCTGGTGATCTTGTTGCTTAGCTCACAAAAATGCCTCCACTGTGATATTCTGCGCACCATATCTTCCTGTTGCTGTGATAGTTGGTCGTTCAAGCCGATGGACTCTGAAATAAACTCTGCCAGCTTGGGTTCATCCTTGTGAATTTTTTGCACCGAGTGCAGCCACTTTTCTTTTTTTTCAATACTTCTTTGGTGGCTCACCTGCATTTGGCGAAAGTCTTCTTGTAGCTTTTCAAGTTGCTTGGAGGCTTCAGCGTTCACATTGGCTTGTCGCAACTGTTGTTGCAGCAGTTGTATTTGACTCTCGTGTTCTTTTAGAAGTTGCTGAACTTCAGAAGCCTTATCGATAGTCGCAGAAGCGTATGCTCCTGCAATCTGAGACAATTTCATGAGATTGTCGGTTGGATTGTTATTCAGGTCTTTCCACAAGACATCTAGGTGTTCAGCATTTTGAGATAGAGCATCCTCGAGCTTTCTTTTCTTTCTTTGTCTCCTTACAACTACCCTGTGCTGTGGGCTGTAGAATACGTCTAGTGGAGGGATCTCTTCTACGCTAAGTAGAAGTTCTGAGGATGGAGCGATAGGAAGATGCTCCATTTCTGCGGTACTACTGACTATGGTTGAGAAGACCTCTTGCACCACCTGTGTATTGCTCATAGGTGTTTTTGGGGCTTGGCCTTCAAGATTAATTATTTCATTGAAGGTCTCCCATTCTTTATCTAGTTCTGCTGTAACCAGAGGTGCTTCGGTGACGGGAGGGGGAACTTCTCTTGGTGGCGAGGCGGCAACTTGCTGCTGAGCCATCGAACTTGACTGAGCCGTGTCCTTGATTGTTTCTTCGTTCTTGTCTTCTTTGCGGACAGACTCTTCAGGATCTGGAGATATTTCTTTTACGGTGCTGGAATCAGATTTGGAGGCGTTGGAGTGTTCACTGAGGCTGATGCTCGGAGTCGGTTCTCTGGTAGCTACTCGCAGTCTTTCCAGTGGAACATTAACCAGCCTTCTTTCTCTATACAACGTGAATTTCCGGAGGTCGTCCGGGGACAGCCTTGACTGAGCTCCCTGCAAAACTTCTTCGAGCGAGTTTTTGCCCTGAAAGAGATCGTCGAATAGATCTTTCTGCCCAGAGAACACACTTATCCTGACGTTAGTTGTAAATTCTTGGGCCACCTTATTTGGGTCAAATGGCCTTGGTGAGAATTTAAATAGTTGGAGACATGTCACATTCTCCACCTCGCCAAAAGCGTGTCCCACATCGAATAAAGAGAAGGCCCCACATGTGACTGGGAATTGAGGCCAAATGGCTTTCTTTTTGTTCTTTAGGTCCTTAGTTAGACCGCCTTTAGAACAAGTCTGATAAGCGATCTCTCGGGCCAACAATTTATCTGGGATGTACAAGGGTAGGACATGAGGAGGTGTTGTGCTTCCAAAAACTCGGATGTAGGTAAACCATTCTTCCCCAAACCATCTTCCGATGGGGCTGATATCAATTTGTGCCTCAGGAGAGCACCTTGGGGGGTCTTTATCGTATATTATCCTATGTATGGGCAACATAAGCCCATGACAAATCTGGTAAAAATGGGGGGCGAACTGGGAATCCCACAAGATTTTATGATAGACATGAATAGGCAATGGGTCCTGGGTAGTCCATTGCCAACCCATAGTAGGGAATTTTGATACATGACAGACAGAGTCCATTATATAGGTAGAAAAATAAAAAGGTGGATAGAACCTTTGGGAGAAGGATCTCTTAGAACGATAGTGGAGAACTGCCATGTATAGAGTGTCAGAAAGGATTTTGGCCCAATCTACTATCTCGGAGTTAGTCGCGGCATCAATTAACGGTAGCCATTCAGATGGAAATTTATTGATATCGGGCTTACCAAATAGCCTACAGAGCATGGCTGCAGCAAAACAATATGGAGAGGTAAGAGAACCAGTGCTATACATACTGTTCTTATCTTTTTCCAGTGGTTCATCCCTTTTTGACCATTCCTTGGTAGTGTCTGATAGGTCTGGATTCTCTGCTGCGAACTTCCTAACAAAATCTGCATTGTAGGTCGTTTGTGGTTCAGGAAGGTGATACATGAGCTTCAGGTCTTGAGCCGCGAACGATCCCATGAGCCCATGTCCTTTGACTTTGAACTGCCTATGATGCAACTCCGCATCATCTAAAATCCACTTGATCATGTCTGTATACGGTAGGATCTTCGGCCTTGCCGCTATTCTGTGGAGGAAAGAGCATGCTAGGTCTTCCAGGGATGCTTCTGAAGGACGTGGTGCATCTGCGACAGTAGCAGTTGCCTTGATTATTCTAGGGTTCTCTTCTTCTAACAGCCTATACATGCCTTCCCATGTGGAAATGCCTGCATCTTTATTGCATGCGGTATCTGTGTAAAGGGGCACCATCTCCTTGGTCTTTTCTCTTGTCTCTGAGCTCTGAGCTTTGTTCTTCTTCCCCATCTCACTTATCGTTTCTGTTTGATTTTACCTTCGCACTTCACTCCTGCAGGTTATGAGTAAAATGGAAAGATTGATCAGAAAGGTGGTGGGGGAGTTTTAAATGCAAGAGATAAATCAGATATGCCACCTTACGTGAAGCAAATCCGCATTAAGGCACGCGTCTTTATGCCACTTAATAACTGACAACTAATTCATTACTAACATTAAAAGCGCAATAATTTCCAAGTCAGGTTATAGTAAGTGGATTTTCTTTGGGTGGCGTGCTCGAAGGAGTCGTATCAAGGTGCTTTTATGACTTGCCAACGCATCCTGCATGTCGCGCGATCGCAAACGGTAGTGATCGCAACATCGCAGATTGCCATATCACAGATCGCAATATCGCAGATCGCCACGATTCAAATGTTTGCCAACGTACCCTGCCTCATTTCTGCGATATGTGATCGCGCGATCGCAACATCGCAGATCGGCGAACTTGTAAGCTTTTCTTTATGGATGCTAGTGTATTGCGATGCGATGTTGTTCACTAACACCGAGGTGATGTGCATATTGGCTTTTAGAGGGGAAACGAAGGCGTTTCTTTAATTTTAGTGATGCGACCTTAAGATTTGCTTTTATGGACATAGGTTTAGGCTTAAGTTGTCCAAGAGACCTTTCCTAAGCTTATGCTCGCAACTTCGAAAGAAATCTTTGTTTTTTTTTTTTTTAAATTAACTAAGGGTCCCCATTCAATCTAGCATCATGGCTGATATTAGATTGAATCAGGGGGGGGTTGTTGCTGGCCACAACAATTGGCGATTCACTTGGGAGAACCAGTTATCTCTGCTCTTTTTCTATTGACGTTTTCGGGCTCTTTTTTTTTTTTTTTTTTTTAAATATCTCAGGGAATTCGAACTTCATTATAAAAGATAAAAACAAAAAATACTTCAAAGCGTCAATGATGTTTTGTTTTAGCCCCATTCCATTCCAATTACTTGCATTCCCAGGTTGTTTTCGAGTTTAGATCAGTTATTACTTGGTCTTGTAAAACATAAAAATAAAGTGTTCTCTATGTATCAACCCCTTTTAAGAATGCTCCTTTGTCGTAGGTAGAGCCACTGCTGCCAGCAGGCGTCCATAGCCTCGACAGGGTTACCTATTATCCAGGAATGATCCTTTATCTTGCTTCAGGTTTTCGCAACTGCTTCAGAAGAATTATCCCTTTCTTGATGCTTTTTTTTTTTATTCTCTAAAGAACAATGTCTTGGTTTGGTGGCCAAATAATGACACAGTCATTCACTTGATTTACACTTTTGCTGAACAAGCTGGCTCGTGATGAGACCCCTTGTCTTTTGATTGCAACAATCTTGAGTCGTTGCCCTGTTTTGGTAGACAGTTTTGGCAAAGTCAGCAAGTTATAATATCTGTGATTATGATAAGTCGGCTCGTGATGAGACCTCTTATTCTCTGAGATATAGCATCTTTCTAGGTCATTCCTCTGAATGTTGCATTTTCCTTTAGCAGGGAGGAAGTCAAATTCTCTTTCCTTAAGAAAGTTCTGGACGACAATGATAGGGCTACTTTTGATAATGGCTGTTTTCACAGAGAATCTTTATTCTAATATTGATACCTTTTATTGTGCTGATCTAAAACGAATTCCCCACTGAGATAGCTTTCTTTAAAATTTTCTGGGTTTGAACTTTAACATCATCTCCGGGTTAAAGATCTATTGACAATAAAGACTGAATTCCCACAAGCTTAGTTGTTCACAAGAGCCGAAATTCCAAAATCTTTAACAGAGACAAGGTTTCTTCAGTAAACGTCAAATACTGTTTAGCCAGAACAAACTTATTTGGGATAGGCAATTATTATCTAAGGTCATGTAGAGAATACAACTGACTTTGCCTATCATTATTGGAAGCAAAACTAATATCCTATCTAAATTACCGCTACTCCTACTCTAATTATATACAGGAAATAACTAAGAAAAATGATATTTCCAATGGAACCAACGATTCATGATTATTTCTAGGCACATGGATCTCCCAAGCATTAGTAAAAAGAATCGAATTCCCCTTGGATCGAAATTGTTGGCTAGGGAATAAGAACCCATAAACTTAGCTGGAATCTTGTCTGATTTTATCCTCTCATGATGGGTTTTTTCCAACTGAGTACCTATTGGATCACAAAAATTGGGATGAATTTCTTTTGTGAATTGGTGATCTTTCGATAGAAAGGATAACAAGCCGAATTGTGAAATAGTTTTTTCAACTTCGATGGCTTGTAACCCGTTGATTGTTAACTTTGAGTTCTTAGCGATTCCGTTTGAAATGAAAGTCTTTATACATAAATCGCCAAAATCTAATCTATCAAAATTTTGAAAATTTAAAAAGAAGTCCGATTTTGTACAAAATGAAGGTACGCGAAAAAGAAATGATTGGGTATCTATACATATAGTGGTGTCGCATGTCTGGGAGTTATTTGTAACTTTCTGCTTTTCACAAGAACTGGCCGGGTTCTGTGAATCAGGAATTAAATCACGATTGTGATCAGGGATGGAGATCTCTTCTGGATATGAATCATAGATAGGAGCATCGTCTTGGATAGTAAAATTATTCAAATGAGATTTTGCTTTGAGACGAGGATTGGATGGAACAGTTTCTGATCTAAGACGTTTCTTATAATTTGACCCTAGTTGAGTTGCTTGTGACAATCCAACATCGTCACAATTATCAAAGCAATTATCACGAAAGACTTTGCAATTTTCCCTAGGTTCCTCTTTTTCATTATGTGTTTTTTGATAAGGGAGATGAGGCATCTCTTGTTTGATGTGAATCGTAGGCTGTGATATAGTGGTCTCTTTATTTCATAAAACCAGTGATGTCTCGTTTGAATAACCCTCTGCTGGAATAGACTTGATATTATGAGGGAGAAGATCATCATTACTAAAAACATCGGGGTAAAGAGAAAAATGTGGATCTGGAACAATGCATTTAAAAACATTAAATAGATCTCGTTCATCAGATTCACAATAAGTATTAGGCCTTAGATCATACCTTTTTGCGTCGATACTTTTCGAAGGAGAAACAGTAGGTGGATCTAACCTTGGCATCAGCATTTGTTGATCTGAGATGATATTGCCTGACTTCATGTTAAAGTCGTCTTCTGGTGCCAGGGTATTTTCCCTTTCAGTACTTTCGCCTTCGTTTTCTGATGGTAGAGCATGCAAAACTCCTAGGCTAAATTTTGTTTGGTCAGGTACAGGAGGTAGGGAATCCTCATCATAATCGGAAGATTCTTCATCTGTGAGTTCATCCTCAAGATCATATTGTAGACACTTAAGATGAAATTGTATATTGAAATCCATTACGGGTTCGTTTTGTTTCCGCAGATAGTCGATTTCATCGTATACCTGGTCATATTCATAGCAATCAAATTCCAAGATGAAAGCTTTAACGAATTGGTCCCAGCTGTGGACTGATGCAACTGGGAAGTTTCTGCACCATCTTCTAGCTTCTGCTGTGAATGTAAGAGTAAAAATCCTGCATAAAATGCCTTCGTCAATTTTTTGAATATCAGCACTCAAAACTCTTTGAATGGAATGCAGGGCGTGATGAAATGCAAAAGAATTATTCTCACCATTAAATTTTACCTGAGATAATAGTCTTACCACAACTGGTGGAGTGTTGGAAGAGGTAGGAACACGGATGCAACTCTGAATGGGAATTCTATGAGTAGACATCCTTCTCCAGGACTTCTAGTTTAAAAACATCCCAACAGACAATATGTTCAGGCCCTCCTTCTAGCGCCAGAAATGTTGGGGGCCCCGAAATCGGGTCAAAAACAAAGGGGATACCCACCCGGTCCGGAACCTGGTTGGCGGCTCCTTACCCGTTTGGAGTAGCGGGTCCAACTGGGGATAACGGGACCAGCTTCCCGATGCATGGGATGTGTGTGTATGAGTAAAGTTTGATTATGTTAGTTCTGAAGGCATTCTACAAATAATGTAAATCTAACTTGCAAAGTGACTCTAAGCTACTGTAACTTAATGGAAATAACACACACAAGATCTACACTAACCCGGGATATATATTTCTTCTATTATGCAATCTAGAAAGATTTCATACAATAACTGGTAATAAAGATTATTCAGCCATTATAAGAATATAAACCGTGTAAGATGAACTGTTCTGCCTAAGAAGTTAAACAAAACAGTTGTGAAAAAGCACATCGCATAATCAAATCATTAGCATGTTAAGCATAAATCAATAAGTCCACCGTACAGAAGTGCCAAATGATAACCCGTGTGTTCATACATTAACATGCAAACAATATCAGCTGTATATCGCTCTAGGAATACAAACAGGAATTAATCAAGAGATAAAAGTACCATTTATGACTAATTCTTACTCACAGACTTCAAGCAATAACGATCTATCTCTACTTGCTTCTAACATCTACCAAGAGTACAGAAGTGCAACATCAGTAGCAGATGTAAAAATGCAAACATAAATAAATATCGATCCATCCATTCATCAAAAACCTCCTCTGAGGGTGCAGAAGTGCATGTTCTGAGGACAAGTTTTTTGACAGATTTCCGGACCCTTCTCCAATGCAATGAGAAGGGTTGAAATACTACTATCTAATCCTAATAATAGTATTACTACAAAATTTAGGACACGGTTCTCAAATGACCGCCCTTTTTCTAATTCAGTAAAACAAAAAAAACAAGAAAAAACAACTTTCTAAATGAAATTACTTCTTAATTTGGTCCCTGAAATTGCAGTTTTCAAGCATGGGCTTGAGAAGAGTCAGTTGGCTGACTTCTGTGTTTAACTGGGCTGTGAAAACGGCATCCATAAGAGCTGGCGCTACTTTCTCGGCCGCGTTCATGATGCACCTTACTGTCATGCATTGGCTGTGGGGCTTAACTAAGTAAGTCCAGTAACTTTCCCAGTTTAGTCTAGCCAATGTCTGAACTGTCTTCCCGTTTGCCTATGCCTTCTGCTTCCATTCTGCCTCCAGCTGTAATGCGCTCGGTAAGTACCCCGGGGTGGACTCTGAAATCAAATTGGCCCTGTGTAAATTTTCATTTACACAGTCGATAAGTATGCTTGCCTGTGTCGCCGTTGACTCTGCTGCCTGTTCCGCTTGTGTGATTTGTTCGTCCCACTTATTGAAGAGCAGTTCCTTATGATTCTCATTAATCTTGGGTGCCCTGAACTTTTCCCTTCCTCGTCATTTTGCCAAGCCAGATATTCGTTACTCTTCTGTTGTCTTGGTCATAGTCATTCCGCAATTCCACCACCTGGCTGGTGATCTTGTCGCTTAGCTCACAGAAATGCCTCCACTGTGATATTCTGCACACCATATCTTCCTGTTGCTGTGATAGTTGGTCGTTCAAGCCGATGGACTCTGAAATAAACTCTGCCATCTTGGGTTCATCCTTGTGCATTTCTTGCACCGAGTGCAACTGCTTTTCTTTTTTTTCAATACTTCTTTGGTGGCTCACCTGCATCTGGCGAAAGTCTTCTTGTTGCTTTTCAAGCTGCTTGGAGGCTTCAGCGTTCACATTGGCTTGTCGCAACTATTGTTGCAGCAGTTGTATTTGACTCTCGCGTTCTTTTAGAAGTTGCTGAACTTCAGAAGCCTTATCGATAGTCGCAGAAGCGTATGCTCCTGCAATCTGAGACAATTTCGTGAGATTGTCGGTTGGATTGTTATTCGGGTCTTTCCACAAGACATCTAGGTGTTCAGCATTTTGAGATAGAGCGTCCTCGAGCTTTCTTTTCTTTCTTTGTCTCCTTACAACTACCCTGTGCTGTGGGCTGTAGAATACGTCCAGTGGAGGGATCTCTTCTACGCTAAGTAGAAGTTCTGAGGATGGAGCGATAGGAAGATGCTCCATTTCTGTGGTACTACTGACTATGGTTGAGAAGACCTCTTGCACCACCTGTGTATTTCTCACAGGTGTTTTCGAGGCTTGGCCTTCAAGATTAATTAGTTCATTGAAGGTCTCCCATTCTTTATCTAGTTCTGCTGTAACCAGAGGTGCTTCGGTGACGGGAGGGGGAACTTCTCTTGGTGGCGAGGCGGCAACTTGCTGCTGAGCCATCGAACTTGACTGAGCCGTGTCCTTGATTGTTTCTTCGTTCTTGTCTTCTTTGTGGACAGACTCTTCAGGATCTGGAGATATTTCTTTTACGGCGCTGGAATCAGATTTGGAGGCGTTGGAGTGTTCACTGAGGCTGATGCTCGAAGTCGGTTCTCTGGTAGCTACTCGCAGTCTTTCCAGTGGAACATTAACCAGCCTTCTTTCTCTATACAACGTGAATTTCCGGAGGTCGTCCGGGGACAGCCTTGACTGAGCTTCCTGCAAAACTTCTTCGAGCGAGTTCTTGCCCTGAAAGAGATCGTCGAATAGATCTTTCTGCCCAGAGAACACACTTATCCTGACGTTAGTTGTAAATTCCTGGGCCACCTTATTTGGGTCAAATGGCCTTGGTGAGAATTTAAATAGTTGGAGACACGTCACATTCTCCACCTCGCCAAAAGCGTGTCCCACATCGAATAAAGAGAAGGCCCCACATGTGACTGGGAATTGAGGCCAAATGGCTTTCTTTTTGTTCTTTAGGTCCTTAGTTAAACCGCCTTCAGAACAAGTCTGATAAGCGATCTCTCGGGCCAACAATTTATCTGGGATGTACAAGGGTAGGACATGAGGAGGTGCTGTGCTTCCAAAAACTCGGATGTAGGTAAACCATTCTTCCCCAAACCATCTTGCGATGGGGGTGATATCAATTTGTGCCTCGGGAGAGCACCTTGGGGGGTCTTTATCGTATATTATCCTATGTATGGGCAACATAAGCCCATGACAAATCTGGTAAAAATGGGGGGCGAACTGGGAATCCCACAAGATTTTATGATAGACATGAATAGGCAATGGGTCCTGGGTAGTCCATTGCCAACCCATAGTAGGGAATTTTGATACATGACAGACAGAGTCCATTATATAGGCAGACAAATAAAAAGGAGGATAGAACCTTTGGGAGAAGGATCTCTTAGAACGATAGTGGAGAACTGTCGTGTATAGAGTGTCAGAAAGGATTTTGGCCCAATCTACTATCTCGGAGTTAGTCGCGGCATCAATTAACGGTAGCCATTCAGATGGAAATTTATTAATATCGGGCTTACGAAATAGCCTACAGAGCATGGCTGCAGCAAAACAATACGGAGAGGTAAGAGAACCAGTGCTATACATACCGTTCTTATCTTTTTTCAGTGGTTCATCCCTTTTTGACCATTCCTTGGTAGTGTCTGATAGGTCCGGATTCTCTGCTGCGAACTTCCTAACAAAATCTGCATTGTAGGTCGTTTGTGGTTTAGGAAAGTGATACATGAGCTTCAGGTCTTGAGCCGCGAACGATCCCACGAGCCCATGTCCTTTGACTTTGAACTGCCTATGATGCAACTCCGCATCATCTAAAATCCACTTGATCATGTCTGTATACGGTAGGATCTTCGGCCTTGCCGCTATTCTGTTGAGGAAAGAGCATGCTAGGTCTTCCAGGGATGCTTCTGAAGGACGTGGTGCATCTGCGATAGCAGCAGTTGCCTTGATTATTCTAGGGTTCTCTTCTTCTAACAGCCTATACATGCCTTCCCATGTGGAAATGCCTGCATCTTTATTGCATGCGGTATCTGTGTAAAGGGGCACCATCTCCTTGGTCTTTTCTCCTGTCTCTGAGCTCTGAGCTTTGTTCTTCTTCCCCATCTCACTTATCGTTTCTGTTTGATTTTACCTTCGCACTTCACTCCTGCAGGTTATGAGTAAAATGGAAAGATTGATCAGAAAGGTGGTGGGGGAGTTTTAAATGCAAGAGATAAATCAGATACGCCACCTTACGTGAAGCAAATCCGCATTAAGGCACGCGTCTTTATGCCACTTAATAACTGACAACTAATTCATTACTAACATCAAAAGCGCAATAATTTCCAAGTCAGGTTATAGTAAGTGGATTTTCTTTGGGTGGCGTGCTCGAAGGAGTCGTATCAAGGTGCTTTTATGACTTGCCAATGCATCCTGCATGTCGCACGATCGCAAACGATAGTGATCGCAACATCGCAGATTGCCATATCGCAGATCGCAATATCGCAGATCGCCACGATTCAAATGTTTGCCAATGTACCTTGCCTCATTTCTGCGATATGCGATCGCGCGATCGCAACATCGCAGATCGGCGGACTTGTAAGCTTTTCTTTATGGATGCTAGTGTATTGCGATGCGATTTTGTTCACTAACACCGAGGTGATGTGAATATTGGCTTTTAGAGGGGAAACGTAGGCGTTTCTTTAATTTTAGTGATGCGACCTTAAGATTTGCTTTTATGGACACAAGTTTAGGTTTAAGTTGTCCAAGAGACCTTTCCTAAGCTTATGCTCGCAACTTCGAAAGAAATCTTTGTTTTTTTTTTTTTTTTAAATTAAGGGTCCCCATTCAATCTAGCATCATGGCTGATATTAGATTGAATCAGGGGGGGGTTGTTGCTGGCCACAACAGGTTATAACATTCATGTTCACATGGAATATATCGTTGTGGTGTTGGTGTGTTGTAGCCATCGGGGTTAACACTAATTATAACAACGTTGTTTTTGGATTCGTGCGATCACATGCAGAGGGATGGCTTGTGAGCGGGCCCTCCTAACTGCCAACCCCAACAACATTAAAACTTAAATACATACGAAGAACCTATGGGGTAAGCTTCACCCGGTAGAAGATTTGGTAAAGGTTTGCGGATGGTATGCCGGAGGTCACGGGTTCGACTGCAATCTCCACCCAAAAATTTTGTTCCTTTGCCGAGCCCTGCCTAGGCCTTTGGGAGGTGCCACGTGGTAGCCTCTCGACTGTCCACGGGGAATTCTTTCATTGGCCCAAAAAAAACTAATAAAATTGCACCAACACACCACCTGAAACCCAATCTGAGTGTGACACTTGTCCATCTCTGATTCGATGTTGACCACCATTGACCCTTCCGAGTCACTTTCCATGTCAACAGTACGGATTGTTGGCTGTGCAGTGACTGGGCATTTTTTTTGCAAATTTTTCTTATTTAGGAAAGCGATCAGAACACAATAACATTCTCATAAAAACTTGGTTTTAAATGAAATGAGTTGTATTAGGATTGTTTTTCCGAGACAGACGCAGTCGTTCAGGTTTCAATCCATTTTGAGAACTTTTATCTTTTAGCTAAATAGTGAGCACCAGATCATGAACTAGAATGGATTGATTGATATTGAACAACTAAGGGAATAAGGTTTCATGGAGGAAGCACATGAATTAAATAGGGAAATATAGGATTTGAATAAAAATTCAATAATTAAGAAGTGGGGGTTGAATAGAAAGAAAGGGATTCATCACAATACTATGGTAATGAAGAGGAGTATTAGTGAGGATGGAAACATAGAGGCGTGAGTAAAAGAGTTCAAAAGGTTTCAAAGGTGTTGAGAGAATAACCAAATATTTGTTCAAAGAGGGGGATATAATAATTAAAAATTTCCCTGAGAGAAGAATAGGCAGGGAGAATATGTCTAGAAATTTGGAAGAGAAAAGAGAAGTGATGGCACAAGGAGGTGAGCATGTTCAGTTAGGTGGATCATGATTGTCCAAAAGAAAGCCTTAGTTTGTAAGGTATTAATTAGAAGAGGAATAAAAACTTGGTAATGTGTTCTAATTGTTTGAGCTAGAAGAAGGTCAAGTAGTATACATGCTACAACCTAAGAAAAGTGGATCTAATCTAAACCAACTCCCCTATGAATTTTAAAAGCCTAGAGGTAGTCCAAACTTTTTCTTCTACTTTTGACTTGAAAACAACTTTTCTTAGTAGTTTGGGTTATAGTAGTAGTGAAAAAAAAATGAAGGTGGGAATACAAGTAGAAGAAATGGCATATGTTATTCTTGAATTTTAGTTCAAGTGGGGGAGTAGGCTTGATTATTCAAACAAGTCCATCATATTTCTTCTTGGTGAACAATCCAGCCACGGATGTGGTTACACTAGTTCCAATATCTTTAGGAAGGGTGACAGTGATGAAAAATTACATTGGTTCTTATGTTAATTCATATGGAGGGTGAAAAGGATTTAGTGCTAAATTATAAGTTGATAAAGTCTCTAACCACATTACAGGAGAAGCTTCTCTAATGGTGCATGAAGTTCATATACATTGATCCCTAGGGTGTATCTAATACCTTCGATGAGTTAAAGGTACGATTTATAGTTAATCTTTAGAGGTTAAACATTGAACAAAAAAATTTCACTAAGATAAAGGCAATTAATAAAATGGTTGAGAAAATTCTTAGGAGTATGATGTAAAATTACAAAAATCAATCAAAAAAATTTCCTATACTATCCATGAAACTCAACACAAAGAATGAACCATTCAAAGTTTTTTTATCTTTAATAGTGTACCATTAATGCAATAGTCATGGGTGAAATAAAGGGATGCCTTATCTTAGGCCATGAAGATAGAATTTTGTAGGGTGAACATCCATTCTACTAAAAATTGTCATTCTTGGTAGGATTTAATCACTATCATCATCTTCCTCAGATTTAAACTTCTTTATCTCAACTTCAATATTTTCTTCATCATCATCCTTGTTAAAGTCAAGAAGGATTTCCCTAGAATCTTCCTGAAGATATTTAACAGATTAAGAAAAGATTAAAAAAATATTGATAAAGGCTCTTTACCAAAATTATTTAGTGATGAGTATCAATCTCATTATCCAAAGAAGAGTCTTAGTGGGGGTTTGGAGTCACGGGTTAAGGGTCACAAGTTAAGAGGATAAGGAGTTAGGCTTACGGGGTTCGTGGATTTTAGGTTAGGGGATAGTGGCTTAAGCTTTAAAGGGTCAGGGGATTAATGGGTTGAGTTATGAGTGTATGAGTTAAGGGATTATGGATTGGGGGTTAAGGTGATAGGTAATTTACTAGTTATGGGTTAAGGGATTATGAGTTGTGATAATGGGGCCCCAAATCCATTATCACCACTATTGTGGGTTGATCCCTTATCATTTTCTCTCATTGCCTTCCCTCTAGGCCCCTTAGCCCATTTGACATTAGGTCGTAATATGACTTCTCATTCTCTAATTCTAGGATTATAGATCTTACTAAACCATGCTTGGACCTCCCGTTCACCCATTCAATACACAAAAAGATACCCATCCCACCTTTTTGGTCATGCCATTCAACTTCTCCTTATGTTATGAACCCCAAAATTTGGTCCCAATACCCCTACAACTACACCCTTGGGCCCCCTTAGCTAAGGTGTTAAATGCATTAGGGTTTATGGGTTGTGATAAGAGAGCCTCTAATCCCCTTATTGGCCAGGTGCTACGGTGTGCCAATGCATACCAGGGAGTGTTAGGAAGTGCCAAGGAAACACAAGGGAGTACTAGTTTCAAATGCCTGGAAATGGATGAATATGAGTGCTTGACAGGAGGTGTTAGTGGGTTATAGGTGCATTAAGGAGGGAGTGAAAAGGTATGATAGGTAGTTCCAAGGAATGTTAGAGTGTCAGGGTGGCATGCCAAGATGTGCTAGGTGTTAGGGTGTGTCAATGTGTGATAGAGAGTGTCAGTCAGTTTCAGGTGTGCTAAGGTGGTAGAGACAAGTTTATATGCTAGGTAGTGCTAAGGCATGTTAGAGTACCAGGGCATGTCAAGGAGTGGTAGGGTGTTGGGTCCCTATAATACTAGTGATTACCCCATTACTATTGTAGTTATACCCCTTATTTATATTCTTGTGCCCCTATTACCCCCATATTATTATTTCTGTGCCCCATAGAATCCGCTTTATATTATTATTGTTAGGTCGGCTGGATTATATTGTGACTCCTTAGACTCCTATACATAGAAAGGAGGTTTTGTCATTTGTATCATCCAAGAATTGTTCATTTATGTAATGTAAAGGAGGTTTCCTCCTCGAAGAAGCTGAATTCTAAGGCGTTGATCTATCTTTTCTATCTTTTCTTGAGCTGGTTTCATAACATTTGGTATCAGAGCTTTGGATTCTAGGGTTTCGCTGCTCCATACAGGTCATCGTGGAATTTTCGCCATAACTTTGTTTCTGTGACGTTTCAAAAGTTGCAGAAAAAACCCATTTGAGAATAATTGACGCTGAACCTTTGGTCCGAATTTCAGATCTTTTCGGGCGACGTTTTTGGAGATATTATCTGAGGAAGTGGGTTCTTTTGCAGACTCCTGAATTACATTCAAAACAGGTGACCTGGGGAAAATTGTCATAACTTTCTCTCTGAGGATCGGATTGAAATTTCGTCAAAAGGTACAGAAATAGGATGGACTATAGCTTCTTTTGGGTGTTTTTTAGATCCAAAGGTCGAAACAGTGACTCGCGGCAGGTCGTACAAGTTAGCTCTACTGAACTAGTCTATAATCAAGTCACTGTGGGAGATTTCGCATAACTCTTCCTTGGAGAATCCAATTTGGGTCAAACTTGTGGCATTGCAAAGAGGACAAAGAGAGCTACTACAGGTTGCAAGTTTAGAACTAGATGACTAGAAAGTACAGAGATACATCAGAGGAAATATCGAGCTCCTACAAAGTGAAAAAAGGTGTGTAGATTTTTTTAAATTTTTGCTTAAGCTTGGTTTGATAATTTATTTTGAAGGAATTCAAAGGGCATAGTAGAGCATTATTATCGGTAACTGATTCCCCGAGGAAAAAAAATGTAAACACCTAGTAAGGAACCTGAAAGCTCTAGCATGACTCATGAAGAAGAGGAAGAAATGCTACATGATATATCAAAATTACAAGAACAAGTGCAACAAATGTCACATTCACAAAAGTTAACAGATGATAAGATAAATGGCGTGGAAGCTAAGATGAATGGCATGGAAGCTAATATGGACAATTTGAAGATAGATTTGAACACAAATTTGAAGACAGGCATGGCAGATTTGAAGACAGATTTGACTAATTTTCTACAAGAAATACTTACTAATGGTGAAAAGGTAGTAAAGGAAACTCATGATGAGAACAAAAGAAATGTTAATCATGATTCCATAGACGCTAATGTTGGATCAAAGAATCACCACATTCCAAAAATCGATATGAGGAAGTTTGATGGCAAGGATCCCGCCACATGGATATTACAGATGGAGCAATTCTTCGATCTCAATAATGTGCAAAACACACAAAAGGTACGTATGGCAACTTTATATTTGGAACCAAAGCAGTTTGTATGGTATCAATGGCTTTGTTCTCGTAAACAATTTATCACTTGGGCAATTTTTACGGAAGAATTGATAGCACATTATGAGGATACAAAAAGCAACACTTTTTTTAGCCAATTGATAAGTCTCAAACAAAAGGGTTCAATAATGGAGCACATTGAGGAGTTCCAAAAATTGAACATAAGGGTAAAAGATATTCCAGAGGAGCATAGGATTGATGTGTTCATAGGGTATTTAAAGGATAATATCCAACATGATGTGCGCCTTTGGGAACCTGATTCATTAGAGAAGGCATTCAGGTTAGCAAGAAAAATGGAAAGCAAAATTATGGCAACTAGGAAGCATACCATTCACAACTATAAAGACGGAAGTGTTGTTGCCCATAGTCTTCCACAACCTACAAGGTTGACACCACAACAATTGGAAGAAAAAAGAGCAAAAGGACTTTGTTACAATTGTGATAGCAAATACACAAAAGGTCATAAGTGTGCTGAGAAGAAATTATTCTACATAGATTGTGAAGACGAAGAAGAAAAGGAGCAAGAAAGGTCAAAAGATGAGAATATATTCCAGGAACAAAGCCTAGATGAAGAACAAATAAATCCGACCATATCTTGTAATGCATTTTTGGGAATTACCACTCCTCAAACCATCAAGATAGAAGGACAAATCAAGAAGAAAAAGGTAATAGTGTTGATTGATTCAGGAAGCACCCACAATTTTATTCATTGTAGGGTAGCAAAAGAATTGAATTGCTTCCTATATCCAGCACCAGAGTGTCAAGTGATGATTTCAAATGGAGGAACAATAAATTGTTCTGGAAAGTGCCATAATATCAAGCTATCCATGGGAGAATATGTACTGACTAGCCCAATGCTTTCCATTCCAATGGGAGGTGCTGATGTTGTACTAGGAGTCCAATGGCTACAATCCTTGGGTACAATAGCTTTTAATTTTCAAGAACTTTTCATGAAATTTTCTGTGGAAGGGAAGGAAGTTGAATTAAGGGGTATTGCAGGGAAACCAGGAAAAATAATCAGCTCTAATGGCATGACAAAGCTTCTAAAAAAGGAGCAAAGAGGTGTAATTGCACAATTATGTTTGCTAGATGTTTCCACATTGGAATCATCTATTTCTCCAAATCTCCAAAAAGTCCTGGACAATCATTCCAAGGTATTTGAGACTCCCAAAGGTCTCCCACCTATGCGTGATCGTGATCATGCTATTCATCTGATTCCAGGAAGTGTTCCTCCAAACATCGGGCCGTACAGATATCCATATGTCCAAAAAAGTGAAATTGAAGGTATGGTTGCAGAAATCCTAGAGGCTGGTATAATTCAACCGAGTCAAAGTTCTTTCTCAGCTCCAGTAGTATTGGTGCACAAGAAGGATGGATCATGGCGCATGTGTCCAAATTATAGGGAGCTCAACAAGCTCACTATTAAAGATAAGTTTCCCATTCCTGTCATTGATGAATTACTGGATGAATTGCATGGATCAATTTACTTCACCAAGCTGGATCTTCGTTCGGGATATCATCAAATCAGAATGAAGATTGAAGACATTCTGAAAACGACATTTAGAACTGATGAGGGTCATTATGAATTTTTGGTCATGCCTTTTGGCCATACCAATGCACCTTCAACATTTCAAGGTTTGATGAATTCAATTTTCAAACCATTCCTTAGAAAATTTGTGTTGGTATTTTTTGATGATATACTAATCTACAGCAAGTCTTGGAAGGATCATGTTGAACATGTTGACAAGGTGCTACAACTATTGGAGGAGAAACAATTATATGCAAAAAGATCCAAATGTTTCTTTGGAGTCCAGGAGGTGGAATATTTGGGTCATATTGTATCTCATGAAGGAGTTAAGGTAGACCCTAGCAAAATTAAAGCCATTAGGGAATGGAAAATCCCCACATCCATAAAGCATCTGTGAGGATTGTAGAGCCTCTACTTTGCACTTGATTATCCATCATTTCCTACAGTTTTCCCTCATTCATCTCTCTCTTTTACCTCATTTTCCTTGCAAACCAACCCAGATCATTACATTAGATGACTTTAAGCATGATTAAGGAATTTTGCTAATGTGTGACTGTTTTGTTTAGATTTTGACATATTTACAGGAATTCCGCAGCCATCTAATGATTCTGCAGCCATCTGATGATTCCGCAGCCATCTGATGATTCCACAACCTTTTTGTTAATCTTAAGGTTCCACGTGTCATTTTGCCAAACGAGCCACATGGGCACTTAGGAATCAAGGTGCTCGAGGTTCCTGTGCTATTAGTTCAGCCAGCCACGTCATCTGTACCTTCGGTCAACGAGGGTCAAGTTACGGTCAACAAAGGCAGCTTAACGGTGATACGTAAGCTGTTGGGTCACGTCAGTTCAAACGGTGATTTTTCCATGTTACACAGGTTGTGGGGGACATAATCCAACTCTGGATTCAATGCCCATAACGACCAGAACCTTCAGCTCATCCACGAGGCTTATGACGTGTTATTGAACCTTAATTACGCATGACAGTTAGTTTATTTTTCAAGTTTTAGCTGTACGCATTAGGCCATCTTTCAGATGCTTATAAAAACTAGCGTTTGCATATGCTTAATGTTGCTTTTTAGTTGCTGTGTTTTATGAACTTGTTATAATTTTTAGTGCGTTTTAAGACTCTGTTTTGATAGTGCTGTTCTAGCACTCTTGACTGTAATTTTCTGCACATGGAGTAATAGAAGCAGCGTTGTTCTGAAGTTTTCAATTCCTTGAGTCTTCTTTGGGTATTATGAATGGAGGGCCCCTGTTCATGACTGCCCTTGTATAGTATTTCATGTTTATATTCTTGCTATTTCTTTATTTTCCATTCAGCAATTCCTTTTCTTGAAACATGTACAACTTAATTCACTTTCATTGTTATTTCATTTGCAGCATTCATTTTGACTGATCAGATTTGTTTTTCTGCAGGTTTTTAAACCCGGGATTGTGTGTGTGTTTGTGTATTTGCTTTATATCTAGTGGTAGTTTCAGTTGACAGATTCTAAGTTGCTGCCTTTACTTTATTTTCATAGCTGATTTTTAGTTTACTTTCTCAAAGTTGTCTGCTAACATATGAATGATCTCTTTATCACAAATTGTCTATCTTTTAGAGATCAGAATACTAATAACTTACAGCTGGCTTTGAGTACTTTTTAGACTAATCCTTAACTACTTTCTAATCGTGCTTTACACAGTACTATGTGTTAGAAGCAGAGAGTTAGAAAGAGCAAAACATTATAACTAGTCTTTAAAGTAGATTTTTCTCATTTTTGATCACTTTTCTAACTCATCTTTAGCTACTTCCTAATCGTGTTTTACACAGTACTATGTGTTAGAAGCAGGGAGTTAGGAAGAGATAAACATTATCATTGGTTTTTAAAGTGATTTTCTTACCTTTTATTTGCAGCAGCATGAATGGTGTCTAATGCCATTAGAAAGTGGTTCTTTGCTTTCAAGTCATTTCAAGTTATTTATTTCTTTCAAGCTTTTCCTTTTCAGCAAGCAGTTAGAAACCACTAATCACACACTCTCACTCATCTAGAACTCACCTTACACACACTATCACTCATCTGTTTATAAATCACCACTCCATCTTAGGAAGATAAATTAACCACAAACAACACCCCAAACGACAAAAAGCTCTAAGAGGTTGCTTAAGTACATATAGTACACCTTCACTTCATCAGCTTACGAGCCCTGGGTTGACAATTAATGACATCAATTTAGGAACACTAAATTGACTAAACATTTTGGCGCCGTTGCCGGGGAAGTGAAATTTAGTAGCCATATTCTTAGAAAAAAAAAACATAAAAATTTCAAGGAAAGAAGTTGATAACCTATCAAAGTATGCTCTCCTCTTGCACTGCAAGGTGATCTGGAGGATTAGAAAAGAGAAAGTTATTTATTTGGTAGTTTCTTGAGTATGCTCTCTTCTTGCACCTAGAGTGAACTGGAAGATCAGAAAAAGAACTATTAACTTGACTTGAAGAAAAATAATAAAAAATGACATGCATAGAGCTAGAGATTCTAGAGGAAGGTTTTTAGCTAGAGCTCGAAGTTCAATTTTTACAAGTCCATCTGCTTCAAGGGATAGACAAGAGACACCCCCCTTATCTCCAACCGAAACTCCTAGTCCTAGAATTCCTGGAATTCAAGAGCCAAGAGTTGACTCTCCTACACCTTCTATTGAATTTGAACCAGGAAGAGACTCTTCTCTTTCTCCTACAGAAAGACCAATTGTAATTGAGGAATTGGAACCATCTGAAGAAGAAGGAGAAATCTCTTCTCATTCACCTTTTGTAGAGGAACCAGAAGATTTTGAAATCCCTAGGAGAATCATCATGGCAGAAGAAGAAGGAGGTGGTAGGGGTAGAGGTAGAGGTAGAGGTGGAGGAGGAGACAATAATAACAATAATGGAGGTAGAGGTCCCCTTGGAGGAGGAAATAGAGATGGGGATAATTCATTTGGGTTTCCCATTGTTAATGAGGATTCCCGAGCCACCATGAAAAACATGTCACCATCTGTCCTCCCTAACTTCCATGGGTTAAGGACTGAGGACCCTGAAACATTCTTATTTGAGTTTGAAGTGGTGTGTCGAACTTATGACTACCTGGATGACTCCCAGAAACTCAAATTGTTCCCTTCAACACTGAAGGATCAAGCCTTGAAATGGTTCATGGGGTTACTCACTCAATCCATTAGGACTTGGGATGAAATGAAATAGACATTTTTGGATAGGTATTTGGACTATTGTATGCCTACTAATCACAAGGATGAGGTTTTTAAAATGATACAAAAAGAAGATGAGAGCTTAGAAGATTTACTTGAAAGATTTCAATATAACTTGAAAAGAGCAAAA
The DNA here is from genome assembly GCA_031772625.1 of Pinus tabuliformis. Lineage (NCBI taxonomy): Eukaryota > Viridiplantae > Streptophyta > Pinopsida > Pinales > Pinaceae > Pinus > Pinus tabuliformis. The sequence goes on from CM062820.1 coordinate 1,686,317,841, forward strand.
ATGAGTACCTTGGATGAAGAGACCTTAAAAGCCCTCTTATTAAAAGCCATTAGGGATGAATGGATAGACATCTTAAACATGATGGGGAAAGGGGATATTTCTCAACTTTCACTCAATGATATAGCAGAACTCTGTATCCATCTCTCGAGGGGCAAATCAAAAACTCAAAAAGGGCCTAGAGATCCTTCTCTCCTTAGGGAAAATAAATCTGCAATAGGATCAGTGAGTAGGGCTGAAATCGGCAGTATGCTTGATGAATTTAAAACTGACATCTTAGGGAGTCTTAGTGAACAACTTGATACCCTTAAGATTCACAATAAACAAAAAGCAGAAGCTAAGGCTTTGGCTATCTTTTGCCCAAAGTGTAGAAAGAAACATGCTTTAAGGGAATGTCCCTTAGATGCACACGTTGTAGAAACATGTGTAATTTGCTCAGAAACTCATGAGACCAAGGATTGTCCTTCAATTCCTGGCCTCAAAGCAGTCTTTCAAGAGGATCCAGATACACTTGAATCTCTCTGTTTTATTGCAAGGAGACCTTGGCAAGGACAACAGAATCAAGGGTTTAACAACTCTATGAATTCTCAATCCCAACCAAATTGGAATCCTTGGCAACAACCTTGGCCTCAACCTCAAAACGCTTTTCAAGCATGGATGCAAAGCATGCAAAATCCTTATGGGAGATTTGCTCAATTCCACCAATATCCTCCATCATTTCAGAATCAGCAAGCCCCACAACTTCCAAATCAAGGTCAACAACTATCATTGCGATACCCTCAACATCAACAACCTCCTCCACAAAATCAAAATTCTCAACTATCACTTCAATCCTAGCAGAAATCAAATCAACTTCCCTCTCAGCCATTACCAAATCCAAATAATAGGAACCCTCAAAATGCTTACATGATGGAAGGTCAACCATTCCCTACCTATATGGTTGTTCCTCTCAATGAAGTACAACTCAGATCAGGTAGAATCTTAGATCAACCTTCTACAAGTGTTCAACAACCAAGCATTTCTGAGGAAGAATCTCTCAAAGTCAATAAAGGTTCTGAAGTATCACTTCAAAACCAAAATATCCAAAAAGAAAAAGAAAAAGAATCAACCTCTACAACTCCCATAGTTGAGCAACCTACACCTTTAGCTACACCTCCTTTTCCTGAAAGATTGCAAATTGACAAAGGGGTGGAAAAGCAGATATGGGTGCCTGACTATAGTTTCCTAGATGAATTGAAGAATGTCTGTATCAAGATCCCCTTGTTACAAGCCATTAAGGAAATTCCCATTCTAGCGAAAACAATAAAGGAGTTGAGTTTGAAGAAAACAGGAAAAAGAACTAGAGATACTAAAAGGATACATCTAGTTGGAAAAATTGCAGACATAATGATGGGTAAGATTACCATGCAAAAATATGTGGATCCCGGTAGCCCTATTGTCAAAACTCATATTAATGGGGTTGAAATCCCAAATACTTTGATTGACTTAGGAGCCGCTATCAACATCATGAGTAGACAGACCATGGATCAGTTAAAGCTTCCTAACCTTCTCTTTACACCTACTTTACTACAGCTTGCAGATAGATCAATCATTAAACTTGATGGTGTATTGGAAGATATTCCAGTCTCTCTAGATTCTTGGGAATATCCAGTTGATTTTATGATTTTAACTCCCAAGAACAATCTAGGAGGGCATCCTCTTATTTTAGGAAGACCTTGGCTGGCCACAGCTGATGCCTTCATCAGTTGTAGGTCTGGGGACATGTATATATCAGATGGTAATTCCACCAAGAAATTCAACTTGTATCCTCCAGCAAAGGCAATAACAGAAATAGGAGAAGATGAGTGGGTTGATGATGAGGATACTATTCAACCTGTTCTAACCATCTCTAAAATCAGTGAGGATAGTCAAATTCTAAATACATTAGAAAATTTTGAAATACCTTTAGAATATGACTCTACACAGTTTCAGTTAGATGCAGACATTGAATATCTCTCCTGTAGACAGATGTCTCTCTTCTCAATGGAAGAGTTTGGTAGTTCTACAGTTGAAATCCTTCCAGGAAAAACATTGAACATTAACAAAAACTTGGGAAGACCACAACAAGAAGAATTAACTAAACTGTTGCAAAAACATTCCACTGCCTTTGCATGGGAATACACTGACATGAAAGGAATCGATCCTAAGACTTGTATTCATCACATCTATATTGAAGAAAATAGCAGACCTATTAGGCAACCACAAAGAAGGATGAATCCAAACCTTAGGGAAATCGTGAAAGAAGAACTCCAGAAATTGCTCAAGGTAAACTTCATTTACCCCATTTCAGATAGCCAATGGGTTTCTCCCTTGGTTATAGTGCCCAAAAAGAATGGTAAGTGGAGATTTTGCATTGATTATTGAGAATTGAATAAGGCAACCTTAAAGGATCATTTCCCTATACCTTTTATTGATCAGGTACTAGACACTTTAGCAGGTAAAAAGTATTTCTCATTCTTGGATGGTTTTAGTGGGTATAATCAAATTCAGGTAGCACCTGAAGATCAAGACAAAACCACATTTACTTGTCCTTGGGGAACTTTTGCCTACCGAGTACTCCATTTTGGATTGTGCAATGCACCCGCTACATTTCAAAGGGCTGTACTAGGAATCTTTTCAGATCTGATTCATGATTGTGTAGAGGTATACATGGACGATTTCACAGTTTATGGTAATACATTTGAAGAAGCTTTGGAAAATTTGGAAAAAGTACTGGTAAGATGTAAGGAAACAAATCTTTCTTTAAGTCATGAAAAGTGTTTTATGATGTTTACTAAAGGGATTTTTTTAGGACATCATATTTTAGGAGATTGGATTAAGGTTGATAGATCTAAAGTTGAAGTCATCTCTAAGTTACCTATTCCAAATTGCCAGAAAGATGTTAGAAGTTTTCTTGGGTTTACTGGGTATTACAGAAGATTTATTGAAAACTTCACTAAGATAGCATCCCCTCTTTTCAAATTGCTTACCAAGGACTGTGAGTTCAAATGGGATCCTGAGTGTCAATCTGCCTTTGAAGCTTTAAAGACTAGAATATCTGAAGCACCCATCTTAAGGGGGCCAAATTGGAAACTCCCTTTCCACATTTCTACTGATGCTTCAGATACAGCTCTAGGAGCTGTTTTGGGACAAAAGGATTTGATCCCTTATGCCATTTATTACACAAGTAAGAATTTGACTCCCACTGAGTTAAATTATACTGTTACAGAAAAAGAGTTCTTAGCTGTGGTACATGCAATCAACAAGTTTAGACACTACATAACCGGCTATGAAACCTTTGTCCATACTGATCACTCTGCCATAAGATATTTGATGAACAAACCTGTCACTAATGGTAGAGTTACAAGATGGCTTTTACTCTTACAAGAATTCAACATTACTGTGTTAGATAGACCTGGAAAACAAAACACAGTAGCTGATTTCTTGTCTAGAATCCAAAACACTAATGAAGATTCTCCAATAGAAGATAAGTTTCCAGATGAATACTTGTTTGCAGTGACTACCAAGACTCCTTGGTATGCAGATATGGCTAATTATCTAGTTACAGGGAAGCTTCCTCTACACTTATTTCCTAATGAGAAAAGGAAAATCATTCAGGAGAGTGCACATTATTCTTGGATTTCTAATGAATTGTTCAAAACAGGGCCAGATTGTATAATCAGAAGGTGTGTTCGGGAAGATGAAATGCCTGACATCCTTAAGGAATGTCATGATGAACCATGCGGCAGGCACTTTGCTGACAAGAGGACAGCCTATAAAATCCTTTCTCTAGGATATTATTGGCCTTCTCTCTTTAAAGATGCAAAGCAGTATGTTAGAAGGTGTGACAGCTGCCAAAGAGTTGGGAAACCAACTCCTTCAAATGAAATGCCTCTACAGCCTCAGGTATGCATCGAACCCTTTGAGAAATGGGCTCTAGATTTCGTTAGACCAATTAATCCACCATCAAAGCAAAAGAAGTATATACTGGTTTGTACTGATTATGTTACTAAGTGGGTAGAAGCAAAAGCATTGCCTTCTGCCACTGAAAATTCAGTTGTTCAATTTATTTTTGAGGATATTTTCACTCGTTTTGGTGTCCCAAGGGAAATTGTGACAGATCAGGGCAGCCAGTTTACATCTAAGTTGATGGAGAAGCTGATGGAGGAATATAAGATCAAGCATAGAACATCTACTCCATACCATCCGCAATCCAATGGCCAAGTGGAATCTACCAATAAAGTTCTTGAAGGCATTATCACCAAGACTGTTCATCTTCATAGAAGAGATTGGGCGGAAAGGCTCCCTGAAGCCTTATGGGCCTATAGAACTACATGGAAGAACACAACAGGACATTCTCCCTATGAACTTGTTTATGGGAAGGAAGTCCTGCTCCCCATTGAGTTCCAAATCAAGACCTTCAAGATGGCAGTCCAATTGGGAATGAGCCTCTCAGAAGCCCAAAGACACAGAATGGACCAGCTAAATGAACTAGATGAAATAAGGCAAGATGCAATTCTAAGGACCGATCTAGTTCAGCACCAAAGATCTAAATGGCATGATCGTCATATCAAAGAAAGAAAGTTTCAGAAAGGAGATTGGGCTCTATTGTTTGATTCAAAGTTCAAAGACTTCAAAGGAAAGTTTCAAACTCATTGGCTTGGGCCATATGAGATTGATGAAGTCTTTAGCAATGGAGCAGTTCGAGTGAAAACTATTGATGAATTTCATACTCCTCTTATTGTGAATGGCCATCGCTTGAAAATCTACCAAAAGCCATTCTCAAAAGAAGAGTTTGTCAAGTTGTTTAAAGAATATTCTGCAATCAGGTTGGTGGAGAAGGATTCTTCTCCTCCATCAGCCTAATCTTTGGTTTTTGAAACAAAAAAAAGAAAAAAAAAAAAAAAAAAAAAAAAAAAAAAAAGAAAAAAAAAAAAAAAAAAGAAAAAAAGAAAAAAAAAAAAGAATAAATGTATAAGCCTGAAAACCAATCTCTGATTGGCAGTCTTATGCAGAAAACCTGAGGTGAAAATCAGGGTCACCTGACACCTCATGTTTTCCAAAAAAAATCTCTCTCTTCCATCACATTTCGTCATTTCATCCATTTCATTCACCATCTCATTTATTTTATTACTCTCACTCCACCTCATTCCTTTCCATCCATCCATCCATTCATTACATTTCATTCCATCAATAAAGTCATTTTTTTAGATAACGGAAGTTGTTTTGTGCAGCTGGAGGGTATCATTGCAGTTTCCGCAGCTGTTTGGCAATTCTGCAGCCATCTAATGATTCCGCAGCTCTCTGCACCTGCATAAAAAAAACACAGTCTGTTTGAAAAGAAATTTACAGTTCAGAAGTCATCAACAATAAGTGGAGAAGAGTCATGCAACAGCAATAAAACAGTGAAGGGTTAGTGGAAATTGATCAAAGGCAATCCAAGCGCGGATCTGAGGTATGATCTAAATCTTAAACTTACGGTTATCTCATTTTGCAAAGTTTCCGGGGTTATGTTTCTTGCCATTTAATGTAATGATTACCAGTTTTTCCCATCATACGACCAAAAATCCACGTATCCCCCACACTTATCGGTCATGATCCTCACGATTTTGAAACTCAATTGCGGCTGCTCCTCCATTAAGATTTTCGTACCTAAGTGACGTAGACTACTGTACTACGTCTCTCTAAGTCATAATTCCGCAGCCAAGTGTGAACCTATGACCGAAACCTAAGGACCTAATCGTTTCTACCCATCATTTCATAACCCTCATACTCTCGTATCATTCCATTCACGCTGTTTCATTTCCACAGTTCCCTTATTCCGCTGTGCTCACTACGCTGCTACCTCAGCCATACTCTGTTTTACTTCTTCCTCTCTACTAATTCTGGGTATCAGTGAACGTATGTTACGGCTGTTACAGTAGAGCCGTAAATTTACTGTGTTAGGGCCACTGTTGAAGCCGTGTAACCTTTTTTCCAAAAGTCTTAGAACAGAGTCGTAGAGCCAATGGGTAAACTCTTAAGAGTAGAACTAGAGGGTTCAAAATTTCTGGAGGGATATCCTCAAGTTAAAGAAGCTTTGCAGAAAGCAAACTGGCTCCAATGCATCTAGAAATTCAGAGGTTACCACAAAGAGGTTACGAAGGCCTTTGCACGTTCCTTCAGAGACAAAGACAATCAAGTGGAGATAGGGGACCTGAAGTTTACAGTCACTGAGAGCGGTATAGCACAGGCCACTTCACTCCCACAAACTGGAGAAAGATGGTTTAAAAATAGATCAGTACAAGACCAACAGTGGAAGAAAATCTTAAAGAATCCAAGTATGGATACCAACATTTTTACAAAATGGATTCATGTTACTTATGTCAAGGAAGAATGGACAACTTTAATTTTATTAGTGCAAAAATTCTTTACTTGTGAGGGAAGGTTTGGAGTTTTATATGTTTACCATGCCAAAGTCATGATGCATTTCTTAGGAGATGATATTAACCTTCCATATTTTCTACTCTCAAGTCTTAGAAAAATGTGTTCAATTGTCCAAAGGAACCCAAGAAACATTGAATCACATCTGTATCATCATGGTCTTGTTAAGATGCTAGTTGAGGAACAATTGAAAGCAAAAAGAGATACCTGGGAGAGATTTCTTGTGAGAAACCATTTTGAAGAAGCAGGAGAAACCTCTGTGCCTAGAAAGAGTAGAAGAAAAAGAAAAGAGGCTACCCCTGAAACTGTTGTCCAAGAGGAAACTGTCCAAGAACAGATTGAAGAAGAAACTGATGTACATCATTCTGAACATGAAATTGATCCTGAGCCTGCTGTGGACATTGATCAAACAGCTCAAAGAATCATCACAGAAACCCTTTCAGAACTTGCCCAAGAAGTTGCTCAAAAGAGAAAAGAGAGTAGGAAGAAACAAAAGAAAGATAAAGGCAAAGTTGTAGCCCAAGAAACTTACGCTACTCCTGAGAACTCTAGTGAAGAAGATACTCAGCCCTTAGCACAAAGAATGGCCAAACTCCATGAAACTGCCCTTTCCAAGAAGGTAGAAAAACAAAAGCAAAAGGCACAAAAAGAAAAACAGAACATCACCACTGTAAGAAGAAGCAGCAGGTTACAAAGAAAAGTGGGGGCCACAAAGGGTAAAAAGTCACTCATCATTGACTTGAGCACACCTGAAAAGGTTGCTACAAGTCCTGACTTTGAGAAAAGCCCTCCACACGCTGAGTATGTTGAGACCAGTCCTCCACGTGAGGAAAGTCCTTTTGAGCATGAACCTGAATATGAACATGGATCTGAATTTCAGTATGAGCCTAGTCCTAAGAAGTCACCTGAGGTTGACCCAGATCAGCAGAAAGTTTATAATTACCTGGAGACGTTAGAAAAAGCAGCTGCTGGTCCGAGCACTGTTCAACCTTTGGAGCAGCAAGTTCAATCACTGAAGCAGGAAATATTTGAGCTGGAGGTACTAAATCGCCACATCAAACAAGAAAATGAAAAACTGAAGGTACAAAGCGATGTGGACAAGATGGTCCAAGATAACACCATGCTTCATATGGGCCTATGGAAAAAGGAAAACAAAAAGCTCAAGAAGAGATGCAGGAAGTTAAACAGAGCCTTGATCAATTTAAAATTCAGGTGTTTGATGAAAAGACCAAGAATCAATGTGGCCACACAGAGAAAGAAGAGAAGGCTAGATGTCTTAGCAGAGGCATCCCAGCAGGTGGACTGAACAATGTTCTGATTGCATGAGGACATGCAATGCCCTCGTAGTGGGGGTATGTAGAGCCTCTACTTTGCACTTGATTATCCATCATTTCCTACAGTTTTCCCTCATTCATCTCTCTCTTTTGCCTCATTTTCCTTGCAAACCAACCCAGATCATTACATTAGATGACTTTAAGCATGATTAAGGAATTTTGCTAATGTGTGACTGTTTTGTTTAGATTTTGACATATTTACAGGAATTCCACAGCCATCTGATGATTCTGCAGCCATCTGATGATTCCGCAGCCATCTGATGATTCCGCAGCCTTTTTGTTAATCTCAAGGTTCCACGTGTCATTTTGCCAAACGAGCCACATGGGCACTTAGGAATCAAGGTGCTCGAGGTTCCTGTGCTATTGGTTCAGCCAGCCACGTCATCTGTACCTCCGGTCAACGAGGGTCAAGTTACGGTCAACAAAGGCAGCTTAACGGTGATACGTAAGCTGTTGGGTCACGTCAGTTCAAACGGTGATTTGTCCGTGTTACGCAGGTTGTGGGGGACATAATCCAACTCTGGATTCAATGCCCATAACGACCAGAACCTCCAGCTCATCCACGAGGCTTATGACGTGTTATTGAACCTTAATTACGCATGACTGTTAGTTTATTTTTCAAGTTTTAGCTGTACGCATTAGGCCATCTTTCAGATGCCTATAAAAACTAGTGTTTGCATACGCTTAATGTTGCTTTTTAGTTGCTGTGTTTTATGAACTTGTTATAATTTTTAGTGCGTTTTAAGACTCTGTTTTGATAGTGTTGTTCTAGCACTCTTGACTGTAATTTTCTGCACATGGAGTAATAGAAGCAGCGTTGTTCTGAAGTTTTCAATTCCTTGAGTCTTCTTTCGGTATTATGAATGGAGGGCCCCTGTTCATGACTGCCCTTGTATAGTATTTCATGTTTATATTCTTGCTATTTCTTTATTTTCCATTCAGCAATTCCTTTTATTGAAACATGTACAACTTAATTCACTTTCATTGTTATTTCATTTGCAGCATTCATTTTGACTGATCAGATTTGTTTTTCTGCAGGTTTTTAAACCCGGGATTGTGTGTGTGTTTGTGTATTTGCTTTATATCTAGTGGTAGTTTCAGTTGACAGATTCTAAGTTGTTGCCTTTCCTTTATTTTCATAGCTGATTTTTAGTTTAATTTCTCAAAGTTGTCTGCTAACATATGAATGATCTCTTTATCACAAATTGACTATCTTTTAGAGATCATAATACTAATAACTTACAGCTGGCTTTGAGTACTTTTTAGACTAATCCTTAACTACTTTCTAATCGTGCTTTACACAGTACTATGTGTTAGAAGCAGAGAGTTAGAAAGAGCAAAACATTATAACTAGTCTTTAAAGTAGATTTTTCTCATTTTTGATCACTTTTCTAACTCATCTTTAGCTACTTCCTAATCGTGTTTTACACAGTACTATGTGTTAGAAGCAGGGAGTTAGGAAGAGATAAACATTATCATTGGTTTTTAAAGTGATTTTCTTACCTTTTATTTGCAGCAGCATGAATGGTGTCTAATGCCATTAGAAAGTGGTTCTTTGCTTTCAAGTCATTTCAAGTTATTTATTTCTTTCAAGCTTTTCCTTTTCAGCAAGCAGTTAGAAACCACTAATCACGCACTCTCACTCATCTAGAACTCACCTTACACACACTATCACTCATCTGTTTATAAATCACCACTCCATCTTAGGAAGATAAATTAACCACAAACAACACCCCAAACGACAAAAATCTCTAAGAGGTTGCTTAAGTACATATAGTACACCTTCACTTCATCAGCTTACGAGCCCCAGGTTGACAATTAATGACATCAATTTAGGAACACTAAATTGACTAAACAAGGATTTCTTGGGTTGACAGGGTATTATCGCAAGTTCGTTAAGAATTATGGGAGAATAGCAGCACCTCTAACAACATTATTGAAGAAAGATTCATTTTCATGGACTCCGGAAGCAACAAAGGCCTTTAAACATCTTAAAGAGGCAATGTGCCAAGAACCGGTCTTAGCTACACCGGACTTCACAAAAACCTTTATTGTAGAATGTGATGCTTCAGGAAATGGAATTGGTGTTGTTCTAATGCAAGATGAAAGACCCATTGCTTTTGAAAGTCGTCCAATCAAGGGAAAGTTTTTAAGAAAAGCTATTTATGAGAAGGAAATGTTGGCAATACTCCATGCACTTAAGAAATGGCGACCCTACCTAATGGGAAGACACTTCAAGGTAAAAACGGATCATGATAGCCTTAAATACGTTTTAGAACAAAGATTATCCTCTGAAGAGCAACAAAAGTGGGTCATAAAGATGTTGGGTTATGACTTTGAAATCATCTACAAAAAAGGGAAGCAAAATGTGGTGGCAGATGCACTCTCAAGAAAGGATGAGGATATGGAAGCATTGTTGTGTGCCATTTCTATTATCCAACCAGATTGGATAAACGAAGCAAAGGAGGAATGGAAGAATGACGAAGAAGTGTGGTCACTTATTCGAAAGCTACAACAAGATTCCAGTACTTCTGATACATTTAGCTGGCAAAATGATTCGTTATGGTACAAAGATCGCTTATACCTCTATAAGAATTCCCAGCTAAAACAAAAGATTCTTATGGAATTGCACACTTCTCCCTTAGGAGGGCACTCAGGATTTTTAAAAACTTACCACAGGGTTAAGAAGGAATTTTTTTGGGATGGCCTTAAATCAGATATTCAAAAGTTTGTGGCGGAATGTTTGGTTTGCCAACAAAATAAAGTTGAAACAATTAAGACATCGGGTCTATTACAACCTTTATCCATTCCAAGCCAACGTTGGGAGGAGGTTTCAATGGATTTTATCACAGGTTTACCCAAGTCTGAGGGAAAGAGTGTCATCATGGTGGTAGTTGACAGACTTACCAAGTATGCACACTTTTGTGCATTATCACATCCATTTAAAGCCAGTACAGTTTCTACTTCATTTATGGAAACAGTTCAAAAGCTACATGGAAACCCAAAGATTATTGTAAGTGACAGAGATCCCATTTTCACTGGAAATTTTTGGACAGAATTATTTTCTTGTTTGGGTACTCAGTTAGCTCATAGCTCATCTTATCATCCTCAATCTGATGGGCAAACTGAGATAGTAAACAAATGTTTGGAAGGATATCTTCGTTGCTTTGTATCTGATAAATAAACACAATGGGTCAAATGGTTGCCTCTGGCTGAATGGTGGTATAACACTTCCTTCCATACAACAACAAAAATGACCCCATTTATGGCACTTTATGGGTACCAACCACCATCAATCACATCATATTTAAGAGAAAATTCTAAGGTTCAAGCAGTGGAACATCACATCGAACATCAACAACAAGTCCTCCAACTCTTAAAGGATAACCTCGTGTTAACACAAAATAGAATGAAACAACAGGCAGATCAACATCGTAGTGAAAGAAGTTTTGATGTAGGTGATTGGGTATTCCTACAGCTACAACCATATAAGCAAATGTCCCTAAAGCAAGCTAAGAAGGATAATAAATTATCACCAAAGTATTATGGTCCATACAAGGTGTTGGAAAAGATTGGTACTATGGCATACAAATTGGAGCTTCCTGCAGCTTCTCGATTGCACCCAGTTTTCCATGTTTCATGTTTAAAGAAGGTTATAGGCGACAAGCTCCCAGTTCAAACAATATTGCCAGAACTTGACGAGGAAGGAAAAATTATATTGGAACCGGAAGCAGTCACAGAAACAAGAACTCGACAGCTACGAAATCGATCAATTTCAGAGTATCTTATCAAGTGGAAGAACTTATCCACTGAAGATTCCACATGGGAGGATGAGAATTTTATGCAGAAGTATCTAGAACTACTCAAGCGTTGAGGACAACACTTTTTTGAAGGAGAGGGGCATGTTGGGTCCCTATAATACTAGTGATTACCCCATTACTATTGTAGTTATACCCCTTATTTATATTGTTCTGCCCCTATTACCCCCATATTATTAGTTTTGTGCCCCATAGAATCCCTCTATTGTTATTTTTGTGGCTTTATATTATTATTGTTAGGTCGGCTGGATTATATTGTGACTCCTTAGACTCCTATATATAGAAAGGAGGTTTTTTCATTTGTATCATCCAAGAATTGTTCATTTATGTAATGTAAAGGAGGTTGCCCCCTCGAAGAGGCTGAATTCTAAGGCGTTGATCTATCTTTTCTATCTTTTCTTGAGCTGGTTTCATAACATAGGGTGTGCTAGGGAGTGCCAAAGAATGCCAAGGAATGTAGAGGGTGTTAACACTTGCCACATAGTTCCAAGGGATTATTAGACATGAAAAGTGATATGGCATGTCAATATGTAAAATATATTGTTGCTTAGTTTTTGTATGGCCACAGTTGGATGTGATCCTTGACTTGGTAACTTGTAACTTTTTAAGTGGGATAAATTGAAATTGGACATGAGTAGCCTAAGATAAGTTATAATCATTTCTTAGGTGAACAAGGTAGAGTCTAGATGTAGTAATTGTAACTTGGTCAAGTTGTTTTAGTCGAGGAAGGACATGGTTGGGTCCCCAAGTCCCAAAAAAGTAAGGGTAGTTGTGAAGGCATTATAGCTAAGGAGTTCTAGGGCATGCCAAGGAATGAAAAGGCATGATAACACATACCAGATAGTGTCAATGCATGTTAGGTAGTGCCATGGCATCACAAGGGAGAACTAGGTCAAAATGCATGGAAATGAATGAATAAAGTGTGTGCCAAGGAGTGTCAGCAAATTCTAGGTGTCCCAAGGACAAAGTGTGCTAGGAGATTGTTGTGGAGGTAAATCCCCTCTGCGGACAGAGGCAATCCTTACTAGTTCGAACAAGGTCTAGCAACAATCAAACAATGCTAACACGCATGTTCCTAATTACAAATAAAATACCAATGATGGAGGCCTACCTGGATTCCAACACTAGTACTTGTAGAAGAGTTGATGCTCCCATCCCTTTGCCCCGGCTGGCCACAATCCTCATGATCCTCGTGTATGGACACCTGTACATGCAAAGAACGATACAAACACAAGCATAAAATCCAGTAGATGTAACTATATATCAGTCATAAAAGATATAACTCAGACATCATCATAAAGACATTAAGAGTGGAACCATAATGATAGTCGTCTATTATTAATAAACAAAGAAGAGTACAACCATAGTTCTGACGTCAAATCCTTCTCAAGAGGGTCTAGCCAACAAGTCTCTTAAGCATTCACCCTTGGAGGTAGATCTCCCAAGACAAAAGCTCTCTCTCACACAAGTTTACACAAGAAAGAAACACTTCACAACCTTCCTTAAGCTCTCTAGCAATCCCACACTTGTCACACCAACTACCTATTAAGTTCACACACTAGCAGCAACACTCCAACCACTATCAATTCCCAACTAGTAGCTCATAGCAATGGTGGAGGCTTAAATAGGAGAAGGAGTCTCCATGAATGGTGGGAGGATGAGCTTATCTCCAAGGAAGGTGGCTCAAATGATGAAACAGACATGCCAGAGAAGGGAGGGCGACATTTACAAGGCCAACAACCAGGTCTGGAGTCATCTGGAAGGCCGACTGTTAGAGCAAACTCGCCCAAACTGGATTAGCACGGGTTCATAGCTGCACTGGGGCGTTAACATCTCTACTGAATAACATAGAAAGTCACATCAGCGCAATTAGATATAAATAACAGATGCGCTGTCTCATGAAATTCGACCAGCGCGGGAATCACATGTACTTCCGTGCTGGCGGCGCATTCAGTCTGTTATGGAGCGCCAATCAGCGCGTTTATTTTGACAACAGTCGCGATGATAGTAAAACGTTGGAAAACTGGGTCATTTGGCAACATTAGAGAGCATGAGCATGATTAATTTGAACTCATGACACAATAGGAAGACTGACACAGAGACATTGACAAATTACTATGTAACAGATGCCCCCTAAAGCATGAAGCCCGAGAGAGTGGGAGGGGTAAAATGCTTTACAAAACTCGCTGAACTGGAACACCACCAGGAAGAACCTGCATGTATGGACAACTGATATCTCTGATAATCAATTACATGTAGTCCAGGCATGTGCGCAGCCATCCAAAAGACATACGAAGGAGGTCTGTGGTATGGACGCAGCCACCCAGCTAAAGAGACCATGATGATAATAAAGGTATGGTCGCAGCCATCCATGAAGACTTAGGTATGGGCGCAACCATCCATCAATGAGTCATGTAATGATCATAATAATCCACAAAATCACAACCTGGATCGCAATAGACAAAATCCAGGGTCTTTTGCTCCATCTCGACCCAAACAAAGTACAAGTCCAAGCATGTGAATATGGGAGTTGAAGTCGAGCATGCAAGAACATCGTCTGATTACCAGTCAATGATGAAAAATGTTAACAGACGCGAGAGGTACCACCAATAATGACAATGGTCCTCAAGGTACTATGGGTACAATCTACGACATGTGAATCAATGAGCTGGCGTCGAACACCCGCAGAATCATTCGATCGGAGGCCAATGATGAAAACCTCGCGTCGAACACGAAGAACCTGCCATTGAGGCATGCAGGCTCTAAGGCACCTGAAGGGAGTCTCTAAGTCAACTTCCTGGATAATGAGCTGAAGTCGACAGGAAGTGACCTTGATCGAAGGTGGGCCATAATGTTTCCCACATCATCGACACGAGACAAAGAAAGATAAGATATTTTGTATGAGGTATCAGAGGGAGGTTGAGTATCCTTGCAGAGGTCAACTTCTTTTGAACATATCGGCGGCACGACAGTGGACTTGGCAGTATTGATATTCAAATGATCAAGGGTCATGGTGACAAGTCAATGAGCAGATGAAAAGTCAAACAGGATAACCCAAACCCACGGAGGCCAGTGTAAAACAAGATGAGAGGTTCCCACCCAGACACGAATGTGGACAAGTGCCATGTTCAAGAGCGACATACTGCCGACACGACAATGATTATGATTCCATTTTCCCCACCATTTCTGGCGAGTACCCCGATTATTTTTTGATGACAAGCTTGACGGGGATAGCATATGCTTGGAAGGCGTCATTTTGACAAAATCTGATGTCATTGAGTTTTAACGAGTTTGACAAATTAAGAACTCGGCGTCTTTTCTTGTTTAGAGAGTCTGAAAAGACAGCAGAAAAGTAAACTCCAGGGGGGTCCTTTTTCGTAAAGTTGTGTCTCTCAAGCCCGAAAAAGTATAAAACAATGCTCAAAAGAACCGCCCGACCAGTATGATCGAGGAGTACTTTTCGTAAGTAGTGACTTCGACCCGAAAAAGTAGAAAAGCGGTCAGAAGCACGTCGTTTTGGAGCCAATAACGAGTTGGAAATGACAAAAACCCAACAATCTTTTTTAGTTTAAACGGTCGAAAAAAGAGCTTTAAAGGCGACCGCCTCTCGTTTCTTTTAATGAGTCGAGAATGGGACTCAGCTATCTTTTCTTATTTCACATCGAAAAAGAGCTTAAAGACGACGTTTCGGGACCAAGTGTGTATAGAACCGTCGTAATTCCATCGGCATGAGAATCTGCACAAGAAACACCGCATGCGTAAACCTGTTCAAGATAATATGGACCACATGCATAAAAACATAGTAACACTATATTGGCACCAAGCACATTGTAAAAATCATCATAAAAATCCCACATTTATGAAAAATAATATTTAATTATGAAATTTTACCATAAATAGGGGGGTAAATAAAGTTTTTTACCATTGTTACCATTTGGAGCTTTGGAGGACGTCTTGGAGCTGTGAGGTTGACGAGCCGAATTCCACTCCGTACGCGCATCAACCATCCTGCAGTCTGTTCCAAGTAGGTTCACCCTCCTCTACGCTCCATTTTGAAGTATTTTAGCTGCATTTTAACAGTGGGAAGTGATAGTTTGGGCGGATTGTTTGAAACTCAATCCGCTCTCGGTTAGCGTGGATTTCCTTATCGAGTCTGCGCTGACCAAAAAAGATTTACACAGACCACCCCCGGATCAGCGCGGAAAAGTGACGTACTTCCACGCTGACGCAGGAAAAATATCAAAGGGCACCATGATCAGCACGACTGCTTTAAAAACAGTCGCGCTGACGCCGCGCAACAAGTTTTTTAACAAATTGAACGTATGAAACTTTATGGACAGGGCCCTAATGAATTTTTTTGATCATGCAGGGTAAAATGGCATTCGTTTGGTAGGAGCGAGCTCATGATAATGAGGACATAGCGGCATTTGCCGATGCTGGGTGCCGTAATGCAATGCGGGCATGCGGGTTGCTCAAATTCTTCCTAACTTCTCGCCTGCGAGCACAACCTGACCTTCTTGAATTCTTGATCAGAGCCTGGAATCCCACTGACGGGAAGTTTGTGATCCGAGGCCGAGACATTGAGTTTGACTATACAAATATCTATTTTTTGACCAGGTTATCACGTCGAGGTGAGATGCCCATTCTGGAGGGGCAGCGACCCGGTGGTGATACTCTGGATATGTTGATGGCCCAGGTGTTACCACAGGCACGCAAGTCGCGGAGCGGGAAAGTAGCTATTCCTACGGTGGAGGACATCGTCCTTTGAACCATACTCTTCATGGTGACTCGGGCAGCGAGCTCTTTGGCCAATCACGAGGCCTTGAAGGCCCATCTTCGATTGGCTCTCGAATGCTTGAATCCTACCATATTCAATTGGGCAGCGGCAGTAACAACCAGTATGAAGAGACAGCTGACCAACTGCCAACGTGGTGAGTCGAAGCAGTTTGGCTATGTGTCGATTTTAGTCCCGCTCATGCTGGAGTGGATACCGGCATTACAGCTGCAGGACATGGTCGTGGATCCACCTAGAGGCCCCCGAGAGACGAGGGCCACACGATGGGGCCATGTCATGCCACGAGGAGGTGGCGGCCGACCAGTGGCATGGGGAGTATACTTCCGAGAGTGGCTGGATCAGCAAACTATTTTTGTGGAGGACTGGCCATATGCTGGCATAGACTTCCGTGGAGACCCAGACATGCCGCTGCCTGCTGGAGAGCAGTGGGACGATGGTGGTAAGCCACTTGATCTCTTTTTGATTTTTTATTTTTGTAATGTTTTTAATTTTCATGTACATGTCTTAACGATGAATGCTATGGCATGCAAATGTAGGACCGACGAGACCCCTTGGTTTGGCCCCAGAGGCGCGGAGGGATGCACAGGGCATTGGAGCTTTGGCCCTGGCTCCTCCGGGAGTCGATACGATGGAGAGCGTGATACGGAACCTCGACAGCTTACTGTCAGGGATTCCAGATTACCAGGGGATAGAGGAGGTCCCCATAGCATCTCAGATCCATACAGTGGGGGTAGAACCTAGGATGCACCGCCTTTTGAGGTGGGCGGCATGAGCGGCTGCAGATTATAGAGAGCATAACCCACCACAGTAGATATCTAGGTCTTTATTTCCTACTGATGGTTTTTGAGAGACATGTGTCTCAGATGTACCGAGAACACATGCCTTATCTAGACATATACACTTATTTTTTGAGCACCTTGGTGCGCCACACGATATATATATATATATATATATATATATATATATATATATATATATATACATATTCCTATGGTTTATTATTATGCTTTTATGTGCTTGCTTGTATGACGTTTTGATTATAAATTACGCAAATTTCTATCTAATACGTGATTAGCCAATGCATCAGATAATGTGTTTAATCGTCGTGGAATATGCTGATATGTGATAAAGTCAAAATTCCTTTCTAACAATTTAACACGTAAGTACAACCTTAAAATGTGACGGTCTCTGATGGAATATCGCCCATTGAGCTGATGGACGACAAGTTGAGAGTCTAGGTTAACAAGCAATGTACGAATATTGAGATTAATTTCCTCGGCTAATAATTCAATAATAGCACTATATTCAATGACATTGTTTGTAGTACAACCTAAACACACACCCTGGAGATCTATCAACTCACCATGAGGATCGTAGATCACCCACGCCGCAGAGGACAAATTGAGGGTGCTGCAGCAGGCACCATCAGCGAAACCAATATAAGGTGCACCCGAGATCTGCACAAGAAGCAAAAACACAATAAGGAGCAATCACGCTTTCACACCAAGCCAAAAAACATGAAAACATACACACACACACACTTGCTAACACACACGCATGTATAAGTTGAAGTGCATGGAATCATGCATAGTACTTTTTCAAGTACAGCCCATTGCGGGGCTTATCAAGAGGATTACCTTCGTAGTCAACTAGCTCATATGCCCCTTTCTGCAACACTCTCTTTACAATATAGGGGCCTAGCCACATGGGCTCGAGTTTTCCTGCCCCCAGCTTGTCATTTGCTTGGTCGTACAACAGGACTAGATCTCCCTCAACAAAGGAACGAGGATGGATAGTGTTGTCGAAGTGAGTTTTGACTCTCTTCCTTTGAGCTTCGATGGCTAGAGAGGCTAAGCGACGGGTCTCGTCTAGCCGTTCTAGGTAAAGAAGTCGTTCCTCTACCGAAGTGGTGTTGGGAAGCAACTCGACGGCTCTTTTCAACGAAAGAATTTCACATTCTATAGGAAGGGTAGCCTCCAGTCCGTAAACTAGTTGAAATGGAGTGAAACCGGTGGCGTCCTTCACAGAGGTTCGGTAGGCCCACAAGGCGGGAAACAACATCAGATGCCAATTAGACTTATGCATGTCAACAGTACGTTGAAGCATCGTAACCAAAATCTTGTTAACAGCTTCAACTTGTCCATTGGACTGAGGATAGTACGGGGTCGAACTATCATGCCGTAAGCCTAGTTGGATTGTCAGTTTAGTCATCATGTGATTACGGAAATGCTTTCCGTGATCCGTGACGATGGCCTGTGGAACTCCGAACCGCGTAATAACATGATTGAACAAAAATTGTGCCACTGTGTGACCATCTTCAGTTAATGTGGGCATCGCCTCGACCCATTTTGTAAAGTAATCGATGGCAACGATGATAAACCCATGCCCCCCGACCGAGCGAGGCTTACAAGTTGTATAATCAATGCCCCATTTTGCAAAAGGGCCAACGGTCACTATAGGGTGCAGCGGAGCTGGTGGCGCACGCATCTTCCGCTGGTATATCTGGCACACATGACACGATCAGACGGCAAGAATGCAATCTTTGAAAATGGAGGGCCAGAAATAACCAGCGCGAAGGATTTTTTGAGCTGTGGCATATCCGGACATGTGACCACCACAGGTGCCAGAGTGGCAGTCATTCAGGACTCTCTCAGCTTCCTCGAGGGTTAGACATCGGCGGAGGACGGAGTCAATGCCGAGACGGTACAGGGTGTCCCCGATGATACGATAGGGTTGAGATTGATGATGGATCCGCCGCCGAGCATCTTTGGATACAGCGGGGCGGAAAGAGGACGTCTGCAAATATACAATAATATCCTCGTACCAGGGATCGAGGGTGCTGATCAGAAAAAGAGTTTCGTCCGGGATATGATCCTCTGAGTGAGGAGGTGCAGAAGGAGATGGCAAAGAACAAAGTAACTCAGCAAAGACCAGGGACTTCTTAGACTTGGCAGCAGTAAATTCCAAGTCAAACTCTTGGAGGATGATGATCCACTTTGAGTATTTGCCCCCCAGCAACTGACGTGACAAAATGTATGTCAACGGGTTGTAGTCAGAAATCACGGTCATGGTGCGCAACAAGATCTAATGCCGGAAGCGTTGGACGGCACAAACGGCAGCCAATGCCAACTTCTCGACGTAAGGGTAGCGAGTTTCTGTATCTAGGAGGTTGCGGCTGAGGTAATATATGACATGCTCATTGCCATCATCATCGTCTTGCACGAGAACCATGACGATAGTGGTATCGGCGGCGGCCAGATACAGAATATAATCACGGTGATAATGCGGAGGTCTCAATAATGGAGCAGAAACAACGAGACTCTTGAGACGCTCGAAAGACTCCTGAGCGATAGTATCCCAACAAAAGGGTGTGTCTCGCTTCAATAACCATGTAAAACCTTTAGCCACCTCGGCATAATTCAGAACGAATCGTCTAATGAAATTTGCTTTGCCCTGCAAGCTCTGCAACTGCTGCAAAGAAGCAGGGGGAGGAAGATTCAGAATAGCCTCAACTTTGAGGGGATCTAAACGGATGCCCTCTCGGGAGACGATAAACCCAAGTAGTCGGCCTGATTCAACGCAGAAGACAAATTTATGAGGAGTGAGCCTAATACAATAGTGTCGACAGCGGAGAAAGATTTCACGAAGATGGAACGGATGGTCTTGACGCTTGACTGAATGATCTGGAAGATCATCCAGATACGGCTGTACAATGTGACGGATGTCATGAAAAGCATAGGAAATTGCACGCTGGAAGGTAGCACTGGCATTCTTAAGACCGAAAGGGAGCTTCTTGTAGGCAAAAGTGCCCCAAGGATAGATAAAATTCGTCTTATGCTGATTCGCGGGCGCGATATTGATCTGGTTATACCCAGAAAAATCGTCCATAAACAAGTAGATTTCGCTTCCTGCACACTCATCAATGAGCTGATCGATGAAGGGTGTGGGGAAGTTATCATTAGGACAGGCACGGTTGATATCACGGTAATCAACACAGACTTGAATAGTGCCCTACTTTTTATTCACAGGGACTATATTAGAAACCCAATCCGTAAGTGGAATGGGGTAAATGAAACCAGCCTTGAGAAGCTTTTCGACTTCTGCTTTAATGGCTGTAGTCTTTCGGGGGTGCACAGGGCGTAGGCATTGACGAACAGGCTTAGCACGCGGATACATAGGTATCTCATGCACCACTATGCTAAGGTTAATGTCAGGCATCTCTTCGTAGGACCAAGCGAAGACATCACGAAATTCACGAAAAAGATCGGTGTAGAGTTGAACTTCCTCTGGAGTGCAAGTGACTCCAATGTGAATATGCTCGACAATCCCTGGTTTCACAGAGATGTCGATGGGTTGGGTCTACGTAATGTTTCCCATATTGCCTTTAGAAGTCACTTGATAAATTTGAATAGGTGTTTGAAGGGGCTGAAATGGGATACAATAAACAAACCGCTCAAGACAGGCGATCATTTCCTGATGGGCAGGGAGGAACGAGGAACGATGGTGATAATCAGAACAAGGAGGTTCCTCAAGAGACATGGTCTCTATAATGGCTTCATCGGAAGAAAATATTTCCTTTAATGGATCCGAAGTAGCATCATCTCCACCCCAAGGGGAATGAACATACGAGTCAGGAACACTACTCGAAGGAGCAGGTTCAGGAGGGGGAGCCGATGCAGCAACGATTTCGACGTAGTTGAGCTCGGCGGGACTCAACGGCATCATATCGCCCCAAGATTCTATCTGATCGGCGGGAGGAAGGACCCATGGATCAGAGCGCGCGGAAATCATGTTAATAGGAGCGAGATTAGGAGGTGGGAGGGGAAAGACACCCATCAGGGCGGGATCTTTAAAGAGTCCGGCTCCCACACTCTCACACGATTTGGAGGTATGCTCCATGAAAGGCACGTTGCCTTCGGAAGAGGAGGCGAAGAAGGAGAGCTGGTCCACAGTGACAATCTTCCCCTGGTGAGGGAAACGAATGACACGGAAAAGAGAGGAGGCCACGGCTTGCATGGCGTATGTCTAGCTACGTCCGAGGAGGAGGTTGTAGGTAAGATTAGCATCGACAACTTCGACCTCCACTTCTACCGTCTTCCCTTCCAAAGAGATGGGCAACCATTGGAGGATACTATAAGGATGGGACTCTCTTCCATCAAAGGTTTCTAATGTCGTAGGAGACTGGCTCAACGTCGGAGAACCAATAGCTTTCCAACAGGCAATAGACATGATGCAAGTTGAGGCACCTTCATCAATGACTGTACGATGAATCATTTTAGTATTGATAATGACCTGTATGAGGAAAGCGACTTGGTGAGGCAGTCTCGGCATATGGCCCTCGAGGTCAAAAGAAATCAGATCCGAGTCAGCTGGGTCTATGCCACCGATGGTCGATAGCAAGGACTTCCTCTGCAAGGGGCAGCTCAGGAGTACTTCTAGAGTGGACATAGCAGACGGGGCCTGAGCTAAGTCCTGAACAATGCTGTAGTACTATGCGGCATGAGCATTAGGGTTGTAAGAAGACTTCCGAAGTACACCTTTTGGAGGGGGTCGGATAGTCATCTCAGCGCTAGGTCTCTCGATGTGGAGTGGACCAGAACTGGACGGAGGAGCGCTGGAGGGGACCTCAGGCTCTTTCCCGGCATGAGATGGATATTCTTTTGCTCGAGTAGTGACATGGACGGGAATTGTCCCAGCCATAAATACTTGAAAGCCGAATGAAGAAGAGGGTTGCGATGGATCTACCACCATTTGAGTTTGCTGTGAAGGGAAATGTTCTTTAAGCACAGCAGGAGTCCCAGGAGCACCTTTCAATAATCGACTAACTTCAGACTACCTAGGGCAGTCTTTCGTGTAGTGATCCTCATCACAGATAAGACAAGGATACTTAGGTTTACGTTTGGCTCCTTCCTCGGGTGGAGGTTTAGGGGAGTCCTGTCTGGGCTGTTCAGATTTATTCTTGGCTTTCCCTTTCTTTTTCCCTTTCGAGGATTTATCCTCCGTGGTGGACTGGACGACGTTGACCTCGGAAGTATTTCCAGAATTAGATTGACCCTGAGAAGTGTTTTCGCTAGAAGCATTCGGCTTTTGCTTCCCAGGGTTCGCGGATGATTTCTATGAAGATGCGTTCACAGAGCCAATAACACCATCAACAGATGGTTTGGGTAGAGCTTTGGATGTTCCGGGTCTTGGGGCATCTGGCAAATAATCATATAAAGTACCTGACTGAGAATAAACTAAGTCAAGGTACTGAGCACGCGTGATAGCTTGCGCTTCAGTTACACAAACTCCCATGGCAATGTATCGCACGATCGCAGGGACAAAGGAGGTTGTGAACCAATCGGTTAGGAGCTGATCAGGAATCCAGAATTTGATCAAGCGACGACGCCGTCTCCATTCATGTATATGATCGGATATATGCATGGTCGTGTCCTATTTGAGAGACGTAAGGAGATGTTTCCCTGTCTCATACCGAATGGGTAACTGAAAATGAATTAGGAAAGCCATAGCCAACGAGTTGAAATCTTGAAATGTTCCGCGATTCAACTCAATATACCACTTAGCGGCCGAGCTGGTGAGAGTCCTTTCGAAGAGGCAAAGCCGGATGGAATCATCAAGCCACGAGTTGGATGAACACCAAAGGTGATAGGTCATAACGTGGGCTTGAGGGTCCTCGCCAACTTTGCCATCGAATTTCGGGCAATCACCGGGTATCTTAGTTGGAACTGGTGGCCAATATGGATTATGAAGAATGGGATCATTTGTCAATTTGGACACATCTGGCAGTTCCAATGTCGCTAAGAAAGGTAACTAAGGATTGAAGGACATATGTGGCCGTGGAAGAGAGGTAGTACCAGGGTTCCAACCAGGTGGTGGTTTCCCCCATGGACTTTGTCCGGACAGGCCTGGCCCATAAGGATTCTGCCCATAGGGATTTTTCCCATAGGGGTTCTGTCCATAAGGATTCTGTCCATAAGCAGACAGCTGACCCTAGATCTGCCCCCCAGCACCCCATGGATTAGCAACTTGACTTGCAGGTGCAACATACTGTTGCTGATAATTCTGATAAGGGGTGACCTGCATTTGTTGATAATTTTGATAAGGGGTAAACTGAGTTTGCCCCTGGGGTTGCTGGTAACCATACGGTTGCTGAGCTCCATACTGAGCCTGGTAAGAAGGCTGCGCTTGGTAGGAAGGTTGGGATTGTGACCCACCTTTCATCTGATAACCAATTTGAGTTTGGGGCCCAGAAGGATGTCCTTGAATAGGTTGAGCTTGGACCATCTGGCCGAAAGTTTGTCCTGGTTGGGTTTGGGACGGACCTGTTTGCCCAGAAGGATGAGCTTGCTGGGTACCAGGTTGTCCTTGTGCAACCAAGGGTTGTCCTTGCAGAACATATGGTTGAGCGGGCTAGACGGCCGGTTGACCTTGAGGTTGGCCAGCTTGTCCAGAAGGATGACTAGGCTGGGTAGTGGGTTGGCCCTACTTGTCAGGCGGAAAGAGTCGATTGTGCGGACACAACCAACCTCCCTAGGAGCCTAAGACTCTCTAGTGACAAACAAGAAAAACAAGAGCAATCCTTCTCTAAACATGCATTTACTATATAAGGAATCAAGTGTTTAGATCCTAACTGTAATTCAACGCTGTTGTAGCAGTCCAGCTCCACTGATCCGGATGAGCTCCTCCTTCACTTTGAAACCTGCATACACTAACAATCAAACAATTAAATAGCACTTGATAATCTCATAGAATAAAACATATTTAACACATAGACCAAGGAGTACATGAAACAACTCATAAATAACAAGTTATTGAGAAGAATGGACTCATTTGCATTAATAGGTAACAAAAGGAACAAATACAACCTGAGCCTTGGTGTTGTGCAAGTCCCTCCCAGGGTCCATCAAGAGTTCTCCTTTACTTTGACAAAGCTCACCCACTTCCAAATAGAACAAGCAAAGATGGCAATCTCTCCTCACAATCTTCTAAATGGGAGTCCTAATTCCTGCAGCATCTACCCTTAGAAATGTTTAGCTTCCAACCTCCCCTCCTTCTGGCCCAATGCCTGTATTTATAGTGCTCAAGAGGAAGTTAATCAGGTCCACCATCAATGGGATAATCCCCTCTTTGGATGGGATAGCTCCCTTATTGATGGGATAAGTTCCTCTTTGGTAGGGTTGCATGAACCATCTGGAGGCGCTCAATACACGTCGAACAACCTTCTAGAATGCTCTAGAAATGACCACAAATAACTTTTTAAAGATGAAACTTGTGCATTTTAACCTTTACAGGGGGACGCACCTGCCCCTTTACATACAGAGCGTCCAAAGACACAGCTTTTGTGAACATTGGGTGCGTACCCGCAGGTAAGGTTGAGAGAACCTGCGTACCCAGAGATAAATACATTTGTAGAGACTTTCTCTCTTTTTGGAGTTTGACATGGAGAGCAGAGGCATAAGACTTGCCTAAGAGGATAGCATGACTGTTAATAGAGCCATACTAACTGTAAATAGCCATGGTGACATTTTTTAGTGTAACAGATTGCCCCCTAAAGTGCGAAGCCTGTAATAGATTAGGGTTTTGTATTATCTAGGAAGGGTGAAGCGCTTTATCATTTCAAGGATTATCTCGTGGAAAGCCTGGTCAGAACCTGCAATTTTCAACACAAAATACATGTATAAGATTATATCATCACTGAGGTAGGCATTCCCATACTCAGATCAAAACTTTAACTAACAAACTAACTACTTTGATACAGGAATGATCTTGCAGTACATCATAATCATAGACTTTTGTAGACACAGTATGGGCGTAGCCATCTGTTTATGATTAGTCTACTTAGATAATGAATACAAAACTCCTCACAGCCTGGATGGTGGAAACTAGATCCAGGGTCTTCATTTCTACTTCCCGAATTGGTACGATTCTAGCCATGCGAATAAATGAGTTGATGTCGAACATGGTAGAAACCACTTGATTACCAGTCGATGATGAAAACTGTTAACAAGTGTGAGAGAGACCACCAGTAATGTCAATGGTTCTCAAAGTACCCAGTACAATCCATGAGATGTGAATAAATGAGTTGATGTCGAACATTTCACGGAATCCTTCGATCGAAAGTCGATGATGTAAACTGACGTCAAAGGCGAGAAACCTGCCATTGATGCATGCAGACTTCAAGGTACTGATGATTTCTAAGTCATCTCTCTAGATAATGTGCTGATGTCGATAGAAAGCGACCCGTTGCAGGCAAGCCCACAACACGAAATCATTGTTCAAGTTGAAGAAATGTTGCTGTAAGGACTGACTCAGGGATGGTCAAATGGATGACAAGTATTTTGCAGATGAAAGTTTTGCTTGCAGACCTCTTGAACACATAACGACACGACATATGGCTTGGTGATAAACGACTCAAAGTTAATCCCCAGAACCCGGCTGAAGACTTTCAAAGTGGTTTGATCAACTGTGAGGTAAAGGATTTCCCAACCCAGGTGAATGAAAAGTGTCGTGTCCAAGAGTGGTAATAAAGTTTCTTCTGAGACAAAAGATAACAAATAGGCTCATTCTTCTCTCTTTTCCCCCACCATTTCTGGCAAGTACCTCTTTATTTTTAACAAGCTTGAGGAGGATAACATATGCTTGATTATAAGCTCATCCTTCGGATGAGTCCAACCTAGTTCTGATTCGAACCCTAGGAAGGAGTGGTTTGTTCCTGTTTGTAATTGAACAGGTCCTTTACTGTGAAATGTTTAACGAGCCCAGTATAGGAGAAACTCGGCGTTTTTCAATTTTAGAGAGTCTGAAAAACTTAAGAAGACTCCAAGTTGAACTTTTTCGTAGATTTGTGTCCCTCAAGCCCGAAAAAGTATAAAATAATACATGGGGGAACCGCTTGATCTTGCGACCAAGGAGTACTTTCGTAATTAGTGTCACTGACCTGAAAAGTAAAAAGCGATCAAGGACACGTCATTTTATTTCCGTATCGAGTTCGAAATGACAAAAACCCAACAATCTTTTCCTGATTTTATGGTCAGAAAAGAGCTATAAGGGGACCGTCTTTTAATTCTGTTTTAACGAGTGTAAAAGAAACGCTCGGCAATCTTTTCATATTTTAGGAGTCAGAAAAGGGCTTAAAAGATGACTTTGATATTTTGGTTTGTGAAAAATGACAATTTTCCCTCTAAATCCCTTTGCCCTGCACAAAAACGACACATTACTCATACCTGTTTAAGATGGGCAAAAATACATTGAAAAATATCCTTCCATGGTGAAAAATGAACAAACCTAGCATTCATTCATCCAAAAAACCTATAAAAAGACTTTTTACCATGTCATTTTTACCATTTTACTGCTGAGGTTGAAAAAAGGGCTTTTGGCAAGAAACTTCCCGTGGTCGCTGCGGAGAATCCGATCGTCAGAATCGAACGCCGTCTCTTCCAGGTATTTCACAACATCCTCCTCTTCAATTTCATCCGATTAAAAGTTTGTTTTAGGTTTTAGTTTTGATTTTTGGGGGGTTTTGGGTTTCAAAGTTCGCTCTGCGGGGTACGCAGGTGCCCTTAGGGTGACCTGCGTCCCCCGAATTTTTCCTGTACAGGAAAAAGGTCGGGGGACGCAGCCCACCTTCAGGCTAGCTGTGTCCCGACGCTCTGTGTCCTAAACGCGGGGTGCGTCCCCCGCGAAAGGCGGAATTTGAAACCCCAAACTCCACAAACAACCATTTAAAATTTCCCAAATCAATTCTAATCTTTGTTTCTTGGTGTGTAGGGCACTCACCATGTTGGATTGGAGAGAAAGAGAGCACGAGGACGTTGATTTAGCCGCAATTGAACATCAACCTTCCATTGATGCCCTAAAAGCATGCAGACTATATAAATACTGGGCCATACCTGGCATGAGGGCTCAGGTGAGATTCTTGGAGTGGCTAGTTAAGAGATGGAACATTCATGAGCAATGCTTTTACATCGGAGGGCACCAGCTCGAGATAGAGCCCTCTGACATATACTTTCTCACTGGCTTGCCAAATAGGGGCGAGCAACTCAATCTAGCCGGGACTAGGCCGGGTGGCCAATCCCTTGCTAGTCTCCGGGCAGATTGGTGCACACCCAATGCACACCATGCGAAAGGCGTAGAAATAAAACACATCTCTCTGCGTGAACTCAAGGTTATATCTTTCACGGTTACCAGAATTTGCGGTGCAGCCGCTTTACATATTGCCACCGGGTCCCAAATGCGGATGGCGATTGACTGTTTCCAAGGCACCATTTTCAACTGGTGTGATGCTGTGTCGGCCAATATGAAGGGCCAACTGACTAGGGCAAAGAATAGACAACTGAAGACCTTTGGATATGGGCCTCTAGTTGTGAGCTTTGCCTTAGAGAGAGTTCCGATGCTGATCCCTCAGCAACTCACTGTTGATATCTTGGGTCCTCGGGAGCCAAAGCTGATACGATGGGTTACGGTGATGGCCCGGCATCCTGACGAGGGCACGGCAGTTGTTCGATTCTCTGATAGTTATTTTCACTGGTTAGAGGACCAGGTTTTTTCGATCCAGGACTTTCCGTATGCCGAAGTAGATTTTCGAGGTGATCCGGACATGGTTCTTCCACAGGGAGAACAATGGGATGACAGAGGTACTTTATTTTTCACAAGTTTTCAAATTATGTATTTTTTGTTTTTTATATATCGTCTCAAAACTGACAGTAAAAATTTTCAAAATGCAGATGTTGGTCCACAGCGCCCAGCCAACCTCCGGCCTTTTGAGAGGAGACATCCAGTTGCATCGGTACCGGCCCCACAGGACGCGGCTGCAGAGTCACTAGCTGAGTTGGAGCAGGATCTAGAGCGTCTAACGGTGGATATACCTGAGACTACCATAGATGATATTCCTATCAGACTTCAGCGCTATGTAGTCGCAGTCCCTGGGCCGTTTAGGAGATTTTTGTGTAAGGTAGCCCGTGCAGTGGTGTCATATAGGGAGCACCACCAGTGATTGGCTAGTCACTTTGTAGACACATGTGACATTTTTGACTTTTTGAACTTATCATTTTTCCGATCATAAGGTGTTTTTCAACCTATGATCGAAGACGATGTATATTTTTTGACACACTCCTATCTATATATATATCACTATTACCAGCTTATCTTGTTTAACATATGTGATGAAATGTTGTTAAATTTACTTGCATGATTATCGTAAATGTCTGTCCAACATTCGAGAAGCAATTGCATCTGCTAATGTATTTAAAGACCTCGGAATATGTTGATATTCAATGTAATCAAATTCACGTTCCAAGAGACGCACTCTCAAAAACAACCTTAATAACACAGGATTTCTAATGGCATATACTCTATTAAGCTGTAATACAACAAGTTCAGAATCTAACCTCACTATCAAACGTCGAATTCCAAATGAAATAGATTCGGATAATAATTCAACTACTGCACTGTATTCTGCAATGTTGTTCGTTGTTTGACCGAGGCTTACCCCATGCATATAAACTAACTCGTCAGAGGGCGAATAGATAACCCATGCTGTGGAAGAGATATTCCGTGTACTACGACAAGCACCATCAGCAAATCCGATGTATGTTTGGAGAGGCGTCGACATCTGCAATATCAAGAGTAAAACCAGGATAAGCCAGAATAACGACGAAAAACACACTCTCTAAGCTAAGCACACTGACTAAACTAACAAACATACTAGCTAGAAAGAAAACCTAACCTAACTAAACATTCTCCATACCCACCATTTAAGCATAATACCTCTTTAGGTAAAGTCCATTTCTGGGTTTGCCCAAAGAGTCCCCATCAAAATCTACCATCTCATAAGCCCCTTTTGCTAGCTTTCGCTTTACAATGTAGGGTCCATGCCACATGGGAACGAATTTTCCAGCACCTAGCTTATCGTTAGCTTGATCATATAATAGCACTAGGTCTCCCTCCGAAAAACTTCGAGGGGTCACATTTCTATCATACTGAGCTTTCATTCGCTTCGCGTGAGTCTCGATTGCCAATGCAGCGTCACGTCGAGTCTCATCTAATTTAGCTAAGTATAATAAACGTTTCTCCTCTTTGGAAGTAGCTGGAAGTAATTCGACAGCCATTTGAAGTGATGGGATTTCGCATTCAATGGGTAACACAGCTTCCAAGCCATAAACTAGCTGGAAAGGAGTGAACCCTGTTGAAGTTTTCACTGAGGTTCGGTATGCCCATAGCGCTGAAAATAACATGTTGTGCCAATTCGACCGATGAATACCAATGGTTCGTCGGATCATGATAACTAGAACTTTGTTGATAGACTCAACCAAATAGTTGGCTTGCGGATAATAAGGAGTAGAGCTATCGTGGCGCAAACCAAGCTGGCTTGTAAGCTCAGTCATCATGATGTTTCGAAAATGGCTCCCATGGTCAGTAATGATTGCTTGTGGGACACCAAACCTAGTTATAATATGATTGAATACGAAAACTGCAGCTGTTTTGCCGCTTGCGTCGAATGTAGGCATCGCCTCGGCCCATTTACTAAAATAATCAACCTTGAGGATGATATACGCATGCCCCCCGACCGAGTGAGGGTTACAAGTAATAAAATCGATACCCCATTTGGCGAATGGACCAACGGCAATTATAGGGTGGAGAGGAGCAGGTGGTGCGCGCATCTTGCGATCAAACACTTGACAGTTGTGGCATTTCCGGACTGCAATGATACAATCTTTAAACATAGACGACCAGAAGTAGCCAGCGCGCAACACCTTCTGAGCTGTGGCATACCCAGACATATGACCGCCACATGCTCTAGAGTGACAATCATTCAAAACCCTCTCAGCCTCTTCGTGAGTTAAACAACGTCGAAAAACTAAGTCTGCCCCCCGGCGATAAAGTGTATCTCCAATAATTTTGTATTGCTGGGATTGAAACCGAATTTTTCGACGTTCCGCCTTTGAAGCTTCAGGCCGAAAGGTTTGGGTTTGGAGATAGATGATTATATCCCCGTACCATGGATCTACAGTACTGATAAGAAACAAAGATTCGTCCGCAATGGACTCCTCTGCCACAGTCTCTGTGTCAGCACGCGAGAAATCACACATCAATTCCGCAAAAACTAAGGATTTCTTAGACTTGGACTTCTCGAACTCCAAGTCGAAATCTTGCAGGATAACGATCCATTTAGAGTACTTACCCCCTAGCAGTTTT
Source organism: Pinus tabuliformis (assembly GCA_031772625.1). Lineage (NCBI taxonomy): Eukaryota > Viridiplantae > Streptophyta > Pinopsida > Pinales > Pinaceae > Pinus > Pinus tabuliformis. The sequence goes on from CM062820.1 coordinate 1,686,348,419, forward strand.
TTTGTCAAAATATAAATCATAGGGTTGCAATCCGAAATAACTGTAGTTTTACGGAGAAGAATGTAGTGACGAAAACGCTGGACAGCTTGAACGGCTGCCAGGGCCAATTTCTCCACATGCGAATATTTTAGCTCAGTGGGATTTAAGGTCCTACTAAGATAATATATCACATGTTCCGCTCCGAATTCATCTTATTGAACTAACACCATTCCAATGGTGGAATGCGAAGCTGCGAGGTATAAGAAGTAGTCCTGGTTGTAGTTGGGAGGATGCAACAATGGTGCATGGGTCAACGCGTGTTTTAGTGCATCAAAAGATTGTTGGGCAATCTCATCCCAAAAGAATTGAGCGTTCTGTTTCAACAACCGTGTAAAACCTTTAGTGACCTCGGTGTAGTTTGGAATGAATCGGCGTAAAAAGTTCGCTTTCCCTTGCAAACTTTGGAGTTGGCGCAAACTCGAAGGAGGAGGCAATTTGATGATAGCTTCGACCTTCGAGGGATCGACGCGAATGCCGGCTTTTGAAACAACAAATCCCAGCAATCGACCCGTCTCTATACAGAACACACACTTGTGGGGATTCAACCGAATGCGATAATGCCTACACCTCATAAAGATTGCTTGTAAGTGGACAAGGTGATCAACTCGATGTAAAGAATGAGCAGGCAAATCATCGAGGTACGGTTGCACAATGTGCTTGATGTCATGAAATGCATAAGACATCGCCCGTTGAAAAGTGGCCCTGGCATTCTTAAGCCCAAAAGGTAATTTACAATAAGCAAACGTCCCCCATGGACAAATGAATGTCGTTTTTGGTTGGTCGGCAGGTAGAATATTGATTTGATTATAGCCCGAAAAACCATCCATAAAGGAAAACATTTCACTTCCGGCACAATCATCAATAATTTGATCGATATAAGGTGTAGGATAGTTGTCTTTTGGACAAGCTCGATTTATATCCCTATAGTCGATACAGATTCTTATTGTTCCTTGCTTCTTGTTGACCGGAACAATATTCGATACCCAATCCGTTAACGGGATCGGATAAATGAAACCTGCTTTCAATAGCTTTTCGACTTCTGCTTTAATCGCAGCCGCTTTCCGAGGGTGAATCTGACACAACCGTTGCCGGACGGGTTTAGCATCCGGGTAGGTCTTTATTTCATGAACAACAATGGCAGGATCGATTCCCGGCATTTCTTCGTAAGACCAGGCAAACACATCACGAAATTCTTGGAATAGGGCCTTGTAAGTTTGGATTTCATCTTCTGTACATGAGGCACCTATATGAATGTTTTCCTCAATTCCGGGCTTCACTGAAATATCAATGGGAATAGTACGAGAAATATTCCCTAAATTCAACTCTGAATCAGAATGTTTCGTTGGATTCTGAGCGTCTTTGACATATTCAGTGTTAAAGATAGATGAAAAATCATTTTCAAAAGCATCATCCTTAGGTAAAAACGAAGATCTGTGATGGAGATCTTCCCACGGTAGATCGTCTACACTTAGGATTTCGCGAAGTTGTCCGTCAAATGACACGACTTCGAGAAATGCTATCCGTTCTAAGGTCGAGGTGAAAAGTGATTCTTCACTGACCACATTCATTTGGTCGATTTCGATTGAACGCGAGTCGGTAAAAGACATGACAGCTTCATAAGCAATTTCATATGGACTCAAAGGCATAGCATCACCGAATGAGTCTATCTCAGATTCAGATGGGACGATCCAAGGATCATCATAAATAATGTTGTCTGATGTAATCATATGAATTGATGCAAATGAAGGGTCTGCGTTGATTGGAGGGAAAGGAAAAGTTCCCAGTAAACCGGAATCTTTAACTAAACCTACGCCAACGTCCCTATAAGGGATTGTGGTTTTACCGACATGCTGGATACTCTCTGAAGAGGCTGGGTCGGATGAAAAGTATGTCAGCTGATCAATAGTCACGATCTTACCATTATATGGAAACTTAATTACTCTGAAGACCGATGAAATGACCGCTGTCATAGCATATGACCAACTTCGACCCAAAAGAAGGTTGTAGTCTAGAGGGGCATCAACCACCTCCACATCCAGACTAACGGTTTTACCTTCTACCCCTATAGGCAATTCCTGTAGAATACGAAACGGACGGAACCCACGGCCATCAAAGGCCTTAAGGATGGTCGGGGATTGGTTCAATGAAGGAGAACCAAGCGATCTCCAACATTGAATCGACATAATACACGTAGAAGCTCCCTCATCAATCACAGTCCGATGAATAGGCCTGTTTTTGACTATCACTGGAATTTGGAAAGCCATTTGATGGGGGAGACGCGGTGTACTATTTTCTAGATCGAAGATTATTAGATTCGGGTCCTGAACATCAACAGCTCCGATAGCCGACAAAAGCAATTTTCGTTGTGCTGGGCATGATTGCAGCACTTCTAAAGCCGACATTGCTGAGGGTGAAACAGCTAAGTCCTCAACAATGTTGTAATTCTGGGCCGCTCTCGCATGTGGATTGAAAGCAGACCTTCGAAGTACACCCATAGCGGGCGGTTTAATTACTAAGTCCGGGTTAGGTTTTTCGATCTGTAGTGGATCGGAACCAGGAGCTGAGGTTGATGGGTTAGAGTGAGAAGATTCTGCTTCCTTACCATCAACAGGATTCTTACTACCATAATCTTGCGATCGAGTCGCAATCCTCACATGAGACATCATCAAAATGGGTTCTTCACTGGCATTCGAGGAAGAACCTATCATCTTATTCTCCTGCTCCGGAAATGGATTTTTTAACACAGCAGGAGTGGGAGAACCTTTGACTATTTTCACAACCTCGGCCCGATGAGGGCAATCTCTCGTAAAATGATCCTCTTCACAAATAAGACAAGGATATCGAGGTTTGCGCTTTTCGTCATTGGTTTCCGACTTTTCTGTTTTCTCCTTCGGAGCCTTGTCTGCTTTAGCCTTCTTCTTTCCTTTCTTCTTTCCACCGTTTTTTGATTTGGCCGTAGATGACTCTACAGCGTGAATATCGGCGGTAAGTTCAGGAGAAGACTCTCCTATCGGGGAATCAGGCAAAGTGATAATAGGAGTAGTTGAAGCTTTGGAAGACTTCTTCTTGCTCTTTGTATTCACGATACCAATCATACCATCAGCGGCATGAGATCCCGAAGGAGCAGCAGCGATTTGATTCGACTTTGGAAGATCTGGAATCTTCTCGTGTAACGTACCCGACTGAGTATAAACTAAATCAAGGTATTGCGCTTGAGCAATGACTTGCTCCTCAGTAACTACTCCGGCCTTAGCTACAGCTTCAGTAATCTTCGGTAGTAATGATTTAACAAACCATTCAGCTAAGATTTGGTCTGGGATAAAAACTTTCACTAACCTCCTTCGACGCCTCCACTCATGAATGTGATCAGAAATATACGTGGACGTCGATTGTTTTAGTGAAGTTAATAACTCCGTGCCGTTATCCTATCTGACCGGCAACTGAAAGTGAGTTAGGAACGAGGTAGCTAACTGGCTAAAATTGTAAAAAGAGGCCCGTGGTAACTCAATGTACCACTTGGCCGCGAGACCAATGAGTGTACGCTGGAAAAGACGTAAGCGGATCGAATCATCTGAGATAGAATTTGAAGCACACCAAAGGTGGTAAGTCATCACATGATTGGACGGATCCTCTCCAGACTTACCTTCGAACTTGGGTATATCACTGGGCAACTTATTTGGCATTGGCGGCCAAAACTGAAGATATTGAATTGGATCATTCGTCAGGCGCGTCAAGTCTGGTAAATCCAAAGTTGCGATAAACGGTAACTGCCGGTTAGGATCTCTAAAACTCTGGGTCACAAGACCAGTCCCAGGAGGAGGATATCCAGGATAACTAGGAACAGGAGTCGCATTTGGGAATTATATCCTCCTGGAAAACCAGGATTAACCGGACCGTACTGGGGTTGTTGAGGTTGTTGATAAGTATACCCAGGATATAGTTGATACTGGTAAACCGGTTGTTGGACAGCTTGCCCAGGTTGGTACTGTCCCTGGTACGGTTGGTGAACAAATTGAGGTTGAGTAGTGACAACCGTACTTATACCAGGCTGACCTGTAGGCATCTGGACCGTGGTTTGAATCGTAGATCCGGACAACGGTAAAGATGTCTGAGGAGTGGTTACAGAGACAGTAGAAATCAGAGTTGTCGATACTCCAGAAGTAAGTGCGGCAGATGTAGCGGTAGTTGCAGCAGCCGTTTGAGATGGAGTACTAGGTGCGATTGGCGGCTGAGTAACTACCGAAGTTACAGAAGTTTGAACATTTGACTGGACAGGTTGCGGTTGCTGGGGTGGACCAGAAACTACGGGTTGTCCAGCTTGAGGTACCAACTGCATACTTGGCTGCAACACCTGTTGACCCTGTGATGGATCCCACACTAACATTCCGGGGTATTGACCCGTAACAGTTTGAGGATACTGAGATCCATAACCGGATTGAGGATAGGATTGATAATTGTAAGGTGCAGTTCCCATACTTGGAACATATGACTGACCTTGAGGTGGTTGATAACCTTGACTCGAGTATTGACCTTGAGGTTGATAACCTTGAGGTAAATACGGATACTGGGGTTGACCTTGACCTTGAGGTTGGTACCCTTGAGGTTGATACCCTTGGGGTTGCCATCCTTGAGGTTGATATTGATACTGAGGTTGACCCTGGGGTACATATTGAGGCTGGGGTTGACCCTGAGGCATGTATTGCACCATAGGCGCATACTGACCTTGAGGTTGCCCCCCAGACACGATTTGTGTACCTTGAGGTTGCCCCCCAGGCTTTAACTGAGGTTGCCCCCCAGGCGATAATTGGCCACCTTGAGGTTGGGAAACGGGAACTGAACCTGACATCATGTAAATGTCTCCTACACCCAATGGTATATTACCACTGTTTCCAGTTAATAACCCATGATCAACGGGTTGAGGAGATGCCCCCGCAAAGGTACCAGAAAGTGATTGATACCCGGTGGGAACAGAAGGACCGCCGTGTAAGAAAGATTCAGGACTTTGAGTAAACACGGACGACTGACCAGACATATTTACAGGAGTATAAATACCTCCAGGTGGAAAAGGAGTACGAGGTGTAGAAAAACCTACCCCTGAGTTGTCTAAATAATTGGTTAACGAAAGGTACCAAGTAGAACTTCTAGGAGGACTGTAAAAGATGGATTCATGCTCCCTTAGATCAATAGTAAGTTGATCTTCAAGGTTAGAGACGCCTATTTCTTCCTCTGGAGCAAGTTCTTCGATAGCAATCAAACCAGTAGGAAGATTTTCGGTGATAACTCTTTCTATTCTTGGTGAATCTGGAACACTAGAAGTCGGAGTAACAGGTTCAGATATTTCCAGTTCTTCGCCTGTATCACTAGTAGACGAAAAACTATCAACAAGTTCAGAAACTATAACAGCTTCGGGATTATAACCTGTCTCTAATCCTTGGTAATCTGAATGGACTACCAAGGAAGATTCTCCTTCTTCAGGTGAACCTACTCTACTGCCACTAGGAGGAGTTACAAGGACCTTCAACCCTTCTAGATTACTGGGGTCATCTCGAGGAGGTGATCCCCTAAGTCTACGGGATCTTCTCAACAATTCGGCCACAGAAACAACTTCAGGAGACTTGCCCCGAAGTCTACGGGACTGTCTCAGTAATTCCGCCACAGCTAAAAACTTTTAACCACTACACACGAAAACAAAGTAAAATTTCAAATCAAACCACCTAAAGTCTCTAAAGAACCAAACAAATTCGAATCACACGCCTAAAGAATCTAGGGCATCAAACCAAGCACAAACAGTAGCCTTCCAGACCGAAAGTGCTAGTTGGTGATGAAACCCAACATCGCCGGATTCAGTACATGAGTGGCGGGTGGAACAGTTACCCCGACAACCTGCTTAATGAATAGACCGGCACAAGTTCCTCCAGTTTAACCGTCTCGAGTGAAGTGAACCCCTCGGAAAATCCAAGTGAGTCTAGACGACGTTTGCTCCAGGTACAGTGGGATCTTCCCTCCACCGTCACCTCGGTAGAATCCTAAAGATAATGGTCACTAAGGTTACCAACCGCAACAAATGCACCTTGGGGAACAGTCTACACTCCGACAGCACGCAAGGGCAGAGTATCAACCTCAATCCCCTTGCCGGTTCCTTGACAATGATCCAAGGTTTACCGACAAGTGACCCCTGGCTCCTTGACAATGGTTAATCCGAGGTTTACCGTTTGTAATACGTGCGTGTCTGGCGTCGTTCCCAACGAGGGGGGATTGATCCCCTCACTGGTTCGGACACGAGCTCATGCTTCTCCTTTAAGAGGAGCTTTCCCAGAGTACAAATGAGACAATTGGATTTATTCTATCACAAGATAAGCTACTTGTTTGGTTTTGTTGTCTTGGAGAGTTAATTACTCACCTACTCCAAGACACTAGCCTGATCTAAATTGGTGTTTCAGAGCCCTAGTAAATAAAAGTTACTACGTTGGTTTTACTTTAAGCGTTAATTTTATGGTTTTTCTTAAAGACAAAAGGTAGCAGAAGTGAAACCAATGGTGTGTAGACTCGACTCAAACCACTACAAAGATGCACCTAAGATGATTTACGCTACTTTCCTTTTTTCAATGAAATTCCTAACTAAGAGAGTTGAGAGATGCAAATTTTATAGAGAACAACTTTCTTAGTAAAGACAATCAAAGAAACAATTCTCTTTATCTTTCCAAGCATACAAACATGACCACTCCTTACGTGCACGAAAAACTCTTTTTCTTTCAAAACTCTTCAAAGCTACTTGAAACAAAACTTTTTAAAGGAGATATTTTTGTATTTTCTCTATTTAATAAAACATATAAATCTATTTTAACAAAAATCAATCTCAAAAGCTACAAAATCTATGAAAACTTGACTCACAAGCAAATCAAAAAGGAAATTACTCTAAGAAAACCTAAAGAGGCAGAAGCCTACAAAGACGATTCTAGGTTGTTTTACTTGACCAAAATCAAATCAAGGACCAGCTAATGCAGAATCAAAAGACTAGTCAAAACAAAACTCAAATCTTTTTGTTCTTTTTGTAAAATGGAATTCAAGACTCAATCAACAAGCACTTCGAAATTTTCCCAAGAGACCAATCAAAGGTAAGTTGCTCTCACAGGTAGACTTTATGATAGGTCTGACTTCTAAGAATGCTGACAAAACCAGAGAGATCTAAGGCTTGACAACTTCTACCGCCAAAGTCACTACAAGACCTACTCAAAAATCAAACCCTAGGGCTTAAACTTCTATGAAATCCACTAAAACACTCAATGCTATCGAAACAAGTTCAGGTGAAGATCTTTGACAAGAGACTAATGGATCTGGGCAGTAAAAACTAAGAAAAAGCAAAATCTAAGAGAAAAAATGCAAAAAATGGAATTTTCTCAAATTTTAGCAGGGGACGCAGGCAACTCGTTAAAACAGGTGCGGGCCCGCTCTGTGCACACAGCGACAGTGCGTCTAGGGACGCACTGTGCAATACTCAGAGGGTGCGTCCTACTGGAAAATTCAAGAAAAACTAAAATGAATCTAACCTTAAGCTAACCCACCCAAAAACAAAGTCACAAAGCCAAAAACCAGAAAAATAAACCAATTTTCTCAGAGAAAAGTTCATACAAAGGAAAAGACTTTCACATCAATGGAGTCCCCAGCGGAGTCGCCAATTTGTCAGGCGGAAAGAGTCGATTGTGCGGACACAACCAACCTCCCTAGGAGCCTAAGACTCTCTAGTGACAAACAAGACAAACAAGAGCAATCCTTCTCTAAACATGCATTTACTATATAAGGAATCAAGTGTTTAGATCCTAGCTGTAATCCAACGCTGTTGTAGCAGTCCAGCTCCGCTGATCCGGATGAGCTCCTCCTTCACTTTGAAACCTGCATACACTAACAATCAAACGATTAAATAGCACTTGATAATCTCATAGAATAAAACATATTTAACACATAGACCAAGGAGTACATGAAACAACTCATAAATAACAAGTTATTGAGAAGAATGGACTCATTTGCATTAATAGGTAACAAAAGGAACAAATACAACCTGAGCCTTGGTGTTGTGCAAGTCCCTCCCAGGGTCCATCAAGAGTTCTCCTTTACTTTGACAAAGCTCACCCACTTCCAAATAGAACAAGCAAAGATGGCAATCTCTCCTCACAAGCTTCTAAATGGGAGTCCTAATTCCTGCAGCATCTACCCTTAGAAATGTTTAGCTTCCAACCTCCCCTCCTTCTGGCCCAATGCCTGTATTTATAGTGCTCAAGAGGAAGTTAATCAGGTCCACCATCAATGGGATAATCCCCTCTTTGGATGGGATAGCTCCCTTATTGATGGGATAAGTTCCTCTTTGGTAGGGGTGCATGAACCATCTGGAGGCGCTCAATACACGTCGAACAACCTTCTAGAATGCTCTAGAAATGACCACAAGTAACTTTTTAAAGATGAAACTTGCGCATTTTAACCTTTACAGGGGGACGCACCTGCCCCTTTACATACAAAGCGTCCAAAGACGCAGCTTTTGTGAACATTGGGTGCGTACCCGCAGGTAAGGTTGAGAGAACCTGCGTACCCAAAGATAAATACATTTGTAGAGACTTTCTCTCTTTTTGGAGTTTGACATGGAGAGCAGAGGCATAAGACTTGCCTAAGAGGATAGCATGACTGTTAATAGAGCCATACTAACTGTAAATAGCCATGATGACATTTTTTAGTGTAACACTGCTGTACGGAAGGCTGCCCTCCTTGCCCAGAAGGGTACCCCTGTTGGATTGCCGGTTGACCTTGTTGAATATAAGTTTGTCCTGCTTGTCCAGAGGGATAACCTTGTTGGATACCAGGTTGTCCTTGTTGGATGTAAGGTTGTCTTAGTTGTCCAGATGGATAACCTTGTTGGGTACCAGGTTGCCCTGGATAACCATAAGGTTGATTCAGATAAGTGAAAGATGGACCACCAACGGCCGAAGGTTGTCCTTAATAGGGTTGTCCTTGTGGGACCCCAGGTTGTCCTGGGTAAGGCTGGCCGTAATATTGCTACCCTTGGGGGGTTTGCATATAAGATGGCTGGCCTTGGTTAGGCGGTCCCTGAAGCTGTGCAGGCATTGCTTGGCCTCCATGGAAAGCGGTGGCGTTCCAAGCAACGGATAATGGTACCGAGACCTCAACAATAGGTTGAGTAGGCAAGGGTCCAGAACGATAAAGGAACTGACCAGTAGAATCGTAATAATAGAATGGACCTTGCGCGTTCGGATCCTGAACAACTTGCCCATACTGATCATACGGCCCCCCTCCTGGAACGGGAGCAGAAGAGGGTGGTGCACTTTGTGCAGGGTGAACAACTTTGGGTGTGTGTGCCAGCTGGCCACTACTCACTTGACCGTGACGGGGACCAGCACCAGTATTCAGAGTTGAAGACGCTGTAACGACACTAACAACCGGAGTTGAATGTGCTACACAAACAGTTGGATTCATTGGAACTGAAGTGACAGGTGTATTGTGGACTTGTGAAACAAAAGATCCCATGGTGGGAGTGATGTGTGGGTCCCACATAGTCGACGCAGGGGTCCTGGCACTTACCCTATCCCTCAACGACTGGTAGCGTGGGGGGGAGCGGAGAAGTAGCTAGGATGGGAGTGTCGATATTCGACAACACAGGTGTCTCGCTTACTCTAGGAGATGTCTCATCCATGTGAGAGGTAGACATTGGAGACGAAACACCAGGAGGGGTAAAAGGATATCGTCCTCTTCTGGCTACCAAATAGGGTTCCAATGAATTTCGTAATCCTCATCGTCCGGGGCACGAGAGTTGATCAGTTGGATACTTGGGATAACAGGAAGAGTAATACTCACAACCGGTACCTCAGGAGCAACGGAAGATGGAGATCCTTGATCACTTGGAACGACAGTCGATGGTTCAGCCATGATGACAAACTTCAAACAAAACCTAAGGGAATCTAACGATAAAGGACCCTACTCAAACTAACGTACACAAGATCTAACCAGGTAATGTTAATCGCGGACAAATAAATTTTAAGACGCAAGGACACAACTTGACCTTTTCATGTTTTAAGAGTCGAGAAAAGGACAAAAAGGTGACTCTAGTCGCCTTTGAATGTTTTGTGAGCCCGAAGTGACAAACTGCTCAAGTGAGCCTTTTCTTTTAAGGAGTCCGAAAAGGATCAAAAGTGACTACTCTGGAGAGACTAGGCAAAGGGTTTACCAAACAAATCCGTAAAACTGCATATACACCTTGGCAGTCATATGAAAACCAAGGACTTCACATACGACAGTCAATCTTCCCGAATGTTGTGTTCGGTGCGTTACGGCTTGTAAGGTGGCAGACACGGCTTCTTGTGGATAAAGGATGATAACCTAGTGGGGTCTCCCCTATATACGCGATGGTACGTGGGAGCTCAAGTCCGTGCTAGACCACTATCGAGTCACAAAAGGAGGAATCACCCAACCGTAATGTGAAACAACAGTGACTAGGTTTAACGACGTTGGAGCACGTCTCTAGCCTAGACCTCTAAACAGTGAGCATTATGTTCCAATGCGTTTTTAAGTTCATTCAGTTCATTTTACGATTGATCTTGAATTAGGTTTCGGTTTTCAGGCCCTACCGTATGAAAACTCTCAAAACTGCCTAAATGCAAACTATATGCCAAAATATGTCATTCCATTCGATGAATGCTAATTATGAGAGAGTTAGAAGGCTTTCATACAAACGAAATGATCACAAAACAACAAACAGCTTCTCTAATGCAGCTAATGGAAATTCACAATCTTTTCTTTAAGATCACTAATCATTAATCAAAACGAAAAGCTTCTAGTTCTCATTAACCAATACAAAGCAAAAGAGATTTTTTTTGTTGATGGCAAAGTGCATTAAACAAACTTTTGAGAAATAATAACAAACAAATGTGAAAAGAGCCGGTTGACCCCAAACAACTGTGATCCGTGTCTGGGTAGTGAGAAGTAATTGAAACAATGTGAAGACTGGTTCAATGAAAATCACCTAAACAACCAAGCAAAAGCAAGCAAAGAGGAGGGTTTCACAAAACCACAAGCAAGCAGCAAACGAACCTTTGTAAGCGAGTAACCAAGCAAAGCTGATCCAAAGAAATTGGGATGACAAAACTAGGTCACAAGACACAAAAAGCAAGATTCACTCAACAAGACTCACAAGAAAGTGTTTCAATCTTCAGACAATGAAAATAAAGTCATAAATCAAGTGAAACAATATGGGATAGCAAGACCAATAGGCTCAGGAGGCAGAATTGAAGAAATTCAATTCTACAGGAATCAGCGCGGGTGATACACAGCAACAAAGCACTGATAAGAAACCACACGTAGCAACAAAGCGCTGTCAGTGCGGAAGTACACGGCCTAACCGTGTTGGTCCAATTTCCAGGACCGTCGCGACTATTCATTGTATAAGCGCTATGATCAAGAAGTCAAAGAAACAGCTATGCGATGGCAGCGCGACTGTTTTATTATAAACCGTGTTGAAGCTAAAAAACGGGCACAATCGAGCTAAAAACTCCCAAACCAAGACAATCAGTCTTTAAACAATCAAGGCGCCTTCCAGATCGAACTAGGAAATCCAAAAACAGAGAACGAATCCCCAAACTTTGAAAAGAGAGCAAAAATCAAACTCAAGGAAAAAATGAACACAAAAGGACAAAAGCCAGCTCCAAGCTGTTCCGTTCGTAAACCAAACCGGAGATTGACTGAAGTGGCTTTGATCTACTTCGCTAATGCAGAGAAATAGCGTTTCGAAGGCTATCTGGCCGTGCTTCAGGCTCCGTCTAAAGTTTACAAATCAAACAACAAGGTAAAAAAGTTCCCCAGTGGAGTCACCAAATTGTTGTGGAGGTAAATCCCCTCTGCAGACAGAGGTGATCCCTACTAGTCCGAACAAGGTCTAGCAACAATCAAACAACGCTAACACGCAGGTTCCTAATTACAAATAAAAGACCAATGATGGAGGCCTACCTGGATTCCAACGCTAGTACTTGTAGAAGAGTTGATGCTCCCGTCCCTTTGCCCCGACTAGCCACAATCCTCACGATCCTCGTGCACGGACACCTGCACATGCAAAGAACGATAAAAACATAAGCACAAAATCCAGTAGATGTAACTATATATCAGTTAGAAAAGATATAACTCAGACATCATCATAAAGACATTAAGAGTGGAACCATAATGATAGTCGTCTATTATTAATAAACAACGAAGAGTACAACCATAGTTCTGACGTCGAATCCTTCTCAAGAGGGTCCAGCCAGGAAGTCTCTTAAGCATTCACCCATGGAGGTAGATCTCCCAAGACAAAAGCTCTCTCTCACACAAGTTTACACAAGAAAGAAACACTTCACCACCTTCCTTAAGCTCTCTAGCAATCCCACACTTATCACAAAACAACAAACAACTTCTCTAATGCAGCTAATGGAAATTCACGATCTTTTCTTTAAGATCACTAATCATTAATCGAAACGAAAAGCTTCTAGTTCTCATTAACCAATACAAAGCAAAAGAGATTTTTTTTGTTGATGGCAAAGTGCATTAAACAAACTTTTGAGAAATAATAACAAACAAATGTGAAAAGAGCCGGTTGACCCCAAACAACTGTGATCCGTGTCTGGGTAGTGAGAAGTAATTGAAACAATGTGAAGACTGGTTCAATGAAAATCACCTAAACAACCAAGAAAAGCAAGCAAAGAGGAGGGTTTCACAAAACCACAAGAAAGCAGCAAACGAACCTTTGTAAGCGAGTAACCAAGCAAAGCTGATCCAAAGAAATTGGGATGACAAAACTAGGTCACAAGACACAAAAAGCAAGATTCGCTCAACAAGACTCACAAGAAAGTGTTTCAATCTTCAGACAATGAAAATCAAGTCATAAATCAAGTGAAACAGCAGGGGATAGCAAGACCAATAGGCTCAAGAGGCAGAATTGAAGAAATTCAATTCTACAGGAATCAGCGCGGGTGATACATAGCAACAAAGCGCTGATCAGAAACCACGCGTAGCAACAAAGCGCTGTCAGCGTGGAAGTACACGGCCTAACCGCGCTGGTCCGATTTCCAGGACCGTCGCGACTATTCAGTGTATAAACGCGATGCTCAAGAAGTCAAAGAAACAGCTATGCGATGACAGCGCGACTGTTTTATTATAAACAGTGCTGAAGCTAAAAAACGGGCGCAATCGAGCTAAAAACTCCCAAACCAAGACAATCAGTCTTTAAACAATCAAGGCACCTTCCAGATCGAGCAAGGAAATCCAAAAACAGAGAACGAATCCCCAAACTTTGAAAAGAGAGCAAAAATCAAACTCAAGGAAAAAATGAACATAAAAGGACAAAAGCCAGCTCCAAGCTGTTCAGTTCGTAAACCAAACCGGAGATTGACTGAAGTGGCTTTGATCTACTTCGCTAATGCAGAGAAATAGCGTTTCGAAGGCTATCTGGCCGTGCTTCAGGCTCTGTCTAAAGTTTACAAATCAAACAACAAGGTAAAAAAGTTCCCCAGTGGAGTCACCAAACTGTTTTGGAGGTAAATCCCCTCTGCAGACAAAGGTGATCCCTACTAGTCCGAACAAGGTCTAGCAACAATCAAACAACGCTAACACGCAGGTTCCTAATTACAAATAAAAGACCAATGATGGAGGCCTACCTGGATTCCAACGCTAGTACTTGTAGAAGAGTTGATGCTTCCGTCCCTTTGCCCCGACTAGCCACAATCCTCACGATCCTCGTGCACGGACACCTGCACATGCAAAGAACGATAGAAACATAAGCACAAAATCCAGTAGATGTAACTATATATCAGTCAGAAAAGATATAACTCAGACATCATCATAAAGACATTAAGAGTGGAACCATAATGATAGTCGTCTATTATTAATAAACAACGAAGAGTACAACCATATTTCTGACGTCGAATCCTTCTCAAGAGGGTCCAGCCAGGAAGTCTCTTAAGAATTCACCCATGGAGGTAGATCTCCCAAGACAAAAGCTCTCTCTCACACAAGTTTACACAAGAAAGAAACACTTCACAAACTTCCTTAAGCTCTCTAGCAATCCCACACTTGTCACACCAACTACCTATTAAGTTCACACACTTGCAGCAACACTCCAAGCACTGTCAATTCCCAACTAGCAGCTCATAGCAATGGTGGAGGCTTAAATAGGAGAAGGAGTCTCCATGAATGGTGGGAGGATGAGCTTATCTCCAAGGAAGGTGGCTCAAATGACGAAACAGGCATGCCAGAGAAGGGAGGGCGACATTTACAAGGCCAACAACCAGGTCTGGAGTCATCTGGAAGGCCGGCTGTTAGAACAAACTCGCCCAAACTCGATCAGCGCGGGTTCATAGCTGCATTAGGGCACTGACATCGCTACTGAATAATAGAGAAAGTCACATCAGCGTGATTAGATATAAATAACAGATGCGCTGTCTCATGAAATTCGACCAGCACAGGAATCACGTGTACTTCCGCGCTGGCAGCGCATTCAGTCTGTTATGGAGTGCCAATCAGCGCATTTATTTTGACAACAGTCGCGATGATAGTAAAACATTGGTAAAGTGGGTCATTTGGCAACATTAGAGAGCATGAGCATGATTAATTTGAACTCATGACACAGTAGGAAGAATGACAGGGAGATAGTGACAAATTACTGTGTAACAGAGATGTTCATAATATGGCTTGCAGGAGGAAATATTATGGTTGCGATCAGGTGATAGAAAGTAGTTTCAAACAAAGGGAGACTTTGGGTTCGACACAACACTATTTTTCCAATGCCTTGGTTGGATTCCCAAGCAGCAAAAAAAGTAAGCCTATCTATGAGGGCATGAGAGCTATAGAGTACCAAAGCGTGCCATAGAATTTTAGGAAGTACTAACACATGCTAGACAATTCCAAGCCTTAGTAGGCATTCTAGGACATGCCAAGTGCTAAGGCTTTCTAGAATGTGTCAAGTGTTAGGGTGTGGCAAGAACACATGCTAGGGAGTGTTAGGACTAGGTGCCAGGGAAACAAAATGGAGAACTACTTTCAAATTGAGGGAAATGAAGTGTAAATGAGTTCCAGGTGTCCTAAGGAGGGAGTGGCAAGATATGCTAGTGTTGGGTTGTGTTATATTCTTTCCACGACTAACCAACGTAGTTAAATGGGGGGTTAGAGGGGGGCGGTAGCCCCCCTTCGTTGTGCCGATTGGGCGAACCTACCTATGGTTTTGTGCATGATTTTCGCACATGGTAATGGACACGATGGTTTTTCGGTCCATGGTAATGGATGCTTCGGCATGTATAAATATGTATTGTAACATTGAAAGGATTATAATGAAAAATCAAGCTGGTAGTCTCGGTTTTGGGATCCAGGGAAAAATCTCTGTGCATATGTGTTTTATGGGTTATGCTCTCGCATTGTTTATTTTCTTTGTTTAAGAATTCGTATGCAGGTAATTTCTGTACAGGGTTAAAACCTACAGCTAGATAGTTCCTAGATATGCTAGGTGTGCCAATGCATATTGAGTGTTAGGGAGTGCCAAAGAAACACAAGGGAGCACTAGGTCGAAATGAATGAAAATGAGTGAATAAGAGTTTGTGACAAGGAGTGTTAGTGTGTTCTAGGTGTGCTAAGGAGGGAGTGACATGGTATGCTGGGAATTGCTAAGTCATGCTAGCGTGCCTGTTGGGTAGCGGATCCCCCCATAACATGTTTCTAGGGATTAAAGCCCAAATTTTGGTCAAGGGTAATGGAAAGACCCCGCGAAATACGGGCGCAAAGTGCGAGAGTCTAGGGTTGTCTGCCCTAAGATAAAGTAATTTAATGTAAAGTGTGTCAGCCTACCCATGGTCCACAGACCATGGGATTATATAAATAGAGTGAGGCTCTAAGTGTAAAGGCAGTCTTAAGGTTTAGAGAAGTAATAGACAGATACAAAGGTATGGTTAGAAGATAGAAGTGAAACTAAAGTGTATTGGGTCGTAGTGGTAGGTAGAGGCTCCACAACTGAGTGCGAAGAGGCCTAGTAGAGTTGCAGCTATGTGCGCGGACCCCTGCAGCTGAGTGCGCAGGGCGGAGTTGGGTTTGTAACTAAACTTGAGTATTAATAAAGACAAGTTTGATTCAGAATATTGTGCTTCTATTTGTAGATCTATATTTATATGTTATGGTTATCTTTATGCATTTATATTGTTTTCGAATACGCGCGCTTATCTGAAAGTTGAATGAGTTAATAAGAACATTGGGCCCACACCAACTAAGTTAAACACCAATATAATAGCACAGTAGAGATCACATCGGAGGAATATTGTATTCACGAAGGTGCGCACAGTTTAGAAAGCTGTGCGGGGTAGCCCAACGCACAGGTTTGGATCGCGAACCTCCAGAACCCTCATCCAGACATCCCTAGGGTGCAGAAACCTGGTTCTAGCACCCTCCCATACTACTTCGGGTGAGACCTCAGTCCGTGATCCACAGACTGTTGCCAAAAGGGCCAGTAGTATCGGGATTTGCTTGGTTAAACTCACTGTTGAACCTGGGTCAGGCCCCACGTAGCCAACAAATGGTTCCGTTGCTGGGACCTGGATCTGCCTAAGGGATGTCTGATGTCATGCCATTGGAACCCAACAAAGAAGGAAATTGAAGATTTGTTGGACAAGAAGATTCATGAATTCGCGAAATAGGAAAATAGAACTCCGCAGGTATCTCAAAAAAGGTAGTTGTATTGCTATGTGTATACAGAAATCCACAAGATCTTCTTCGCATCCTTTCCTTTGGAATTGTATGAGTGGATAGTGAGGTTAGCTGACAGCCAGGGAAGGTGTAAACTCGACCAACCAATAGTGTGGACTCTGGAATTAGTGTGCAGACTAGAGGCATCAAAATATAAGATCCCATGAGTTGTGGACCATTGGCTCAACAAGATAATAGGGGGATTTATCACTGAGTTTGCGGTAGAGACAACCATGAGCTACAACAAAGCAGAACGATGTTTTCTCAATGGACTGAGAGGTAAGTACATTAAATCTCTGAACACATTGATTAAGATGTTGTTATGTGAAAAGTGGGTTATGCGAATACATTAATTTTTGGAATGACGCAGAGCAGAAAGATCTACAAAGGTAGCAGGGAATTAGGAAACAATCCCTTAATTTCACCTTCGCGAGAGAGTGAGGAGGACCTCACTCAGGTCTCTCCAAGAAGTGCAGTTAGTGTGATAAGACATCACATTCCACAGTTACCACCTCCACCCATGCCACCACCCACTTCACCTCCTTCACCTCCATCTCCACCCACTGCACCTCCACCAACCCTACATTTCAGCATTGCCAGTGCAATCAAGCTACCCATATTCAGAGGAGTAGGGAATGAGGATCCAGACCAGTTCTGGTTTGTGGTAAGAGTAGTGTGGGAAGCACAAGGGGTCACAGATGACAACATTAAGAAGGCTACATTGGTGAGCGCACTATAGGATCGTGCATTGATATGGTATATCAAGCACTCTAATGATCACCGAAATGCAGGAATAACATAGATCCAGAATGTGCTAAACAGAGAATTTAGTCGACTGAAATTAGAGACACAGTCAATCATCAGGTTTAAAGAGATCGCGATGCTTCCAGGCGAGACCCCCTGGGATTTGGATCAACAACTGCAGAGTACGATCTGCAAGGCTAATATGACGGTCACAGATGCACAACATCGCACATGGTTTGTGGAATCTCTGACACCGCACCTGAGGACAGTGCTACCACAACAGAAACTTTCTACCTAGGCCGAAGCGTTGGAAATGTCGATGAGGTTGCATGAGACACCGATACAAGATCCTGGGCTGGGAGTTCAACAAATCCATGTGCAACCACAGAATCTCTACCTGGAAATGAAAAGCTTGAAGCAGGATAGGGCACTACGGCCAGAGGCGCACAAGTATGGTGCATAAAATGAAAAGGCCAAGGCCATGACAAAGACAATTGTCTAGTATTCGCGAACTACTTGGAAGGAGGGGGGCCAATGCCATTGAGACTGGAGGCATAGGCAGGGCCAAGTGCGACACCCACATTATGGTGTGTGATCTGTAAGATAGGAGGAAAAAACACGAAAGATAATTGTCATTTGTTGCAGAAGTATACACAAACTCTACAACAGTTGTTTTGTAATTTATGCATGTCAGTAGGCCATGACAAGTGCACTTGTCGTAGCTACGAGTTAATGATGGATCAGACTCCAGCCTATAGAATGCGGATAGAAACGTGAGTCCTCGACCTAGCGGCGGGGATGGCGCACACTGGATTTTAGGGGCAAGGTCAAGGACGAGGAGGAATGGGACCAGGAAGGGGCCGTGGACAGTTAATTTGTTACAATTGCAGAGGACCAGGGCACTACGCTCGTGATTGTACCAAATCGACAAGAACATCTTGTTCGTGTTGTGCTCAGTTTGATCATGAAATGATAGATTGTCCTATGTTGATCATACAGATGCACGAGAAAGGGGTACTCCAACCTCCTCCAACTCAGAATATCCAAATGATGAGGTCTGAATTGTGTAAAGAAGACCCAAATGTGAA
Organism: Pinus tabuliformis; assembly: GCA_031772625.1. Lineage (NCBI taxonomy): Eukaryota > Viridiplantae > Streptophyta > Pinopsida > Pinales > Pinaceae > Pinus > Pinus tabuliformis. Next base: position 1,686,367,039 of record CM062820.1, read on the forward strand.
CATGGTGCTCAGAAGTGGTGCGACCACAGGGGAGGATAAGGGGACGCAGCCTCAGGAAGATACATGGGTTCACAAGGCTCCTACAAAGGAACCTAAGTTTGACTTAGATGGAACAAAGGACACATTCATGGAAGCTAAGAAGAGCTTCGTGGAGGCCTCCACTTCAGGTAGTAAGGATCAACTAGAACTGAGGATGGATCCTTCTATGCTTACTACCTTTTTCGAGACGTGCATGAAACTGTTGCGCGACAATAAGGCAGTTAAGGGAATATAGGAGTTGATCACTAGGTGTGAAGGGTCAGGGGAACCGCGCGTAGTTCGGAAATTGGGAAAGCATGCATTGAGCACCAGGAGGAAAATGAGATTGACGGCACAGATTGGGGAGTATGAAATGGATCAGGTAATCTTAGACCTTGGTTCAGACGTGAATGTATTACCAAAGCAAACATGGGAACGTACGGGCAGGCCCACATTACAGTGGTCCCCTATTCAATTATGAATGGCGAACTAGCAGAAGATTTTTCCCATGGGGAGGTTGTAAGGGGTAATAGTTGATATCGAAGGTGCAAGTACACAAATGGACTTTGAAGTAATAGAGATTGTCGATGATAGCTGTTGGGCAACGGATCCCCCCCATAGCATGTTTTTGGGGTTTAAAGCCCGAGTCTTGGTCAATGTAATGTAAATACCCTGCAAAATGTAGGTGCGGAGCGCGAGAGTCTAGGGTTGACCGCCCTAAAATAATGTAATTTAATATAGAATGTGTCAACCTACCCATGGTCCGCGGACCATGGGATTGTATAAATAAAGCGAGGCTCTAAGTGTAAAAGGCAGTCTTAGTCTTAGCTTGGAAACAATAATATGGGTTTGTGAAGGAGGAATTCACTTTGAGTCTGTAAGTCCATGTCTTGGGTCATAGTAGTAGTAAGAGGCTCTGCAGCTGAGTGCGCAGAGGCCTGGTAGAGTCCGCAGCTGTGTGCGCAGACCCCTGCAGCTGAGTGCATAGGGCAGAGTTGGGATTGTACTTGAACAGAGGATTAATAAAAGATAAGTTGATTCTGTAATACTATGTGTTTATTACTTCTATGATATTTATGCATCTCTTTGCAGTTTATGGTTGCGCGCACCGATTATAAATTTTGAATGATTACTAAGAATATTGGGCCCACATAATTAAGTTAAGATCTATAATAAAGCACATTAAGGATAAAGGCTCTAGGCAACACTTCGTCGTTCCCTTTATAAAGCTGCGCGGAAGTAGTCACATAGGCTGCGAAGCATAGAGGACTATGCGGAGCAGCGGATGCACACAAGATCGATTTCCGAACTTCCTAGACTTCATCAAGACATCCCTAGGTTGTGAAAACCTGGTTCTAGCACCCTCCCATACTACCTCAGGTGAGACCTTAGTCTACGCACCACTAACTGTTACCGAAAGGGCCGGTAGTACCAGGATTTGCTTGGCTAAAACTCATTGTTGAACCTGGGTTAGGACCCACGTAGCCAACAAATGGTTCCATTGTACAATCCTAGTGCTCCAACTAGTTGGAAGAGAGTGCGGGACTATAAAAGAGTCTATATGGAAGCAACACAATAGGAGGACTGTGCGCAGGGCTAGTTTGTCCCAAAGGTCGCACCCATGCATGGGAGGCCACGCTGTCACACAGGTTGTTATAGACATTTTTGTGCCTTACAGCATGGAGCATGAAATGTCAATAATCTAAGGGATCCAAGGTCCCTAAACATGTTGTTCTTACCCTTAGAGGAACAAGGTCACCAAACCACAGCACTGCAAATCAGTTCTCCACTGAAAAACACTCAAAAACAGGTCAATTTTGGATCAAAGCAGCTGCTCCAAAGGCTACCTGCGTTGCATAGCAAGTGCAACAAAGGCTACCTGCGCTGCATAGCAGGTACAACAAAGGCTACCTGCGCTGGGCGTACTTTGACATGTGGAGGAATCTTTTTCCCAATGTGCCAGTGCCCAGGAAGCTTCCAAAAAGGCACTTGATCATAAGATTCGCCTAATGATGAGTTAAGAGCTTCTAAAACTCCAAGTGGAAGGCAGAAACTCCGAGTGAAGAACTGAAGAACAACTGGAGTTGAAGAAGACAACAAGTCACACATCAAGCTGACTTATCTTCACTCCAAAACTCTATATAAGGATCTCATCCCATGGGATCTGGAGGCGGGAATTTTGTGCAAAGAATTGCTGTTGGTTTACAGTTGTGAGTATTGGGTGATTGCTTGAGGGAGGTGAAGAAGAGATTTCTCTCCGTCGGGAAGGTGATGCTGGATTGGACCTCTCATGGTTGTATCACCGCCTGAACCTTACTTCCATATATTAATAAAGCATTTGAGGTTCTTCTATTCGCATGTGTTTCAATGGTGTATTGTCTTACTTGCGTCTTTGATTTATGCTAATCCTTGAATCGATTATGAATGCATGCCTCTTGTAGTTTCCTTTTCTTGTCTTATTTGTAGGATCTCGTGTAGCTGGGCCCGTGAAAAGACTTGGATCTGGGAGCAAGCGGCAAACGAAGGAGATTGGATCGACCATTTGCGCAAGACATCGGTAAGTGGATCTCTTCCTTCTATCTCTTGCATGTCATAAAGAAGAAACTTTAGATAGCTTTGCTTTCAGCTGTTGCTAAGGAACTGTCACCCTTAGAGTGGGTTAGGGTCATTCTGAGTTGGATACTTTCCCCCACAACATACTGGCGACTCCACTGGGGATCGTGTCTTGTTGGTAGCTTGTGTTTCTTGCTATTCATTTCTTAAACAAAGGGAGTACCGAATCGAACTGCATTCGAGTCCTTCGAATGCAAAGTAGAGGGCAGCTACTCTAGCCCAGTGCTGGGCATGTTTATGATCTGAAGAGCTGATCCACAAGGACTCTTTGTAGCTCTTTGTGATAGTGTTCATCTTCCTTTAATCACCCTCTAGTGTATACTTGACTGATAGCCTCTGATTTGGCCAAAAATCATTGATTTTTGAGCAAACCGTGACCCGGAATCTGAGAGAGACGAGAGTTGTCTCATCAGTGCAGCTGCAACAAAGGCTACCTGCACTGCAATGCAGGTCCCGAAGGGGCTACCTGCGCTGCATCTCAGATTGACAGTGCAGCACCTGCGCTGATCCAGTTTTTCCTTGTGCAACTGGGGTTCCCCACTATCTGTTGCCCAGTTTTCAGTATTGTTTTGCAGCCTGTTGTCAACCTGTATACCCAGCTGAAACCACTTCTCTTTGCCTTCATTCCGCCTCAGTTGTATGAAGAAACCGTGATTGTTCTTATTGTATTTCTTGCTGTCATTCACAGTTTCCCATAGCGAAAGTGAACTAGTCTTGCTATGACCTCTTGGATCTAGACCTGTGAGAAAGTGTCGTTGTGATCCTAAGAGCTAGTTTATTGTTGTTCATAGCTGCTTGAGCATTTGCTTTCGTTATATGGTTCGAATTTCAGTATTTCTTGTGTTGAAACGAGTGAATCTTAAGGTGTTCTTTTGATTATTGGACAAAACTTGTTTGCTTTCGCTTGAAATTGAATTCGAAATCGTAAAACAGCTTTCTTTTTGTCATACACCAACATTAAGAGAGAAGAAAAGAAATACTTGCATTGTGCATGTGCATTTTGACAGTTTGCATGTCGATTTAGGAAAAGTGCATCAGTGTGTGCTCTATGATCTGTTTGAAAAGATGATTTCTTTCTTTTCCTTCAGTAGTTAAGGTTTTCATAAGTTGAAAGAATTGAAAAAGCTTGCTTATCATTCTTAGACTGCATTTAGGAGTTGTATCATACATCACGTGGTGATCCATAAAGGCAAACTGCTAAGCAAGATCAACCTAAAAAGAACTGAATTTATCTAACAACGCTTTGAAACATAACGAAACACAGTAGAGGTCTAGGTAGAGACGTGAACCGGCGTCGTTAAACATAGTGACTATCGATCTCTACGAAGGTGGGTGATTCCTCCTGAGGGACGAGAGCGCTAATACGGATTTGTGCCCCCGCGTACCGTCGTGTATATTGGGGGACCCCTATAGGAACAAAGCCTTTATTCATAGGAAGCCGTGTCGGCCGCCCTACTGATCGCGATGCAGTGAACACAGCATTCATGAAGATCGACCACTCGTACTGTAAAACGTATTCTGTGGTTTCGCGAAAGGTTTGGCACACCCTTGGCTAGAACTCCAGAGTAGTTCCTTTTGGCCTTTTTCAAACTCTATAACTGAAAAAGTCCATCCGAGCATTTGTCACTTCGGGCTCGTTAATACATCGAAGGAGACTAGAGTCATCTTTAGCTTTTTCTTGACTCTTAAAAAGTGAAAAAGCAAGTTGTGTCTAAAGCGTCGTCATATAAAATTCATCTTAAACGGAACATAATTACCCCTGATTCCTACACTGATCTTAAGGTTGAGAACATGGAACACACGAGCAAAGGGATTCCACATGATGGGACCCCTAGCCCTTTCTCCTCTTGGGGAGAAGTTGGTGCACCCCACATGGCCACATTGTCTCTTCCAGGGTTGACAATTGGCCTGCCAGTTTGGCTATTCTCAACCACTGTAGTTCAGACCACCACGGTTCCTGAACAGTCGAGTCAACAGTTAGACCAGTCTAGAGCTACCCTCCAGCCTTCCACTTCTTATGAGCCTTCCTCCGATCCTTCTTCTTCGAAAGGTCAAGCCGCCAAAAGCGCGGCTCCCATAGAAAAGAAGAAGGAAAAGAAGAAGAAAGAAAAGAAGCAGAAGGAGCCAAAGGCGCCTGGGGGCAAGCAAAAGGTATCTAACGAAAACCCACACACAGCACGAACCGGGCCCAAATCGCCATGTGTCATATGTAGAGGAGACCACCTCCACCGTGATTGTCCCAGTATTCCTCGGATACTAAGGGACTGGTCCCCTCGTTTGCACGATTCGGAAGCGTCAACCTCTGACAACCAGGTTGAATGCTTACCGTCGACCAACGAAAGTGAAGGTCGTAGACGACGAAGGGGAATGAGATTCCCCTGCGAACTGTGTGAAGGTAATCACACCCTTCACCGTTGTCCCTTTTTAGACAAAGCAAAGAGAGTTTTGGAAGATCAACCGATGGCACCGTTGCTACTTCCTCCTAGATACCAAAAACTCGCGCCAAGTCCTTCGTTGGTCGAAAATACAGTTGCCTCGCTCACAGGGCCAGCTGAAGTGTCAGTCACTGAAAGTGAACCTACTGAATCCGGACCAGACAAAAGTCCAAAGGTCGAAACGGCAGTTGACCCAGTTCTCCCTTCAGAAGTTTCATCTTCAAATACCATAGTCACTGAGGATTCATCTTCAGCTGACACCCCTACCGAAGAGAGTAAGGATGACACCGTCCAGGTTCTCTTCATCAACACCGATTCTGATGAACATCAGGGCAATGTGCCCACTCCTTTATCGCAGGAAGGAGCATCATCAGGGTCATATCCGGCCGTATATTCGGTCCCACCACCAAGCAACCTAGTTGTGTCCTTTGATTGGAACCAACTAGGCAGACCCCGATTACCAGCCAGTATACCATTTAGAGTTATTGTCCAAATATACAAAATGGTGATGGCTGGAACTATCATTGATGAAGGGGCATCTGTGAGTATCCTGTCCTCTATTGCTTGGAAAGCACTGGGTTGCCCGGCGCTTTTGCCCGAGACAAGGCGTCTCTCGGGTTTTGACAAAGGAACCAGTCGACCATTAGGGATTCTACCTAATGTGCCTATTACCTTGAAAGGGAAGGTTGTCAAGATGAATTTGATGGTCATCCAAGGACCCTTGGATTATAACCTACTCCTTGGATGAGACTACATATATTGCATGGAAGCAATAGTCTCCTCACTCTTTCGAATAATGTGTTTTCCATACGAAGGAAGAATGGTCAAGCTCGTAGACCAGCTTTCACTTCCAGGATCACGCATCGCAAGTAGTCACATACCTATCCTGAATGGTCTATTTGATCAAGAAAGGTCTCTACCTCCAGTTCTTCTTCCTGATGAGTGCGAGTAATTCGGGAAAGGAAGGCCGGAACCCAGGGGGCATGCATCCTGGTCTGCTCTGGAGGCAGAAAAACCTTGGGTGTAAAGTAGAATTTCCGCGGGAGAATATGACTAGTCCGAACCCCGTCCCCTCCTTCTTCTTCGTAAAACAGAAGAGCCGGTAAGAGCTCTCATGCGGAAGAAGGGGTTGTTAGGAATGGGGTTGTTCTGGAAAAAGATTCTTTTGTTAAAGTTAAGTGTGTGGCGGAGCGTCGTCATTCACCTTTGTCTAAATAAGTGGGCTCTGCCAAAGAAGGGGATCCGTTTGCGGCAGCAAGTAGTAACCATCTTTGGATAAAAGGCAAGCCTCACCCATTAAAACAAATGTTTTAGAGGATAAGTAGGGGCAGCCTCCAAAGAAAGGGATTCAATTGCTGCAACAAATTGTAACCATCTTTGTGTAACCTAATGATAGACATCGCCGAAGAAAGTTTCTGTTTGAAAGGATTAGCAAAACGATCTTTGGGTAACCTGAAAGAGGTAAGCCTCCCTCAAACCCACCAATGTTTTGTCTATTGAGAAGTGTTCTTCTCTTTTCGCAAATAGCTGCTCTCTTGTCGCAAGTAGCTATTCTCTTGTGATCTCGCAAAGATCAATTAAAAATTGGGCTGACGAGAAGACAAGTACCGCGTAAGACCCGTTAAAAATAATGAGAAGACAAGTATCGTTAACATTAGGACTGACGAGACGACAAGTAGCTATGAACACCCAAAGAAAAGCAGAAGTGGGAGAGAGGAGGGGCAACCTTGAAATTATACTTTATACCTGGGGGCATGCAAACCTCTTGGAATGGAAGCTCAGGCGGCTTTTTAGTTTTAGGTAGGACTAACCCCGCTAACCCGTAGATGAGTTGATACCCGGCTTGCACAAAGAGAGGATATAGAGCAATACGTAGGGAGATGAAGCTCTTTAAAAAATAGCGATCTCCCATGAGACCTTCCTACTTTATGACTGGTAAAAACGAGCAGTTTTGGCAAAGTTCATGCTCGTTAAAAAATAAACGCAAGATACGAGTAGTTTTGGCAAAGTTCATGCTCATTAAAAAACAAACGCAAGATCCGAGCAGTTTTAATGTGGAAACTCATGCTCGTTAAAAAATAAACATAAGCTTGTGAGCAGGCTTTCCCCAGAGCTCAAGCTCATTCAGAAAAAATGAACCGGTAAATAACCATTTGAGACCGTAAATTCATCAGCCATAAAAGCCTTGGTCGTGTTTGTGTACCGTCACCTCCACTTGTCATTTGGCCGATCATTCACATCCACTTGATTGTTTACCCATTTTGAGGAATAGCTGCGAAGAGTGATCCCACCTAGCCATCCTTGTAATACTGCCGTGATTGGAAAATTCCAACCTGTACCTGGAATCTGCTGCTATCCCTGTTTATCACTCGTTCCTCAAAAGACGAGTCTTCTTTGAGCTCTTTTCACTAACTCGTAAAAAAATGAAAAGTTTGCCGAGTTTTGGCCTTCCAACTTGTTAAAAGGACTGGAAGAGCTATCCCTCCTCTAGATTTTAATCTTTTTTGGACCTGAGGGATTATTGCACAAAAAGATCGAGCGCTTGTCTAGTTCGGCTCGATAAAGATATCGAACATTCATCCCTTCTGTATTGTTTTATACTTTTCCGGACTTAAGGGATTAGATGACGAAAAAGGACCCCTGGAGTCCACTTTATGTACCCTTTTCAGACTCTCTAAAGATGAAAAGGACCGAGTTGTCTTTGTCGTTGGGTTCGTTAAAAATATTAGATAGCGACAAACTTGTCTTTAGACGAGAACAAGTTTCCCTATCGCTAGGCTCTTTAAAACATAGCGATGGGCTTGCCCGAAGGGCAAGTTATAGAACAAGCATATGTTATCCTCCTCAAGCTTGACAAAAATAAAGAGGTACTGGTCAGAAATGACTGGGGAAAAATTGGGAAGAACCTCAAAGCTTAATGGTAGCAAGTCGCTCTTGAACATGACACTTTTGCCTCCGTAAATATCGGGTTGGGTTATTATCATTCACCGGTCCCTTCACCATGGTCTCGCCATACCATCCATACATGGGGTAATGCTACCGATCCATCACATCAGTGTCGTTATATGTTCAAGAGATGTCATTCAGAAAGTGTCAACCGGGTCCCATCCACCACCGTACATCATCTTTCATCCTTCCATGACTGCCACCCTGAATCATAATTCACAGATCGTTTTCACCATCATCACTAGCTCCGTTCCGTGTCACTGATGTGGGATTCATTAAGGCCCTCCTTTGACGGATCACTTCTTGTCGACATCAGCTCATTATCCAAGAAGTTGATCTAGGAACACCCCCCTCAGTACTTTGAAGCTTGCATGCCTCAATGGCAAGTTTCTCACTCCCGGCGATAGGTATACATTAATGACCTTCGACCAGGAGACTTTGCGTGGTGTTCGACGTCAGATCCTATATTCACACCACGTGAATTGTGCTGCAGTACCTTGAGGGTCATCATCATTATCGGTGATTCCTCTCGCGCTTGTTAACAGTTTACATTATTGACTGGTAATCAAGCGATGTCCTTCCATGTTCGACTTCAAGAAATTCTCACGTGGATCGACTTGTACTAGAGTGAAGATCGGACAAGTTTGAAGACCCCGGATCTAGTTTCATCCATCCGGGCTGCGATATATATTCAGGAGATAAAAACATAGACATGTGCAGCAGATGATCATCCTACTGAAAGGATGATAATTGAAAGCAGAGAATTATCAGTCTATTATCAGACGATCGTCTGTTTATGTACAACAAATGTATTTATAAAGCTGAGCATGGGAAATGCCCGCCTCAGCTAGATCATGAAAAGAAAGTATGGAAAGATAATGTATTGTATTGTATTTTGTTACAGGTCACCTCCCGACGATTGAATGAACTTCGGATCCTCCTAATAAAGAATTTCACCCGATAAACGACCTCATACTTTAGGGGGCAACTGTTATAGACATTTTTGTGCCTTACAGCATGGAGCATGAAATGTCAATAATCTAAGGGATCCAAAGTCCCTAAACATGTTGTTCTTACCCTTAGAGGAACAAGGTCAGCAAACCACAGCACTGCAAATCAGTTCTCCACTGAAAAACACTCAAAAACAGGTCAATTTTGGATCAAAGCAGCTGCTCCAAAGGCTACCTGCGTTGCATAGCAAGTGCAACAAAGGCTACCTGCGCTGCATAGCAGGTACAACAAAGGCTACCTGCGCTGGGCGTACTTTGACATGTGGAGGAATCTTTTTCCCAATGTGCCAGTGCCCAGGAAGCTTCCAAAAAGGCACTTGATCATAAGATTCTCCTAATGATGAGTTAAGAGCTTCTAAAACTCCAAGTGGAAGGCAGAAACTCCGAGTGAAGAACTGAAGAACAACTGGAGTTGAAGAAGACAACAAGTCACACATCAAGCTGACTTATCTTCACTCCAAAACTCTATATAAGGATCTCATCCCATGGGATCTGGAGGCGGGAATTTTGTGCAAAGAATTGCTGTTGGTTTACAGTTGTGAGTATTGGGTGATTGCTTGAGGGAGGTGAAGAAGAGATTTCTCTCCGTCGGGAAGGTGATGCTGGATTGGACCTCTCATGGTTGTATCACCGCCCGAACCTTACTTCCATATATTAATAAAGCATTTGAGGTTCTTCTATTCGCATGTGTTTCAATGGTGTATTGTCTTACTTGCGTCTTTGATTTATGCTAATCCTTGAATCGATTATGAATGCATGCCTCTTGTAGTTTCCTTTTCTTGTCTTATTTGCAGGATCTCGTGTAGCTGGGCCCATGAAAAGACTTGGATCTGGGAGCAAGCGGCAAACGAAGGAGATTGGATCGACCATTTGCGCAAGACATCGGTAAGTGGATCTCTTCCTTCTATCTCTTGCATGTCATAAAGAAGAAACTTTAGATAGCTTTGCTTTCAGCTGTTGCTAAGGAACTGTCACCCTTAGAGTGGGTTAGGGTCATTCCAAGTTGGATACTTTCCCCCACAACACAGGTGGACTGGGAAGTGACCATTGGGGTCATTGTTCATGATAAGATATCCCATTTAAGACAACAAGGAGCGAACAATAGGCAATTAAGGCATGGCATTAGAACTCGATTTGAAACGATCTACCGCTAGTATGGCATTAATGAGCCAAAGAAGGGGGGAATGGTCGAGTTTGAATTCTGGCAGGCCTATAAAGCCCAGGTAGTCCTCCCATGAACAACCCTTGTCATCTTGAGAATTCAGTTATTGTGTATGGACTTTATGACTCTAGAAACCTTGGAAGCAATTGTAGTGTTTGAAGCATTGTCGAAGGAGACGTAGGACCTTATAAACAGAGTGATGTCAACTACCAAGGAAGCCACGCCGACCCCTATGTCACTGGGAGGGGATGCATCGGAAATTCCAAAATCGCCCCGAATGGAAAGGACTAAAAAGGACCCACAAGGAGCAGGACTGGTCTTTATGTCTCCTCGCAACCCGCGGTTTGGCAAGCTATCCATGGAAGAGAAGGGAAAAACGGTTAATATTTAGAGCGATGATGAGGAGGAGGATTTCTAGGCATTCGTAGAAGAGATTGAACCAAAGGTAGAAATGGAGGAAGACATCCCACCAGTACGCATCAAAACAAAGCTTCCCAAGTATGTCGTACCTAAAGATCTGGATGCCCTTAAAAGCACACTCAAAACCCTGTTCCTCACTGAGTGAATTCTATTTGAAGGTTTGGCTGTGGGCTAGTACTCACGATGAATTTTGAATATTGGGACCTTGCAGATAGCGAAAAGTTCCCTCATTTGGAAACTAGCCAACTGATGAAACAAAGCAAGGAGCGGGTAGTTACAGAGCTGCAACCATGAAAATGGCTGTGCGGGGTGGAGGAGGTCGGGCTACTCCACCTCCTATGTATTCCACACTTTCATCGAGCACCGATCATGATATTTGTCATCAGGAAACTGCTCTGCCTGGTGCACGATGGGTACTTATGGCTGGAGGAGCCCATTCCCATCACGACGGAGCTTATTCATAGGATTTCTCAGCTTCCCCATATGGGAAGGGACCCCATGGAAATAGCTAACACAAGTGGAGACTTGGCGATTGCAGAGGCCATGAAAAAGAAATATAAGTTGGAGAAAAAGCAGAGGGGTTACGTTATTACTAGCATTCAAGAAAAAGGGGTCCGCGTCACTACCTAGTTGCTAGCAGGAAAAGTGATGAGAAAATGTCGTGGCAACAAGGCACTAGAAATGGTCATTGTGCTGGCCGAGTAATGCGCAGAAGGGGTACGGTTCAACTCGGCATAGTTCCTCTGCGAGGAGTTTGTGACGAGCTGTAGGGAGGCACAGGAGCAAGGTAGGACCTTCCAGTATGCATGGTTGCTCTTATCCATCTAGATTGTTGTAGGAGAATTGCCTGAGGATAATCAGATTCCTCCCCTTGACCAGGACTTACCAGAGGCAGCAAAATACACGTCGCTTTGGGCGACATGGCACGCCATGCGCATCCACGAAATCAAGATCTTCTAGATACTCATGGAGGCAATCATACAGATGTGGATCAACAAATGGTCTCGCCTATCCCCCATAGTAAATGACAGTCTACGAAGATTTGCAAACTTTAAAGCAGATATGTACAATGTGTATATCAAGGCACGGAAGGATCCGGAGTAGAAATGGACCACACTCCCCTTCATCATAATTGATGATGTTGTTTTCATGGTGCTTGACTCATGGCCACCAGAATGGCGTGCACTGGATTTGGTGGTGCGCAATGAGATGGCGATTCAAAGACAGAAGGATGCTGCCAAGCTACTAGCACAATAGAAGTGGAATGAGCAGCTAGCTGAAGAAGTACGGGCTTCCCGTGAGACGACGAAGGCCACCATGGAAAAGGCAACAACAGCACCAGCATCTGAGTCAACCATAGGACAAGGGACAGATGACATGACGGTAGGCGTGGACCCACACACATCATCAACACACCTAAAGCGACCGCACAGTATGAAACGGATAGGGCCCAGAAAAAGACCAAGGCTTCCAAATTAGATGGCGAACCTATTACACTGACCTAGGATGACCTATACGACATCGGTAACACAGTTCGCGAGGTCACTAGGGAGGTGCTCCAAGAAGAAATGATGGAGTAGCAGAATGTGTTGGGGGTGCTTAGAGCACAGCTCCAGGAACTTCAGGTGCGGCCCCCACAGCAGGGAATAGTAGTCGTCTACGGGGCTACGGGTACATTAGCAACAAAGCAGTTGCTACGGGCCAAAATGGCTAATACTGTCATGCTGCTGGAGGGAGCACTGATAGCGAACAACATGGAGGACAGAGCCGCGGTAGGCTGGCTCAAGGGACTTAGCCTAAAATTGGTTGCCCTTCAACTAGAGATATTATACTAGCTGCAGGATGGAGCGACGACAGAGCTGCCCACTAGAGGACACATAGTACAGATGCTCAATGAACATCGAATCAACAATGAGAAATAGAGCCTCCAAAATGATGAAGCGGTACTGCAGACTCAGCAGTTGGAGAAAATCATCGAGGAAGCATGTCGCTGCATCCCCGAGCTAGAGATTGCAACAGACTTACCAGTAGGTATGCGGATCCAAAAATTGGCTTGTGGATTCGGCGAGGCAAAGGAGGAAGCAACGAGGCTCCAGCTGGACCTCAACCTACAGATCACGGAACTACGGCTGAAATCACAACCCTTTACACCCCCGGAATTCAGAGAGTAGTGCCACTGCACCATTCAATCAAGGTTGGAAGCAATAGAGCGCGCCATACAGGATTGCACAGGCTTGTTAGATCAATCATTCTTCACCCTCACTTCACTGCAGGAAAACCCACGCTACAACGTTTAGAGACAGAAGCTTGGGAGTTGCAGCAGGCCTATGAAAATGTCTGGGTGACCGCGCAGAGCGTTGCCCTTACTCAATGCCTAGCCAAGATGAGGGAGGCCCAAGTTCTAAAGGAACAGGTGGACGTCGCGCATCAGAAAGAAGCAATGCTTAAAGCATGCATCTAGATTTGCCTTGAGGAAGCATTTACGTCACTGCCAATATCGAGGGAAAACTGGCACAGATGCAAGGCATATATGCACTCAGGCAAGGAATTGCACCTGACAACGACACATCGGAGATACACCCACAACTAGTATAGTGGACAGCGGACGAATGTGCTGTAGACGTAAGCGAAGTGCAGAAGTTGCTAGATGGACTCCGTGTGAAGATCACCACACTAGTCGAGTGACTCAGGATGAGTCACGATGCTTGTGTTAGGGGCTTGTTGGGCAACGAATTCCCCCCATAGCATGTTTTTATGGCTTAAAGCCTGAGTCTTGGTCAATGTAATGTAAAGACCCAGCAAAATGTGAGCATAGAGTGTGAGAGTCTAGTTTTGTCCACCCTAAAATAATGTAATTTAATATAGAATGTGTCGACCTACCCATGGTCTGTGGACCATGGGATTGTATAAATAGAGGGAGGCTCTAAGTGTAAAAGGCAGTCTTAGTCTTAGCTTGGAAAAAATAACATGGGTTTGTGAAGGAGGAATTCACTCTAAGTCTGTAAGTCCGAGCCTTGGGTCGTAGTAGTAGTAAGAGGCTCTACAGCTGACTGCACAGAGGCCTGGTAGAGTATGCAACTGTGTGCGTAGACCCCTGCAGTTGAGTACGCAGGGCGGAGTTGGGATTGTACTTGAACAGAGGATTAATAAAAGATAAGTTGATTCTGGAATACTATGTGTTTATTGCTTCTGTGATATTTATGCATCTCTTTGTAGTTTGTGGTTGCGTGCACTGGTTATAAATGTTGAATGATTACTAAGAATATTGGGCCCACATAATTAAGTTAAGATCTATAATAAAGCACAGTAAGGATAAAGGATCTAGACAACACTTCATCGTGCCCTTTATAGAGCTGTGTGGAAGAAATCGTACATGCTACAAAGGTTAGACAGTTGTGCGAAGTAGCGCAAGCACGCAGGATCGGTTCGCAAACTTCCCTAACTTCATCAAGACATCCCTAAGGTGTAGAAACTTGGTTCCAGCACCCTCCCATACTACCTCAAGTGAGACCTCAATCCACACACCGCGAACTGTTGTCGAAAGGGCTAGTAGTATCGGGATTTTCTTTGCTAAAACTCACTGCTGAACCTGGGTCAGGCCCCACATAGCCAACAACAGCAATCCCTATCCCGAATTGCTAGGAATAGACTGGGCCACTGATATGAATGGAATCATTAACCTAAAGAAGCAGAATATGGTATTCGAGAACAAGTCCCTATGTGTAGTAGTTCCACTAGACCCAGCAAAAGGAGCGTGCTACACCAAACCTGTGCGCGACGATGAGCTGCACTGTATCTACAAGATAACTGCGTGAGATCAGGATTGGGTGAATCCAACTACAGATGGAAGGATCTTGTGGGAGCACACAAGTTCCTGCACCTCGGATTCAAATGAAGAAGATGAATGATAGAACAATTGGTTGAACGAAGTGACAATGCTGAATTGCAACATGATTATTAGATCACTGCATTGTGTAACAACCCAGGCCCGAGATCTGCCAACATATGATGGATTGACAGTGGTGGATGAATTCTTGAGAAAGTTTGAAAGCGCAGTACCAGAACAATAGCAGTTCGATGCGTTGAAGTGGGTGTTGCATGCGACACCTGCACACTGGTGGGGAACACATCAAGGAAATTTTGAAAACTAGCGCGAATGTAGAAGGATGATGCGCCTATGATTTGGGAAACCGCAACTACAGATAGAAGATAAATACGATGGATGAGATGAACCACACATGCACCTTGAGAAATGGACCAAGGCCTATGGGGAAGAACCTCATCCTGAATGGGTACACTTATTTTACCATACCCTGGATGTCATACCCATGAATTGGTATACTGAGATGAAACTCTGACATGGTATGGGTGAATGGGATGTCTTGTGCGAGGGATTTTTGTTAACATTCACATTTGAAGACCGATGGTCAGATACTGTTGATGATGCACTGCAAGCCGTAAAAGCCACCATGTTCAAAATACCGAAAGAACCATAGCAAGTAGTTCAACCAGCATGGGAAACCCAGTTAAGCACTGCCCTAGAATTTTATAACGTGCAAGTAGAGGAGGATGATGATGACCCTCGAAATATTAATATTCCAAAAACTGAAGGGTGTCACGAAGTTTTAGGAGCATCAATTGATGATCCCAACATCATTGCACCACTAAAAACAAAGCAGGTAAACATTGGCACAGACACCGAGCAGAAGTACGCGATGCTCGGGGACTATTGGGATGATGCTATGGTAGATAAGGTTGTCGAGTTACTCCGCGAATATCAAGATTTGTTCCCAACCAAAATCACAGACTTAAAGGGGATCATTGATGACTTAGGGATGATGAAGATCACTCTGAAACCAGACACAAATCCAGTTAAGCAGTTACCTTACTGTTTGAATCCAAATTACAAAGAAAAGGTCTGTGACAAATTAGGCAAAATGCTTGCAGCTGGAATTATTGAACCAATGGAAGAATATGACTGGGTGAGTCCTATGGTAGTACAGGAGAAAAAACAGAAGCGTGAAATTATAATATGCATGGACCTCAAGAAGCTTAACGACGTTCTTGGGCAGTGGATCCCTCGCATAATAGTTTTGGGTCTTAAAGCCCACATTTTTGGGTATTGGTATTATAAAATCTTTGCGAAGTGCGCAGAGTGCGAATTGTAATGGGTCAAGTTTAAGGGTAGTCTACCCTAAAATATTGTAAATTAATCTAGAAAGTGTCGGCCTAACCATGGTCCGTGAACCATGGGAATGTATAAATAAGAGCAAGGCTCTAAGTGTAAAAAGTAGTTTTTTTGGTGATGTAAGAAGTAATATGGGTGTCTGAATGCGATATTAGATCTGAGTTTGTAAGTCCAGGTTTTGGGTCGTAATTGGGGATAGAGGTTCCCTAGTTGTGTTCGCGGAGGCCTGGTTAGAGTCTGCAGCTGAGTGCGCGGACCCCCGTAGCTGTGTGCATAGGGCAGGAAGTGGATTGTAACTGGAAAAAGGCATTAATAAAGATAAGTTGGTTTCAGAATATTGTGTATCTATTTCTATATTCTGGCTTATGCATCCGTTTACAGTTTAATTGTGTGCATGTATGCTTATGTTAAATGGTAACTGAAAGTATTGTGCCTTAGTAAGTTAATTCAAGATCTATAATAATATTAAGCACATAAAAGGTAATTTGCACTCGTTCTCATCCTCCAAGCCGAGCGAAGGTAGTTACTCTGAACAGGCGACTGCGTGGAAGTAGCGCAGCATGCAAGATCAGCTTGCGAACTTCTAGAGTTCATCAAGACATCCCTAGGGTGCGGAAACCTAGTTCCACAACCCTCCCATACTACCTCGGGTGAGACCTCAGTCCACGCTCCACGGACTGTTGCCGAAAGGGCCGGTAGTTTCGAGATTTTTTTGGCTAAACATTTCTAAACCTGGGTCAGGCCCCAATAAGCCAACAAATGGTTCTGTTGCCAGGACCAGGATCTGCCTAAGGGATGTCTAATGTCGGAACACTGGAACCCTACGAAGAAAGAAATTGAGGATTGGTTGATCAGAAGCTACATGAGTTCGTAATACAAGAAAACAAAGCACCGAAGATATCCGAGAAGAGGTGGTTGGATCACTTCATATATACATAAATCCACGTGATCTTCTTCATGACCTTCTCTTCAAAACTATACGATTGGATCGCGAGGCTAGCAGACAGCCAGGGAAGGTGAAAGCTCGATCAACCGATAGTGTGGACTCCAGAGTTGGTGCGCAGGCTAGATGTTATAGACATTTTTGTGCCTTACAGCTATAAGCATGAAATGTCCATAATTCAAGGGATCCAAAGTCCCTAAAGATGTTGTTACAACTCCTAAAGGAACAAGGTCAACCAATGACAGCTTCTCCCAGAAGTTCTCCACCAAAAACCACTCAGAAATAGTCAATTCAGGATCAATTCATAGGCTCCACTAGCTGCCTGCGTTGAAATGCAGAGACTACACTGGCTAGGTGCACTGCAATGCAGGTGGAAGCACTACCAGGGTGCGCTAAGCGGGAAATGATTAATGGCAAGCTCATTCAACGAGGTGGAAAGACCCTGGAAGCTTCCAGAATCTTCTCCAATGACACTTGCCTCAATGAATTCGACTAGTGATGAGTAAGAGGTTCTCAACCTCCAAGTGGAAGCAAGAACTGACAGAGAGAAGCCACAAGTCAAAACATAAGCTGACTCATCCTCTATGCTTACATCTATATATGGATCTCTCACCCAGAGGTCCAGGAGGCTGGAATTTTGTACTTTGCAGAGAATTGCTGTTGGTTTGAGATTGAGATTAGTACATTGGGTGATTTATGCTTTGTTGGAGGAGAGGAAGGGATTCCTTTGCTGGGAGGTAGATGCTGGGTCGGAACTCACTTGGTTGTATCTCCTCTTGGACTTTTCTTATTCTATCAATAAACTATTTGAGTTTCTCCTACATGCTGTGTATCAATGATGTTTTGTTATGCTTACATGTTTAGCTTAATCTGATCTTGAGCTTTTTATGAATGTATATCTGTATCTTTGTGTAGTTTCTCTCTCTTGTGATTTTGCAGCAATTTGGTGAATCTGGGCCGGTAAAGGAGCAAGAAGATGGGAGCTACTGAGGAGAGGAGTGATTTGGATCGACAAACTAGCGGAAGACACAGGTTAGTTAGATCCTTCTTCCTCATTTGCATTTCATAAAGAAGAATACTCAATTAGTTTACCTTGTTTGTTGCTAAGGCACTATCACACCTTAGAGTGGGATAGGGGCATTCTGAATTGGATACTTTTCCCAACAACAAATTGGCGACTCCGCTGGGGAGAGTATATTCTTAGTTTATTTTTGTTTCTAGTGTTGTTCTTCTCATAAACTCAGGAGTGCCGAATCGAAATGCATTTTCCATTTTCAAGTGCAAAGTAGAGATCTGCCACTCTAGTCCACTCACTGGGCCTGTTTTTGTGATCTGAACAAACTGATCCACAAGTGCTCTAACAGCCCTTTGTGATAGATCTTAGTCCTCCTTTAAATCATCCTCCTAATTGTACCTAATTGATAGCTTTTATCTGGCCAAAAACTGTAGATTAAACTGCAAACCGTGATCCAAAACCCAGAAACAACTCTCATTTCTGCTTCAGCGCAGACTCTGTGAAGAGGTTCTGCATTTCAACGCAGGTCCCGTGAAGGATACCTGTGCTGAAGTTCAGTTTCTCTGTGCTGAGGGTGCGCTGATCAGCCCTTGCCTTGTGCAGTTGTGGTTCCCTGCTTCCTTTGGCTCAGTTTTATCTCTTTTTTTGCAGCCTGTTATCAGTCAGTGTACCTATCTGAAACCCCTTTTCTTTGCCTCAATTCCGCCTCAGTTGTATAAAGAAACTGTATTTTTTCTTTGTGTATTTGTTACATCATTTGCAGTTTCCCATTACGAAAGTAAACTAGTCATACTGTCGCCCTTAGATCTAGACCTGTCGTAAGTGTCATTTTGATCTTAGGAGTGAGTTTGTTTGCTGTTCACAGTTGATTGAGCTTTTACTTTTGTCGTTTGGTTTGAATTTATGCATTTCTAGTGTCGAAACAAGTAAATCATAAAGTGTTGTAATCGTCTTTTTGATTTCGAAAAAGGAACTTGTTTATGTTTTCACTTGAAATCGAATTCAAATTTGTACAACAGCTTTCTTTTTAGGCATCAATATTAAGAAAGCGAAAACAAATACATGCATATGTGCATTTGCATTTTGATAGTTTGCATGCTTTGATTTAGGAAAAGTGCATTTACAGTGTGCTCTATGCTCTTTGAGAAAAGATTGTGTCTTTCTTTTCCCCTTGTAGCTAGGATTTTCATTGTTGAAAAAGATATAAAAGCTTGCTTATCATCTTTAGATTGCATTTATGAATTGTATCATACATCTCGTGGTGATCCAAAAAGGCAAACTTCTAAGAAATATCAACCTAAAATAAATTGAATGAACTTAACAACGCTTTGTAACTCAACGCACAACATAGAGGTCTAGGCTAGAGACGTGTTCCGGCGTCGTAAAACCTGGTGACTGTCGATCTCGCTGATGGTTGGGTGATTCCTCCTGAGAGATGATAGCGCCAGTACGGATTGTGCTCCCACGTACCGTCGAGTATATATTGGGAGACCCCTATAGGAATAAAACCTTTATCCATAGGAAGCCGTGTCGGTCGCCCTACTGATCGCAATGCACTGAAGACAGCATTCGGGAAGATTGACCGCCTGTACCTTAAAAAGTATTCTGTGATTTTGCGAAAAGTTTGGCACACCCTCTACCTAGAACTCCAGAGTAGTTCCTTTTGGCCTTTTTCAGACTCTATAACGGAAAACGTCCATCCGAGCATTTTTCACTTCGGGCTCGTTAAAACATCGAAGGAGACTAGAGTCATCTTTAGCTTTTTCTCGACTCTTTAAAATTGAAAAAGCAAGTTGTGTCTAAAGCGTCTGAAATTCATTTAATTCGGAAACATTTTTCCCCTTTTTGTATTTTGGTTGATCGAGTAATCCGCAATCGTGGAAGAAAGTCAATTGAAACCCCATCGTTCGTGGAGGCTTACGAGTCAACCGTCTTTGTCTCCGGAATCGAAAACAGTACTGACGAAGCGAACTCGTTTAACCGGTTCGAAATCTCCTATCAAAGTTAGAACAAGTGTTCCAACAACATCTGAGATTCTGGTTACTCCAAACATTTCTGGAAACCCTGCCTCTATAGAAGAAGTTCAACAGCCACAGAGGGACAGTGATACTGATCCTGGTCTAAGGGCAAACACTTGTGTTACTGAACCAGTTCCTTCTGTAACCAGTTCATAGAGTCTTGTTCATCAAACATCTGTCGTTGTTGATTCAACCCCTTCTTCGGCACCAGAAATATTTTACGGACCTGACGGTCTTCCCCTTCCACCTGGTTTGATTGCGATAGAGGAAATTGTAGAAGATCCGCAAGAAAGTACTCCAACACATTTTGGAGTCGGGGTCACTTTATTTCCTTCAACATCAGAAGTTAGTCTACCACCAGTGGAAGTTCCTGTAGAATCGCTAGGTAATCTTTTGGATAGACTCAAAATGTCTGAACAACCGTCAACATCTAGGACTGTGTCGAATGACACGGTGACAGCAGAACTCCCTGCCGTCACTCTGACAATGTTTTCCCGCATACCATCTGTCCCGACTAGCTCACAACCGCTAGAAGGGGCCCACCCAGGGACTATTTCAACAGTATGGTCCATTCCTGTTTTTTCCTCCGGAATAATATCCAGCAACTCTTATGTTGAGACTCGCCAAATTGATCCATTTGGAGGTCAATTTGGGCAATCCAGTCCCCAAGGGCAAGCAATCCCCTTGAGTTCCGGATTGCCACCGTATGGGGGGCAGTATGCCCTTTCATTACCCCCTCCGGGAGGATATCCATATGGGAGTTCACAACAGTATTCAGGTTATACTGGAGTTACATCAAGTGGTTGGGTACCTATACTACCCCAACAACCAAGGGTTGTGTATTCTATGCAACAATGTGTACCTATGTCGAACATCCCGACTACACCAGCTATTGTGACCATGTCGCAAGTTCAAACGTTGCCTGTTGTATGTCAACCTCAGATTTCTCAGGTTGTAATGCAACAGCCCCTTGACCCTGTGACTCAACCACAATCGCCTACTGGTGGGGCGACACAGGTCCAAACGGGTACAATTACCCCACACCTTGGTCCAACGGTTAGTATAGCGCAACAGAACATGGCTTCACAACCATGGCTAGTGCAATATCAACAACCACAATTCCAACAAGTATACCAAGGTTCTGAGCAGCAGATCTTTGCGAACAGTGGACAACCGTACATTCAAAACGGTCAAAATCAACCACTTTACGGTGGTCATGTAAACCAACCGTATCAGTCATACCAACATCAATTACATTATGCTGGTATGCAAAGGCCAACTGCTCAGGCAATCCCATCGTATCCTGGGTATGCTTCACCTAACCTGAATCAACAGTTACCATTCGTGGCAACTTTAGAGTTACCCGATTTACACCAGTTAAAAAATGATCCAATTTCTTACGCCCCTTGGTGGCCAGCGATTCCTCACAAACTTCCTTCAGATATTCCTAAATTTAATGGAAATCCAGGTGAGGACCCATCGAATCACGTGATGAAATTTCATCTATGGTGTTCATCAAACACCCTAAACGATGATTCGATAAGGCTTCGCCTTTTTCAGAGGACGTTAACGGGTCCAGCGGCAAAATGGTATATTGAATTGCCTAGAGCTTTGTTCGACAATTTCGGCACCTTAGCCACGACTTTCTTAACCCATTTTCAATTACCGATAAGGTATGAAACGGGAACGGAAATCTTAACCAACTTCAAACAGACAACGCCCACTCACATATCTGATCATATACATGAGTCGCGACGTCGTCGTAGGATAGTAAAAACGTACGTTCCCGATCAGCTATTAGCTGAATGGTTTATCAAGTCGTTACTTCCTCCCATAACGGAAGATGTGGCGAAGGGGGGAGTCGTAACGAAAGAGCAAGTTATCGCTCGTGCGCAATATCTAGACTTGGTCTATACTCAGTCTGGCACGCTCTACGACAAAATAACTGACACCCCTAGACCGGAATTCTCAATTCCTCCTCCTCCTAAATCAAACAATGACTCATGCCAGTGATGGCGTGATTGGCACGACAAACGCGAAATTGACAAAGGCCAACTCCAAGAAGGCCTGTAAGATTTCAGATCAAAATGCAAAAGACGAAATTCTTGCTTCGGAAGTAAATTCCGTATCAGTAGATAAGGGCAAAGAAACCAAACAACCAGGAAGCAAGAAGAAGCAAAGCAAAGGGAAGAAGAAGAAACAGGGTGAGCCATCTCCTGAAAAAACTTCTTCAAACCCTCCTGGAAATAGGAAACCACCCTCAACAGGATGTCACATATGTGATGAGGATCATTGGACCTCACAATGTCCATACAAAGCTGAGCTTAAAAGATTCTTTAAGAGTTCGCAAACCTCAGCCGTGTTAACTGATCCGTTTCCAAATCCAGGCACAAATCTGGTTGATAGTGGAAATGCTTCCCCGTCGCAAGTGCTAATGTTTTCGATTTCGAAGCAGCAAAATGATGCTTTGATTTACACAAGGAACAAAGGTTACGGGAATCCGCAGCTGTCGAACGGCAAGGAAAAAGATCAACCAAGCAGTTCGACAACAACTTCGACAGAAGTTGTACCACCCATCATTCCTGAATTAACAATAAAACCGCCAAAGGGAGTAGTACACAAGTTGACATTTAATCCTCGCGCCAGAGCAGTGCAACATTATAACATAGTGGAAGATTTGGCCCAATCGCCATCCGCTATGTCGACTCTTGAAGTACTACAAAATTGCCCATCCCAAAGGCAGGCTTTGTTATCAGCCATTGGTGGGGTTGATCCTAAGGATTCCAATCTTGTATCCTTTGACCACAAAGGATACGATCCTCAATTACGAGCTCAACTAGCTTTCCTTATCCAAGTGAAAGCCCTCAACAAAACTGTTCATCGAACAATTATTGATGAAGGGGCATCTACATGTATTATGTCGATGAGTTGCTGGAAAACTTTAGGATCTTCAACCTTGTCACGATCCTCGACAACATTAAAAGCATTCGACGGAAGGACATATACCCCATATGGTATCCTAAATAACTTGAAGGTTGAACTAGGGGGAAAAACAGTAGAAATAGATGTTGAAGTCATTGATGGGAATCTTGATTACAACATCCTACTAGGAAGACCGTGGATCTATGCCATGGCAGCTGTTGTGTCGACCTATTTTAGAAAGATTGCATTCCCCTTTCAAGGGGGGATTACGATCGTCGACCAAAAAAACTTCCTCCCTAATGGTTCACAAGTTACAGGAAGCATTCCCATGATCCATGGAAGCCCCCATTCGCTTCAGAATATCGGAGTAGGCCTACTAAAAGATCCTATATTATTGGGAACTTTCGCTCTTCCAGCTCCGATCGACTTGGCGGAAGTAGTGTCGATAGGTACCTGCAATATGATATCTTCCACGAAGATCTCAGAAGACGATATTGACATGGATCATGTAATGGTTTTTCCCCCAAGCCCAATAGAAATATTGTAGCAATCAATGTTTCTGGCATGGGAGGCGAACCCAAATCAACGCTCATCAAGCGTTTGGGTAGATAGGTCTAGAGAATAAGGTACCCCTTTAGATCCTTGGTCAAGAGTGCATGGAACCGACAAAGGAATTCTACAATCAATGTTGATTGAAGGGACACCGTGGAATGATTGCCACCATCATTCCCTTCTTCCAGAATATGAAGAAGATACTCAAGATGACCTTTATCACCCTACATTTTTTGAATTCCTATCAAATACTGTAAATACGGTGGATTCGAGCGAAACTTATCCAATATTAAAGAGACTATAGCCATAAATATCTCGACTAAAAAAAATGTTGTAGAGAATATTTATGTCGGCAAAGGTTGTTCTCCTTCAGAACTGGAAATATATAACGCTCTTTTTCACGAATTCGGAGATGTCTTTGCTTGGTCATATGACGAAATTCCAGGCATTGACTCGAGTATCGTTGAACACGAAATTAAGATGTATCCAGATGTCAAATCGGTACAACAACGGCTCAGACAGGTGCACCCCAAGAAAGCCGCTGCCATTAAGGCAGAAGTTGAAAAACTTCTCCATGCTGGTTTCATCTACCTGGTTCCTCTAACCGATTGGGTATCGAATATTGTCCCTGTTATGAAGAAACAAGGGACAATTAGAGTGTGTGTCGATTATAGGGATGTAAACCAAGCTTGTCCAAAAGACAACTATCCTACACCCTTCATCGACCAGATAATTGATGAATGCACCGGATGTGAAATCTTTTCATTCATGGATGGATTTTCCGGGTATAATCAAATAAATATCCGCCCGCAGGACCAGTCAAAGACGGCATTCATTTGTCCGTGGGGCACATTCGCATATCGAAAATTACCCTTTGGTTTAAAGAACGCAGGGGCGACGTTTCAGAGGGCAATGAATTATGCCTTCCATGACATCAAGAACATCGTTCAACCATACCTCAACGACCTTCCGGCTCATTCGCGAAAGCGGACTGATCATCCGCAGCATTTAAGAGCGATATTTCTATGTTGCCGACACTACAAGATACGACTCAATCCACACAAATGTGTATTTTGTGTCGGTTCTGGTCGTTTACTTGACTTTGTAGTCTCCAAGGATGGGATTCGTCTCGACCCTTGCAAGGTCCAGGCAATCATCAATTTGCCTCCACCTTCAAATTTGCTTCAGATTCAGAAACTCCAAGGGAAAGCAAACTTTCTGAGGAGGTTCATTCCAAATTACGCCGAACTTGCTAAAGGTTATACATGTCTTTTGAAAAAGGAGGTACCCTTCGTCTGGGATCAAGTTGCGCAAGCTTCCTTTGATGCTTTAAAGGATTCCTTAATAAAAGCATCATTAATGTATGCACCCGATTATCAAAGAGACTTTAACCTGTATCTGGCTGCAGCAGATACAACCATCGCAATGGTTTTAGTTCAAGAAGTCGATGGAATTGAACACCTTATATATTATTTAAGTAAAAACTTAAATGATACAGAAAGTAAATATTCTTATGTTGAAAAACTAGCGCTTGCAGCTGTTCAAGCAATACAAAGGTTTCGACACTATGTCCTCTTTCGAAAAACTACTATTTTGTCTAATTGCAACCCCATGACTTATATATTGTCGTGACAGTTGCTGGGGGGCAAATATTCAAAATGGATAGCAATCCTTCAAGAGTTTGATCTGGAATTCGTAAAATCCAAATCAAAGAAAGCTCTAGTTTTCGCAGAATTATTGCGCGATCTCCCATCGTTGTCCAACGATGAAACATCCGAAGAATCAATCGTGGATGAGAATTTGTTTCTAATATCCACAAGAAATGAGTGGTACGGAGATATAATAATTTATCTCCAAACCCAAAAGTTTAGGCCTAACACCTCTCACTCAGAACAGAAACGTATACGATACCAAGCAAAAGACTACATGATCGTCGGCGATACGCTTTACCGTCGTGGTATCGATACAGTTCTGAGAAGGTGCCTCATCCATGAGGAGGCCGAAAAAGCCCTGAATGAGTGTCACTCAGGCACGTGTGGGGGGCATCAATCTGGATATGCTACAACACAAAAAATCTTACGAGCAGGATACTTCTGGCCAACCATGTTCAAAGATTGCATAACCGCAGTCAGAAGTTGCCATGCTTGTTAAATTTTTGATAGCAAAACCAGAAGACCACCCACACCTTTACAGCCAATAGTTACTGTTGGGCCTTTCACCAAATGGGGCATCGATTTCATGACATGTAACCCCACCTCGACCAGGGGGCATGGGTATATTATAGTCGTCATTGACTATTTTACCAAATGGGTCGAGGCGATGCCTACATTAGATAACACTGGTGAAACAGCTGCCCTCTTCTTTTTCAATCATGTAGTCGCCAGATTCGGCGTACCACAGGCTATAGTTACGGATCATGGATCGCATTTTCGCAATCACATGATGGTTGAATTAGCTGCCAAGCTAGGGCTATCTCACGACAGCTCTACCCCGTATTATCCGCAAGCCAACGGACAAGTTGAAGCGATCAACAAAGTCCTGAAGCGTATGTTGCAAAGGATGATCGGAGTTCACAAAAGAAGGTGGCACCTAATCCTGTACTCAGCCTTGTGGGCTTACCGAACATCGGTAAGGAATGCGACCGGGTTCACACCTTTCCAACTGGTATATGGCCTGGAAGCAGTCTTACCAGTCCAGTGTGAAATCTCGTCTCTTAAAATCGCAATTGATCTCCTCCTCAGAGCTTCAGAAGAAGAGGCCCGTTTCTTGGAATTAATCCAATTGGATGAAACCCGTCGTGATGCCGCTTTGGCTAACGAAGCCCATAAGAAACGAGTCAAGGTGCAGTTCGACAAAAATTTCAAACCCCGTGTCTTCTCAGAAGGTGACTTGGTCTTGCTTTACGACCAAGAATCTGATAAATTGGGAGCAGGTAAATTTAATTCTTTATGGATGGGCCCCTATATTGTTAAACGAGTGTTAGCGAAAGGAGCCTATGAGTTAATGGATTATGACAGAATTCCACTGGCGCAACCCCGTAATGGGTTGTACCTCAAGCGTTACTATGCTTAAATAGTAACCAGTATGCTTTTGTTGTATTTTGTTTTCACTGAAGTGTTTGTTTTGGTCGAGTAATCCACCTTTTTACATTTACTGCAGATGTCAAACCTTTTGGAGACATGTGTTGGATATGCTGACGGAGCGAGTCGTAGTTCGCGGAACCTGTCCTCCGCAGCCTGGGCCATTTTTGATCCAAGCGGCGAGTTAGTAAGTTTCAGAGGTATATGTATTGGGCAATCAACGAATAACATCGCTGAGTATAGCGCATTGATAGAACTGCTCTCTGATGCCATCACCCATGGTATACGCCGACTAATCGTCAGGCTAGACTCACAACTCGTAATACTATAACTCAATGGTATATATTCCGTCCGCAACCCAGCTATTTATCGCATGTTCCTAAGGGTTAAGATTTTGGAAAGACAATTTGATTTAATTCAATACCAACATATTTCCAGAAACTTAAACACATTAACCGACTCATTAGCAAACTATGTGTTAGATAGACATTTGCGACATTTATAAAAAGAAACACATCATTAATGTTGTACATGTGGATCATATAACTCAACCAGAATAAAACCCCGAAAATAAAAAAATATATATATATATATAAGCTTTTTATGGTTTACATATAATGTTCTGTAACCAAGACAAAATCGGTCACATGACCCAAAAACTCAAAAATGCTAGGGGGCACCCTAGTCTAGTGATGCTCATGATAGCACGTCACAGACTGTGCGATCATGCGTAAGAGACGAGTCCATCGTCTAGGCACACCAGTAGTATGTCGCTGCAACTGTAGAGGTAACTCGTCGATCCTCACGTCTGGAATGCCAAGAGTAAGGCTCTCAACCTGCTCCTGCACAGCTGTGAGGGTCTCGGCCACATGAAGGTCACGAAGAATAACCCTCCCGGTAGCCTCTCCTACTGGGGCAGCGGCTGGCGCTCTCGGGCGAACTGCTGGACGAACAGGACCAACATCTGCATGCACACATGAGTTTGATTAATGTCTTGATAGAATAAAGCACAAGGACATTATGAATAAAAACAGTAAACAGTGATATGGTCGAAAATTTTACCAATAGCGCCCCACTGCTCGCCGTCTGGTAGTACTAAATCTGGATCACCCGGGAAGTCCATGCCAACATATGGATACTCGGAATAGACCATCTCCTGATGCTCAAACCTCCTGAAGAAGGTATCAGAGAAAGAAATCTTAGATTGAGCAGCATGCCTAGACATGTGATCAACCCATCTCTGCATGCGTGGTTCAGTAGGAGAAGGCAAGTCGAGTGCAATGTACTATGGCTGCATCAGTGGTATCTTCTCCAAAGCGAAGGCGGTCAAAATAGAACCAAACCCAAAGTTCTTCAACTTCCCGTCCTTTACCTTGGTCAACTGACTTTTCATCTGAAGAAGTACTGCATCACACCAGTTGAATATTTTCGGTTGGAGGCACTCCAAGGCATGTTGCACATAGGATCTGTTGGCCACATGAAGAGACGCACTACCGGCCATCCTACCAATGGTGTACAGGATAGACCTAAGGGACCTGTCAGCAACCTCATGGATAATGATCTTGTCGTCTTTACTTGGCTGAGATCCTTCCCCGCAATACTGGTGGATATAATCTCTCACAGAGTCACTCCCTCGGGCCGAACCTGACAAAGAGATGGGGGCACCCCGCCTCGTCAAGCTGGTCAAGAAGTAAATGTCTACTGCAGTCAAGGGGATAGATTTGCCCCTAATCTGGAATACTTGGTTGATAGGATCCCAAGCATCGAGCAAATATTTCAGTAGGCTGATCTGTTGTCTCATGCTAGAGATGAGGAAGAACTTCAGCAGGCCACAGTTCCGCAGCGCATTCACCGTAACCGGATCATGTAGGGCAATCATGTCCTCTTCTTCATGTTCTCATTCTCGCCATGTAAGGGTCATTTTGCTCCATTATCTCTGAAAAACAAACATGAGAGGAGTTAGATCCTGGATTTGATGAGAAACTGGAAAAAAAATTCATCAAAAACTGTGCAACAAAACCCTTTTCTGCGCCCAACGCACCTGCCCAGTGTTCCACCTGCGTTGAAAGTCAGTCCGCCTTCATGCTGCTTCACATTCAGCGTAGGTTTCGAGTGCACAAGGTGCGCTGATGGCAGAGCGACCCCATAAAACCCCAGGGGCTCAGAAAAACAGGAAATCAAGCACAGAATGCAGAAAGGAAACCATGAAATGAAAGAGCTCAGGTTTAGCTCCTACCTGGTCTAGACGGCGCCGAGAATCGTCCACAGAATCTCCCGAAATCAGCTGATGAAAATCTAGGGGGAGAGGCACCTCCAAAGCTCCAACAAACCAAGTTCAAATGAAATGGTAAAATGAGAGGTAAAAACACTTTTTAATAGCTTTTTACGTAGTTCAAAGTGAAATATTATTGTTTTAATCTCATTTTCAAGCAAATGTTATTCATTTCTAACTAGTTTGATGCAGCAATTGAGGGTACAATACTATCTTTGAAAAAGCAAAGCTATTTATGGTAAAAAGTTCATTCACCTCGATATTATCGAGCAGTTTTAGCACATAGTTCATGCTCGTTAAAAAATAAACATAAGATCGAGCAGTTTTAGCACATAGTTCATGCTCATTAAAAAATAAACATAAGACCGAGCAGTGTTTTTCTGCGTTTAAGCTCGTTAAAAAATGAACTACCCTCCGGTAAATAACCACCGTGAATGTAACATTATCAGCCACTAAAGCCTTGGTCGTGTTTGCACCGTCACCTCCACTTTTCATTTGGCCGATCATTCACCTCCATATTGATTGTTTACCCATTTTGAGGAACAGCTGCGAAGAGTGATTTCACTAGCCATCCTTGTGACATTGCCGTGATTGGAAAATTCCAAACCCTTACCTGGAATCAGTTGCTAACCCGTTTTATCACTCGTCCCTCAAAAGATGAGTCTTCTTTAAGCTCTTTTCATCTGAATCGTAAAATATGAAAAGATTGCCGAGTTTTGGCCTTCCAGCTCGTTAAAGCGACCGAAAGTTCTATCCCTCCTCTAGATTTTAATCTTTTTGGACCTGAGGGATTATTGCACAAAAAGATCAGGCGCTTGTTTTGTTCGACTCGTAAAAACTATCGAAAATTCATCCCTTCTGTATTGTTTATACTTTTTCGGACTTAAGGGATTAGATGACGAAAAAGGAACTTTGGAGTTATCTTTACGTAGCTTTTTAGACTCTCTAAAAATGAAAAGGGACCGAGTTATCTTTGTCGTTAAACTCGTTAAAAAACATTAATAGCGACAAACTTGTCTTTAGACGAGAACGAGTTTCACTATCGCTAGGCTCGTTAAAACATAGCGATGGGTTTGCCCGAAGGGAAAATTATAGAACAAGCATATGTTATCCTCCTCAAGCTTGACAAAAATAAAGAGGTACTGGTCAGCAATGACTGGGGAAAAATTGGGAAGAAACTCAAAGAACTTTATTGGTAGCAAGTCGCTCTTGAACATGACACTTCCACTCCGTGCCAGAGTCGGGTTGGGTTGTTTCATTCACCGGTCACATCGCCATGGTCTTGCCATACCATCCACCTTTGGGGTAAATGCTACCAATCCATCACACAAGTGTCACCGATATGTTCAAGAGAAGTCATCCAGAGAAGTCAACCGTGTCCCATCCACTACCATACATTATCCTTCATTCTTTCATGACCGCCACCCTGGACCATATATCATCAGATCGTTTTCACCTCCATCAAAATCATTTTCTCCATTCCGTGTCACTGATGTGGGATACATTAAGGCCCTCCTTTGACGGATCGCTTCTTGTCGACATCAGCTCATTATCCAAGAAGTTGATCTAGGAACACCCCCTTCAGTACTTTGAAGCTTGCATGCCTCAATGGCAAGTTTCTCACTTCCGGCGACAGGTATACATCAATGACCTTCGACCGAAAGATTTTACGTGGTGTTCGAAGCCAAGTCCTTTATTCGCACCATGTGAATTGTACTGCAGTACCTTGAGGGTCATTATCATTATCGGTGATTCCTCTCGCGCTTGTTAACGGTTTACATCATTGACCGGTAATCAAGCGATGTCTTTCCATGTTCGACTTCAGAACATTTCTCACATGGATCGACTTGTACTTAGAGTGAAGATCGAATGAGTTTGAAGACCCCGGATCTAGTTTCATCCATCCGGGCTGCGATATATATTCAGGAAAAATAAATACATTGACATGTATAGCATTGCAGCACAGACAATCATCCTACCAAAGGATGATGATTTCAGCAGGATCATCAGTCTATCATCAGACAATTGTCTGTCCTATGTACATAAAAATGAATTTATAAAGCTAAGCATGGGAATGCCTGCCTCAGCTAGATCATGAAAACAATATGAAAAATAATGTATTGTATTGTATCTTATTACAGGTCTCCTCCCAGCATTGAATGAACTTCGGATCCTCCTAATAAAGCATTTCACCCGGTAAATGGCCTTATACTTTAGGGGGAAACTGTTATAGACATTTTTGTGCCTTACAGCTATAAGCATGAAATGTCCATAATTAAAGGGATCCAAAGTCCCTAAAGATGTTGTTACAGCTCCTAAAGGAACAAGGTCAACCAATGACAGCTTCTCCCAGAAGTTCTCCACCAAAAACCACTCAGAAATAGTCAATTCAGGATCAATTCAGAGGCTCCACTAGCTGCCTGCGTTGAAATGCAAAGACTACACTGGCTAGGTGCATTGCAATGCAGGTGGAAGCACTACCAGGGTGCGCTGAGCGGGAAATGACAAATGGCAAGCTCATTCAACGAGGTGGAAAGACCCTGGAAGCTTCTAGAATCTTCTCCAATGACACTTGCCTCAATGAATTCGACTAGTGATGAGTAAGAGGTTCTCAACCTCCAAGTGGAAGCAAGAACTGACAGAGAGAAGCCACAAGTCAAAACATAAGCTGACTCATCCTCTCTGCTTACATCTATATATGGATCTCTCACCCAGAGGTTCAGGAGGCTGGAATTTTGTACTTTGCAGAGAATTGCTGTTGGTTTGAGATTGAGATTAGTACATTGGGTGATTTATGCTTTGTTGGAGGAGAGGAAGGGATTCCTTTGCTGGGAGGTAGATGCTGGATCGGAACTCACTTGGTTGTATCTCCTCTTGGACTTTTCTTATTCTATCAATAAAATATTTGAGTTTCTCCTACATGCTGTGTATCAATGATGTTTTGTTATGCTTACATGTTTAGCTTAATCTGTTCTTGAGCTTTTTATGAATGTATATCTGTATCTTTGTGTAGTTTCTCTCTCTTGTGATTTTGCAGGAATTCGGTGAAGCTGGGCCGGTAAAGGAGCAAGAAGCTGGGAGCTACTGAAGAGAGGAGTGATTTGGATAGACAAACTAGCGGAAGACATAGGTTAGTTAGATCCTTCTTCCTCATTTACATTTCATAAAGAAGAATACTCAATCAGTTTACCTTGTTTGTTGCTAAGGCACTATCACACCTTAGAGTGGGATAGGGGCATTCTGAATTGGATACTTTTCCCAACAACACTAGAGGCGTCTGAAGATAAGATCGCGCGGGACGTAGACTATTGGCTGGATCGGATAATAGGAGGGTTTATCACTGAATTTGCGATAGACACAACTGTCAGCTGCATCGCAGCAAAAAGACATTTTCTCAAGGGACCGCGAGGTAAGTACATAAGGTCTTTGAACACCTAGATTAAGATATTGTTATGTGAAAAACGAGTGATGCGAATACATTAATGAGTGGAACGACACGGAGCGCAAAGGTCTACAAAGGGATCGAAGGGTTAGGAAACTGTCTTTTAATTTACCCTCCACGAGCAAGTGAGGAATAGTGTGGTTGGGTTTCTCCAAGGAGTGCGGTCAGTTTGATCAGGCAACACATTCCGCATTTATCATCCCCGCTACCGCCACCACTCTCGTGACCTTCTTCACCTCCATCTTCACCCACACCACCCCCACCAAACTAGCAATTTAGCATGCCGAGCGCGATCAAGTTGCCTGTATTCAGAGGAGTAGGGAACGAAGATCTATATTAGTTTTGATTCGTAGTAAGAGCAGTGTGGGAAGCGCACGGGGTTACGGATGATAACATTAAGAAGGCCACATTGGTAAGTGTGTTGCAAGATTGCGCATTGACATGGTATATCAAGCACTCGAATGATCACTTGAATGCCAGAATAGCGGAGATCAGATTGCATTGAACAGAGAATTTACCGGCCGAAATCAGAGATGTAGTCAATCATCGGATTCAAGGAGATCGCGATGCTTCCAAGAGAAACCTTGTGGGATCTAGATCAGAGGCTGAAAAGTACGATCTGTGAGGCTAATATGACGCTGATAGATGTGCGGCACCACACATGGTTTATGGCGTCTTTGACACACACCTGAGGATGGCACTGTCACAACAGAAGCTCTCAACCCAGGAAGAAGCATTGGAAATAGCGATGAGGTTGCTGGAAACATTGATACAGGATCCAAGGTTGGGAGTCCAAGAAATCCACGCGTGTTATTGGGAAAACTAGTGTCCATTCAAAGCTGCTAGTCCCACTAAGATGGCTTGTTATCTTAGAAGCAAACGAACTAAAGTTACTTGTGTTTTCCTTTATGAGAGATAGATGAGAGGGAAGCAGAGAGTACCAACCTCAGTCTTTCGCTAGTCTCCTTGCTTGTTTCCTCTCTCCCTTGATAGATCTTTCGCCACTCCTTTCTCACTTGTCCCGCTTCAAAGAACACTTGTAGAGTCAAGGTATCAAAATACCATCAAAGCATAGAGATATATAACCATAAAAAATATAGGATCAGATGTATATTAACCATAAAAATGCATATACAAATACAAGATTCAGAGATATACAAATATATGGAGGAAAAATCAAATAGCTTTTATTGATAGAAGTAGTAGAAGAGAGGATTACAACCAAGCTGTCTGATCCAGTATCATCCTCCCAGCATGAAAGCCCTCTTAACCTCATACAAAGCAAGATCACCCAACAATACAATGTCTCAAAGATAAACCAACAAGACTTCCTTACAAATTACAAAATTCCAGCCTCTGGATCTCTAGGATGAGGGATCCATATATAGATGTTTGCAGGAGAGTGAGTCAGTTTCTAGGATTTTGATTAGTGTCATTTCAATGATAATTCTTGGTTCCACTTGGAGATTTCATGATCTCTTACTCATCCCTGGGCTAATTCAGAGAGGCAAGTGTCATATGAGCAGTTTCTAGAAGATTCCTTGAGTTTCCAGCTAGCAAATTCTTTCTACCATTTGTCTTCTCTCACTAATCACACCCTACAGAAGGGATTTTCAGTATGCATTGCACCCCCTGTGTGTAATAGGTGAGATGCATCGCACCCTCAGCATGGAGCAGTTTGTATGGTCCAGTTTTGACCAGTTCTGAGCAGTTTTTCAGGGAGAACTTTTGGGAAATGATGTAATCAGCTGACCCTTTTCCTTTAGGGTATGAAACAACACTTTTAGGGGATTATAAGCCCTTGGTTTATGGACATATTTGATTGGGGTTGCAGTGCCCAAATGTGTTTACAATAATGCGCAACTACAAAACTTATGCTTGGAGATGCAAAGTTTGAAGCAAGATAGGGCGCCCCGGCCAGAGGCGCGCAAAGAAGTGTGGTGTATAAAATGTAAAGGCCAAGGTCACGATAAGGATCACTATCCTATATTCATGAACTATTTGGTGGGACAGGGCCAATACCATTGAGACTGGAGGCACAAGAAAGGCCGAGTAAGCCCCCCGCACTCTGGTGCGCAATTTGTCAGGTGGAAGGAAAGCACGTGACAGACTATCACCTGTTGCAGAAGTATACCCAGTATTTATAGAAATTGTACTATAGTTTATGTAGATCAGTGGGCCACGATGAGCAGACATGTCGGAGATATGAGCTAATGATAGATAGGACCCCAGCTTATTGAATGTAGACAAAATCACGAGGCTTCGATCTAGCCGCTGCAATAGCGCGGGGTGGATTTCAAGGGTGAGGTTGAGGTCAAGGAGGAATGGGTCCCAGAAGGGGCCATGAATAGCTAATCTGTAACAATTACAGAGGGCTTGAGAACTACGCTCATGATTGTACCAACCCAACGAGACTATCTTGCCCATACCGTGAATAGTTTGATCATGAAATGGTAGATTGTCCGACACCGATCACACAAATGCGCGAAAAAGGGGTGTTGCAGCCTACTCTGATTCAAAATATCAAATGATGAGGTCCGAACCACGTGAAGAAGACCCCAACGTGAACATGATGCTCAGAAGTGGCACGACCACGGGGGAAGATAAGGGGAAGCAGCCTGAAGAAGATACCTGGGTACATAAGCCTCCTACAAAGGAACTTGAGTTTGACTTGGAATGCACAAAGGAAATGCTTATGGAAGCTAAGAAGAGCTTCGCGGAGGTCTCTACTTCAGGTAGCAAGGATCAAACAGAGATGGACCTAGATCCTTCTATGCTAACTACCTTTCTAAAGACATGTATGAAACTGTTGCATGACAATAAGGTAGTCAAAGGACTACAAGAGTTGATCGCTAGGTGCGCAGGGTCAGGGGAACTATGCGTAGTTTGAGAAATGGGGAAGCATGCTTTGGGCACCGGAAGGGAAATGTGGTTGACAACGCAAATTGGTGAATATGAGATGGATCAGGTAATCTTATACCTGGGTTCGGATGCAAAAATGTTACCAAAGAAGACTTGGGAACACATGGATAGGCCCGTGTTACAATGGTCTCCTATTCAATTACGAATGGCGAACCAACAAAATATCTTGCCCATGGGGAGATTGCAAGGGGTAACAATGGATATCAAAGGTGTGAGCACACAGATGGACTTCGAGGTAATAGAAATTGTAGACGATAGTAATCGTTACCTCGTGTTGCTAGGAATAGACTAGGCCATGGATATGAATGGAGTCACCAACCTAAAAAAATGGAAGATGATATTTGAGAAAAATTCCCTATGCATAGTAGTTTCGCTGGATCCCGCTGAAGGAGAATGCTACATTGAACCCATGTGCGATGATGGAGGTGATGAGGAGCTGGATTGTATCTACAAAATAACCACGTGAAACTAGGATTGGCTAAATCTGACTGTAACTGGAAGGGTCTTGTGGGAGCACGTAGAGCCCTACCTTTCAGATTCAGATGAAGAAGATGAACGATGGCACAATCGGTTGAGTGAAGTGATGACGCTAAACTGTAATATGATGACCAAACCAATGCATTGTGTAACCACCGAGGCTCAAGATCTACCAACATATGATGGATTGATAGTGGTGGATGAATTATTGAAAAAGTTTGAGAGTGCAGTACTAGAGCACGAGAGGTTCGATGCATTAAAGTGGGTATTGCGCGCAACACCTACTCATTGGTGGGGAACACATGAAGGAAATTTTGAAAACTAGCGCGACTGCAGAAGGATGATGCAGCTAAGGTTTGGGAAGCCGGAACTACGAATAACCGAGAAATATGATGGACGCGATGACCCACACACGCACCTCACAAAATGGACCAAAGCCTATGGCGAAGAGCCCCAGCCTGAATGGGTATACTTATTTTATCATACCTTGGATGTTATCCCAAGAAACTGGTACACTGAGACAGAACTCCGACATGGTATGGGAAAATGGGATATCTTACACGAGGGATTTTTGTTAAAATTCTTATTTGAAGACTAATGGGCGGATACTGTTGATGATGCGCTACAAGTTGTGAAAGCTGCCATTTTCAAAATACCACAGGACCCATGAGAAATAGTTCAACCAGTATGGTCACATCAGTTAAGCCATTCCCTAGAATGCTACAACATGCAAGTAGAGGATGATGATGATGGCCCCTGAAATATTAGTATTTCGGAAACAGAAGGGAGGTGCAAAGTTTGAGGACCATCAATCGAGGACCCCAAAATCACTTCACCATTGAAAATGAAACAGGTGAACATTGGTATAGTTGTGGAGCCGAAGTACCAACGCTTGGGGACTATTTGGATGATGCCACAATGAATAATATCATCAAGTTACTTTGTGAATATCAAGACTTATTCCCGACCAAAATAACGAAGTTAAAATGGATCCTCGATGACCTAGGGATGATGAATATAACTCTGAAACTAGACACGAAGCCAATTAAGCAGTGTCCTTACCGTTTGAATATGAATTATAAGGAAAAGGTCCGCAAAGAATTGGACAAAATTCCTGCAGCAGGAATTATTGAACCAATGGAAGAGTCTGACTAGGTGAGTCCTATGATAGTGCAGGAGAAAAAATAGAAGGGAAAAATTCAAATCTGTATGGACCTCCGAAAACTGAATGATTCCTGTGTTCATGATCCATTCTTGACACCATTTACAGATGAAGTCCTGGAGAATGTTGGCAGACAGGAAGCGTACTCATTCCCGGATAGGTTCTCAAGGTACCATCAGATCAAGATCGTGCTGAAAGATAGGAGCAAGACAACCTTCGAAAGCGAATGGGGACGTTTTTAGTACAATGTTATGCCCTTTGGGTTGAATAACCCGCCACCGATATTTTAGCGCGTAGTAGTGACCGCGTTCAAGGAATTCATCCATAATTTTTTGGAGGTTTATTTTGACAATTGGACTGTATTTGGGCTAGTCAAGAAACATATAGCGAGATTACGGTTGATGCTGGATACTTACCAACGACACCAGATTGCGCTAAATCTTTAGAAGTGCACCTTCCTCATCCCCATTGGAAATTTGCTCGACCATGTGGTCTACAGACAAGGCCTGATGGTGGACCCTGTGAAGATTGTTGTCATACTCAATATGCAAGTGTCGCGAAGTGTCAAACAACTCCGCACCATGTTGGGGCACACTGGCTACTATCGAAATTTTATTAATGGCTATGCACAAATCATAGCACCAATGGAACAGTTGTTGAAAGAGGATGCTACATATTGTTGGAATGATGATTGTAAGAAAAGTCTAGAGATTCTCAAGGAAATGATGGCATCTGACCCCATTTTGGTTTTCCCAAAATGGGACATCGAATTTCATGTACATGTTGATGTGTCATGTATTGTGCTACGCGCTATACTCACGCAGAAAGGAGTGGAAGGCATTGATCACACGGTCATGTTCACAAGTCAACGATTGTCCAAAGCCGAAAAGAACTACTCTACTACTGAGCGTGAGGGACTGTAGATGATATATGTGCTCCAGACATGCCACCACTATATATTGTTGGCATTATTATGCATGTGTTGTACTTGATGGCAAACAAATCATAGAATATCAACTCACTTATATATATCTAGATGAATCTACGGAAGAGATATCAGATGACAATTCTTAGTATGATAAGTCCAAAGGGGGAGATTGTTGGCATTATGAGACAAGTGTTGTCCTTGATGGCAAATCACACAAACGATAAATTATAGTGCAGCAAATTTATTTGATAGTGCAACAAAGTTTCCTTCATGTAGAGAAAAGTTCACACACTTTTATGCAGAGAAGAGTTTATTTCATGCAGAGAAAAGTTCACGCACTTTTATGCAGAGAAGAGTTTATTTCATGTAGAGAAATGTTCACGCACTTTTATGCAGAGAAAATTTTATTTCATGTATAGAAAATTTCACGCACTTTTATGCAGAGAAAATTTTATTTCATGTAGAGAAAAGTTCACGCACTTTTATGCAGAGAAAAGTTTATTTCATGGAGAGAAAAGTTCACGCACTTTTATGCAGAGAAATGTTTATTTCATGTAGAGAAAAATTTCACGCACTTTCATGCAGAGAAAAGTTCCTTTCATGAAGAGAAAATTTCACACACTTTCATGGTTGGCTCATGGTATTAGTCCAACAGTTTTTGATCCTATGGTTTTGGTCCATGGTATTGCATCCAAAAGTGTTGATCTGATGCACTTTCATGGTTGGTTCATGGTATTAGTCCTATAGTTTTTGATCCTATGGTTTTGGCTCGTGGTATTGAATCCAAAAGTGTTGATCTCACGCACTTTCATGGTTGGTTCATGGTATTAGTCCGACAGTTTTTGATCCTATGGTTTTGGTCTGTGGTATTGCATCCAAAAGTGTTGATCTCACGCACTTTCATGGTTGGTTCATGGTATTAGTCCAACATTTTTTTGATCCTATGGTTTTGGACCGTGGTATTGAGAAAGGACTAAGGCTATAAAAGAGGAAGGAGATCATTTGGCAAAGCATCATCTGAATTATTGAATATCTAGATCTAGAATACTGTGATTGGGTTATGGTGCAGATCTGGATCTGAGCTAAAGAGGGATCTCACCAGTTGATGGAGAACAAGATCTAAGGATAGATCGGGATCAAATGGTTTGAAATGAACTATCTCTATATAGTTGATTATGCTTATTCTAGATCTGTATACTGATGCTTGTAATGATCTGAACTGGGTATAACTAAAGTTTGAAATCGTTGCAAGTCATGATTGAATATTTATAGATCTGTACGCGGGTTGGCTTTGGTGAAAGCACGTATGTACGCAGGTTTGGTTCATTGTAGTAGCATATACCATTTGAGCTATGATGTTTAAAGTTACAGATGGTTCAAGTTGTTGATGTGTTCTGATGACTATTTAATGGTGTTAGTATTCTACATATTCAGTTTGATTGATTGTGTTGATGGATGAGATCTAGTAATGGAGCTAATGGACTAGATCGGGTTGCTAACACTCATATTATCCTGGTATATGTATTGATCTGGTGATTGGGTGATTCAGAAGATTGATTGATTATGTGCTTCAATGATATTTATGGGTCCAGTATGAAAATTGGATGAAACGTGGCCTTTTAGATTATGTGTTGTGCTTCAGGTGTATCCAATCTGAAAATGTATGAAACGTGGTACCCGGAGGAGAGAAGATTGTAGGCCAACGCCTACGTACTAGTATCTTAGCTAGTACAAGAGCTACGGGGGCGGTAGCTCCCTTCCAATAGCAGTTGAAAACTTTGGAGCATTGTAGCAGGTAGCAGCCTGTGTACTAGTAAATAGATCGGCTAGTACAAGAACTATGGGGGTTGTAGCTCTCTGCAGGTAAAAGCCTGCGTACTGGTATAAGACTGCACCAGTACAGAAATATTGTAAAAGGATTTTCTTATTAAGAAGAAGATTGAGATGACTTGCAGCAGGTGGTTTTCTCCCACATTGGGTTTCCACCTTATATCATGGTGTTCATGTGTGTGGCTTATGTGTGATGATTTGTTCTATTTTACTGCACCTGTTTACTGTTAATATGGTTGATAATGTTCTAATGCACACATTAAGGATCAACTAACTGAATCATAAGAAGTTGTGGAAGTAGCATATATGAATATGAATATGGAAATGAAAATTTTTTATTGATGTGATAATACTGATTCACCCCCCCCCTCTCAGTATTATTTCCAACAATTGGTATCAGAGCAGGTCCTTTGGTAGAAGCTTGATCACTTGAAGGAGATCCGTGGAACAATGGGAAAGAAGCTTAAGAGGAAAGCTCATAAGAAGAAGAAGACATCTCAGAAGAACTATGATAGTGGGAGAATTGATTGGGGATTAGGTATAAGAAGCTCTTCAGATTCAGATTCAGATGCGGAATCATTTCAGAATGAAGATGAACTATCAGGTATGAATTTGCTATCCTCTGATGTTCCAGCTATCTATCCATTTGGAAAAGATGGAAGTGATAACAAAACAACTGAATGTGCTCTTATGGGTGAGGAAGAAGGATATCAAATAGAAGCAGAATTTAACAGGCTGACAAACAAAATTAGTGAACAAGAAAGACTTCTGAACATAAAGAGTGGTGCCCTCAAAGAAGCTGTTACTAGATAAAAGGCTCAACAAGAGTTATTCAAGGAGAAATATCAAAAGTTGCAGGTTGAAGCAACATCTCTAAGAAATGAACTCAATGAAAAGAACACAACCATCAAGAAACTCAGAGATAGATCCAGTTACTATGAAAGTCTTGAAGCCACGATCTGCTCTCTAAAGGAAGACCTTGAAGAATCAAAGAAGCAGAATAAAGATCTAGTCCAAGATATTGAAAAACAGGGAAACAAAGTTATCAGCTTAAAATCTCAGCTAGAATGTGCCTTCAGAATTCGTCAAATGCAACAGGATCTGAATGAAGAACAAGAAAAGGAGATTCTCAAGCTAAAGCATCAGTTGGAAGAAGAAAGGAAAGTTGAAGAAGACATGAAGAAGCAATATCTAGAAAAAGAAGAACAACTTCAGGTTGAGGTAAATATCTTGAAAAGTAAATTAGAAGAAAAGGATAAGCTCTTACGTTTTCAAGATAGTACTAAAGTCTTGGATGATATTCTTAATAGTCAAAGATCTCCTGCTATTAGAACTGGTCTTGGCTTTCATGAATCTGTTGAAGGTGAATCTAGTTCACAAGGTGAGGCAAGGAACTCTAAAGAGAAATCTAAAATGATCAACAAGGAGATAAGAGAGATGAAAGGTCAATCTCATCATCAACCAAGGAAAGAAATTCTTCAAAGAAAATATTTTACTCCTGCTATGAATAATGTTGAATGTTATGTATGTCATAACCTTGGACATGTTGCAGCCAGATGTAGAAGAAGAAGGGTTCAAGATCATCAAACAAACAGATCATCTTAGTCAAGGTACTTTAATGGATATTTCTTTGCTTGCAATATGTTTGGTCACAAAGCTGCTGATTGCTACAAAAGGAATATGAAACATGTAAGATGTTATGCATGTAACAAGCTTGGACATATAGCAAAGGAATGTAGGAACAAAGCACATACATCACACCAAAAGGAGAAAACATCATCACACTTGAAGATATGGAAGAAAAAGGAAGTTCATTCAGAAAGTGGCGGCACAACACATTATACAGACATAACAGAGGGAGCCGGAAGTGTAAAACTTCAATCTCCTACGCAAGCTTGATAAAGGGAAGTTGCATATATACGCGAATTTGTTACTGCACAGTTGCGTATATGATTGTTTGAAGAAAGGCAGTAGGGACAGATTCAAGAAAAGCATCAGTTTTGCTCTAATTGATAATGGTTGCATTTTGCTAATGATGTGTGGATATGATGGTTAGAAGTATTTTGGTTCTAACTTGATATTGCTGATGTCTTGATACTTCTTATTAATATGCATGATCAGATCTGACAGATGGCACAAGTTTAGGGGGAGCATAGGCTCTTAATGCATTGTTGGCATTATGGTTAATAGTCCTTGGTGATGATTCTTATATGGATAAATGATTCATCTTGCTATGATATGGTTATTAGTTGTTCAGATGATTCTTGGGGTTACATAGTTGATATTTAGATCAGATTTGTGGTTGATTCTCTAATGGTTCTTACATGGTGATCTTCATAAGGATAAGGAGTAGTACATAATTCACATCTTCTTTACTTGATGATGAGTCACTCATATGCTATTGTCGTTGTTGGAGAGGTAAATCCCCTCTACGGATAGAGGCGACCCCTACTAGCCCAGAACGGGTCTAGCAACAATCAGTCAATGCTACCATGCAAGTTCCTAATTGCAAATAAAAGGTAGGCAATGAAAACCTACTTGGATTCCAACGCTAATGTTTGATGAAGAGATGTCGCTCTCGCTCCTTCGCTTTGGCCGGTCACAATCCTCCACGATCCTCACGAATAGACACCTGCACACACAAAGAGAAACACAAACACAAGCGTGAAATCTAATAAATGCAATTATACATCAGTTAGAAAGGACATAACTCACATTAACCATTACAAAGACAAATGAGAGTGGAACCATAATAGTAGTCATCTATTATTAATCAATAACATAGAGGAGTACAACCAAAGTTCTGATGTCGAATCCTTCTCAAGAGGGTCCAGCCAGCAAGTCTCTTAAGCATTCACCCTTGGAGGTAGATCTCCCAAGGCAAAAACTCTCTCTCACAAAAGTTTACACAAGAAAGAAACACTTCACAACCTTCCTTAAGCTCTCTAGTAATCCCACACTTGTCACACCAACTACCTATCAAATTCACACACTAGCAGCAGCACTCTAATCACTATCAATTCCACACTATCCAAAACTAGATGCTCATGGCAATGGTAGAGGCTTAAATAGGAGAAGGAGTGTCCATGAATGGTGGGAGGATGAGCTTATCTCCAAGGAAGGTGGCTCAAATGATGAAACAAACATTCCAGAGAAGGGAGGGTGACATTTACAAGGCCAACAACCAGGTCTGGAGTCATCTGGAAGGCTGGCTGTTAGAACAAACTCGCCCAAACAAGATCAGTGCGGGTGTATAACTGCACTAGAGCGCTGACATCGCATCTGAATAATAGGGAAGGTTATGTCAACGCAACCCAATATGAATAGAAGATGCGCTGGTTCATGAAATTCGACCAACGCGGGAAACACGTGTGCTTCCGCGCTGGCAATGCAATCGTTGTATTATGAGGCGCGAGTCAGCGCTGTTATTTTAATAACAGTCGCGATGATGGGAAAAACTTTGGCAAAGTGGGTCATTTGACAACATTAGAGAGCATGAGCATGATTAATTTGAACTCATGACACAGTAGGGAGACTGATAGGGAGACAGTGACAAATTACTGTGTAACAGATGCCCCCTAAAGCATGAAGCCCCAGAGAGTGGGAGGGGTGAAATGCTTTACAAAAGTCACTGAACTGGAACACCACTAGGAAGAATCTGCACGTATGTACCACTGATATCTCTAAGAATCTATTACATGTAGTCTAGGCATGGGCGCAGCCATCCAAAAGACATACGAAGAAGGTCTGTGGTATGGACGCAACCACCCAGCTGAAGAGACCATGATGATAATAAGGTATGGTCGCAGCCATACAAAAGACTCAGGTATGGGCACAACCATCCATCAATGAGTCATGTAATAATAATCTACAAAATCGCAACCTGGATTGCAACAGACAAAAATCCAAGGTCTTGCGCTCCATCCCGACCCGAACAAAGTACAATTCCAAACATGTGAATACATGAGCTGAAGTCGAACATGCATGAACATCGTCCGATTACCAGTCAATAATGAAAACTGTTAACAGACGCGAGAGGTACCACCAATAATGACAATGGTCCTCAAGGTACTTATAGGTACAATCCGCGGCGTGTGAATCAATGAGCTGGTGTTGAACACCCGCAGAAT
The DNA here is from genome assembly GCA_031772625.1 of Pinus tabuliformis. Lineage (NCBI taxonomy): Eukaryota > Viridiplantae > Streptophyta > Pinopsida > Pinales > Pinaceae > Pinus > Pinus tabuliformis. The sequence goes on from CM062820.1 coordinate 1,686,410,524, forward strand.
CATTCGATTGGAGGCCAATGATGAAAACCTCACGTCGAACACGAAGAACCTGCCATTGAGGCATGCAGGCTCTAAGGCACCTGAAGGGAGTCTCCTAGTCACCTTCCTGGATAATGAGCTGAAGTCGACAGGAAGTAACCTTGATCGAAGGTCGGCCATAATGCTTCCCACATCATCGACACGAGACAGAGAAGGATAAGATATTTTATGTGAGGTATTAGAGGGAGGTTGTAATTTTGCAGAGGTCAACTTCTCTTGAACATATCGATGGCACGACAGTGGATTTGGCAGTATCTGACATCAAATGAGCAGAGGTCATGGTGACAAGGCGATGAGCAGATGAGAGGCCAAATAGGATAACCCAAACCCACGGAGGCTAGCGTAAAACAAGATGAGAAATCCCCACCCAGACACGAATGCAGACTAGTGCCATGTTCAAGAGCAACATACTGCCGACACGACAATTATTATAGTTCCATTTTCCCCACCATTTATGGCAGGTACCCCGATTATTTTTGGACGACAAGCTTGATGGGGATAGAATATGCTTGGAAAGCGTCATTTCGACGGTGTTCGATGTCATTAAGTTTTAACGAGTCTAACAAAGGAATAACTCGGCGTCTTTTCCTGTTTAGAGAGTCTAAAAAGACAGCGGAAAAGAAAACTCCAGGGGGGTCCTTTTTCGTAAAGTTGTGTCTCTCGAGCCCGAAAAAGTATAAAAAAATGCTCGAAAGAACCGCCCGACCAGTATGATCGAGGAGTATTTTTCGTAAGTACTGACTTCGACCCAAAAAAGTAGAAAATCGGTCAGAAGTACGTCGTTTTGGAGCCAATAACGAGTTCAAAACGACAAACACCCGACAATATTTTTAGCTTAAACGGTCAAAAAAAGAGCTTTAAAGGAAACTGCCTCTCGTTCTTTTCAACGAGCCGAGAGGGGGGCTCGGCCATCTTTTCTTGCTTTACGTCGAAAAAGAGCTTAAAGACGATGTTGCGGGACCAAGTGTGTATAGGACCGTCGTGACCCCACCGGTATGAGAATCTACACAAGAAACACCGCACGCGTAAACCTGTTCGAGATAATATGTACCACATGCATAAAAACATAGTAAAACGACATTGGCACCAAGCACATGGTAAAAAACATCACAAAATCCCACATTTATGAAAAATGATAGTTAATTATAAAATTTTTACCATAAATAGGGGGGTAAAAGGAGGTTTTTACCATTGTTACCATTTTGAGCCGTGGAGGACGTTGTGGAGCTGCGAGGTTGACGAACCAAATTCCATCCCGTGCGGACATCAACCACCCTGCAATCTGTTCCAGGTAGGTTCTCCTTCTCCTGCACTCCATTTTGAAGCATTTTAGCCGCATTTTCACGGTGGGAAGTGCTAGTTTGGGCGAATTTTTTGGACTTCAATTCGCTCTCGGTCAGCGCGGATTTCCTCATCGGGTCCGCGCTGATCGAATAATATTTACACATACCACCCCCGGATCAGCGCGGAAAACACGTGTGCTTCCGCGCTGACCCAAGAAAAATATCAAAGGGCGCCATTATCAGCGCGACTGTTTTAAAAACAGTCGCGCTGACGCCGCGAAACTAAATTTTTAACAATTTGAACGTGTAAATTTTAACGGTCAGGGCTCTAATGATTTTTTGTGGCCATGCAGGACAAAATGGCATTTGTTTGGCAAGAGCGAGCTCATGATAATGAGGATATAGCGGCATTCGCCGATGCTGGGTGCCGTAATGCAATGCGGGCATGCGGGTTGCTCAAATTCTTCCTAACTCCGCGCCTGCGAGCACAGCCTGATCTTCTCGAGTTCCTAATCAGAGCCTGGAATCCTATTGATGGGAAGTTTGTGATTCGAGGCCGAGATATCGAGTTCGATTATACAGATATCTATTTTTTGACCGGGTTATCACGTCGAGGTGAGATGCCCATTCTGGAGGGGCAGCGACCCAGTGGTGAAACCTTAGATATGTTGATGGCTTGGGTGTGCCCACAGGCACGCAAAACATGGAGTGGGAAGGTAGTTATTCCTACGGTGGAGGACATCGTCCTTCGAACCATACTCTTCATGGTGACCCAGGCAGCGGGCTCCTTGGCCAATCACGAGGCTTCGAAGACCCATCTCCTATTAGCTCTCGAGTGTTTGAATCCCACGATATTCAACTGGGCAGCAGCAGTAACAACCAGTATGAAGAGACAGCTGAGCAACTGCCGACGTGGTGAGTCGAAGCAGTTTGGCTATGGGTCAATTTTACTCCCGCTCATGCTGGAGTGGGTACCGGCATTACAGCTACAGGACATGGTCATGGATCCACCCAGAGGCCCCCGAGAGACGAGGGCTAGTCGATGGGGCCATGTCATGCCGCGAGGAGGTGGCGACCGACCAATGGCATGGGGAGTATATTTCCGAGAGTGGCTAGATCGGCAGGTTATTTTTGTGGAGGACTGGCCATATGCTGGCATAGACTTCCGTGGAGATCCAGACATGCCACTGCCTGCGGGAGAGCATTGGGACGATGGTGGTAAGCCACTTGATCTCTTTTTAATTTTTTATTTTTTGTAATGTTTTTAATTTTTTATGTACATGTATTTACGATGAATGCTATGGTATGCAGATGTAGGACCGACGAGACCCCTTGGTCTGGCCCCAGAGGCGTGGAGAGAGGCACAAGGTGTTGGAGCCCTGGCCCTGGCTCCTCTAGGAGTCGATACGATGGAGACTGTGATACAGAACCTCGAGGGCTTACTGGCGGGGATTCCAAATTACCAGGGGATAGAGGAGGTCCCCATAACATCTCAGATCCATACAGTGGGGGTAGAACCCAGGATGCATCGCCTTTTGAGGCGGGTGGCACGGGCAGCTGTAGTATACAGAGAGCATAACCCACCACAGTAGACATCTAGGTCTTATTTCCTACTGATGTTTTTTGAGAGACATGCGTCTCAGATGTACTGAGAACACAGGCCTTATCTAGACATATACACTTATTTTTGAGCACCTTGGTGCGCCACATGATATATATATATAGATATATATATATATATATATATATATATATATATATATATATATATATATATATATATATATATACCGATTTTGGATGGATCTTTTACATGTGATGATGTTTTTATATGCTATGCAAATGTCTAACACAAAGGTAATCTAATGTATTAGTTGCATAACATACGACCCACATATTTTAATTTTTACTCAAGCTTAAAAGCACACATGACAACACACATGCAAACTATGCTTGGAAAAGTATTTTATTTTTGATGCACACGGTGCAAAAATTATGATATACATATATATATACATATGCTTATCCTATGGTCTTATTATGTTTTCTATGTCTTCTTGTATAATGTTTATCTGTTACGCAAATGTCTGTCTAATACATGGTTTGCCAATGCATCAGTTAATGTGTTTAATCGTCTCGGAATATGTTGATATGTGATGTAATCAAAATTCCTCTCTAACAATCTTACACGTAAATACAACCTTAGAATGCGTTGGTCTCTGACGGAATATCGCCCGTTGAGTTGATGGACGACAAGTTGAGAGTCCAAGTTCACCACCAATGCATGAATGCCGAGATCAAATGCTTTGGCTAATAACTCAATTACAACATTGTATTCGGCAACATTGTTAGTGGTACGACCCAAGCACACACCTTGAAGATCTAGAAACTCTCCGTGAGGATCATAGATCGCCCACGCCGCAGAAGACAAATTGCAAGTGCTACAACAGGCACCATCAGCGAAACCAACATAAGGTGCACTAGACATCTGCACAAGAAGCAGAAAGCATAATAAGAGGCAAACACGCCTTCACACCAAAGCAAAATGTGAAATCATACACACATAATACACTAGCAGCAGCACTCTAACCACTATCAATTCCACACTGTCCAAAACTAGCTGCTCATGGCAATGGTAGAGGCTTAAATAGGAGAAGGAGTCTCCATGAATGGTGGGAGGATGAGCTTACGACCCACATATTTTAATTTTTACGCAAGCTTAAAAGCACACATGACAACACACATGCAAACTATGCTTGGAAAGGGATTTTATTTTTGATGCACATGGTGCAAACATTATGATATACGTATATATATACATATGCTTATCCTATGGTCTTATTATGTTTTCTATGTCTTCTTGTATAATGTTTATCTATTACGCAAATGTCTGTCTAATACATGGTTTGCCAATGCATCAGTTAATGTGTTTAATCGTCTCAGAATATGTTGATATGTGATGTAATCAAAATTCCTTTCTAACAATCTTACACGTAAATACAACCTTAGAATGCGTTGGTCTCTGACCGAATATCGCCCGTTGAGTTGATGGACGACAAGTTGAGAGTCCAAGTTCACCACCAATGCATGAATGCCGAGATCAACTGCTTTGGCTAATAACTCAATTACATCACTGTATTCGGCAACATTGTTAGTGGTATGACCCAAGCACACACCTTGAAGATCTAGCAACTCTCTGTGAGGATCATAGATCGCCCATGCCGCAGAAGACAAATTGCAAGTGCTACGACAGGCACCATCAGCGAAACCAACATAAGGTGCACTAGACATCTGCACAAGAAGCAGAAAGCACAATAAGAGGCAAACGCACCTTCACACCAAAGAAAAACGTGAAATCATACACACATAACATACTTGCTTAAACACACGTATGTACAAACTAGGTGCACGAAATCATGCATAGTATTTTTCCAAATAAAGCCCGTTACGGGGCTTATCGAGAGTATTTCCTTCGTAGTCAATCAGCTCATATGCCCCCTTCTGCAAAACTCTCTTCACAATATAGGGTCCTAGCCACATGGGTTCGAGTTTACCTGCCCCTAGCTTATCCTTAGCTTGATCATAGAGAAGTACTAGATCTCCCTCAACAAAGGAATGAGGTTGAATGGTATTGTCGAAGTGAGCCTTAACTCTCTTCTTCTGTGCTTCGATAGCTAGAGAAGCTAAGCGACAGGTCTCATCTAGCCGTTCTAAATAAAGAAGTCGTTCCTCCACCGGAGTGGTGTTGGGAAGCAACTCGACAACTAACTTTAACGAAGGAATCTCACATTCAATAGGAAGGGTGGCCTCCAGTCCATAAACTAGCTGAAAAGGGGTGAAACCGGTGGCGTCCTTCATAGAGGTCCGGTAGGCCCACAAGGCGGGGAAAAACATCAGATGCCAATTAGACTTGTGTGTACCAACGGTACGTTGGAGCATTGTGATCAAGACTTTATTCACGGCTTCAACTTGGCCATTGGATTGAGGGTAGTACAGTGTCGAACTATCTTGACGCAAGCCTAGTTGGGTCGTTAGTTCCGTCATCATGTGATTACGGAAATGCTTTCCGTCATCCGTGATGATAGCCTGAGGGACTCCAAACCGTGTAATGACATGATTAAACAAAAACTGTGCCGCTGTGTGACCGTCTTCATTCAATGTAGGCATCGCTTCAGCCCATTTGGTGAAATAATCCACGACAACGATGATATACCCATGCCCCCCGGCCGAACGAGGGTTACAGGATGTATAATCGATGCCCCATTTGGCAAAAGGACCTACGGTAACAATAGGGTGCAGTGGTGCATGAGGTGCACGCATTTTCCGGTGGTAGATTTGGCATTCATGGCATGAACGGACAGCAAGGATGCAATCCTTGAAGATAGAAGGCCAGAAATAACTAGCACAGAGGATTTTCTGGGCGGTGGCATATCCGGACATGTGACCACCACAAGCACTGGAGTGGCATCCATTCAACACCCGCTCAGCCTCCTCGAGAGTCAAACATCGGCGGAGAACAGAATCAGCGCCGAGGCAGTACAGGGTATCGCCAATAATGCGATAGGGTTGAGATTGATGACGAATCCTTCGTCGAGCGTCTTTCGATACATTGGGATGGAAGGAAGACGTCTGCAAATATACCATGATGTCCCCATACCAAGGGTCGAGGGTGCTGATTAGAAACAACGTTTCGTCCGGGATATGCTCTTCTAAAAGAGAGGGTGCAGAAGGAGATGGCAAAGAACAGAGCAATTCAGCAAAGACCAGAGACTTCTTAGACTTGGCAGCAGTAAATTCCAAGTCAAACTCTTGGAGGATTATGATCCATTTCGAGTCGCCAAATTGTTGGAGAGGTAAATTGCTATAGACATTTTTGTGCCTAGCTTCACTGAGCATGAAATGTCAATAATCAAGGGATCCAAAGTCCCTAAACATGTTGTTCCTACCCCTAGAGGAACAAGGCCAAGTAACCACAGCAATTCACAAAAGTTCTCCACCTGAAAACACTCAAAACAAGGCAATTCTGGATCATGTCAACTGCTCCACTGAGCATCTGCGCTGAATGTCAACTACTCCACTGTCTACTTGCGTTGAATGTCAACTGCAAAGAAGGCTACCTGCACTGAGCGAGTTTGGACAAGTGGCAGAGTCATTCCTCAAGGTGTCAATGCCCAGGAAGCTTCCAAAATGACACTTGGATCAGGGAATTCGACTGGTGATGAGTAAGAGGTTCCAAAACTCCAAGTGGAAGCAAGAACCTCCAAGTGGACTCAAGAATTGAAGTGGGAGAGGACACTAGTCAGTCTCAGACCAGTCTCAAGCTGACTCATCCTCTCTCCAATATTCCTATATATAGATCTCTCTCCATGAGGTCAAGGGAGGCTGGAATTTGGTATTTGCAAAGAATTGCTGTTGGTTTGTGGCTAGAAACACTGGGTGTGTTATGCTTTGAAAGGAGCTGAAGAAGGAATTCCATTCTGCTGGGAAGGAGATGCTGGGTTGGAGCCCTATGGGTTGTATCTCTTCCTGAATCCTATTACTTTCAATAAAGATATCTTGATTCTTTCCTATATGCTGATGTATTTTGTATGATTACATTAGTATATTTGATTTACTTCTAATCCTGAATCATTTATGAATATGTATATTTGCCTTTGTATTGTGTTCTTCTCTTATCGCAAGTAGCTGTTCTCTTGTCACAGGTAGCTGTTCTCTTGTGATCTCGTGGGATTCACGTAGCTGTTCTCTTGATCAAGCGAGGAGGCAAGTAGCTGTGGACACAAAAAGAGAAGAGGATCTAGTTCGAGGGACAACCGGAAGACAACGGTAAGTCTGCCGATCTCCTCTCTTTCATATTTCATAAAGGAAGTAATCATGATAGTTGCATTCGTTTGTTGCTAAGGCGCTGTCACACCTTAGGTGGATAGGATCGTCCTAAATAGGCATTTTTCCCCACAACAAATTGGCGACTCCACTGGGGAAGAACTTGTTTATTCATTTCATTTGTGTTTCCGTCATTTGTTTACTTCATAGACTTGACAGCAATTCTTGAACTGCATCTTTCCCGGATGCAAAGTAAAAGTTGCTGCTTTGATCCAGTATGTTGGACTTGTCTATGATCTAAACTAGGTCCGCAAATGATTTGATTGATCCTTGTGATAGTCTTTAGTACCCTATCAAAGCATCCCTCTGTTTATACCTTGCTTTTGTTTCTGATTTGGCCTGAAACAGTTGATTTTTGAGCATTTTGTGACCTAGAAACCAAGAGAAACGAGAGTTTCTCTCTTCAGCGCAGGCACTGTGAAGGCAGTCTGCATTTCAACACAGGTCCCGAAGGGGCTACCTGTGCTGAATGTCAAACTGATAGTGTTGGACCTGCGCTGAACCAGTGTGGCCTTGTGCAGCTGGGGTTCTTTGTCCTTTTTTGCCCTGTTTTGATCTCTGTTTTTGCAACCTTTAACCAAGTAGGTACTAGTCTGATAACCCTTTTCTTTGCCTGAATTCCGCCCCATTTTTGTACAAAAAGATTGTGAATGTTTTTATGTGTTTGTGGCATCATTTACAGTCTTCCTTTGCATGAGTAAAGTAGTCTTTCTGTAGCCTTTGATTCAGATCTGATTGAGAGTGATCTTAGAAGAGAGTTCATTAGCTGTTTGTTCAGATTGATTATAGTTTTTACTTTTGCTTATTGGTTTGAATTTGTTCTTTTCAAAGTATCAAAACGAGTCTTTATTTCGAAAATCGCAAAGTGATTGTAATCTCTTCTACCCTTGTTGATTTCGAAGAAAGTAAACTTGTTTATTTTGATCATTGTAAAAGCAAATTCAAAGTTGTGCAAAAAGCTTTCTTTGTAGGCATTTATACTAAGAAAGTGAAAACAAACACCTGCATTGTGCATTTTGCATTTGATAAGTTTGCATGTTGGAGTTAAGGAAAGTGCATTAGAGTGTGCTTATTGCTCTTTGAGAAAAGATAGTCGCTCTCTTTTCCCTTAGTAGCTAGGATTTTCAAAGTTGAAAGATTGTAAAGCTTGCTTATCATCTTAGACTACATTTAGGAATTTGTATCATACATCTCGTGGTGAACCTTGAAAGGCAAACTTTAAAAAGATCAACCTAAAATAAACTGAATGAATCTAACAACGCTTTGTAACATAACGCACAACATAGAGGTCTAGGCTAGAGACGTGTTCCGGCGTCGTTAAACATAGTGACTGTCGATCTCGAAGAAGGTGGGTGATTCCTCCTGAGAGTCGGTGACGCTAATACGGATTTGTGCTCCCATGTACCGTCGCGTATATATTGGGAGACCCCTATAGGCATATATCTTTTATCCTTAGGAAGTCGTGTCAGCCGCCCTACTAATCGCAATGCAGTGAACACAGCATTCATGAAGATCAACCACCCGTACCGCAAAACGTATTCTGTGGTTTTGCGAAAAGTTTGGCACACCCTCTGCCTAGATCTCCAGAGCAGTTTCTTTTGGCCTTTTTCAGACTCTATAACAGAAAAATTCCATCCGAGCATTTGTCACTTCGGGCTCGTTAAAACATCGAAGGAGACTAGAGTCATCTTTAGCTTTTTCTCGACTCTTTAAAACTGAAAAAGCAAGTTGTGTCTAAAGCGTCTAATAAAATTCATTCAGTTCGGAAACACAAATTTCCCCTTTTAATATTTTGGTTGATCGAGTAATCCGCAATCGTGGAAGAAAGTCAATTGAAACCCCGTCGTTCGCGGAGGCTTACAAGTCAACCGTCTTTGTCTCCAGAATCGAAAACAGTACGGACAAAGCGAACTCGTTTAACCGGTTCAAAATCTCCTATAAAAGTTAGAACTAGTGTTCCAACTACAACTGAGATTCCGGTTACTCCAAACATTTCTGGAAACCCTGCCTCTATAGAAGAAGTTCAACAGCCACCGAAGGATAGTAGTATTGATCCTAGTCCGGGGGCAAATACTTGTATAACTGAACCAGTTACATCTGTAACCGGTCCAGATGGTTTTGTTCCTCAAACAACTGTCGCTGTCGAAACACCCCCTTCTTCGGCACCAGAAATATTTTACGGACCTGACGGTCTTCCTCTTCCACTGGGTTTGATTGCGATAGAGGAAATTGCAGAGGATCCGCAAGCAAGTACTCCAACTCATTTTGGAGTCGGGGTCACTCTATTTCCTTCATCAGAAGTTAATTCACCACAAGTGGAGGTTCCTGTAGAATCGCTAGGCAATCTATTGGATAGACTTAAAATGTCTGAACAACCGTCAACATCTAGGACTGTGTCGAACGACATAGCGACAGCAGAAGCCCCTGCCGTCACTCCAACAATGTTTGCCGGCATACCATCTGTCCCAACTAGCTCACAACCGCTAGAAGGAGTCCACCAAGGGACTATTTCGACAGTGTGGTCTGTTCCAGTTTGTTCATCCAGAGTAATATCCGGCAACTCTTATGTTGAGACTCGCCAAATTGGAAGTCAATTTGGGCAATCCAGTCCCCAAGGACAATCAATCCCCTTGAGTTCCGGATTGCTACCGTATGGGGGGCAGTATGCCCTTTCATTACCCCCTCCGGGAGGGTACCCATATGGAAGTTCACAACAGTATTCAGGTTATACTGGAATTACATCAAGTGGTTGGGTACCTATGCTACCTCAACAACCAAGGGTTGTATATTCTATGCAACAGTTTGTACCTATGACGAACATCCCAACCACACCGGCTATTGTAACAGTGTCACAAGTTCAAGCAATGCCTGTTGCATGTCAACCTCAGATTTCTCAGATTGTAATGCAACAGCCCCTTGAACATGGGTCACAACCACAATCGCCAACTGGTGGGGCAACACAGGTCCAAACGGGTACAATTACCCCACACCTTGGTCCAACGGTTAGCATAGCACAACAGAACATGGCTTCACAACCGTGGCTAGTGCAATACCAACAACCACAATTCCAGTAGGTATACCAAGGTTCTGAGCAGCAGATCTTTGCGAACAGTAGACAACTGTATATCCAAAACGGTCAAAACCAACCACTTTACAGTGGTCAAGTCCACCAACCGTATCAGTCATACCAACATCAATTACATTATGCTGGTATGCAAAGGCCCACTGCTCAAGCGATTCCATCGTACCCCGGTTATGCTTCGCCTAACCTGAATCAACAGTTACCATTCGTGGCGACTTTAGAGTTACCCGATTTACACTGGTTAACCAACGATCCGATTGCTTATGCCACTTGGTGGCCAGCGATTCCTCACAAACTTCCATCTGACATTCCTAAATTCAATGGAAATACAGGTGAAGACCCATCGAATCACGTGATGACTTTTCATCTGTGGTGCTCGTCGAACACCCTGAACGATGATTCGATCAGGCTTCGCCTTTTTCAGAGGACATTGACAGGTCCAGCGGCTAAATGGTATATTGAATTACCTAGAGCCTCTTTCGACAATTTTAGCTCCCTAGCCACAACTTTCTTAACCCATTTTCAATTACCGATAAGGTATGAAACGGGGATAGAAATATTAACCAACTTCAAGCAGACAACTGCCACTCATATATTTGATCATATACATGAATGGCGTCGTCGTCGTAGAATGGTTAAAACATACGTGCCCGATCAGCTGTTAGCTGAATGGTTTATAAAGTCGTTACTTCCTGCTATAACGGAAGATGTGGCAAAGGGGGGGGGTTCATAACAGAGGAGCAAGTTATCGCTCGTGCACAGTATCTGGACTTAGTTTATACTCAGTTTGGCACGCTCTACGACAAAATACCTGACGCTCCTAGACCGGATTTTTCAATTCCTCCTCCTCCAAAATCCAATAGTGACTCTCATGCCGGTGATGGCGTGATTGGCACGGCAAACGCGAAATCGATAAAGGCTTCGTCTAAGAAAGCCCGTAAGAATTCGGATCAAAATGCAAAAGAAGAAATTCTTGCTTCGGAAGTAAATGCCGTATCAGCAGATAAAGGCAAAGAAACCAATCAACCAGGGAGCAAGAAGAGGCAAAACAAAGGGAAGAAGAAGAAACAGGGTGAGTCATCTCCTGGAAAAACTTTTTCAAACCCTCCTGGGAAAGGGAAACCAAAAAGTCCATGTATGATATGTGATGAAGAGGATCACTGGACAAGGGATTGTCCCTACAAAGCTGAGTTAAAGAGGTTCTTTAAAAGTTCCCAAACCTCAGCTGTGTTAAGTGATCCATTTCCCAACCCAGGTCAAAATATGGTTGATAGTGGAAATGCTTCCCCGTCTCAAGTACTTATGTTGTCAGTTTCAAAACAGCAGAATGATGCTTTGATTTCGACAAGGAACAAAGATTACGGGAATCCTCAGCTGTCGAACGACAAAGGTAAAGATCAACCAAGTAGTTCAACAACAACTTCGACAGAAGTTGTACCGCCCATCATTCCTGAATTAACAATAAAACCGCCAAAGAGAGTAGTACACAAGTCGATGTTTAATCCTCGCGCCAGGGCGGCGAAGAATTATAACATAGTGGAAGATTTGGCCCAATCGCCATCCGCTATGTCGACTCTTGAGGTATTACAAAATTGCCCATCCCAAAGGCAGGCTTTGTTATCGGCTATTGGTGGGGTTGATCCTAAGGATTCCAATCTTGTATTCTTTGATCACAAAGGATACGATCCTCAGTTACCAGCTCAACTAGCTTTCCTTATTCAAGTGAAAGCCCTCAATAAAACTGTTCACAGAACAATTATTGATGAGGGAGCATCAACATGTATTATGTCGATGAGTTGCTGGAAAACTTTAGGATCTCCAACCTTGTCGCGATCTTCGATGACATTAAAAGCTTTTGACGGAAGGACTTATACCTCGTACGGTATCCTTAATAACTTGAAAGTTGAACTGGGAGGAAAAACAGTAGAAATTGATGTTGAGGTCATCGATGGGAATCTTGACTACAACATCCTACTAGGTAGACCATGGATCTATGCCATGGCAGCTGTTGTGTCGACTTATTTTAGGAAGATCGCATTCCCGTTTGAAGGAGGGATTACGGTCGTTGACCAACAGAACTTCCTCCCTAATGGTTCACAAGTTACAGGAAGCATTCCCATGATCCATGAAAGCAACCATTCACTTCAAGATATCAGAGTAGGATTATTGAAAGACCCCACAATGATGGGAACTTTCGCGCTACCGCCTCCTATTTACATAGGAAATATACCGTTTGTAGCAACCTGCAACATGATATCTTCCATGAAGGTCGCAAAAGACAGTGTCGACATGGATCATGCAATTGTTTTGCCCCCAAGCCCTTTAGAAATATTGTAGCAATCAATGTTTCAAGCATGGGAGGCGAACCCAAATCAACGCTCGTCAAGCGTTTGGGTAGACAGGCCTGGAGAATATGGTACCCCATTAGATCCTTGGTCGAAAGTACATGGGACTGACGAAGGAATCTTACAATCAATGTTGATTAAGGGGGCACCATGGAATGATCACCACCATCGTTCCCTTCTTCCGGAATATGAAGAAGATACTCAACGTGACCTTTATCACCATTCAGTTTTTGAATTCCTAACAAATACTGTAAATACGGTGGATTCCGAGCGAAACTTATCCAATATTGAAGAGACTATAGCCATAAATATCTCGACTAAAACAAATGTTGTAGAGAATATTTATGTCGGCAAAGGTTGTTCCCCTTCAGAACTGGAAATATATAACGCTCTTTTTCGCGAATTCAGAGATGTCTTTGCTTGGTCATATGATGAAATGCCAGGCATAGACTCGAGTATCGTTGAACATGAAATTAAAATGTATCCTGATGTCAAACCAGTAAGACAACGGCTTCGGCAGGTGCACCCCAAGAAAGCCGCTGCCATTAAGTCGGAAGTTGAAAAACTTCTCCATGCTGGATTCATCTACCCGGTTCCTCTAACTGATTGGGTATTGAATATTGTCCCTGTTATGAAGAAACAAGGGACGATTAGAGTGTGTGTCGATTATAGGGATGTAAACCAAGCTTGTCCGAAGGACAACTACCCTACAACCTTCATCGACCAGATAATTGATGAATGCGCCGGATGTGAAATCTTTTCATTTATGGATGGATTTTCCGGGTATAATCAAATAAATATCCGCCCACAGGACCAGTCAAAGACTGCATTTATTTGTCCGTGGGGCACATTCGCTTATCGAAAATTACCCTTTGGTTTAAAGAACGCAGGGGCGACGTTTCAAAGGGCAATGAATTATGCATTCCATGACATCAAGAACATTGTTCAACCTTATCTCGACGACCTTCCGGCTCATTCGCGAAAGCGGACTGACCATCCGCAGCATTTAAGAGAGATATTTCTACGTTGGTGATACTACAAGATAAGACTCAATCCACACAAATGTGTGTTTTGCGTCGGTTCTGGTCGTTTACTTGGCTTTGTAGTCTCTAAGGATGGGATTCGTCTCGACCCTTGCAAGGTTCAGGCAATCATTAATTTGCCTCCACCTTCAAATTTGCTTCAGATTCAGAAACTCCAAGGGAAAGCAAACTTTCTGAGGAGGTTCATTCCAAATTACGCAGAACTTGCTAAAGGTTATACTCATCTTTTGAAAAAGGATGTACCTTTCGTCTGGGACCAGGTGGCGCAAGCTTCCTTTGATGCTCTGAAGGATTGTCTAGTAAAAGCATCATTAATGTACGCCCCGGACTATCAAAGAGATTTTAACCTGTATCTGGCTGCAGCAGATACGACCATTGCGATGGTTTTAGTTCAAGAGGTCGACGGAATTGAACATCCTATCTATTATTTAAGTAAAAACTTAAATGATACAGAAAGTAAATATTCTTATGTTGAAAAACTAGTGCTTGCAGCTGTTCAAGCGATTCAAAGGTTTCGACATTATGTCCTCTTTCGGAAAACTACCATTTTGTCAGATTGCAACCCCATGACTTATATACTGTCACGACAGTTGCTGGGGGGCAAATATTCAAAATGGATAGCGATCCTTCAAGAGTTTGATCTGGAATTTCTAAAATCCAAATCAAAGAAAGCTCTAGTTTTCGCAGAATTATTGTGCGATCTCCCATCGTCATCCAACAATGAAACATCAGAAGAGTCAATCGTGGATGAAAGTTTGTTTCTGATATCTACAAGCGATGAGTGGTATGGAGATATCATAGTTTATCTCCAAACCCAAAAATTCAGGTCTAACACCTCTCACTCTGAACAGAAGCATATACGATACCAAGCAAAAGACTACATGATCGTCGGTGATACACTTTACCGTCGTGGTATCGATATAGTTCTGAGGAGGTGCCTTACCCATGAGGAGGCCGAAAAAGCCCTGAATGAGTGTCATTCAGGCGCGTGTGGGGGGCATCAATCTGGATATGCAATAGCACAAAAAATCTTACGAGCAGGATACTTCTGGCCAACCATGTTCAAAGATTGCATAATCGCAGTCAGAAGTTGCCATGCTAATCAAATTTTTGATAGCAAAACCAGGAGACCACCTGCACCTTTACAGCCAATAGTTGCTGTTGGGCCTTTCGCCAAATGGGGCATCGATTTCATGCAAAGTAACCCCACCTCGACCTGGGGGCATGGGTATATTATAGTCGCTGTTGACTATTTTACCAAATGGGCCGAGGCGATGCCTACATTGGATAACACTGATGAAACAGCTGCCCTTTTCTTTTTCAATCATGTAGTCGCCAGGTTCGGCGTACCACAGGCTATAGTTACAGATCATGGATCGCATTTTCGCAATCACATGATGGTCGAATTAGCTGCCAAGCTAGGGCTATCTCACGACAGCTCTACCCCGTATTATCTGCAAGCCAACGGACAAGTTGAAGCAATCAACAAGGTCCTGAAGCGTATGTTGCAAAGGATGATTGGGGTTCATAAAAGAAGGTGGCACCTAATTCTGTACTCAGCCTTGTGGGCCTACCGAACATCGGTAAAGAACGCGACCGGGTTCACACCTTTTCAACTGGTGTATGGCCTGGAAGCAGTCTTGCCAATCCAGTGCGAAATTTCGTCGCTTAAACTCGCAATTGATCTCCTCCCCGGAACTTCGGAAGAAGAGGATCGTTTCTTGGAATTAATCCAATTGGATGAAACCCATCGTGACGCCGCTTTGGCTAACGAAGCCCATAAGAGACAAGTCAAGGCGCAGTTCGACAAAAATGTCAAACCCCGTATCTTCTCTGAGGGTGACTTGGTCTTGCTTTACGACCAAGAATCCGACAAATTAGGAGCAGGAAAATTTAATTCTTTATGGATGGGCCCCTATATTGTTAAAAGGGTGTTAGCAAAAGGAGCCTACGAGTTAATGGATTATGACGAAATTCCACTAGTGCAACCCCGCAACGGGTTGTACCTCAAGCGTTACTATGCTTAATAGTAACCTGTATGCTTTTGTTGTATTTTGTTTTCGCTAAAGTATTTTTCCTGGTCGAGTGATCTACCTTTTTCATTTATTGCAGATGTCAAACCTTCTGGAGACATGTGTTGGATATGCCGACGAAGCGAGTCGTAGTTCGCGGAACCTATCCTCCGCAGCCTGGGCCATTTTTGATCCAAGCGACGAGTTAGTAAGTTTCAGAGGAGTGTGTATTGGGCAATCAACGAATAACATCGCTGAGTATAGCGCGTTGATAGAACTACTCTCTGATGCCATCACACGTGGCATACGCCGACTAATTGTCAGGCTAGACTCACAGCTCGTAATACTACAACTCAATGGTATATATTCCGTTCGCAATCCAGCTATTTATCGCATGTTCCTAAGGGTTAAGATTTTGGAAAGACAGTTTGATTCAATTCAATACCAGCATATTTCCAGAAACTTAAACACATTAACCGATTCATTAGCAAATTATGTGTTAGATAGACATTTGCAACATTTATAAAAGAGACACATCATCAATGATTGTATATATGGATCATATAACTCAACCAGAATAAAACTCGAAAATCAAAATATATATAAGCTGTTCATAGTTCATACATAATGTTCTGTAACCAAGACAAAATCGGTCATATGACCCAAAAACTCAAAATGCTAGGGGGCACCATAGTCTAGTGATGCTCATGATAGCACGTCACGGCCTGTGCAATCATGCGCAAGAGACGAGTCCATCGTCTAGGCACACCAGTAGTATGTCGCTGAAACTGTAAAGGTAACTCGTCAATCCTCACATCGAGAATGCCAAGTGTAAGGCTCTCAACCTGCTCCTGCACAGCTGTAAGAATCTCTGCCACATCAAGGTCGCGGAGAATAACCCTCCCAGCAGTCTCCCCTGCTGGGGCAGCAACTGGCACTTTCGGGCGAGCTGCTGGACGAACAGGACCAACATCTGCACGCACACATGAGTTTGATTAAAGTCTTGATAGAATAAAGCACAAGGACATTATAAGTAAGAACAGTAAATAGTGATATGGTCAAAAGTTTTACCAATAGCGCCCCACTGTTCGCCATCCGGTAGCACCAAATCCGGATCACCTCGGAAATCCATGCCAACATATGGGTACTCAGAATAGACCATCTCCTGGCGCTCGAACCACCTGAAAAAGGTATCAGTGAAAGTAACCTGAGATTGACCGGCGTGCCTAGACATGTGGTCAACCCATCTCTGCATGCGTGGCTCGGTAGGAGAAGGCAAGTCGAGTGCGATATACTGAGGCTGCATCAGTGGTATTTTCTCCAAGGCAAAGGCAGTCGGAATAGAACCATACCCAAAGTTCTTCAGCTTCCCGTCCTTTACCTTGGTCAATTGACTTTTCATCTGAGAAAGTACTTCATCACACCAGTTGAATACTTTCGGTTGGAGACACTCCAAGGCATGCTGCACATAAGATCTGTTGGCAACATGTAGAGATGCGCTACCGGCCATGCTACCAATGGTATACAGAATGGACCTGAGAGACCTGTCAGTGATCTGACGGATAACAACCTTGCCATCTCTGCTCGGCTGGGAACCTTCCCTGCAATACTGGCAGACATAATCTCTCACGGAGTCATTCCCCCGGGCCAAACCTGACAAAGAAATGGGGGCACCCCGCCTTGACAGTCCAGTCAAGAAGTAAATGTCCTCTATGGTCAAGGGGATAGATTTTCCCCTAATCTAGAATACTTGGTTAATGGGATCCCAAGCATCAATCATATACTGAAGTAGAGAGATCTGTGCTCTCATGCTAGAGATACGGAAAAACTTCAGCAGGCCATAGTTCCGCAGCGCGTTCACCGTGACAGGGTCATGGAGGGCAATCATGTCCTCCTCTTCATGTTCTCGTTCTCGCCATGTAAGGGACATTTTGTTCAAAGATCCCTACAAAACAAAAAAGAGAAGGAGTAAGTTCCTGAGTTTGATGAAAAACTGGCAAAATTTCATCAAAAAATGTGCATAGAGCTGTTTTTCTGAGATCAGTGCAGTTGGCAAGTGTCTTACCTGCGTTGAAGGTCAGACTGCCTTAAGGCAGCTTGACATTCAGCGCAGGTTTCGAATGGACTGCCTGCGCTGATGCCAGAGTGCCCTAGTGAAACCCCAGGGGCTCATGGGGGCAGGAAAATAGGCACAAAACTGAAAAAGGAAACCATGAAAAGAAAGAGCTAGGGTTTAGCTCCTACCTGGTCCAGACGGCGCTAAAAATCGTCCGCAGAATCTCCCGGAATCAGCTGGTGAAAATCAAAGGGGAAGAGGCACCTCCAGAGCTCCAACAAACCAAATTCAAATGAAATGGTAAAATGAGAGGTAAAAACACCTTTTAGTGGCTTTTTACGTAGTTCAAAGCGAAATATTAGGGTTATAATCTCATTTTCATGCAAATATTATTCATTTCTAACCACGTTTGTTGCAGCGATTGAGAATGCAGTACTATTCTTGAAAAGAGAAAAGCTATTTATGGTAAAAATCAAAATTTGACTATATAATCGAGCAGTTTTAGCATAAAGTTCATGCTCGTTAAAAAATAAACGCAAGATTCGAGCAGTTTTAGCATAAAGTTCATGCTCGTTAAAAAATAAACGCAAGATCCGAGCAGTTTTAACGCGGTCTTCATGCTCGTTAAAAAATAAATATAAGCAGTGAGCAATGTTTCCTCCAGAGTTTAAGCTCATTTTTATCTAAAAAATGAACCTATCCCGGTAAATAACCGCTGTGATCGTAAATTTATCAGCCATAAAAGCCTTGGTCGTGTTTGCACCTGCCACCTCCACTTGTCATTTGGTCGATCATTCACCTCCATATGATTGTTTACCCATTTTGAGGAACAGCTGCGAGGAGTGATTTCACCTAGCCATCCTTGTGACACTGCCGTGATTGGAAAATTCCAACCTGTACCTGGAATCAGTTGCTATCCCTGTTTATCACTCGTTCCTCAAAAGACGAGTCTTCTTTAAGCTCTTTTCAACTGACTCGTAAAATATGAAAAGATTGCCGAGTTTTGGCCTTCCAGCTCGTTAAAGGACAGGAAGAGCTATCCCTCCTCTAGATTTTAATCTTTTTGGACCTGAGGGATTATTGCACAAAAAGGTTGAGCGCTTGTTTTATTCGGCTCGTTAAAGTTATCGAAAACTCATCCCTTCTGTATTGTTTTATACTTTTTCGGACTTAAGGGATTAGATGACGAAAAAGGAATTTTGGAGTTAACTTTATGTACCTTTTCAGACTCTCTAAAAATGAAAAGGACCGAGTTATCCTTGTCGTTAGACTCGTTAAAATTATTAAATAGCGACAAACTTGTCTTTAGACGAGAACGAGTTTCACTATCGCTAAGCTCGTTAAAACATAGCGATGGGCTTGCCCGAAGGGCAGGTTATAGAACAAGCATATGTTATCCTCCTCAAGCTTGACAAAAATAAAGAGGTACTGGTCAGCAATGACTGGGGAAAAATTGGGAAAGATCAAGAAAACTTTGATGGTAGCAGGTCGCTCTTGAACATGACTCTTTTCCTCCGTACCATAATCGGGTTGGGTTGTTTCATTCACCGGTCACATCACCATGGTCTTGCCATACCATCCATATTTGGGGTAATGCTACCAATCCATCGCATCAGTGTCGCCATATGTTCAAGAGAAGTCATTCAGAAAGAGTCAACCGGGTCCCATCCACTGCCATACATTATCCTTCATCCATTCATGACCGCCACCCTGAATCATATGTCACAAATTGTTTTCACCTCCATTAAAATCATTAGCTCCATTCCGTGTCACTGATGTGGGATTCATTAAGGCCCTCCTTTGACGGATCGCTCCTTGTCGACATCAGCTCATTATCCAAGGAGTTGATCTAGGAACAACCCCTTCAGTACTTTGAAGCTTGCATGCCTCAATGGCAAGTTTCTCACTTCCGGCGACAGGTATACATCAATGACCTTCGACCAGAAGATTTTGCGTGGTGTTCGACGCCAAGTCCTTTATTCACACCACGTGAATTGTACTGCAGTACCTTGAGGGTCATTATCATTATCGGTGATTCCTCTCGCGCTTGTTAACGGTTTACATTATTGACCGGTAATCAAGCGATGTCCTTCCATGTTCGACTTCAACGCAATTCTCACATGGATCGACTTGTACTTAGAGTGAAGATCGAATGAGTTTGAAGACCCTGGATCTAGTTTCATCCATCCGGGCTGCGATATATATTCAGGAAAAATAAAGACATTTGACATGTACATCATTGCAGCAGATGATCATCCTACTCAAAGGATGATAATTTTCACCAAAATTGTCAGTCTACCATCAGACAATCGTCTGTTCTATGTACAAAAATGAATTTATAAAGCTGAGCATGGGAATGCCCGCCTCAGCTAGATCATGAAAGCAGTATGAATCATAATGTATTGTATTGTATTTTATTACAGGTCTCCTCCCAGCAGATGGATGAACTTCGGACCCTCCTGGATAAAGCATTTCACCCGATAAACGGTCTCATACTTTAGAGGGCAACTGTTATAGACATTTTTGTGCCTAGATTCACTGAGAATGAAATGTCAATAATCAAGGGATCCAAATTCCCTAAACATGTTGTTCCTACCCCTAGAGGAACAAGGCCAAGTAACCACAGCAATTCACAAAAGTTCTCCACCTGAAAACACTCAAAACAAGGCAATTCTGGATCATGTCAACTGCTCCACTGAGCATCTGCGCTGAATGTCAACTGCTCCACTGTCTACCTGCGTTGAATGTCAACTGCAAAGAAGGCTACTTGCGCTGAGCGAGTTTGGACAAGTGGCAGAGTCATTCCTCAAGGTTTCAATGCCCAGGAAGCTTCCAAAATGACACTTGGATCAGGGAATTCGACTGGTGATGAGTAAGAGGTTCCAAAACTCCAAGTGGAAGCAAGAACCTCCAAGTGGACTCAAGAACTGAAGTGGGAGAGGACACTAGTCAGTCTCAGATCAGTCTCAAGCTGACTCATCCTCTCTCCAATATCCCTATATATAGATCTCTCTCCATAAGGTCAAGGGAGGCTGGAATTTGGTATTTGCAAAGAATTGTTGTTGGTTTGTGGCTAGAAACATTGGGTGTGTTATGCTTTGAAAGGAGCTGAAGAAGGAATTCCATTCTGCTGGGAAGGAGATGCTGGGCTGGAGCCCTATGGGTTGTATCTCTTCCTGAATCCTGTTACTTTCAATAAAGCTATCTTGATTCTTTCCTATATGCTGATGTATTTTGTATGATTACATTAGTATATTTGATTTACTTCTAATCCTGAATCATTTATGAATATGTATATTTGCCTTTGTATTGTGTTCTTCTCTTGTCGCAAGTAGCTGTTCTCTTGTCACAGGTAGCTGTTCTCTTGTGATCTCGTGGGATTCAAGTAGCTGTTCTCTTGATCAAGCGAGGAGGCAAGTAGCTGTGGACACACAAAGAGAAGAGGATCTAGTTCGAGGGACAACCGGAAGACAACGGTAAGTCTGCCGATCTCCTCTCTTTCATATTTCATAAAGGAAGTAATCATGATAGATGCATTCATTTGTTGCTAAGGCGCTGCCACACCTTAGGTGGATAGGATCGTCCTAAATAGGCATTTTTCCCCACAACATAAATCCCCTCTACGGATAGAGGCGATCCCTACTAGCCCAGAACAGGTCTAGCAACAATCAGTCAATGCTACCATGCAATTTCCTAATTCCAAATAAAAGGTAGGCAATGAAAACCTACTTGGATTCCAACGCTAATGTTTGATGAAGAGACGTCGCTCTCGCTCCTTCGCTTTGGCCGGTCACAATCCTCCACGATCCTCATGAATAGACACCTGCACACATAAAGAGAAACACAAACACAAGCGTGAAATCTAATAAATGCAATTATACATCAGTCAGAAAGGACATAACTTGTATTAACCATTACAAAGACAAATGAGAGTGGAACCATAATAGTAGTCATCTATTATTAATCAATAACAGAGAGGAGTACAACCAAAGTTCTGACGTCGAATCCTTCTCAAGAGGGTCCAGCCAGCAAGTCTCCTAAGCATTCACCCTTGGAGGTAGATCTCCCAAGACAAAAACTCTCTCTCACACATGTTTACACAAGAAAGCAACACTTCACAAACTTCCTTAAGCTCTCTAGCAATCCCACACTTGTCACACCAACTACCTATCAAATTCACACAGTAGCAGCAACACTCTAAGCACTATCAATTCCACACTGTCCAAAACTAGCTGCTCATGGCAATGGTAGAGGCTTAAATAGGAGAAGGAGTCTCCATGAATGGTGGGAGGATGAGCTTATCTCCAAGGAAGGTGGCTCAAATGACGAAACATACATGCCAGAGAAGGGAGGGCGACATTTACAAGGCCAACAACCAGGTCTGGAGTCATCTGGAAGGTCGGCTGTTAGAACAAACTCGCCCAAACAAGATTAGCGCAGGTGTATAACTGCAGTGGAGCGCTGACATCGCATCTGAATAACAGGGAAGGCTATGTCAGCGTGACCCAATATGAATAGAAGATGCGCTGGTTCATGAAATTTGACCAGCGCGGGAAACACGTGTGCTTCCGCGCTGGCAGCGCATTCGTTGTATTATGAGGCGCGAGTCAGTGCAATTATTTTAATAACAGTCGCGATGATGGGAAAAACTTTGGCAAAGTGGGTCATTTGGCAACATTAGAGAGCATGAGCATGATTAATTTGAACTCATGACACAGTAGGGAGACTGACAGGGAGACAGTGACAAATTACTGTGTAACAGTCGTCATATGCATAAAGATCATATAATACAGTTATGATGTAGGATTCCTATTGTTCTTAGTACATATATGGATGAGGATTGTTGACTAGATACATGGATGATTATTCAAAGTTACATTGTTGGAGACATGATGATGATGAGTTCTTACCTATATGATGATAGGTTGTTTCATATGTTGATTGATGCAGATATTCCCAATTGATGATACTTGGTTCATGAAGATCTGGATGGCTATGGTGTTTCTCACATATGATAGAATGTGAATGATTCTGTATATACAGAATTCTGTTCAAAAGGATGAGTTGATACAGGCATACCTTGATGTTCATGCACTAATACAAGTTGCTGGTCTAGTTGATGTTGACAGATACTATGGAGCAGATCATACAATGTCGTTTCTGATGTTTATCATGATCTTATTTAGGTGTTTGGTATCTATATAAATGTCATGTATATCATTCGATGTAAAGGTCATATCAAGACTCATGATGTAATAGTTTGTCTCTATCTTTTGTAGTCATTTGATGAGATCTCTTCAGGTCATGTAACGGCCTATGTTGGTTTCCCCACTATGCCTGGGATGAATGATGTTATTCTCTTATGTTATCTGTAAACTTTTGGTATATCACCATTGTGATGGGAGATAGATGTATGTATGAGTCTTTGGTGATAGGAAGGTCATTTATGATGTATAGAGTCATGTACTTCTTGTAGAACATCTTTTTGCAGACCTTGCTTAACAGTTAGGGGGAGCATGAACAAGCATATTTCAGCAAAGCAGAGATTTCAACATGTTCTCAGAAAAAGCATGGATAGATTGGTGCACCATGGCATATACAAAGGGGGATCTCATTCATAGATTTCAACAAGTACTCAGGGGGAGTATGAACAGCGGAATGCCTTTCTAGGAAAGAGAATATCTTGGTTCACCCTTTGCCCTTGATGTCAAAGGGGGAGAGTGATTTGGTATTGTTGCCATCAAGTCCAAAGGGGGAGATTGTTGGCATTATGATGCATGTGTTGTACTTGATGGCAAACAACTCATAGAAGATCAACTCACTTATATATATCTAGATGAATCTACGGAAGAGATATCAGATGACAATTCTCAGTATGACAAGTCCAAAGGGGGAGATTGTTGGCATTATGAGACAAGTGTTGTCCTTGATGGCAAATCACACAAATGATAAATTATAGTGCAGCAAATTTATTTGATAGTGCAACAAAGTTTCCTTCATGTAGAGAAAAGTTCACACACTTTTATGTAGAGAAAAATTTATTTCATGTAAAGAAAAGTTCACGCACTTTTATGCAGAGAAGCGTTTATTTCATGTAGAGAAATGTTCACGCACTTTTATGCAGAGAAAAGTTTATTTCATGTAGAGAAAAGTTCATGCACTTTTATGTAGAGAAAAGTTTATTTCATGTAGAGAAAAGTTCACGCACTTTTATGCAGAAAAAAGTTTATTTCATGGAGAGAAACGTTTATTTCATGTAGAGAAAAAGTTCACGCACTTTCATGCAGAGAAAAGTTCCTTTCATGAAGAGAAAATTTCACGCACTTTCATGGTTGGCTCATGGTATTAGTCCGACATTTTTTGATCTTGTGGTTTTGGTCCGTGGTATTGCATCCAAAAGTGTTGATCTCATGCACTTTCATGGTTGGTTCATGGTATTAGTCCTATAGTTTTTGATCCTATGGTTTTGGCTCGTGGTATTGCATCCAAAAGTGTTGATCTCACGCACTTTCATGGTTGGTTCATGATATTAGTCCGATAGTTTTTGATCCTATGGTTTTGGTCCGTGGTATTGCATCCAAAAGTGTTGATCTCACGCACTTTCATGGTTGGTTCATGGTATTAGTCCAACAGTTTTTTGATCCTATGGTTTCGGACCGTGGTATTGAGAAAGGAATAAGGCTATAAAAGAGGAAGGAGATCATTTGGCAAAGCATCATCTGAATTATTGAATATCTAGATCTAGAATACTGTGATTGGGTTATGGTGCAGATCTGGACCTGAGCTAAAGAGGGATCTCACCGGTTGATGGAGAACAAGATCTAAGGATAGATCGGGATCAAATGGTTTGAAATGAACTATCTCTATATAGTTGATTATGCTTATTCTAGATCTGTATACTGACGCTTGTAATGATCTGAACTGGGTATAACTTAAGTTTGAAATCGCTGCAAGTCATGATTGAATATTTATAGATCTGTATGCGGGTTGGCTTTGGTGAAAGCACGTATGTACGCAGGTTTGGTTCATTGTAGTAGCATATACCATTTGAGCTATGATTTTTAAAGTTACAGGTGGTTCAGGTTGTTGATGTGTTCTGATGACTATTTAATGGTGTTAGTATTCTACATATTCAGTTTGATTGATTGTGTTGATGGATGAGATCTAGTAATGGATCTAATGGACTAGATCGGGTTGCTAACACTCATATTATCCTAGTATATATATTGATCTGGTGATTGGGTGATTCAGAAGATTGATTGATTATGTGCTTCAATGATATTTATGGGTCCAGTATGAAAATTGGATGAAACGTGGCCTTTCAGATTATGTGTTGTGCTTCAGGTGTATCCAGTCTGAAAATGTATGAAACGTGGTACCCGGAGGAGAGAAGATTGTAGGCCGGAGCCTACGTACTAGTATCTTAGCTAGTACAAGAGCTACGGGGGTGGTAGCTCCCTTCTAGTAGCAGTTGAAAACTTTGGAGCATTGTAGCAGGTAGCAGCCTGCGTACTAGTAAATAGATCGGCTAGTACAAGAACTATGGGGGTTGTAGCTCTCTGCAGGTAAAAGCCTGCGTACTGGTATAAGACTGCACCAGTACAGAAATATTGTAAAAGGATTTTCTTATTAAGAAGAAGATTGAGATGACTTGCAGCAGGTGGTTTTCTCCCACATTGGGTTTCCACCTTATATCATGGTGTTCATGTGTGTGGCTTATGTGTGATGATTTGTTCTATTTTACTGCACCTGTTTACTGTTAATATGGTTGATAATGTTCTAATGCACTCATTAAGGATCAACTAAATGAATCATAAGAAGTTGTGGAAGTAGCATATATGAATCTGAATATGGAAATGAAAAAGTTTTATTGATGTGATAATACTGATTCACCCCCCCCTCTCAGTATTATTTCCAACATATACTCGGGAGCACTTCAAGATGTATACAGATCATTCCGCATTGAAATACCTAGTGAACAAGCCTATTTTGGGGGGGTACATTTGTAGATAGTTGTTACTATTTCAAGAATATGAGTTTGAGGTCATCGTGAAGACGAGATGCCTAAATGCAGGCCCATATCACCTGTCACGAATTGAGAATTGTGAGGAGCCAACAAATTTGGAGGAAGGACTACCTGATGCATAGCTTTATGTAGTGCGCATTGCCCACAGCCACTTTGAGGATATAATCCACTTCTTAACCATAGGGACTGTGCCGCGGGGATATTCAGTTCAGCAGAGGAAAGAATTGGTGGTATGCATGGCGTATTTTATTGTTATCATGGGGCACCTCTAGAAAATGCGAAACAACGAAATATTACGAAGATATGTACCTGAATTTGAACGAGGATAGATCCTCGCAGAAGCACATGGGGGGCCTACAGGAGGACATTATATGGGATGGGCGATAGCATAGAAGATCCTCCATGCCGGACTATGGTCGCCAACCCTACATCAAGACTCGAAAGCGTACTGTCGGGCCCGTGACATGTGTCAACAGACTGGAAAACCATCGTGAAGGGATGAGATGCCACTCAATTCACAAATGACACTGCAGCCATTCGAAAAATGGGCAATAGACTTTGTGGGGCCTATTATCACTCCAGGAAACTCTCCTAGGTTGTAGCTCGGAGATGCTTGGTAACATATAATCTTCAATATTGTTCTTAGAACTATTGGATTGGAGGATGGTTTGGATCAAGCCAGATAACCATTTCAACTATGTTTTTACTCAAGACATGCATGAACACTCTCACCAATGCAAGGTTTTCGACCACTAATGCTCAATAATTTATAGATTCAATGGATAGATGGAGAATACTAACTGTACCAGTAGATTGCATACATAAACATAAATGAATGGCTAGCTACAGGCAGCAAAAGAGAATATTGACTGTACTGGCAGATGCATATATGACCACATATGAATGGCTAGCTACAGGCAGTAAAGAAGCTTGCAAATCTAATTTATCAATGCAGAGATAAGATGACAGTTATCTAGCATCAGATATAGAAGAAACATGAATAAACTATCCAAGTGCAAGCTTATAACAGAAGAGAAATGGACATTGAACATATAACAACAAAAGAAGCTTGTATTACTAATGAATGAAGATGAGAAGCTTGAGTAGCAAAGTCTCATTAGTCTCCAGAAGTTCAAACCACATTACATCTTACTTTCAGCTATTTATAGCTTGTTTACAATGCTCCTGAGCTCCAAGAGGCTCGGTGTTATAGCTCCAAATATCACCTTATGTATTTGTGATTCTTGGTTTATGGCCTAGGGCAACCCCTCCTTCTAGACTTGGTCCGAATATTTAAAAAATAGTGTTTTACTCCCTGTATGCGACTTTGCCCTGTATTAAATGCATGTACATGTAGGTCAATATATACCCAACCCACGTATGTGTCTTAAAACACTTAAAAAAAATAAATTTCCTTAATTTTGTGCGGAGATCATGGGCTTTACCTGTTGTTTACCTATTAGTGCCCGTGGCCCAACTGTTCCCAATTGTTTCCCAACTAAAAAACTACTTTGGGAGAAGTATAAAAAGACATCAATGGGAAGACCTTAAGGAGGAGAGACAAGAGAGAATTACTCTGCTAAGATTATCCCCTGATCAAGTCTGAAGATCCCTGTGCTTCAAGAACTTCCCCAAGTTCAGGAAACCCTTGTTTCCTTAAGAGTTCATATCCTTTCACTTGTGGAGATATCCTTGTGTCGGTTATTGAAGGAGCCTTTTGAAGACCGGAACTGGACGGACCTGGAGGATGGTTCCGCTTGGAATCGGAAGAGGAAGACTCAGGTGAACTCTTTCTATGTTTTTATTATAGTTATCTGCAATAAAAGAAACATTGTCTTGTTCCTGATATCAACTTTGTTCATGCATCTGATGTTATTGTTATGGTTTATATATGAATGACTATTTCAATGTATAACTAACCATCTACTTATATGTTATAAAGTTGATTTCACTATAATGATTTATCTATATGCTGTTGTGCATCTTTGAATTGGTTGTTTTGTAGGTTTAAAGATTGTGAGGAGTTGCAGAGGGTTTGGACCCTGGTTGGAACTACCCGAACGAAGGACCCCCTGGTATGTACATCCTCACATAGTTTGATCATTTAAGAATTTTTCCTGAGTTATATGCTTGTTTCTTGTTGTATATTACTCATACTCTACTAGGGTTATAACCCAAAGCCCTAAGGGACTTTATCCCTTAACAAAATTGTCGACTCTACTGGGGACAACAATCTTGTTGCTCCTAGTTTGGGTTATTTAGTGCCAATCAGGGCTCAGCTTTCAGTTTGCTTGCTATGATTGTACTGTCTGCTTCTGTAGGAACTCAGACTTCAAGTCTGATCTTTGTCATCTGGCCTTATTTTTTGTTTTTTCTTGTAAACCTTTATATACGCACCTTTGTCGGGTTACAGAAGCATATACACGCTAGTTTCTCTGAATTGAAACCGCGTATACGACGGTTTCTTTTGACCTAAACGCATTTACATGCACCTATGTAGAGACACAGTCACGTATACATTTGTTTTGCATGGTTTTTTCAAGTCTTTTTATCTAGAAATATTTGTTTCTTGGCCTGTGTGCTTCCTGAGTGGTTAGTTTCTATTTTCAAATTTTAGTTTTTCAGTGAGCTTACTCTTTCGAGTTTCTCTCTTGCTTTGAAGATTTTTTGGTCTCGGTTTGCTTTATAGTGAGTTTTATCATTTGTGTTTGAACACACAAGGCTTCTTCTTGATTGTTCTGGTCTTCCAGAATAGAAGATTGCCTGCAATCTTTGTGTCAAACTTCATTTTTGCTTGCTTTGCTTCCCGTTAAGTTTGTGGCCATTCACTTCTTCTTGCTTTTCAAAAGTTTTTGTTGACAAGTTTGAAAGCGTGCCTTTCCTGATTTCTTGATCAGTGTCTTAAACCTCTTTTTGCTACTTTTGGATCATTTAGTGTATCTTGAAAACATATATTTTGTTAAGTTTTCATTCGTGTTGAATTGACAACTTGCAAAGTTTCCTTGTTATTTGCTTTCGGTCGTTGAGTCTTTGGTAGCATTTTGAGTACTTTTGAAAAGTTGCTTTATTGCTTTTTTGAAAAATGAAAAATTTGTGTTTGGTTTTTTTTGGTTTTTGAGAGTGATTTGGGATCTTTGTGTTTAGTCCTTCTTGTTTCGTGAAAGATTTTGTGTTCAAAATTCTTATTCCCTCTAAAACACTTCAGTTGGATTATAAAACAAATTACTTTTATTTTCTTTTTAGAGTAATCTAGAATTTTTTCATCATCATGTACACTTTGCATTAGGATAGTTTCGCATCATTAGAGCATCAATAGTTTTTTAGCTTTTGTGAGTGTGAAGTCTATTACAAGAAAAGAAAAGGAAAAGGTTTATTGCTTTAATAGAAGCTTCTTAGAACCCAAGTAGAAGTTACTTTTCATCGAAGAACAAACAAATGCATTGCATGTAAGTTAGTTTTTCATTAATTTATTTTGTGTCAACGAACACCATTAGTTTCACTTCCGTGTTGTCCCTTTGACTTAAAAAGAAAAACCACTTAAAATCAAGCACTAATAAAATAAATTAGAACTTTTTATATTGTCAATAAGTACACCAACAAGTTTTAGGTTATTTAGGGCCTTGGATTAGGCGAGAGGAAAGTAAACTCTCCAAGGTCACTCAAAATTATCAAACGTAGAAGCCTGAATAAAGAGTGGAAATCCAATAGCATTAGAGAGACTGGGAAAGCTCCGTGACTGGGAGTTAAGCATGAGGGTTTTTGAAGATAAGGATGAGAGATACCCCCTCTCTTACTTGTGAGATCTTACCTCATGACTGTTCCACTCGACCTCTGACACGAGTTGGTATCTTTAGTTGCCTATCCTAGGGATCTACATAGGTGGCTATGGAGGGGAATCTCGTGGCACCTGAGGTCAACGTTGCATCACTTTCAACGATACTTCTAGAGGGAACCCTTGTGAAGCTTGGGGGCTTGCACTAGCAAAGGCTATTGTTTGGAGGTCATCGTAGCTTCCTCTGATACCTTCACTACTAGACCTGGGGCGTAATTACCCCAGTCTATTTTCGGAAGGCCCTTATTATTCACCTTCTTGTATTTTGGTGTCCAGTCCTAATCACTTGGAGCGAAAATACTTGGAAGTTGTTTGACTGCTAAATTTTTTAGGGACATTTTTACTGTGTGTTATGTGCTCCTAGTCGGCCTAACTTTCAAATTTATTGAGTCTTTAAGTAGATCTTATTAAATAATTCGAAGTGGCTAACCGATCACTTAGACAGTCCCGTAGACTTCGTGGGCTTTCACCTACGATTCCAGAGCCTTCTCCTAGAAGGCGTAGGAGTGATTCTACGAGTGGCTTTCAACCAGTGGCAGCTAACGCATCAGAGATTGATCCTCCGCTTGGGGGCATCAGTGTACAAGGTAGACCTGGTACTACCATAGAGCTAGAGAGCAACACACTAGTTCTTTCTCAGGTACTCTTGCAGTCGGAAGATAATATTGAGGTAGAAGAGCTCTCAAAGTCAGTTGTGGCTCCGAATTATCCTCTCCATTTAGATCATTCAGACGTAATATTATACGTTGGAACTCCGACACATAGGCCTTCAAGCCCAGTTCCACACACATACATCCCTTCGATGACCACTCCTAGAAGCATGGCATCCACCGTGAGTGCTACGAGTATGCAGACTCCTATATCAGTGCAAGGGGGAGGAACTATTTCCATCCCCTCTACATCGTTATTTAGATCAACTGCCAGCACATCCTTGTTTGGGTCTACTTCCATTCCGTCAATGGGTGGAAGTTCCAAAGCGCATGCATCTAATTTTGGATTCTTCCCTTTTGGTATGCCTTCTCAAGGTATTTCTTCAGTTCTATTGAGTGTACCATTAATCACCTCCACATCCATGATGAGTGGATCGACATATTTTCATGGTTTTCCTTTTGGAAGTGTTCATATACCACATTCCAATCCGACGATAGGGTCTATCCATTTTCCTTTGACAGATCAAGGTACTATTCCTTTTCAGAGTTGGACTAACCCTGAGGTTAGTGGGATCGGAACTGGGAATCTGTTTTCCGGCCAACAAGGGAGTCTGCTGTATTCCTCAGTGAATTCATTTCAAATTTTTGCACCCTTAGCAATGCTTGTAACCCCTACCAAGGGTTGTCATCTTATAATAATTTGTTAGGGGGAAACTTTGATGGTTACAGAGGTTTTTCGGCTGGAGTTGGTCAAACTCTAAGTTTTGCTAGACCACAAGGGTCACCTTTTGGTTCAGCAGGTCCTACCAGTTACTTCAGGCAACCTGGTTCCTTTCAAAATCTAAGTCATTCTTTTCAGACTTTCGAGAACCCTGCCCAATCTGGGTGGAATCCCCAAGGTCCTTCGAGACTTCCATTTCTGGCCACGCTCAATATGACAAACTTGACTAAGTTAACGAATGATCCAATTAGATACAATCTAACTTGGCCTCCAGTCCCAACCAAACTTCCATCAGATATCCCAAAATTTGAAGGGAAGAGTGGGGAAGACCTGGGCGACCATGTAACCACATTCCATTTATGGTGCTCATCGAACTCCCTCATCGATGATTCGATTAGGTTGAGACTATTTCATCACACCTTAACTAGAAATGTGGTTAAGTGGTATATAGAGTTGCCAGGGGCACCTTTACATCTTTCCTCGATTTGGCTAACATTTTCTTAAACCATTTTCAATTGTCTGTCCATTACGAAGCTGGAACTGAACTTTTGGCCAATTTTCATCAGGACATGGCTACTCACATTTTTGATCATGTTCAGGAATGGAGATGGAGAAATAGGCTCATCAAAGCTGAAATTCCACTTGAATTCCATCTCGAATGGTTTTTAAAATCATTACAACCTGAGATTTCCAAGGATGTTTCTATGTCTGGGGTGTATTTAGAAGAGCAGGCTATCTTTCGCACCCAACAGTTAGAACTGATATATTCTTAGTCTGACACTCTTCAAAAAATCTTGCTTTATGATCCTAGATCTACGGTTGATATAACCAAACCGAATTCAAGTCTGCATGTTGATGGTATTGTTGGATCGATTGATGCGAATGCGGTGAACCTTGTGAGCCAATTGCAACAGTTGTCTATACAAACTGCTTCTTCCAATTAGGCTGCACCGTCTACTACTCCACCTTCTCAACCTTCTTCTACAAACGTCGTTTAGGCTTCTAACCCCAAAGGAAATCAAAATTCTGATGGGAAGAAGAAGGGACGAGGTAAAAAGAAGAATCAAGATGGGAAGTGTTACACAGTAATTTGTCACCGTTTATCACCGTCCCTGTTTCCCCTCTCCCGTACATTGTAGGACTCATTTCGGGACTTGTGAGAAGTGACATAACCTGAAACCACTTGCATTATATTCCTCTAAGTGTGAGCTTCATGTGCCCTGAAGACATCTCCTACAGTATACCCATAAAAACAGCCCTTTTTGCATTAGCACGGGTCTGCAGTGTACTTCCCACACCAATGGGGGAAATCCTTTAAAGAGGGCGCGCCAGTTGGCGCTCTGTCTCAGATTCGCACCCGTGCCAACCCAGTTGGGTAAAGTTTTTAATGAAAAAACTTCCGAAGGTTCTCCTTAACCCATTCACCAACTGAATCCATGTTGAGATAGGATGGTTTGGCTTCGAATCTCCATAGAAGGGAAGTGGTTTGCCACCTTTCATGGAAGCTTCTAAGTGATAAAGCCAATCCCATGGAAATTGTGATTGATCTTATCTCCTTCCCCTCTATCTATAAAAGCTTGTCTCTATGCCTTGGGCAAGCTAGTGCTAGTGATAGTAAGAATTCCAGGAGTTCAAGAGATTGAAGTTGCAAGAGCCTTCTTTGCATCCATAAGGCCAAATCTAAGTGAGGAGATTCTTGTCACCAAGGAGAGAGAGGCTTGTTTCCCATCCCAACAAGCTTTGCAAGACTTGTGTAGCTGATCACCTAGCCAAAGGAGGATTTGACGTCAGAACTATGGTTGTATTCTTCTTTGTTGTTTATCAATAATAGATGACTATCATTATGGTTCCACTCTCATTGTCCTTTGTAATGATTGATGTTGAGTTATATATTTTCTGACTGATATATAATTGCATCTATTGGATTTTATGCTTGTATTTGTGTTGTTCTTTGCATGTGTAGGTGTCCAATCATGGAGATCGTGGGGATCATGACCGGCCGAAGCAAAGGAACGAGAGCGACGTCTCTTCTACGAATATTAGCGTTGGAATCTAAGTAGGTTCTCATCATCCACCTTTAATTTGCAATTAGTAACTTGCGTGATAGCATTGTTTGATTGTTGCTAGACCCGGTCTGGGCTAGTAGGGATCGCCTTTGTCCACAGGGGGGATTTACCTCCACAACAATTTGGCGACTCCGCTGGGGAGTTAGCTTGTTGTTTGATTTTTAAACTTTAGACGGAGCCTGAAGTACGGCCAGATAGCCTTCGAAACACTATTTCTTTGCATTAGCGAAGTAGATCAACGCCACTTCAGTCAATCTCCGGTTTGGTTTGCGGACTAAACAACTTGAAGTTGTCTTGTCTCTTCGGTTCTCTTCTTTGATTGCTTAGATAGCTTTCTAGGTTGGATTTTTTGTTGTCTCTTGCTTCCTGGCCTGCCTGGATACTGTTAACCAAGCCTTGGACTGCCTGTTTTTATTTTTGATCTAGCAAACTTGATTAGCGCGATTTTTTCCTTGACAGTCGCGCCAGTTGGCGCATGTTGCTCAAAGAAAACCCGTGCCAATCCCTTTAAAGCGTGAGTTATAGCCTGACAGTCACGCCTGGCCTGTCAACTTTTCTAGTTTGCTTATTTGCAAGCCTTCTGAGCTTGGATTTTTATCTTGCCACATCTTTTTCAATTACTGGTGTGTGTTTGATCCTTGTTTGATTGGTTTTCGACCTCCATCCTTCGGGTGTTTGCCTCTTTCCATCGATTTCAAATTTCAGCCCTAGGGCATCTAGTGGCTTTGTGCATCGAGCCTTCCGTAGGAGTCTTGGGTTCTTTGATTGTCCAGTCGACTTTGTGATTACTCTTTTGCACTTGCTCAGTGGTTGTCAAAGCTTTTTATTGTTATTCAAGTGATTTGCTTCTTTTCCGCTTGGATTTCGCTTGGCTTCGTTTGGGCTTAGATCACATAGCTCATAGAGGTCTTTGTGTTTTCTTTTTGGTTTGAAGGACTGCCTTGGTGTTTTGGGGACTTGATTGCATTCTCATTGAGTGAAATTTGTCTCTTTTACTCGGTGTTATTATCTCTCAAAATTTGTTTAGTGAACCTTGCCATTGAAAAGAAAATGAACAGTCTCTTTTGCGTTGAATTAGTTAATGGAAATTAGAGCTTTTCATTGATTAGTGACTTTAAAGAAAAGTTTCTTTTATTGCCATTAGCTGCATTAGAGTGGTTCTTGATTGTTTATGGTCATTTTGTTCGATTGAAAATTTCTCAACTCTCTCGTAGTTAGTGTTCATCGAACAAAATGATACTTTTTGGCATATAGCTTGCATTTAGGGAATTGTGAGAGATTACATACGGTAGGACCTAGAAATCAAAACCTAATCAAAGATCAACTTAACGCCAACATAAAATGAAATGAATAAACTTAATAATGCATTGGAACTTAACGCCAACATCTAGAGGTCTAGGCTAGAGACGTGTTCCGGCATCGTTAAACCTAGTCATTGTTGTTTCACATTATGGTTGGGTGATTCCTCCTTTTGTGACTCGATAGTGGTCTAACACGGATTTGTGCTCCCACGTACCGTCGAGTATATGGGGAGACCCCACTAGGTTATCATCCTTGATCCACAAGAAGCCGTGTCTGCTGCCTTACAAGCCGTAACGCACCGAACACAACATTCAGGAAGATTGACTGCCGTACGGGAAGTCCTTGGTTTTCATATGATTGCCAAGGTGTATATGCAGTTTTACGGATTTTTTTGGTAAACTTTTTTGCCTAGCTCTCCAGAGTAGTCACTTTTGATCCTTTTCATACTCCTTAAACGAAAAGGCTCATCTTAGCATTTGTCACTTCGGGCTCACTAAACATTCGAAGGAGACTAGAGTCATCTTTTTGTCCTTTTCTCGACTCTTAAAACACGAAAAGGTCAAGTTGTGTCCTTGCGTCTTAAAATTTATTTGGTCGTGATTAACATTACCTGGCTAGATCTTGTGTGCGTTAGTTTGAGTAGGGTCCTTTCTTGTTAGATTCCCTTAGGTTTTGCTTTGAAGTTTGTCATCCTGGCTGAACCATCGATCTCGTCTCCCGTTCCAAGTGATCAAGGGTCTCCATCTTCTGTTGCTCCTAACGTACCGGTTGTGAGTGATAATCTTCATGTTATCCCGAGTATCCAACCGATCAACTCTCGTGCTCCGAACGACGAGGATTACGAAATTCATTGGAACCCCATTTGGGAGCCAGAAGAGGACGATATTACATTTACCCCTCCTGGTGTTTCGTCTCCAATGTCTACCTCTCACATGGATGAGACATCTCCTAGAGTGAGTGAGACACCCGTTTTGTCGAGTATCGAAACTCCTATCCCGGCCACTTCTTCGGTACCCTCACGCTATAAGTCGTTGAGGGATAATATGAGTGCCAGGATCCCCGCTTAAAGTACCATGTGGGACCTCTGCATCACTCCCACCACGGGATCTTTTGTTTCACAAGTTCACAGTACACCCGTCACTTCAGTTCCAATGAATCCAACTGTTTTTGTAGCACATTCAACTCCGGTTGTTAGTGCCATTACGACGTCTTCAGCTGTGACTACGGGTGTCGGTTCGCCTCACGGTCAAGTGAGTAGTGGCCAGCCAGCACATACACCCAAAGTTTTTCATCCTGCACAAAGTGCAACACCCTCCTCTGGTCCTGTCTCAGGAGGGGGGCTGTATGATCAGTATATGCAAGCTATTCAGGATCCGAACGCGCAAGGTCCATTTTATTATTACGATTCTACTGGTCAGTTCCTTTATCTTTCTAGACCCTTGCTTACTCAACCTGTTGTTGAGGTCTCGGTACCATTATCCATTGGTTGGGGAACCACCACTTACCATGGGGGCCAAGCAATGCCTGCGCAGCTTCAGGGACCGCCTAACCAAGGCCAGCCGTCTTATACGCAAACCCCCCAAGGGCAGCAATATTACGGCTAGTCTTACCCGGGACAACCTGGGGGCCCACAAGGACAACCCTATCAAGGACAACCTTCAGTCACTGGTGGTCCATCTTTTACTTATCTGACTCAACCTTCTGGTAATCCATGGCAACCTGGTACCCAGCAAGGTTACCCGTCTGGACAACCAGGACAACCCTACATCCAACAAGGTCAACCTGGTGTCCAGCAAGGTTATCCCTCTGGACAAGTAGGAAAAACTTATATTCAACAAGGTCAACCGACAGTCCAGCAGGGGTACCCTTCTGGGCAAGGGGGTCAGCCTTACGTACAGCAGGGCCAACCCACTGCCCAGCCTAGTCATCCTTCTGGACAAGTTGGTCAACCTCAAGGTCAACCGGCCGTCCATCCCACTCAACCATCTGTTCTGCAAGGACAACCCTCGGTTGCACAAGGACAACCTAATACCCAACAAGCTCGTCCTTCTGGGCAAACAGGTCCGTCCCAAACCCAACCAGGACAACCTTCCGGCCAGATGGTCCATGCTCAACCTGTTCAAGGACATCCTTCTGGGCCCCAGACTCAAATTGGTCTTCAGATGCAAGCTGGATTGCAATCCAAACCTTCTTACCAAGCACAGCCTGCTTACCAGGCTCAGTATGGAGCTCAGCAACCGTATGGTTACCAGCAACCCCAGGGGCAAACTCAGTTAGCTCCTTATCAAAATTATCAACAAATGCAGGTCACCCCTTACCAGAATTATCAGCAACAGTATGTTATGCCTGCAAGTCAAGTTGCTAATCCATGGGGTGCTGGGGGGTAGATCCAGAGTCAGCTGCCTGCTTATGGACAGAACCCCTATGGACAAAAACCCTATGGGCAGAACCCTTATGGGCCAGGCCCGTCCGAACAAAGTTCATGGGGGAAACCACCACTTGGTTGGAACCCTGGTACTACCTCTCTTCCACGGCCACAGATGTCCTTCCATCCTCAGTTACCTTTCTTAGCGACATTAGAACTACCAGATGTGTCCAAATTGACAAATGATCCCATTCTTCATAATCCATATTGGCCACCAGTTCCAACCAAGATACCCGATGATTGCTCGAAATTCGATGGCAAAGCTGGCAAGGACCCTCAAGCCCATGTCATGACCTATCACCTTTGGTGCTCATCCAACTCGTGGCTTGATGATTCCATCCGGCTCCGCCTCTTCCAAAGGACTCTCACCGGCTCAGCCGCTAAGTGGTATATTGAGTTGAATCGCGGAACATTTCAAGATTTCAACTTGTTGGCAATGGAATTTCTAACTCACTTTCAGTTGCCCATTCGGTATGAGACAGGGACGCATCTCCTTACGTCTCTTAAATAGGACACGACCATGCATATATCTGATCATATACATGAATGGAGACGACGTCGTCATTTGATCAAGTTCTGGATTCCTGATCAGCTCCTAATCGATTGGTTTACAACCTCCTTTGTCCCTGCGATCGCGCGAGACATTGGTTTATTCTCAGTCAGGTACTTTATATGATTATTTTCCAGATGCCCCGAGACCCAGAACATCCAAAGCTCCACCAAAGCCATCTGTTGACGGTGTTATTGGCTCTGTAAACGCATCTTCAAAGAAATCGTCCGCGAACCCTGGGAAGCAAAAACCGAATGCTCCTAGCGAAAACACTTCTCAGGGTCAATCTAATTCTGGAAACACTTCTGAGGTTAACGTCATCCAGTCCACCACGGCGGATAAATCCTCGAAAGGGAAAAAGAAAGGGAAAGCCAAGAATAAATCCGAACATCCCAGACAGGACTCCCCTAAACCTCCACCCAAGGAAGGAGCCAAACGTAAACCTAAGTATCCTTGTCTTATCTGTGACGAGGATCACTATACTAAAGACTGCCCCAGGTGGTCCGAAGTTAGTCGATTGTTGAAAGGTGCTCCTGGGACTCCTGCTGTGCTTAAAGAACCTTTCCCTTCACAGCAAACTCAAATGGTGGCAGATCCATCGCAACCCTCTTCTTCATTCGGCTCTCAAGTATTTATGGCTGGGACGATTCCCGTCCACATCACTACTCGAGCAAAAGAATATCCGTCGCATGCCGGGAAAGAGCCTGAGGTCTCCTCCAGCGCTCCTCTGTCCAGTTCTGGTCCACTCCACATCAAGAGACCTAACACTGAGACGACTATTCGACCCCCTCCAAAAGGTGTACTCCTGAAGTCTTCTTACAACCCTAATGCTCGTGTTGCCCAGCACTACAGCATCGTTGAGGACTTAGCTCAGGCTCCGTCTACTATGTCCACCCTAGAAGTGCTCCAGAGTTGCCCCTCCCAGAGGAATTCCTTGCTATCGGCCATCTGTGGCATAGACCCGGTTGACTCGGATCTGATTTCTTTTGACCTCGAGGGCCATACACCGAGACTGCCTCACCAAATCGCTTTCCTCATACAGGTCATTATCAATACTAAAACGATTCATCGTACAGTCACTGATGAAGGTGCTTCGACTTGCATCATGTCTGTTGCCTGTTGGAAAGCTATTGGTTCTCCGACAATGAGCCAGTCTCCTACAACATTGGAAGCCTTTGACGGAAGAGAGTCCCGTTCTTATGGTATCCTCCAACGGTTGCCCATCTCTTTGGAAGGGAAGATGGTTGAAGTGGAGGTCGAAATTGTCGATGCTAATCTTACCTACAACCTCCTCCTCGGACGTAGCTGGACATACGCCATGCAAGCCGTGGCTTCCTCTCTTTTCCACGTCATTTGTTTCCCTCATCAGGGGAAGATTGTCACCGTGGACCAACTCTCCTTCTTCGCCTCCTCTTCCGAAGGCAACGTGGCTTTCGTGGAGCATACCTCTAAATCATGTGAGAGTGTGGGAGCCGGACTCTTTAAAGATCCCGCCCTGATGGGTGTCTTTTCCCTCCCAACTCCTAATCTCGCTCCTATTAATATGATTTCCATGCACTTTGATCCGTGGGTCCTTCCTCGTGGTAATCAGATAGAATCTTGGGGCGATATGATGTCGTTGAGTCCCGCTGAGCTCAACTACGTTGAAATCGTTGCTGCATCGGCTCCCCCTCCCGAACCTGCTCCTCCGAGCAGCGTTCCCGACTCGTATGTTCATTCCCCTTGGCTTGGAGATGATGCTACTTCGGATCCATTAAAGGAAATATTTCCTTCTGATGAAGCCATTATAGAGACCATGTCTCTTGAGGAACCCCCTTGGTCTGATCATCACTACCGTTCCTCGTTCCTCCCTGCCCATCAGGAAATGATCGCCTATCTCGAACGGTTTGCTTCTTGTATCCCATTTCAGCCCCTTCAAACACCTATTCAAGTTTATCAAGTGCCTTCTGAAGGCAATATGGGAAACATTACGTAGACCCAACCCATCGAAATCTCTATGAAACCAGGGATTTTCGAGCACATTCACATTGGAGTCACTTGTACTCTGGAGGAAGTTCAGCTCTACACCAATCTTTTTCGCGAATTTCGTGATGTCTTCGCTTGGTCCTACGAAGAGATGCCCGGCATTGACCCTAGCATAGTGGTGCATGAGATACCTACGTATCCGGGTGCTCAGTCTGTTCATCAACGCCTACGCCCCGTTCACCCCCGAAAGGCTACAGCCATTAAAGCAGAAGTTGAAAAGCTTCTCAAGGCTGGTTTCATTTACCCCATTCCACTTACGGATTGGGTTTCTAATATAGTCCCTCTGAACAAAAAGCAGGGTACCATTTGAGCCTGTGTTGATTACCGTGACATTAACCGCGCCTGTCCTAAGGATAACTTCCCCACACCCTTCATCGATCAACTCATTGATGAGTGTGCAGGAAGCGAAATCTATTCGTTTATGGATGGTTTTTCCTAGTATAACCAAATCAATATTGCACCCACTGATCAGCATAAGACTGCTTTTATCTGTCAATGGGGCACTTTTGCTTACAAGAAGCTCCCTTTTGGTTTGAAGAATGCCGGTGCTACCTTCCAACATGCAATGTCCTATGCTTTTCATGACATCCGTCACATTCTACAGCCATATCTGGATGATCTACCAGCTCATTCAGTCAAACGCCAGGACCATCCTTCCCATCTTCGTGAAATCTTTCTCCGCTGTCGACACTACTGTATCAGGCTCAATCCTCATAAATGTGTCTTCTGCATTGAATCAGGCTGACTACTCGGGTTTATCGTCTCCCGAGAGGGCATCCGTCTGGATCCCCTCAAAGTCGAGGCTATTCTGAATCTTCCTCCCCCTGCTTCTTTGCAGCAGTTGTAGAGCTTACAAGGCAAAGCAAATTTCCTAAGACGATTCGTTCCGAACTATGCTGAGGTGGCTAAAGGTTTTACACGGTTATTGAAGCGAGATACACCCTTTCAATGGGACGCTATCACTCAAGAGTCTTTCAAGCGTCTCAAGGGTCTCCTTGTTTTTGCTCCATTATTGCGACCTTCGGATTACCATCGTGATTATACTCTGTATCTGGCCGCTGCCGATACCACTATCGGCATGGTTCTCGTGCAAGACGATGGTGATGACAATGAGCACGTCATATATTACCTCAGCCGCAACCTCTTAGACACGGAAACTCGATACCCTTACGTCGAGAAGTTGACATTGGCCGCTGTTTGTGCCGTCCAACATTTCCGACATTATATCTTGTTGCGCACCACAACCGTGATTTCGGATTGCAACTCGATGACGTACATTTTGTCACGTCAGTTGCTGGGGGAAAAATACTCAAAGTGGATCGTCATCCTCCAAGA
Source organism: Pinus tabuliformis (assembly GCA_031772625.1). Lineage (NCBI taxonomy): Eukaryota > Viridiplantae > Streptophyta > Pinopsida > Pinales > Pinaceae > Pinus > Pinus tabuliformis. The sequence continues at coordinate 1,686,451,199 of CM062820.1, forward strand.
GTTTGACTTGGAATTCACTGCTGCCAAGTCTAAGAAGTCCCTGGTCTTTGCTGAGTTACTTTGCTCTTTGCCATCTCTTTCTACACCCCCTCACTCAAAAGATCATATCCCGGACGAAACTCTTTTTCTGATCAGCACCCTCGACCCCTGGTACGGGGATATTATTGTATATTTGCAGACGTCCTCTTTCCGCCCCACTGTATCCAAAGATGCTTGGCGGTGGATCCGTCATCAGTCTCAACCCTACCATATCATCGGGGACACCCTGTACCATCTCGGCGTTGACTCCGTCCTCCGCCGATGTCTAACCCTTGAGGAAGCTGAGAGAGTCCTGAATGATTGCCACTCTGGCGCTTGTGGTGGTCACATGTCCAGATATGCCACAGCTCAAAAAATACTTCGCGCTGGTTATTTCTGGCCCTCTATTTTTAAGGATTGCATTCTCGCTGTCCTTTCATGTCATGTGTGCCAGATATACCAGCGGAAGATGCGTGCGCCACCAGCTCCGCTGCACCCTGTTGTCACCGTTGGCCCTTTTGCAAAATGGGGCATCGATTATACGACCTGTAAGCCTCGCTCGACCGGGGGGTATGGGTTTATTATCGTTGCTATCGATTACTTTACAAAATGGGCTGAGGTGATGCCCACATTAACTGAAGATGGTCACACGGTGGCACAGTTTTTGTTCAACCATGTTATTACGCAGTTCGGAGTTCCGCAGGCCATCGTCACAGATCACCGGAAGCATTTCCGTAATCACATGATGACTGAACTAACTACCCAACTAGGCTTACGACATGATAGTTAGACCCCGTAATATCCTCAGTCTAACTGCCAGGTTGAGGCCGTTAACAAGATTTTGGTTACGATGCTTCAACGTACTGTTGACATGCATAAGTCTAATTGGCATCTGATATTGTTTCCTGCCTTATGGGCCTACCGAACCTCTGTGAAGGATGCCACCGGTTTCACTCCATTTCAACTAGTTTACGGACTGGAGGCTACCTTTCCTATAGAATGTGAAATCCCTTTGTTAAAAATAGTTGTCGAGTTGCTTCCCAACACTACTCCAGTAGAGGAATGGCTTCTTTACCTAGAACGGCTGGACGAGACCCATCGTCTAGCCTCTCTAGCTATCGAAGCTCAAAAGAAGAGAGTTAAAACTCACTTCGACCATACCATCCATCCTCGTTCCTTTGTTGAGGGAGATCTAGTCCTACTATACGACCAAGCAAATGACAAGCTGGTGGTAGGCAAACTCAAGCCCATGTGGCTAGGCCCTTATATTGTAAAGAAAGTGTTGCAGAAGGGGGCATATAAGCTAGTTGACTATGAAGGTAATCCTCTTGATAAGCCCCGCAATGGGCTGTACTTGAAAAAGTACTATGCATGATTCCATGCACTTCGATTTATACATGCGTGTGTGTGTGTGTGTGTGTGTTTGTGTTTCCATGTTTTTGGCTTGGTGTGAAGGCGTGATTACCCCTTATTGTGTTTTTGCTTCTTGTTCAGATGTCAGGTGCACCTTATGTTGGTTTCGCTGATGGTGCCTGTCGCAGCACTCACAATTTGTCCTCTACGGCGTGGGTGATCTACGATCCTCACGGTGAGTTGATAGATCTTCAAGGTGTGTGTTTAGGCTGTACTACAAAAAATGTCGCTGAATATAGTTCTATTATTGAATTATTAGCCGAGGCAATTAATCTCAGTATTCGTACATTGGTTGTTAACCTAGACTCTCAGCTTGACGTCCATCAGCTCAATGGGCGATATTCCATCAAAGACCGTCAAATTTTAAGGTTGTACTTACGTGTTAAATTGTTAGAAAGGAATTTTGACTTTATCACATATCAGCATATTCCACGACGATTAAACACATTATCTGATGCATTGGCTAATCATGTATTAGATAGACATTTGCGTAATTTATAATCAAAACATCATACAAGCAAGCACATAAAAGCACAATAATAAACCATAGGCATATGTATATATATATATGTGTCGCAATGTTTGCACCACGTGCATTATATAGTTCAAAAAATAATACATGTTCATCCTGATACATCCGGAGATGACATGTCCCTCAAAAGATATGCATAAAAGAAGCCTAGAAGTCTAATCGCGGTGGTGCTCATGATAGCATGTCACCGCGCGCACCAAGCATCTCAACAAATGATGGATACAACTTGGCACCCCCACTATGTGCCTCTGGTATGCAAAGGGCACATCCACCAGTCTAACGTAATCCGGAATCCCTCGAGTGAGTCCCTCGAGATTCTGAACCAGCTCTTCCCCCACGGCACCCTCTGCTTGAGGGTCAGCTGCGGGCTGGACCCTCCGCGCTATGGGAGACAAGCCAGCTGGTCGCTCTGGGCCAACGTCTGCATATACATACAACTGTCATCAGAACATGCATGTATTGACAAAAACAAAAAATACATAAAACATCAAAAAACAAAGAGATCATACCCAGCTCCTCGTCCCACTCCTCTCCCTCTGGTAGTGGGAGATCTAGATCCTCAGTGAAATAAATCCACGATTATGGCCAATCCTCCACCATAATCATCTGACGGCGGAGCCATGTAAAGAACTCGGGCCGCCAGGACATCTGCTGGCCCCCTCGTCCTCTGGGCATCAGTGCTGCCCAGTGAGCCATCCTAGGCTCTCGTGGCAATGGATCAGCCACTATAGCTCCCTGAATCTGAAAATTGGGTAATCGTTCCAAGAAGAACGACACCACAATTGAGCCGTACCTGAACTGTTTCACTCCTCCTCGCTTACACTTTGTAAGCTGCCTCTTGACATTGGTGGTCACCGCTGTGGCCCAGTAAAAAATGGTGGGGTTGAGGCATTCTATCACTAGTAGCAGATGATTCTTTCTCACCTCATGTGGCACCTGTACACTGGCTACACGAGTGATGGTGAACAGTATCACCCTGAGAACCAAGTCCGGAACGGTGGCGATATCCACCTTGGCACTGTTTTTCCCAAATTGTGCCCCTGGACACACTCGATCCATCACTTCAATCATCGTCTCCCCGGAAGGTCTACTTCCAGTCAAGATGGGCCTCGCCCCTCTCCGTGACAACCCTGTGATGAAATACACGTCGGACACGTCAAGCTCTAACGCTTGGTCCCGTAAGCGGAATACTTGGTCATCAACATCCCAAGCTTCAACTATGAACTGCAATAGCTCGGGCTGAGCTCGCAGGTAAGATGTGAGGAAGAATTTCTTGAGACCACAGTCTCTTAAGGCGTTCATGCATCCCTCATCCTCTATAGCCAAGGCATCTACGACATCATGTTCCCTTTCTTTCCATTCCACCACCATTTTGCCTGTTTTCCTGCACCCACAAGGATGAATAAATCATTATTAGAACACTAGTAAGCCTACAATCCAGACAAATTTAAAATGCAATGAGAAATTTCAAAGGAAAAATTAGGTTGTGCGGTTGGCGCGACCCCTTTAGAAAAATCACCCCATTAGCACGGGTCCGTGCCGGATACCCGCGCCAATGGGCGCGGCCCTAAATTTTGAAATCCTCCTGAGTCTCAATCAGGGAACAAAAAGCATGAAAAAGGTATGGAAATGGAGCAGAGAAAGAGGCCTCTTACCTGACATTGACGGCGCTCTGATTGGTCACCCGGATTTGTCGCAATCGTCGCTTGAAGATTGCACACCAAAAGCTCCAAATGTCACTCTCAAAGGGTAAAAGTGAAAAGTAATTCTTGTTTTTACTATTTCACCCATTTTATAATTTTATTTTTTCTTTGACCCTCGATAGGTTTAAAAAGTCATTTCATGAATATTTTATGAATATATTTGTGTCGAAAATGGATTTTACACCCTTTTTGTGCAGCGACAGGTGTTTGCACAACTTAGGTCTGCTTTCAGCTCTTTTCCGACCGTTTAAAGATGAAAAGATTGCCGAGTTCCCTCTTGACTCGTTAAATGGAAATAAGAGGCGGTCGTCTTTAAACTCTTTTCCGACCGTGTAAAAAACAAAAGATTGTCGGGTCTTTGTCGTTTCAAGCTTGTTAATGGTTACGAAACGACGTGATATCGATCACTTTTTTACTTTTTCAGGTCGATGTCACTACATATGAAAAGTACTCCTCGATCGTAATGATCGGGCGGTTCTTTCGAGCATTGTTTTATACTTTTTCGGGCTCGCGAGACACAACTTTACGAAAAAGGACCCCCCTGGAGTTCACTTTTTTGTTGTCTTTTCAAACTCTCTAAACATGAAAAGACGCTGAGTTCTTCCTTTGTCAGGCTCGTTAAAACCTGATGACATCGGATCCCGTCGGAATGACGCCTCACAAGCATATGCTATCCCCATCAAGCTTGTTAAAAATAACTGGGGTACTCGCCAGAAATGGTGGGGAAAATGGACCCATAATTATTATCGTGTCGGCAGTATGTCGCTCTTGAACATGGCACTTGTCTGCTTTCGTGTCTAGGTGGGGACATCTCATCTCGCTTTTCACTTGCCTCCGTGGGTTTTGGGTGATCCGGTTTGACCTCTCATCTCTCATTACCTCGTCACCATGACCTTTGATCCGTTGATGTCAAATACTGCCAAGTCCACTGTCGTGCCGCCGATATGTTCAAGAGAAGTTGACCTCTGCAGAATTACAACCTCCCTCTGATACCTCACATAATTCTGATTCACCACAACATTCTTCCTCTGTCTCGTGTCAATGATGTGGGAAACAATATGGCCAGGGAAAATTTTAAGAATCCCCCCTAAATTTATAAATATAATAAATGGGCGAATCTCCATGGTATATAGGAAAAATGGAAGGCGATTTTATCAATAATATAATATGTATATATAATTTTTTGGCGAATCTCTCACCAGGCATGGTGAATATTTTACTCAATTATAAAATCTTGTAAGATCTTGGCGAGTCTTTCACTAAATAATAAAACTTTTTAAAGTCCTAGTGAATCTTAGCATAGGCTACATGCTGGTTTAATTCCCCCATTTAAATAGGCTACATTCCAGGTGAATACCATGGGCCAATACCATGTGCCATTTTGGTGAATACCATGGGTCAATACCATGTGCCATTTTTATTTTTATTAATTCTAATATTAGGGTTAATAATGGTTTTTTGCATGGTATTAATAACAATCTAGTCCATGGTATTTGTCCCATAGTATTTTGGCCATAGGTTTCACCTAAATATAACCCATTTTTTGAATGTTCGTAAATATAAGGTGACTTATGGAGTAAATATAAAAAAATGTTTTATTTGTTTACCATACCTCTTGTTTATTTATATTTTTATTAATTTACCATACCTCTTTTACAAATATGGTATTTGGCCCATAGGATTCACTTAAATAAAATCTCTTTCTTGAGCCTTCATAAATAGAACGAGGGTTATGGACTAAATATAAAAAGAGGTTTTATTTATTTACGATACGTCTAGTTTATTTATATTTTTATTTATTTACCATACCTTTTGAGTAAGTATAAAAAGACGTTTTATTTATTTACCATACCTCCACTTTACTTATATTTATATTTGTTTACACCCTTACATGTATATAAGGTGACTTATGGAGTAAATATAAAAAATGTTTTATTTATTTACCATACCTCTCAATTATTTATATTTTTATTAATTTACCATACCTCTTTTATAAATATGGTATTTGGCCCATAGGATTCACTTAAATAAAACCTATTCTTGAAAATGGGCGAATGGAAGGTTGTAAGTCCTAATTTCAAGGGCTAAATTTACCTTTTTTACCCTCTCCCTTAAAATAAGGTGGGCTATTTGAGGTGATTTGTAAAAATGTACTATGATACAAAATATTCGCCCACTAAAAATTTAAAACCCCTTAATTTCGCCAAAGGGCGAACATTCGCCCCTAAAATTATCCTTGAATATGGCACACCTTTGATCAAGGTCACTTCCTGTCGACTTCAGCTCATTATCCAAGAAGGTGATCTAGAGACTCTCTTCTGGTGCCTTAGAGCCTGCATGCCTCAATGGCAGGTTCTTCATGTTCGACGAGAGGTTTTCATCATTGGCCTCCAATCGAATGATTCTACGGGTGTTCGACGCCAGCTCACTCATTTGCACGCCATAGATTGTACCTATAGTACCTTGAGGGCCATTGTCATTATTGGTGGTACCTCTCGCGTCTGTTAACAATTTTCACTATTGGCTAGTAATCAAACGATGTTCATGCATGTTCGATTGCAACTCATGTATTCGCATGCCTGAACTTGTACTCTGTTCGGGTCGAGATGGAGCGCAAGACCCTGGATTTTGTTTGTTGGAATCCAGGCTGCGATTTGTGGCTTATTATGATCATTACATGACTCATTCACTGGATGGCTGCGACCATGCCTGAGTCTATTTATCGATCCTCAGTGGATGGTTGTGCCCATACCTTGGATCTAGATTATTGTGTGCTCTGTTATGGATGGCTGCGCCCATACCACATATATCATGTACTTGATATATCAGTTGTACTTCTTTACGCAGGTTCTCCGGCAGCAGTGTTTTCAGTTACGCATGTTCTTGTAAAAGCATTTCACCCCTCTCTCTCCCTCGGGCCTCATGCTTTAGGGGGAATCTATTACATATTAATTTGTCACCGTTTATCACCGTCCCTGTTTCCCCTCTCCCATACATTGGAGGACTCATTCCGGGACTTGTGAGAAGTGACATAACCTGAAACCACTTGCATTATATTCCTCTAAGTGTGAGCTTCATGTGCCCTGAAGACATCTCCTCCAGTATACCCATAAAAACAGCCCTTTTTGCATTAGCGTGGTTCCGCAGTGTACTTCCCGCACCAATGGGGGAAATCGTCTAAAGAGGGCGCGCCAGTTGGCGCTCTGTCTCAGAGTCGCACTCGTGCCAACCTAGTTGGGTAAAGTTTTTAATGAACAAACTTCTGAAGGTTCTCCTTAACCCATTCACCAACTGAATCCGTGTTGAGATAGGATGGTTTGGCTTCGAATCTCCATAGAAGGGAAGTGGTTTGCCACATTTCATGGAAGCTTCTAAGTGATAAAGTCAATCCCATGGAAATTGTGATTGATCTTATCTCCTTCCCCTCTATCTATAAAAGCTTGTCTCTATGCCTTGGGCAAGCTAGTGCTAGTGATAGTAAGAATTCCAGGAGTTCAAGAGATTGAAGTTGCAAGAGCCTTCTTTGCATCCATAAGGCCAAATCAAAGTGAGGAGATTCTTGTCACCAAAGAGAGAGAGGCTTGTTTCCCATCCCAACAAGCTTTGCAAGACTTGTGTAGCTGATCACCCAGCCAAAGGAGGATTTGACGTCAGAACTATGGTTGTATTCTTCTTTGTTGTTTATCAATAATAGATGACTATCATTATGGTTCCACTCTCATTGTCCTTTGTAATGATTTATGTTGAGTTATATCTTTTCTGACTGATATATAATTGCATCTATTGGATTTTATGCTTTTATTTGTGTTGTTCTTTGCATGTGCAGGTGTCTAATCACGGAGATCGTGGGCATCGTGACCGGCCGAAGCAAAGGAACGAGAGCGACGTCTCTTCTACGAATATTAGCGTTGGAATCCAAGTAGGTTCTCATCATCCACCTTTAATTTGCAATTAGGAACTTGCGTGATAGCATTGTTTGATTGTTTCTAGACCCGGTCTGCGCTAGTAGGGATCGCCTCTGTCCGCAGAGGGGATTTACCTCCACAACAGGAAGGGTAATGCGAACAATCCTGACAATGGTGCTGGTGAGGGTGGAAATGAGTCTAAGAAGAAAGTTAAATTTCCATGCAAGTTATGCAGTGGAGAGCATTTGACCCATCTCTGCCCAAAAATTCAAGATGCTCGGCGCTTGTTAGTGTAGCAAGGTTCTTCTAACTCCTAAGCTGTCTTAACTAACCCTTTCCCCCAAGGGCAGCAGTTGCTTGCTGGTGCGAACTCAAACCCTGGTAACTCGACAGGGGGCAACCAAGAGGGGGATAATTTCTCAAATGTTTTCATGATGAATTCTAATGTCAATGTGGCTACACGGTCACGTGATTATGGTGAAGCTGAAAAATCCAAGTATAAATCTATTCCCGGAATTATGGACCCACTTCATATTGAGCGACCCTCTGTCGTGTCTATACCTCAAATACCGAAAGGTTCCGCCAAGCACACTACTATTAACCCTAATGTTAGGGTAGCCCAGAACTACTCTATTGTAGAAGATTTGGCTCAGAGTCCATGCGTGATGTTTGCTTTAGAGGTACTCCAGTTGTGTCCAGCTCAAAGAAGTGCTTTGCTTTCGACAATGGGGGCAGTAGATCCAAATATTTCTTTAGCTCTCACTTTTGATATGGACAATGTCAAAAAGAGACCTCCTCATCATATGGATTTCGAGATAGAGTCTACTTACCGGAAAAACAATATTTTTCATATGGTTATAGATGAGGGAGCTTCCACATGTGTCATGCTAGAAGGAAATTGGATCACCTACAGTTGTTCCTTCACCCACTCTCTTGACAGCATTTGACGGTTATTCTCATAGGCCACACAGGATTATCCCGGCCTTTCCTATATGTGTTGGAGGAAAGGTCATTAATTTCGAAGTAGAAATCGTTAATGCCAACCTAGTTTACAATCTCCTCTTAGGACTAAATTGGATTTACGAAATGGATGTCGTCGTTTTGAATCTATTTTGAGTCCTTTGTTTTCCTCATGAGGGGAAAATTGTTAAGGTTGATCAATTGGATTATTCTCCAGTTGACCCTCAGGCAACTTCAGATTCTACTGTTCCAATGGTGGATAACCCCCGTCAACCTATAGAGAATCTAGGAGTCAGGATGTACTCTTCCTTGATGGGTGTATTTGATCTTCCCCCTCCTACAGCTAGAATCGATACAATTTCATCCTCCAAGGAGCCTTTACGGAAATAGTTCGTTCGAACTCACTATTTTTCGAATCCTAGGACCTTACCTTCATTTGAAACCACATCAGATGAAGGAAACGTGGGTGGAATAGAATATCCTATGTCTACAGCAGAGCTTAGATATGAATTTAGCGATAACTCTGTAGACAACCATCCGACTCCTTTTTCAGAGTAGAAATTAGATGGTGATGTGGCTCCTACTTGGACCCTCGACTCCACTTCTGCTTTGGATTTCTTAGATATAGTTTTTCCATCTAAAGAAGCAATATTCGAAGCAATGATGCCTATAGATCAACCATTGGAAGATTTACATCATCGTTCATATTTCCGCCCTCCTTTACATGAAGTCGAATCTAGGTCCTCCAGTCTGCCTACTAGCGATGTTTGTACGGTTCCTTTGGCTCCAACACAGTTATCTGCCGAAGGTAATATATTGATTGGCTCAACGAATGTACCTATAAACATCTCTAGGAGGAAGCTGATGGAGCCCCCTGATGGGCTCTACCTTAAGAGGCACTTTGTTTAGGTTAAGACTGAGTAATGGCTTCTTTGTATATCTTGTATTTTTGTACATATCTTATCAGAATTTTGTATTATATCGACACTTTTTTGATCTGCTTTGGCAGGTGTTGATGGATGACTTGGTCTATTTCGGATTCATCGATGGTGCTAGTTGGCACACTCGAAATCTTCGTTCCGCAACTTGGGTGATTTATTATCCAACTGGTCAGTTGATGGTGTTAAGGGGAGTATGTATTGGTTCTGCATCAAATAATATTGCCGAATATACTACTATCATTAATTTGCTATCCAAAGCTATTTCTTATGGAATCAATTCATTGGTAGTCTATCTTGATTCACAACTGGTAGTGTCACAATTGAATAACATTTATTGGGTTCGGGATCCTTATTTATATCACCAATATTTGAGAGTCAGGGTGTTGCAAAGATCATTTTTTTATATTACTTATTTGCACATTCCACGATTTGATAATTCATTAGCAGATTCTATCACTAATCAAGCTTTAGATTGGCATATCATTCATCTATCAAGATAAAATCAAACATAAAAAATCTGGAACTGTATATATATATCATAAAATCGCCCGTGTATACATAAAGTGTATCAAAAATGATATACAAAATTGGCACTAAAATGACCATAATCATGTCTGGTACATCTAATGACCTGGCTCAGGATGAGCAGCTAAGTAGGTGACCACTGCTTTGGCCACACGCCGAAAAAGCCAAACCCAGTCGTGTGGCACTCCTACCACGTGGCATTGCATATCCTCTGGTAGATCTTCTACGGCCTCCATCGGTACCCTATGAGTCAATCTCACCAAGTTTCACTGGACTGCGTATAAGACTCTCTCAGTCTCCGCAGCCGCCTCTTCGGCACCTCTTCCACGATGCCTGTGCTACGGAAATCTGTCTGGTCTTACCATACCCACATCTAGAACATGATCATTATATCAGTCATTTAATCCCATCAAAAATATCTTTAAGTTCATTTTCATATTTGAAAAACATAAAAAATCATAAAAATTGATAAAAATTTAAAAGATGGTTACCTATATCTCCCCATGTTGCGTCTGGTGGTAGCACCAAATCTATATCTCCCTTGAAATCCATGTTAGCATAGGGATAGTCGTCCACAGCGATGATTTTCTGCTCCCACCAGGAGAAGAAATCATCGTCGAAAGCAATCCTCGGTACGTCTCCACCTCCAAGGCATTTCGACAGGTCAACCCACCTACCCATCCGAGGATCTCGAGAGCTACTAATAGGAAATGATACTCTAGGACATAACCCTGGAACCTTCTCGAAGAAGGAGTGCAATATGGTCCCATATCCGAAGTTCTTGGTCTGTCCTTTCTGAAGGGAGGATAGTTGTCTCTTCATATTGGTCAAAAGATGTGTACACAATTCAAACACAGTAGTGAGACAATCTACAGCCAAGCTCATGGATAGTCATCACACTCGGTGCAATGAGGCTAATCCGTTTACCCTGGCTATGGTGGTGAACAAAATGATCCTCAAGGACAAACTCTCTACATGTTTGATTGGAATTTGGCTTCCAATCTTCTCTGGATGCTCCAAATAGTATATATGCACATAGTCTTCCACTGAAAGACTACCTCGTGATTGTCCAGTCGAATGCACCACTTCTCCTCTCCAGGAGATTCTAGTGATAAAGTAAATATCTTCTATCTCTATCCTTAAAGGCACTTGATCAATAATGAATGCATCATATTCGATATGTTATATATCTGATCTGAAAATATAATATAACATAAATAAACCCAAGAATAGCAAGATAGAAATAGATAGAAATGATTCACTTTATTAATCAAAACCCTTAAGGTAGGGCAACACCATACATTCACTCCTTAACGAAGGAGAACACTCCACAAGCCATATTCTTATTCATACAATAATCCTTGACATCTCTCAATGGGGAGTCTCTAGCCTCTATATAGGCCTCATACATACAATACCATGGTTCCCTCAATACCATCTATCTAATACCATGGGCCCATTACATTATTACTAACTACTTGTGGTCCCTTACATGATACGGGTTAACCACCTTATTTATTACTATGGCCCGTCCCATTATTACATTATTCCCTTGGGTACCTCCCTTTGTACTCCATATTATCGACCCTAGGTACACTACATTCCACCCCCCTTAACATGTTTCATCCCCGAAACATGGGAAGAACACAAATAATAACATCTACTCAAAAGAGTAGTCTATTGGTACCATGCATGTGCATCTAGCCATCCAAGAGAAAGGTGGACCCTTGATCTCACTAGTGCCTTGCTCTCTTGAAATGGAAGTTGACCATGGTAGTTCTTCTGTGTTAATGTGTAGTAGGTGGATCTTCGCTCCCCTCTATCTGTCAAGCGGGGGTTGTTTTCCTTGTGGCTAATTCATTGCCATCTTGTTGGTTGTTTTCTTGCGGGGTGATGTGGGTGGTGATATGCTGAAGTTTTAACCAACAGTGGAGCTTGAGTGGTATCCGGTACATGTTGTGGTGCCTATTGTTGTTTCTTATCTTCTAATATTACTTCAACCACTGAGTCCTTCTGATGTATCAGTACCTACAACCTTTTCTACTTCAACCTTCATTTCTGTTGATTGTCGATCATCAAAGGCTCATCATCTGATATGTCAGTCCCTAAAACATCTTCTACTTCAGCCTCCTTGAACTCTACCTGTTGATTGATGGAAATATCTTGTAATGTAATTTTCTTCTTTTTATACCAGAGCTTTAGGAATTTCTTCTACACATTAATATTGATAGTACCTACGGATTCCATCCAAGGATATCCCAAAACAACATCCACGTTATCCATATCTGAATTATAAAAATCACCATGCAACACATACTTATCCATAGACAACTTTAAATCCTTATAAACTTGAACATCATCATCATCAACCTATGTGTTTTCAATGTGTTTGGCTGGAACTTGCAATTTTTTTGCCAAATTGACATTTATGAGATTTTGCTTGCAACTATGATTTATAGACACAATGATATTCTCCTTCTAAATCAATCCATGAACCTACAATAAGGAGGCACCAGTAGAAAATAACCCCTTACGTGTCTCATTCTCCTTTTTTCTAACACGAGACCATTTGTCTAAAAGAACTCTTTCAAATTCTGCATCTGAAAGTTTGGTCAAATGTTTGTTGTCAAGTGAGAAATACCATTTGGTAGCCTCACCTTTGAAACCAAGCCACACTAAATCCTTCCAATCTATCCCATATGTGAACTTTCTTTGTTTTATGAATTCTTCAATAGTAGGGCCATTATCGTTTCCTGTGAAAAACATCTTGCTAGACGGCACGAAAAAAAATCACTTACTTGGCGAAAATTTAAAGTGGCCACAGTTTAGTAAATATTGCTCAGAATCCCTATTATACCCTATTTTCGAAAATGGAACAACCATTCTACATCTGCCCATGTGATAGAAATCCCGATCCAGACATTGGAATTTCAGATCTGCGCTGCAACTGTCCCACCGTCACAAAAAAATTCTGAAAAAATAGCTGATTTTAAATCAGCTATATCTCCCTCATCCGGACTCTGATTCAACCGATTTTTTTTTGAATTTGTATATTTTTTCACAAAAAATCCATATATACAATTATATTTTGCAGATTTTTCCCCAAAACGTACAAATCTGCGCTGCAAACTCGCTGCCCCAAAAAAATGTCTGCAACACCACTGATTTTTAGATCAACGATATCTCCTTCATCTGGATTCCGATTTGGCCGATTTTTTTTTTTGGGTATTTTTTCACAAAAAATCCAGATCTGCAAATAGATTTTGAATATTTTGCAACAAAAAATACAGATCTGATCTGCAACTCGACGACCCAAAAAATTCCTGCAAAAAATAAAAATTCTCCACTTTTGCCCAAGAAAGTGCTCTAATACCACTTGCTATATATCTAATCTGAAAATATAATATAAAAGAAATAAACCCAAGAATAAAAAGATAGAAATAGATAGAAATGCTTCATTTTATTAATCAAAACCCTTAAGGTAGGGCAACACCATACATTCACTCCTTAAGGAAGGAGAACAGTCCACAAGCCATATGCCTATTCATACAATAATCCTTGACATCTCTCAATGGGAAGTCTCTAGCCTCTATATAAGCCTCATACATACAATACCATGGTTCCCTCAATACCATCTATCTAATACCATGGGCCCTGTTGGAGAGGTAAATCCCCTCTACGGGTAGAGGCGATCCCTACTAGCCCAGCAGGGGTCTAGCAACAATCACACAATGCTGCTACGCATGTTCCTAATTACAATTAAACAAGAGGTAAGAAGCACCTACTTGGATTCCTGCGCTGTCGTTTGACGAAGAGATGTTGCCTTCGCTCCTCCGCTTCGGATGGTTACAATCCTCCGCGATCTCCGCGAATAGATACCTGCACACACGAAGGGGAAACAAACACAAGCGTGAAATCTAATAAAAGCAACCATACATCAGTCAGAAAAGATGTAATTCACATTTAACCATTGCGTAGACAAATGAGAATGGAACAATAATAGCAGTCATCTATTATTAATCAGAATAGAGAAGAGTACAACCAAATGTTCTGACGTCGGTAACCTTCTCAAGAGGGGCCAGTCAGCATGTATCTCAAGCATTCACCTTTGAGGATGATTCTCCCAAGACAAACAACTCTCTCTCTCACACAAATAGCACAAAACAACCTTCCCTAAGCAATCAATCACTTCCACACCTAGCACACCACACCTATAGCAGCAATCTGAGCACTACAAGCTCTGTACAATCCAAGCTATTCCAAGCTAAGTCTAACTATCCAAAAACTAGCTGCCCATGGTAATGGTGAGAGTTTATATAGGAGAAGGAGTCTCCTATAAGGGTGGAAGGATGAGCTTATCTTCAAGGGAAGTTGTTGCAAAGGGTCGAACAGACATGCCATAGAAGGGAGTCGACATTCACAAAGCTAACAACCAAGCCTGGAGTTATCTGGAAGGCTGGTTGTTTGAACAAATTCGCCCAAACTGGATCAGCGTGGATAATGAGGAAACTGACGCGATGTCGCCGCGTCTACATAACTGGGACAGTCATGTCAGCGCGGAAGCACACGGGAAAGGCGCGCTGGCGACCAGCGCGGAAAAGTGGTGTCCTTCTGAGCTGTCAGCGCATTGAATACACTATGGAGCGCCAGTAATCGCGGATATTTTTCAAAAAGACGCGCTGATGCATAAAACTTTAGAAAAATGGGTTTCTGGGCTAGTTCAGAAGACATGAAGCTTAGTGATTGACACAGCAGGGTGACTGACAGGAAGGCAGTGACAAATTACTGTGTAACAGATGCCCCCTAAAGCATGAAGACCGAGAGAGTGGGAGGGGTGAAATGCTTTACAACACACGCAGAACTGGAACACCACCAGGAAGGACCGAAATATCTCTGATAATCGAGTACATGCAGTCTAGGCATGGGCGCAGCCATCCAAAAGACATGCGAAAAGGTCTGTGGAATGGACGCAGCCACCCAGCTAAAGAGACCATAATAATGACAAGGTATGGTCGCAACCATCCATGAAGACTCAGGTATGGGCGCAGCCATCCATCAATGAGTCATGTAATGATCATCCACAAAATCGCAACCTGGACCATAAACAGACAGGGATCCAGGGTCTTGCACTCCGTCCCGATCCGAACAAAGTACAAGTTCAAGCATGTGAATACATGGGTTGAAGTCGAACATGCATGAACATCATCTGATTACCAGTCAATGATGAAAACTGTTAACAGACGCGAGAGGTACCACCAATAATGACAATGGCCCTCAAGGTACTATAGGTACAATCCGCGGCATGTGAATCAATGAGTTGTTGTCGAACATCCACGGAATCATTCGATCGGAGTCCAATAATGAAAACCTCTCGTCGAACACGAAGAACCTGCCATTGAGGCATGCAGGCTCTAAGGCATGTGAAGGGAGTCTCTAAGTCACCTTCCCGGATAATGAGCTGGAGTCGACGGGAAGGGACCTTGATCGAAGGTGGGCCATAATGGTTCCCACATCATCGACGCGAGACAGAGGAAAAATGATTTGTGTGAGATAGCAGACGAGGCTGTATTATTACAGAGGTCAACTTCTCTTGAACAGATCAGCGGCACTGTGGCGGGTTTGGCAGTATTTGACATCAAATGAGCAAAGAGTATAGTGATGATGGCAATGGGCAGATGAGAGGTCGAATAGGATAACCCAAACCCACGGAGGCCAGTGAAAAACAAGATGAGATGGTCCCACCCAGACACGAAGCAAAAGAGTGCCATGTTCAAGAGCGACATACTGCCGACACGACTACGATTACAGTTCCATTTTCCCCACCATTTCTGGCAGGTACCCCGGTTATTTTTGGATGACAAGCTTGACGGGGATAGCATATGCTCGAAGAGTGTCATTTCGACAATATCCGATGTCATCAAGTGTTTAACGAGCCTGACAAAGGAAAAACTCGGCGTCTTTTCTTGTTTAGAGAGCCTGAAAAGACAGCGGAAAAGAAGACTCCAGGGGGGTCCTTTTTCGTACAGTTGTGTCTCTCGAGCCCGAAAAAGTATAAAACTATGCTCGAAAGAACCGCCCGATCATTACGATCGAGGAGTACTTTTCATGAGTAGTGATATCGATCTGAAAAAGTAAAAAAGTAATCGGTATCACGTCGTTTCGTAACCATTAACGAACCGGAAACGACAAGGGTCCGACAATCTTTTCGTTTTTACACGGTCGGAAAAGAGTTTAAAGACGACCGCCTCTTTTTTACTTTTAACGAGTCAAGAGGGATAACTCGGCAATCTTTCCATCTTTAAACGGTCAGAAAAGAGCTGAAAGCAGACCTCCATTTTTATTCTCTTTAACGAGTCAAAAAGGGAAAAATACTCGGCAATCTTTTCATATTTTACGAGTCAGAAAAGAGCTTAAAGGTGACTCGTCCTAGAGGAACGAGTGGTATAAAGGGTAGCAACTGGTTCCGGCAATGGTGGAACTGCTCAAAACATGTAATGGTCAAGAGGCTGGCTAATAAAACCACTCATCACTGCGGTTCCTCAGGAAAGGATAAACAACCAAGTGAGAGCATATGATCGGCCAAAGAGATGGCGATGATGGAATGAAAACAACCAAGGCTCATCTAGCAGAGTTCGGCGGATAAAAATGGCAATCACGAGATGTAAATCGGGTATGGGTTCATTTTTACACAAGCTTGAACCATGGAGAACTCTGCTTGGATTCGGTTTCATGTTTACACAAGCTTGAAACGAAAAACTATGCTTGTTATAAGTTCGCATGCCCCCAGCATAATGTCGCAAATCGAGGTACATGCCCCCCAAGCTTCATTGCATTCAACAAAGTGGATGGAATGAAGGTTCACTCTCGAGATCGATGAAAGACTCGACTTGTATTTTACGAGATCTTAATCAAAAGACTCGATTTGGAAAGGGAGGTGTTTCATTTTTTAAAGAGGTTGACACAGTAAAAGAACTATCCTCATAACCCTTACTTCATTTGTTAACGAGCTTGACACAAGATCAGGAACTATGCTCCAACACCTAGTTTCATTTTTTAAGGAGCTTGACACCGGAAAAGAACTATGCTCCACAGACCTGGTTTCATTTTTTAAGGAGCTTGACACCGGAAAGGAACTATGCTCCATCCAGACCCAGTTTCATTTTTTAAGGAGCTTGACACCGGAAAAGAACTATGCTCCAACCGAACTTCATCATAATGAACGGGAAGTGGAGGCCCCCAAGAAAGTGGCTCCGGAGGGAAGGCCGACATCTTGGAAATCAGGACCTAATGCCCCCAGGACACTATGCACGATGGTGTCATCACTGGGTACGGGCACGGGGTAGGTGGCCACATAGTTGATTTGCGGCGAGGCAGATGCAACTGGTGGATGAAAGCCAGGAGGGAAGGACGAGTGCGCCGGAGGGGCTTGTGGACGAACGAACGATAATTGATCGAACGTCACGATTCTTCCATCGTGTGGAAAACAAACCACACGGAAAAGTGAAGAAACAAGGGCTCCCATGGCATACACATAATCACGACCAAGGAGAAGACTGAAGTCTAAAGAACCTTGGGTAACTGAGATGTCTATATAGACAGTCTTGCCCCCCAAAGTAATAGGAAACTTTGGAAGGATCCCTAATGGCTGACTCATTCCTCCGTCAAACGCGGTGAGATGTGGTGCGACAGGTACAAGCAATGGGGAACCCAAAGCTCACCAAGTAGTAACGGGCATAAGACTAACCGATGCTCCTTCATCTAACACAGTGCCAGGCAGCGCCTTATTGCAGGCATAGGCGGTGACCCAGAAAGGCACATGGGATGGAAGGGGAGGGGTAGTCAAACGACTCCAATCGAAGGAAATGACCGAACTACTTGGTGGGGGAACCATATGGTTGCCCCCCTGCTCGGAAAGAACCGACTCTGAATCCTCTGGAGAGATTGGGATAGGAACACCATTATCAGGCTCCGGAGAATTTGACGAGACGAGAAGAACATGAGAATTTTGCTCTTCCGAAACAGGGTGCTTGAGAGGAGGTGAACTCGAATCAACACCCTTTCCGACCAACGGCGGGTCTGGAACAGGCTGGGGACAGCCAGGTTCGGGAAGAGGGGCCTGGACAAGAGAGGAATCTGAAGCAATCTCTTTGTCAACAAGGGCGCGATCTACAGTTGTAGAAAGACGTTGATAACCGGCAGGAAATGGATTCGGAGGAGCAGCAAGACTTTCCAACACAGCAGAGGCTTTATCCATGAGGGGACAAAGGTGAAGAGGATGTTTGCCTTCACAAAGTCGACAGGGGATTCGAAACTTCCCTTTCTCCTTACCATTCCCAACTGACGAGGTAGCATCGCCATGATCATTAGTGGACGATGAAGGGCGGGCCGGATCGTGAGACCAAACTTCTAATACCCTGGGAATGCCAGGAAAATCAGGAAGCAGATGGTCCTCCCTGCATAATCGACAAGGAAACTTAACCTTCCGTGGAGGAGAAGAAGGTGACCCGACTTCAGGTGTACTGGAGTGGATAGCTGGACTGGAGAGGGGGACTGTGTGTGCAGGCTCTCCCTGAGGGGACTTCTTCTTCTTGGTCTTCCTCTTCTTCTTCTTAGCCACCTCGTTACTCACATCGAGAATTTCACCAGGCGAAGTACAAGAGGACGACGTAGAAGTAGGCGTCGAGGGGGAGAGATCCACCTTAGGATTAACATGACGTTGTTCAGGTGGAGGGACTGATGGACTAACAGCCGATACGGTAGGGACCAAAGAGGTTGAAAACAACCACACAGGCAACCCGACAGTTAACCCTGGTAGGGACAACGTCGCCATATACGGAGCACCAACATTCCCAAGAGGAGGGAATTGTCCTGGATTCCCATCAGATGGGGAACCTGGGTTAGTGAATCCCGGAAAAGTTGCCATATCAAACGAAAACGAAACCTACTCAAGCTAACGCACACAAGATCTAACCAGGTAATGTTATCGTGGCCGAATAAATTTTTAAGACACAGGAACTGAACTTGACCTTTTCATGTTTCAAGAGTCGAGAAAAGGACGAAAAGATGACTCTAGTCTCCTTCGAATGTTTAATGAGCACGAAGTGACAAGAAGCTCACTGGCACCTTTTCATTTAGGGAGTCTGAAAAGGATCAAAAGTGACTGCTCTGGAATTCTAGGTAGAGGGTGTGCCAAACTTTTCGCAAAACCACAGAATACTTTTTAGGGTACGGGTGGTCAATCTTCGTGAATGCTGTGTTCACTGCATTGCGAATCGTAGGGCGGCCGACTCAGCTTCCTATGGATAAAGGATAAAAGCCTAGTGGGGTCTCCCTATATACGCGACGGTACGTGGGAGCGCAGTCCGTGTTAGACCACTATCGAGTCACAGAAGGAGGAATCACCCAACCTAATGTGAAACAACAGTGACTATGTTTAAAGACGCCGGAACACATCTCTAACCTAGACCTCTAGATATTTGCGTTTAGTTCCAATGCGTTTTTAGATTCATTTGGTTCATTTTATAGTTGATCTTGAGATTAAGTTTCGATTTCAGGCTCTATCGTATGTTCGCTCACAATTACCTAGATGCAATCTATATGCCAAAGAATTCCGTTTTGTTCGATGAATTCCAGCTACGAGAGGGCAAGAAATTTTCCACCAAACAAAACAAGTACAAGCAAACAAGCAACTTAATGCAACTA
Organism: Pinus tabuliformis; assembly: GCA_031772625.1. Taxonomy (NCBI): domain Eukaryota; kingdom Viridiplantae; phylum Streptophyta; class Pinopsida; order Pinales; family Pinaceae; genus Pinus; species Pinus tabuliformis. Next base: position 1,686,470,898 of record CM062820.1, read on the forward strand.
AAGCGAGGAAAGGAAACTTTTCTTTTGAAGATGCAAATCAATGAAATGTTCTTTTCCTTTTCAATTTTCAAAAACAAAGCTACTAGTTTGATTTTCTTTCAGTGACACAAAGCATCTAAAATAATTTGGAGGAACCGGAACACCAAGTAAACTACTTAATGAAAGCACGCAAAGTTCCCGAAACACTCAACCAAAGCTTCCAAATCAAAGGAAAACAAAGGTCTGCACGAGCTATGTGATCTAAGCTCTGCAAGATAAGCAAGGATCGCAAGCAAGGAGGAAGCGAAAAGAAACCACTTGGAAACACAACCCAAAACACTCCAACAATCATTGAACAAGTGCATGAACAGATCTGAACTCGGCTGGTCGAACAAGCAAATAAGCTCCCTACGGCAGGCTTGACACACACACGGCCTCTAGATGTCCTAGAGCTAGAGTGCGAAATCAATAGAAAAAAGCAAACACCCGAAGGACGAGAGTCACAACCAGTCAACTAGAGACGCAACACAATCCAGCAATTGCAAAAGCGATGATGGGAACACAAACCAAGCGGCGAAAGCAAAAAAGGGAAGGTATTTGCAAACTTGAAACTGAGCAAAAACGAAACCTTATGGAAACAAGCTCCGGAATCAAGCAGTTCAGAGTTCAAACAATGAAAAACAAGTCACCAGGTAGGAGGAGAGAAGAGGGGAAAGTCACAGCAAGAGGTTCAGGAGGCCAATTTGGTCAAAAATGAGCTTTACAGGATCAGCGCGGGTAGCCTTCAGCAACTCGGCGCTGACAGGGGGAGGCCTATAGCAACTTTGCGACGTTAGCGCGGAAAGACAGGAATAAAGCGCGCTGTCTCAGAAAAACGAGGTCAGCGCGGAAAGAAAACACACAGACGCGATGACAAGAAACACAAAGAAGCGGCGGCGCGATGCCAGCGCGGAAGGACACGAATAAAGCGCGTTGTCTCTGAAAACGAGGTCAGCGCGACTGTTAGACGTACAGGCGCGATGGAAAGAAAACCAAAGAACAGGAACGCGATGTCAGCGCGACTGTTTGGAATTAAAACGCGCTGAGCGCAAAAACAAGCAAGGCCAAACTAAAAACTTCCCAAACCAAAGGCAAGAGCTTTTTAACAATAAAGATGCTTCCCAGAAACGCCCAGAAAGTTCATAAGAAAAAGAGACAATCCCAAAAACTCGAAAAGAGATCAATCAAAGCCAAACACAAAAGTGGACTAAAAAAAAAGGCTGATCCCCAGCGGAGTCGCCAAATTGTTGGAGAGGTAAATCCCCTCTACGGGTAGAGGCGATCCCTACTAGCCCAGCAGGGGTCTAGCAACAATCACACAATGCTGCTACGCATGTTCCTAATTACAATTAAACAAGAGGTAAGAAGCACCTACTTGGATTCCTGCGCTGTCGTTTGACGAAGAGATGTTTCCTTCGCTCCTCCGCTTCAGCTGGTCACAATCCTCCGCAATCTCCGCGAATAGATACCTGCACACACGAAGGGGAAACAAACACAAGCGTGAAATCTAATAAAAGCAACCATACATCAGTCAGAAAAGATGTAATTCACATTTAACCATTGCGTAGACAAATGAGAATGGAACAATAATAGCAGTCATCTATTATTAATCAGAATAGAGAAGAGTACAACCAAATGTTCTGACGTCGGTAACCTTCTCAAGAGGGGCCAGTCAGCATGTATCTCAAGCATTCACCTTTGAGGATGATTCTCCCAAGACAAACAACTCTCTCTCTCACACAAATAGCACAAAACAACCTTCCCTAAGCAATCAATCACTTCCACACCTAGCACACCACACCTATAGCAGCAATCTGAGCACTACAAGCTCTGTACAATCCAAGCTATTCCAAGCTAAGTCTAACTATCCAAAAACTAGCTGCCCATGGTAATGGTGAGGGTTTATATAGGAGAAGGAGTTTCCTATAAGGGTGGAAGGATGAGCTTATCTTCAAGGGAAGTTGTTGCAAAGGGTCGAACAGACATGCCATAGAAGGGAGTCGACATTCACAAAGCTAACAACCAAGCCTGGAGTTATCTGGAAGGCTGGTTGTTTGAACAAATTCGCCCAAACTGGATCAGCGTGGATAATGAGGAAACTGACGCAATGTCGCCGCGTCTACATAACTGGGACAGTCATGTCAGCGCGGAAGCACACGGGAAAGGCGCGCTGGCGACCAGCGCGGAAAAGTGGTGTCCTTCCGAGCTGTCAGCGCATTGAATACACTATGGAGCGCCAGTAATCGCGGATATTTTTCAAACAGACGCGCTGATGCATAAAACTTTAGAAAAATGGGTTTCTGGGCTAGTTCAGAAGACATGAAGCTTAGTGATTGACACAGCAGGGTGACTGATAGGAAGGCAATGACAAATTACTGTGTAACAGGCCCATTACATTATTACTAACTACTTGTGGTCCCTTACATGATACAGGTTAACCACCTTATTTATTACTATGACCCATCCCATTATTAAATTATTCCCTTGGGTACCTCCCTTTGTACCCCATATTATCCCCCCTAGGTATACTACACGATACTCCAATAGCGGATTAACATTTCAAGCAAGTGGGTGTTTGCCTTCATATTTGGAATTTTGAAAATTTTTAATAAACCACATCGTCTCAATGTATCCAAGGCCTAGTGATCATTTATAACCTCATCATAAATAGTAGCATGCTCCCTTTCCCTCCAGGTGATTGTCATCCTGAAATAAAATCAAGTTTAAGCGTTAGATTTTTATGTTTTAATATCAAACCGAGTATATGCGGGTTCATTTCATACACAGTCACGTGTAGGGCCTGCGTATACGCAGGTTTCTCATAACCAACCCGCGTATATGCTGCGTTGAGATTTTTAACATAATTTCCAACGGTAAAACCTCAATTAAAATTTCTAAAAACAATCACAAATTGATGCAAGCTAGATTTCGGGGACTTGGTGATTTTGAGACAGTTTGAGCGGTCGAATTCTTTGGGGGGCAAGATTGCTTCTTTTTCTCCATAGCTTTTTCTCTCAGCACAAATGGTAAAAATAGTGAGTCAAAAAATCATTTATAAGCTTTGAAAATTTCAAATTTTTTCAAAACTTGATTTTGTTTCATCTCATGAATCTTTTAACTTGGCAGCTTTGATTGTCGAGGATAGGTTGTTTTTCAAGGCATTTTGGACGCTTTTTTGGAAATTTCACGTCGGTTCCATGACTACTGACCCGTCATGGCAAGTATGGTTTTCTCACTAGCATATAGGTTAGGGAAGCAATTTTTCCGTTGCATTTTGCATACTAGCCTCCATTTTTCGATACACTTACCATAGGGTCAATCCCATCGTGTTATGGTTCGTAAACCATCTTCACTTACCGAATTTTTAAATCATGACACGATGGTAGAGCCATCCTTTTCATGGGCATCGTAGTTAGCACCTCACTCACATTAGCTGCCCATGCTACTTCATTGAGTAGGCTCTGGAGTCCTCTCTAGTCTTGCCATGACTTGTTCATTGAAGACTCATTCCTCTTTGCTTCTTCGCTTCATTCTAGCCTTATACCCTAGAGGCTCCTTTATGTTGATTTGTACTACTGCATTACATTTTGACCATTTTCACCTTTTTGGCCTTGAGCTGGCTTCACTTGGACTCGTGTTTAAGCCACTTTTTTTTACCATGACGTGTGCGAAATCAAACTTGCAATCCCTTAGCTTGTACAACTTGACAGACCCTCAGACCCGTGGAAGGAACATCCCTTTGAGTGTCCTTGACTAGCTTCACCTCCCTGCATTGAGCATAGGAATGTTCCCATCCCAGGAACTAGATCATCTATTTCATTAGCACTCGTTCTTTCCACTCTTCCATAGCATTCTTTTATTCCTTTTCCAGCTTAAATAAAAAGACAAAAAACTTACATATTACAAAAAGAGTGCGAATGGGACAACATTTCCATTTATTGTTGGCAGCTAGAGTTAGCCATGTCGCCCTTGAACAAAGCACTCGAACGAAGTATCTCCTCCATTTGGGTGGGATTTATCTTGACTTAGGTACACCTTGTTAGCGCTTGAAATTTCACCTCAGGCTGAAAAAGGTAAACCTCAAGGCAACATCAAACCATTTAGCCTCGTAGCTAGCCCTACGAGGCAGGAGAAGGCTCTCTCTAGTCTATCTCGGTAAAATCTTCAATAGATGAGATGACCAATAAGGTAACACTGATATTAGGCTAGTAAACTGATCAAAGAGTTTGATTTGGGGTTTTTTGGGTTTTTGGTGGCAAATTGAGGAGAGGGCAATTTCGGGTGCGGGGATTGGACACAGTTTCTGCAGGGAGTTCTTTGGGGCGAGGTAGGAGACAGTATTTGATGCCTTAGACTGAGGTTAATGGTCAGGAATGAAAGGTGAGGAGCTAAAGAGAGAAAACAATAACTTTGAATTCTCTTTAGAGAGAAGAAAATATTGAAATTAAACAAACTTAAAAGCAGAGCATGGCAGGCATGAATTCTTACTTTAACACTTCATTTGTTTAATGTGCAGAAATAAAAGAAAGGAAATGAGTCACATAACAAGCTTACAAGTACATTGAGAAACACACCATCAACACATGAGTCCACAAGAATCCCAAAGAGGACTGCAAAACCTTGGTCTTCCTTAGCCAAAAATTGCAGAGATACAGTGAATAATACAATGATAGCTTCTCCCTCAAGAGTCCAACCTTCCAACCCCTGAAAATGATTGAGAAAATACATAATATAGGCAATACAACCTCTTCCCTTGCCTCTAGGGGTTGAGCTCATCCTTCTAGGAGCTGTTTCAACCAATTCTAAACTGAGCACTAAAATCTAGGCATTCAAAACAACTTGCCTCTATAAGCTAGGAAACCAATTCATTCATTTAATTTTCACCTATTTCATGAATGAATCTTCTAGAAGAGGTACATAAGTGTAAAAGTGTCATAAAAGTACATTAATTACATAAAATAGGATAATAATCCACCCCAAAAAGTCAAACAGGGTCAAACTGCGTTTTCCTGAGCTGTACAGTGCATTTTTGGAAAAATCTGCCTGACGGGTCGCGCGCCCCTGCCTGACGGTTCGCGCGCCTTTGGGACCATATTGGGGGCACTTCCCGGTGTCCAAATTGAGCAAGAGTAGGCTTTTTGGAAAGGTCTGTGAGTCTGATTTCCAACCCAACTGGAATTTTTGAATTTGGTGGTCATTTACCACTCCAAAATTGCAATCTCCCAAGACTGCTTTCTGCAACTCAAAAATGTGGCAGAAAGTCAATTTTTGCTTGTTTTTTGACTTTCTGGAGGCCCAAAACTTCATAAAATCTCAAGTCCATTGATGAGAATATGTAACTTCTCATGAAAAATCTGGAAATTCTGAGTTTTTGCAAAATGGAGTTGCGATTATGAAGGGTCACGCGGGGGGTGAGACCCGTTAATGGAACAAAACCTGTAAATTGCACAAAAAATTCACAATTGACAAAATTTTCTCCAAATTTCTTGAAATTTGGGCTGGGAGTCCCCAATAAAGTACCATGCTCATTCAAAGAGGCTTTGGCCAAAATTTGGAGTGGATCGGGCGTTTTCCTTCGTTTTTGTGCTTTGGCCAACCGTCCTTGGAGCACCTTCGTTCTCGCCGGTATTTTTGACATTTCTTTAAAACCATGACACCTGTGAAAAAAGTGAAGGAGTTTTTTCTTCCTTGGAATGTTGTGGACAAAAACCTCTCTCATTTTTCCAAAATTCATCTTTTATTTCTCTGGAACATCATTTGAGTGCGAATTGTCCCGATGTGTGAAACAAGGAATTCTGTCGAAATGAAGCGAAATGAAGGGGATAGGGGGCTTCTAAATTATTGAGGAAATTTTTGGGAGTAGGGAGGGATGTTAGGAAGTAGGGGAAAGTGGAATCTTAGAGATTGAGTGAGGGGAAGGGGTCCAAAAGGGCAAAACACAGGCCCAAACCTAGAAAATTGCCAGGTTGTAGCTAGAAACTAGGGTTTGTGCGAAAATGAGGAATTTGGGGGATCTAAGGGATGGGAAGCATTTGATAGGGTATTTTAAGGATAGGGGAAGGTTTATGAACATATGGATACAAGTTTTGCCGATGACTTGACCGTCCAAGAGAAATTGGCTTTCAAAACCCTAGGAGAGGGAAATGACCTTGCCTAGGCGCAACTGAAGCATGAACAAGGTGTAACATGACCCATTAGACACTGACATGATAATGACAACCCTATGAATAATGATAGAATCAGCTGAATAGTGACATAGATTGACATTTGGGCAACTTTGAAAGGAGTGAAAGCAAACCCTAGACCTAATGCCTAGTGACCAAAGTTTGCTTGAAAACTCTTTGAAATGACAAAATTTGACCTTGACACTCTGAGATCATTTTGTAAGAGCATATTTGATCACTGGAGGAAGGCTGGAAAGACTGACACTAACACACCTTAACCTTATTATTGAGTCATTTCTCCTCCGATTGGTTATCTCTTCCAATCATATGGAGAGTTCGTTCATGCCTCCTGCATGATGAACTTATACAGAGTCATCATATGCCGCCACATGGTAATCATTGAGACGTTCTTTTGTTCAAGGGAAGTAAGCCTGAGTCGATCTCTCTACGGTGTCTCTTGACCTATTTTTTAGTTGGCCATCCCTGGTTGTCAGTGTCCTGTCTATCATCACATCATTTATATTGGTCCTTTACTCATGTTGGTTTGAGAAGGTCTCCATTGACTTCTTGCTGGCAGGTCTTGTCCTTATCGACGACGACATCTTGCTCTGAGGACAAACCTAGAGTCACACCTGTTAGCTCTACTATTCAATTCAGCATTTGGAGGACCAAATACAAGATTGGTCGTGTGATAGGCGCCGAGGTAGCCCACAGCAGTCTGTTTGTTCTTTCTCCTTTATTGTTCTTATACTCTCTTAACCCTTGCCTTCTCTAGTTTTTCCTCCATAACTTAGCATAGACCTCTGTTTCGTCAAGCCCCTAGGCACTAAGTATTAAACCCATATAACCACACGCCTTCGCATAATCCTTAATCCGCCATTCTCCTGTCACATCAGTCAAAAAACACATGAAGTTAAACCTACCATTCGATCATTCACTAGGCGCTCCGACGACGTTCACTCCTCCTGATCCCGCAAACTGCCCTCATGTTAACTCGCGATAAAGCAGTTTCTGCCCTATCCCATCTGTCCCGCATCACCCGGTGAGTATGATCGCAATCCCATGTATGATTACCATCGTAGGCTCCAAAGCGGTGCGGGGGATACCGCTTACCACCGAAACTGTTTTCCCGCTCGTTATCCCTTGTGTACCTTTGACTCCCGATAGCTGTTGGATCTACTTGCCTGAGATCCAACGGCCTGTGTCGATCCCGATCTCATATCTCCCAATTCCTCCTGTAAAACGATCTCTGCCATCCATTCATGTGATCGAACGGCCCATGTTTCCCCGCCTCTGTATCTCCCAATATCCTCCGCCGACCAATTCCCACTGTCGATCTACGTGATCCAATGACTGATCTTCCCCCTCAGTTCGTCCACACCATCCTTGTCTATAGCCATTCCAAACTCCCGAAGGATGAAGATGGCCTGCATTCATGTACTCGGCGCAGTAACTCCTCAACCACTGCATTTAAGAGTAGAATGGATGAGAAGGAAAGGACCAACCTCGAGCAGATAAACACATTTATCAATTATGGAACTTCTCCCATACGACACTCCACCTACTCAAGGAGTACATCAGAGCACCAGAGAATGTCAAATTAATTCATTGAAGCACAGAGATTGTAGCAGAGACTCTTTCAACGAGTTAAGGTGGTTGGTAGTCAATTATGACCCCTCCATGCATAGAACAATAGCATATCTTTGTAATAAAACTCTATATATACCTAGAACACAGATGTAATCAAGGTTAATGGTTGTTGTTTTGATGTAAGGTTCAACTTCTAGAGACTGTAACTACTTTGATACTTGCAGCGTCTAGTTTTTATTTTCAGCTAATACAAGCTTCTTTTGTTGTTAATTTCTCACTTTCCATTTCTACTCTGTTCTAGGTTGTGCCTGTTATGCATTTATTCATGTGCTCTTGATATTTAGCATTAGAGGGGCTATCATCCCACCTCTATGTTGAAGTCTAGCATGTATCATTGAATGTGTTATGCAGGTTTCTGTTTACTTAGTGCTAGAGAGCTATCATCTTGTCTGTGCATTAGGAAATAGATTTGCAGACCTCTTTATTGGTTGCAGCCGGCCATCACATGGTCTTGTGCATCTGCTGGTGTGGTAATTATTCTCCATGTACACCTAATCCTCAAACTGTGAGTAATTGGTGGTCTAAAGCCTTGTAGTCTGGGGGTGTTCACCCATGTCTGGATTTAAGCATAGTAGAAGTGGTTATCTGGCTTGAACAAGCATCATTTCTTCCATTCATCCATTTCCAACATTTATGTTGAGTTTGTAATGTTCTCGAGCATCTCCGAGATACAACCTAGGAGAGTTTCTTGGGGTGATAACATTAATTGGCATCGTTGTTGGGGAGAGAAGATTGAAGCTCAGCTTCCCTGGGAGAATGACACAGTTCTAGATTTTGATGATAGACAAAGTTTGGGCACATTTCTGGTTGTAATCATCTATCTGGCGAATCCACTGGAGGAAGACCAACCTTTGGCAACTCCACATTTCAGTCCTGGCTCAGTTCGTGAGACACACTCGAAGAAATCCTCAGAAATCACCAGCTTTTCCAGTGCTTGACCCTAAGAAGATTGTTAACTCGAAGAAAAAATCATAGAAAGGAGCATCAGGATTAGGTAAGCCCAAGAAATCTCATTTGTCTCTACATGAGGAGTTTGTAGTTGAGAATACACAATTTGAAGATATAAAGCCTAGTATTGCTAGTGAAAAAATACCTGCAGAGATTCATAAAGCTCCTTGTCCATTTAGTTCCCCTTTGAATCTTAGTCGAAAGAAAGCTTCCCATACAGTCCATAACATCCCTTTGTCTCTATCATCCATTTCATTGTTCCATACTGCTCAAGCTACCAGTATCCTTCCACCTACCCCAGTCATGGCAGGCTAGCAAGCTCCCACGAAGATGGAAACAATTATAGCTACTAGGTATGGACCTCTGGTCTTGCCTGTTCCTTTGAATGCCATGCCCGCAGGAGAGTATAAAAAATATATGCCTAAATTCACTGGTACAGAGGGAGTAACTGCTGAAGAACACCTTGAGTCTTTTTATAGCTATGCAGATAACCTAGATATCAGTGAAGATGATGTAGGGATGAGATTTTTTGTCCAGAGCCTTGATGGTGAGGCTAGGAAGTGGTTCAGAGAATTACCCCATAGGTCCATAATAGACATTGAAGCATTGGATGATGCATTCCTGAAGCAATGGGGAGATAGAAAGGATCTGCTCTATTACCATACTGAGTTTGGAAACCTAAAGAGGGAAAATGGGGAATCATTGCCTAATTTTAATAAAAGATTCAACCGTATGTATAGTAAGATACCAACTGAGGTAAAGCCTACCCCCACCTCTGCCAAACTCACTTATGCCAATGCTTTTGACTCTGATTTCGGCCTGTTTTTTAGAGAAAGGAGATGTGCCACTCTAGCTGACATGCAGGATGTAGCCCTAGAAGTGGAATCTAATATTATGGCTGTAGAAAAGGTTAAAAGTCATGTTGATAGAAGGAGGCAGAGAGGTGAGGCTTCTTCTTCCTCTGCCTCACCTTCCGATCCCAAATTTGATAAAATGACTAAGATGATCGAGCCATTGGCTGCTAAAATATCTAAGCTGGAGATTGAGTAGAACTCTGGGAACACAAGGTTTCCAAACACATTTGCTCCAAGAAACCAAAATCCATTCAGGAGAGAAAATGAGAAAATGCAAATCATTCAGAAGGGTAAAGAAAATAACAAGGATCAAAGAGTTAAAGCTCCTTTCCAAAATGTGGTCATGGAGGAGCAGCGGATTGAAGATGAGGATGAAATTCATTGTATGGAAGATAAAGGTAGTGCTGCCTTTTTAACATTGGCTACATACGAAGAATCTTTGCTGCAGGAACAAGACAGTCAAAGGTGGGATAGAGAGGCTATTCTACAAATTGATGAGCAGCAAAGATATAATCTGAGGTCAAATGCAAATAATGTCAAGGAGAATCCTGCCCAAAGAGTTGCTATCCAAACTGAGTCACATAATATCAAACAAAGAAGACCAGAAACTAATCCAGTCATCCTCAAAGCACCAGTTCAAGAGGTAAGAAGTTTTGACAAGTACCCTTCCCCTTTCAGCTTTGAGTCAGAAGTTCAGAAATTAAAAATATTTGTGCCTCTGATAGAACTTGTGAAGAGTGAAGTGTTTAGAAAGCCTATCCTTGAAGCTCTTGAGATGAAAACCACACAAACCTCCACTGACTCTGTCAATTTGCAAGGCGATAAGCCTGCAATTGTGCTGAGCCCCATGATCGAACTTGCTGATAATAATTCTCCATCCTTTTATGTCTCCTTGATTATTCACGACAAAATCCTCAACAATTTCCTGCTAGACACAGGGGCCAGCCACAATCTGATGTCTAAAGTTGTCATGGAAGAGTTAGGCCTTGACATCACCAGACCATATCATGATTTATTATCATTTGGTTCAAGAAAGGTGAAATGTTTGGGGTTGATTAAATATTTAGCTATTACCCTAACTCAGTTGCCCATGAAGAATATGATGATGGATATTGTGGTAGCAGATGTCCCTCCCAAGTTTGGCATGTTGTTGTCCAGAGGATGGATTAAGAGACTAGGTGGGACATTACAAAATGATATATCTTATGTTAATGTCCCAATTTTTGGAGGAGAAAGCAAGAGATTGTACAGGGAAGCACAGTTGGAATACATCATCAGTGATGAGAAGAATCCTACTAATCATCCCATATATGTTGTGAACACTGATTTTGGAGCATGTATCCTCCAAATAGAAGAATCTCATAAGGTATCAATGCAGCTTAAGAAACCAATATTTCAGGCCGAGGAAGAGCAAGGAAGTCAGGTTTGGGAGATGTTTTTTGATGGAGCATGTTCTAGGGAGACTACAGGAGTAGGGGTGGTGCTGGTATCTCCAGAGCAAGAAAGCACCCATCTGTCTTTTAAGTTAGATTTTCAAGTCACAAACAATATAGCAAAGTATGAGGCTCTACTATTGGGCCTTAATGCAGCTAAGAACAGAGGAATCAGGAACATAAAGGTGTTTAGAGATGTTGATTTGATTATTCAACAAGTAAACAGAACATTTCAAGAAAAGCACCCAAGGCTGAAAGCATACAGAGATGAGGTATGGAAGCTCAAAGATTCCTCTGATCATTTCTGTATTTCATATATCCCTAGAGCCAAAAATCAGCTGGCTGATTCCCTTACTGTGTCTTCTAGCCTGTTTATCCCTCCCATGCCTCCCAGACTAGTATATGAAGTCGAAATGAAATATAGACCATATTTGCCTGATAATGTCCAGCATTGGAAAGTTTTTGATGATGATGATGAAGTGAATAGATTCTTGCAAGTCATTGGTGAATTTTCCGATATGCAAATTGACCAAGAGAATGGAGCCTTGCAAGAAAGTCCCCAGTTCTAGCTTAGAAATAAAATTGGCAAAGATAGCATTGTCCAGCTTCCTAGCAATCATATTCCTAAGGGTTTAATTCCTTTAGAAAGACTGTTTGACCAGAATGATGTGCCATACAAGGCTGCCCAAAAATAAGATCAATCTGCAGTCTGTAAGCATGACATAGGGAGTCCAGGACAGCCTATATATATAAATCTTTCTTCTCATCTATCTGCTGACCAAAGTTCTGAATACTACAAATTAATGAAGCAATTTGCTGATGTGTTTGCCTGGGAATAAAGTGACTTGAAAACCTATGTTAAAAAGATTATTCAGCATAAAATCCCTGTAGAGAAAGATACCATCCCTTTCAAGCAAAAGCTGAGACCAATAAATCCTTTGCTCCTTCCTTTGATTGAAAAATAAATAAAAAAATTGTTGGCTGCCAAAATCATAGTCCCTCTCAGATATTCAAAATGGGTAGCCAACTTGGTGGTAGTGAGGAAGAAAAGTGGAGAAATCAGACTCTGTGTTGATTTCATAAACTTGAACAAGTGCTCTAAAAAGACAACTATCCTCTACCTAAGATGGAGCATCTGTTGCAGAAGGTCTCAGGAGAAAACGTAATGTCTTTCCTGGATGGATTTTCAAGCTATAACCCGATTGTTGTACATCTAGATGACCAAGAGAAGACTACGTTCACCACTCCTTGGGGTACCTTTATGTATTCCAAGATGCTTTTTGGATTGGTGAATGTTGGAGCCACCTTTCAGAGAGCTATGGATATAGCATTTGTGGGAGAGAAGGATAAGTTTGTCCTTATCTACCTTGATGATATAACAGTATACTCCAGCAGCCATCATGACCATTTGTATCATTTAAAGAAGGTGTTTCTGAATTGCAGACGGTTTGGGATTTCAGTCAATCCTAAAAAATCACAATTTGCTTTAGAAGAAGGCAAGCTATTAGGACATGTTGTTTCTGCGCAGGTGTCTGAATTGACCCAGAAAGAGTAAAAGCAATACAGACCCTATCTGTCCCGAGATCAAAGAAGGACATCTAGTCCTTTTTGAGCAAGATTAACTTTGTGAGGAGGTTTATACCAAATTTTGCAGAACTGGTGAAGCATGTTACCTCCATGTTGAAGAAGGGGTCAGAAACCAAATGAACTGATGCAGCTAGAAAATCCTTTGATTCCATTAAAAAAGATATTATGGAGGCTCATACTTTAATCAGTCCAGATTACAGCAAGGAGTTCCATATATTTTCATTTTCCTCTTAAGACACCATTGCAGTAGTTTTATTGCAAGAAGATGAAGAAGGTTTAGAGCATCTAGTGGCATTTTTCAGCAAAACATTAAGGGATGCTGACCTAAGGTATGATATTATTGAGAAACAAGCATATGCTCTTGTCAAATATTTGAAAGCTTTCAAAGTTTACATTCTGCATTCCAAGATAATTACATATGTGCCCTCTGCTTCAATAAAAGATGTTCTAATGCAACCTGATGCTGATGGAAGAAGGGCTAAATGGATTGCAAAGTTGATTGAATTTAATATAGAAATGAAGCCCACCAAAGTTGTCAGAGGTTAGGGTCTTTCTAGACTATTAGCTAAAGAAAATTGTAGAACATTGGACATAATTCTTATAAGTATAGATGCAGAAAGTGGTCAAACAGAAGAAGAAGCAACGGCTGAACCAGGGAAAGAACAGCCATTAGCAGAAAATCTAGCTTCTTGTGATTGGTACTCTGCAATAGCTAAATTCTTGTTGAAGCTAGAAATCCCTTCAGGCCTTACTCAAAGTCAAACCAGAACTATTAAACTCAGGGCAACAAAATATTGCATTCATGAAAATCTGCTCTACTAGAGAGACCCATCTGGAATGCTTTTGAGGTTTCTAGACAAAGAAAAATCTTTTGAGGTTATGCAACAATTTCATTCCAGCATGTGTGGAGGGCACCATTATTGGAAAACTACAGCCCACAAGATCCTCAGAGCTGGGTACTATTAGCCCACCTTATTTCCTGATGTATTTTCATTTGTTAAATCTTGTGACAGGTGCCAAAGATTTGAAGGGAAACAGTAGTTGAAGTCCCTGCCCTTAAAACCAATAAATGCAAAAGGACCTTTTCAGCAGTGGGGCTTGGATTTCATTGGAGAAATCAATCCACATTTCAGTGGCTAGTACAAATGGATATTAGTAGCCACTAATTATTTTACTAAGTGGATTGAAGCAATCCCTACCAGAAAGGTTGATCATAATGTGGTCATGAAGTTTTTGAAAGAAAATATTTTTACCAGATTTGGTTGTCCACATAAATTAGTCACAGACAATGCATCAGCTTTTAGGGCAAACGAATTGGTGGATATGTGTGATTCAATGGGCATTAAACTGGTTCATTCCACCTCCTACTACCCTCAAGGCAATGGTCTAGCAGAATCCTCTAATAAAAGCCTACTAAGGATAATCGAAAAGCTGTTGGAGGACAACAAAAAGAATTGGGATTCTAAGCTCAGGTATGCACTGTGGGCTGAAAGAGTGACCATTAAGAAATCCACAGGGAATTTTCCATTCAAGCTGGTATATGGCACTAAAGTTGTATTCCTAATTCAGTTAATTCTCCCTATGGCAAAGTTCCTGCAAGAAGAACAGAATGAGGAAGAAGACAAGGCAAAAAGGATCACTGATTTAGCAGAAGTGCATCAAATCAGAGAACAGCTGGTTGAAAAGTCTGCACCACATCAGAGAAGGATCAAGGAAGCTTTTGACAAGAGGACAAAATCAGATAATTTTCAGGTTGGAGACTTGGTTCTGAAATGGGATGCACTAAAAGAAAAGAAAGGCAACCATGGGAAGTTTGATGCTTTCTGGACGGGGCCTTTTATCATTTCTCAAATCCAAGGGAACAATACCTTCATGCTGAAAACCATGGAAGAAGAAGCAGTTTTTGATGGCCCAGTTAATGGGAATTTTCTGAAAATTTATGTGGTTTAAGGTCTTTTTACCTTAAAGTTGTAAATATTTTGTTTTATCAGTTTAGTGTAAGAAAAGTAGACTCCATGCCCAATGGAACACTAGGAATTTTTCTAATTTGTTTTCATCGGAAAGGCAATGATCTGCAAGTTCTTGAGACCTCACAGGGAGTAAATTATCCCCAGAAAGAGCTAGTGTTAGCTCTGCTATTCAATTCAACATTTGGAGGACCAAATATAAGTTTGGCCATGTGATAGGTGCCGAGGCAGCCCGCATCAATCTTTTTTTTCTTTCTCCTTTATTGTTCTTATACTCTCTTAACCCTCACCTTCTCTAGTTTTTCCTCCATAACTCAGCATAGACCTCTGTTCCGTCAAGTCCCTAGGTGCTAAGTATTAAACCCATATAACTGTACACCTTCACATAATCCTTAATCCACCGTTCTCCTGTCACATCAGTCAAAAAACACATGAAGTCAAACCTGTTGTCTGATCATTCACCAGGCGACCCGACGACATTCGCTCCTCCTAATCCCATGAACCGCCCGCATGTTAACTCGCAATAAAGCGGTTTCTGCCCTATCCCATCCACCATGCGTCGCCCCGTGAGTATGATCACAAGCCCATGTACGATTACCACCGTAGGCTCCAAAGCGGTGCGAGGGATACCGCTTACCACCCAAACTATTTTCCCGCTCGTTATCCCTCGTGTACCTTCGACTCCCGATAGCCATTGGATCTGCTTTCCTAAGATCCAATGGCCTGTGTCCATCCCGATCTCATATCTCCCGATTCCTCCTGCAAAATGATCTACGCCATCCATTCATGTGATCCAACGGCCCACATTTCCCCGCCTCCATATCTCCCGATATCCTCCGCCAACCAATTCCCACCATTGATCTGCGCGATCCAATGGCCGATCTTCCCCCTTAGTTCGTCCACACCATCCTCGTCTATAGCCATTTTATACTTCCAAAAGAAGAAGGTGGCCTGCATTCATGTACTTGGCACAGTAACTCCTCAACCACTACATTCAAGGGTAGAATGGCCGAGAAGGAAAGGACCAGCCTCGAGCAAATAAACACATTTATCAATTATGGAACTTCTCCCATACGACACTCCACCTGCTCAAGGAGTACAGTAGAGCACCAGAGAATGTCAAATTAATTCATTGAAGCACGTAGATTGTAGCAAAGACTCTTTCAGAGAGTTATGGTGGTTGGTGGTCAATTATGACCCCTCCATGCATAGAACAACAGCATATCTTTGTAATCAAACTCTATATATAACCAGAACACAGATCTAATCAGGGTTGATGGTTGTTGTTTTGATGTAAGTTTCAACTTTTGGAGATTGTAACTACTTTGTTAATTGTAGCATCTGGTCTTCATTTTCAGCTAATACAAGCTTCTTTTGCTGTTAATTGCTCACTTTCCATTTCTACTCTATTCTAGGTTGTGCTTGTTATGCATTTATTCATGTGATCTTGATATTTAGCATTAGAGGGGTTATCATCCCACCTCTATGTTGAAGTCTAGTATGTATCATTGAATGTGTTATGTAGGTTTCTATTTACTTAGTGCCAGAGAGTTGTCATCCTATCTGTGCATTAGGAAATAGATTTGCAAACCTCTTTACTGGTTGCAGCCAGCCATCACATGGTCTTGTGCATCTGCTGGTGTGGTTAGTATTCTCCATGTACACCTAATCCTCAAACTGTGAGTAATTGGTGGTCTAAAGCCTTGTAGTCTAGGGGTGTTCACCCATGTCTGGAGTTAAGCATAGTAGAAGTGGTTATCTGGCTTGAACAAGCATAATTCCTTCCATTCATCCATTTCCAACATTTATGTTGAGTTTGTAATGTTCCCAAGCATCTCCGAGATACAACCTAGGAGAGTTTCTTGGGGTGATAACAGCACCCTGGCCCTATTTTCATTATTGATAGGTCACCTTGTGCTCAACATCGATCAGTTTCATGGGTCTTTGACTAAGTGGTTTCCCTTGTGTTTGACATCATCTTTCATTATCACACATTGGGATTCGCGCAGTGCCTTGGTTTCCATTTGAACCTATTAGTGGATTGCTCGCCTCTGTGTCAGCTTTCATTATTGGTTGGTTCAGAGGTTTCGATCGTGCGCTAGCTACATCTTGTGTATGCTGGAAACGTGCTTCGTTCGGGTTACTACATCTGTTTTCATCCGATTCCTTCCACATTATTGGCCGACGGGTTACACTCGTGCTAGATTGATGAAGGATGCCTTAATGCCTTCCTTCTAGTGGATCTTTCCCTATCTACTACGACTCTTTGTTTTGGGGCAAAGTCTAGAGTCCATTTGGCTATACCTTGGGGTTTACAGTCATCAATGGTAGATCCTTCACTATCGACAGTGGGAAACCATCATTGTCTCCTAATTGATAGATTCTTACAAGTGTTTGGCTTCAGCTCATCTATTCTCACTTGTTAGATTGTACTAGGTACCTTGACTCTCATTATCATTATCGGTGAGTAGTCTCGCATTTGTTAACGGTATACATCAATGACTGGTAATCAAATGATTTGTCACATGGTCGACTTTAGATCATTTATTCCCATTGTGTAGAAATGTACCACGGTGATCAATGAAGACCTTGGGTTGCATCAACATTCTTTGGTTCACTTGTCAGTTGCTCTTGTTGCTGCTAGTTGATACCATTCCACCTTATATGTTGTAGTCCTTCATAGCGACATCCTATATGATAGCATCCGAGTTGCAATGTATTACCATCTTATTCCATTATGTTCATTTGGTACTATTGGGATCAGTTTTTGACATCAGTGATCAGCTCCATCTTTCAGCCTCAATGATCATCTTCTTATATGTGACATTCAAACATCTACTTGTTCGATCGTGATCAGATGATCCATTATGTACTTTCAGTTCCTTATACTTGTATACATAGTAGATCTGCTTGTACTTGATATGCGGACATGCTTTACTTTCTCTGAGCATGGGTATGCCCACCTCAAACAATTGTTTCTTTCTGATCTTCTTTTGCTGGCTTGGCAAGCTGAAATCTGGTGAAGTCCATCTTAGTTTTTGACAGGTTTCCTTTCCATATAATTAATACATTTCGGTCATCATGTTCCCCCTATGACCTCATATATTAGGGAGCATCTGTTATAGCTCCAAATATCACCTTATGTATTTGTGATGCTTGGTTTATGGCCTAGGGCAACCCCTCCTTCCAGACTTGGTCCAAATATTTAAAAAACAGTGTTTTACTCCCTGTACGTGACTTTGCCCTGTATTAAACACGTGTACACGCGGGTCAGTATATACCCAACCTACGTATATGTCTTAAAACAAAAAATTAAATTTCCTTAATTATGGGCAGAGATCATGGGTTTTACCTGTTGATTACCTATTAGTGCCCGTGGCCCAACTATTCGCAACTGTTTCCCAACTAAAAAACTACTTTGGGAGCAGTATAAAAGGACTTCAATGGGAATGCCTTAAGGAGGAGAGAAAAGAGAGAATTACTTTGCTGAGATTATCCCCTAATCAAGTCTGAAGATCCCTGTGCTTCAAGCACTTCCCTAAGTTCAGGAAACCCTTGCTTCCCTCAGAGTTGATATCCTTTCACTTGTGGGAGATATCCTTGTGTTGGTTATGGAAGGAGCCTTTTGAAGACCAGGATTGGACGGACCTAGAGGACGGTTCCACTTGGAGCCGGAAGAGGAAGACTCAGGTGAACTCTTTCTATGTTTTTATTATAGTTAACTGTAATAAAAGAAACATTGTCTTGTTCCTGATATCAACTTTGTTCATGCATCTAATGTTATTGTTATGGTTTATATATGAATGACTATTTAAATGTATAACTAACCATCTACTTATATATTATAAAGTTGATTTCACTATAATGCTTTATCTATATGCTACTGTGCATCTTTGAATTGGTTGTTTTGCAGGTTCAGAGATCGTGAGGAGTTGCAGAGGGTTTGGACCCTGGCTAGAACTACCCAAATGAAGGACCCCTTGGTATGTACATCCTCGCATCGTTTGATCGTTTAAGCATTTTACCTAAGCTATATGCTTGTTTCTTGTTGTAGGTTACTCCTGCTCTGCTAGGGTTCTGACCCAAAGCGCTAGGGGACTTTATCCCTTAAAACTCGGAGTCTTAATCTTGTCTGATTTGTCCCTTAACTGTTTGATTCCCTCTATGGGCAAGCATGGCTCGGAGGTTTTCACCTTCTGATAGAGGAATAACCATTTTTAGGTAGTTTGATGCGCTGTTTGGGAGCTATCTCATGCCAAAGATGTTACATGATGTTTGTTTGATGAGTTGTGTTGGGCTATTGATGCATTGTGCTACTTCTCGGCCTCTATGTCGGTTTGCGGAGGAACTGCACGTGTTGTGGCCCTTTCAATGGTTTAACAATGCATGCTTTTTGTTAAAACAAAATAGCGCTACCCTATTGTGGTCCTCTATTGAAAATAATGAATATTTCTGTTTTAAACAGAAAACACAACAACACCTGAGAAATCCCGCCCCTCTCTGTCCTTCTCGAACTTCAAATTCCTCAAAAATGATTTATTCACCTATCGAGTCCACCCTTAGGGTCATCGCAAGTCGCATTCGGCCACGGTCCCTTGCTTCCTTTGTATTTTGACTTACGCCTAAAAAACACTGAAAACACGGGAAAATTGAACTTTGGCAAACTTCAAAATATATATATTTCACTTCCCAGACCCTTTCGCGTCTGGGCTCCATCGCTATCGGCGTTGCCCTGTTCCCCATTGTATTTCGTTATATAACGACATACGTTAAAATGCATTAAAAATGGCTTTGGCGCAGACCTGAAATCTTATGAAAAATCATTTATAATGTTGTCGGGTCCGGCTCATCGGGTCGCATGCATATATATGTAAAGGCCTCGCCCCTTAAGGTTTCCCAATTGTGATCCGCCAATGTGATGTGGGCTATCGATCTGCGTGCACAATCGATGGTCCACATTGAATCGTCGATCACAATCACTCATTGCATACTGTCAACGCCGATAACTGCCTACTCACCTCCACTGATCTGATCATCGGCAATCGTTGATTGGCAGTGTCTTGCACCAATGGCCACTACCCACTTGTGCTGATCAGATACACCGATGTAATCCACTGCTTAGATTTGGGTCGTTGATTGGCCAGATCTAATGGTTGTTGTGCCTTCTCAGTTCTAAGCCTCCGATAATGGTTTTTTATTGTTTTAATGCATTTTTTGCCTCCCAATAGTGCATTTTTCCCTTCCAAGGGCTCTCCTCCCTCACTTGTTTCAATCTTTGGGTGATCTTAAGAACTTTTGAAGACTTAGGGAGTGCTTTGGAGCATATTTGGATCCATTTGCATGATTTTAAACAAACTTTGGAGACTTTGGGAGTGTTTTGGATCCATTTTTGGGCCAAACGCCAACAAAGCTAACACTGGCTCCTTTTGGGGATGAAAGCCTCCCTGTGAGGTTTCAAGAACTACAAAACAATGCCTTTCCTATAAAAAGCAAGATCAAATCTTCCTCCTAGTGTTTCATTGGGCATGGAGTCTATTTAGCATGAAATAAAAACTTGAAAAAACATATTTACAATACCAAGGCTTGAAAGCCTTAACTGAAATAAAGTTTCAAAAACTACCCACTAACTGAGCCATCAAAAACATCTCCTCCTTCCTTTCATGCATCCCTTTTGAGAAAAAAGTCACCAAACTGAAAATTGACCCTTTTTACCTTTCTATCAAAGGTTTCTTTCTCTTGGTCAATGTGTATATCAGCAAAATCATCGAAGACTTGCAAAATCCTATTGATTTGATCACCTACTTCAAAAAATTTCCCGCATTTGGTATTATCAAGTAGAGATGGTCTATATTTCACCTCATCTCTGTATGCTTTCAGCCTTGGATGTTTTTCTTGGAAGGTTTTGTACACCTGCTGAATGATAAGGTCTGCTTCATACTCTGCTGTGTCATTTGTGACTTGAAAAGTTAATATAAAAGATAAATCAAAGCATTCTTGTGTGGGGGGCACATGGACTTCACCTATTCCTGCAGCTTCCTTAGAGAAAGCCCCATCAAAGAACATGTCCCAAATTTGTGGGCCTTCTTCCTCTGTGATATGGTAAACTGAGTTTTTAAGTTGTGTAGAGGCCAACTGATAAGGCTTGGTAATGTCAGGACTGAGCTTATCCATGACAACTTTGGGCATTGGATTATGGCTGGTTTTAGTGTCCAGAAGGCAATTATGAAGGATTTTATCATGAATAGTCAGAGATATGTAGAATGATGGGGAGTTGTCTTCACAATTTTCAATCATTGGGCTGAGAATAACAGCTGGTTGGTCATCTTGTAGATTTACACAGTTTGTGGAGGATTGGATCACTTTAGGCTCAAGATCCTCAAGGATGGATGCTTTGAAGGACTTATTCTTCACTACTTCAATCAGAGGCATAGGTATTCTTAGCTTCTCAATTTCTGATTGAAAACTGAAAGAAGAAGGGGACTTGTCAAGGCCTCTTACCTCTATGGCTAGAGTTTTGAGGATGATAGGATCAATTGTTGGCTACTTCTGCTTATTATCTTGCTATTCTACAGGGATAGCAGCTTTATGAACAAGAGTTTCCTTGACATTATTCATCATTGACCTCAGATTATATTGGTGCTAATATTCAGTTTGTAGAATAGCTTCACCATCCCATTCTTGGCTGATCTGGTCATTGAATAATGACTTCTCATAGGTAGCTTCAATTAAAAAAGTGGCGCTGCCTTTGTCTTCCATACAATGGATCTCATCATCTTCCCCAAACTGCTCTTCTTCCATGACTACATTTTGAAAAGGGGTCTTCACCCTTTGGTCTTCATTGGCATCTTTGTTTCTTTGCAAGATCTGTAGCTTCTCATTTGCCCTTCTATATGGATTTGGATTTGGAGGAGAAAAGGTATTAGGAACCCTTACTTTCCCAGAATGCTGCTCAACCTTTAATTTGGAAAGTTTAGAGGCTAATGAATCTATCGTCTTGGCCATTTTTTCGATCTTGGGATCTTAAGATGATAAAGGCTCGCCCCTCTATCTCCTTCTATCAGCATTACCTTTGAGATTTTCTGCATCCATGATGTTTGATTCTACTTCCAGGGCTGCATCTTGCATATTAGCCGAAGAAGCACATTGCCTCTCCCTCAACAGTAAATAGAAGTTAGAATCAAAGGCACTGACATAGATGAGTCTAGCGGAGGTAGTAGTGGGTTTCACTTCAGCTGGTATCTTGCTATACATGTGGTTAAATCCCTTATTAAAATCAGACAGCAACTCACCGTTTTCCCTCTATAAGTTCCCAAACTCAGTGTGGTAGTAAAGGAGATCCTTCTTATCCCCCCAATGCTTTAGGAATGCATCACCTAAGGCCTCAATATCTGCTATAGATGTTGGGGTCAGTTCCCTGAACCATTTTCTAGCCTCTCCATCTAGGCTTTGGACAAAGACTCTCATCCATACATCATCTTCACTAATGTCTAGGTTATTAGCATAGCTATAGAATGACTCAAGATGTTCTTCAGCTGAAACGCCTTCAGTTCCAGTGAACTTAGGCATATACTTCTAATATTTCCTAGTAAGCATAACATTCAAAGGAGTGGCCAGTATTAGAGATCCATACCTAGCAACTATGATTCTTTCCATTTTGGTAGGTGCTTGTGGACCTGCCATAGTTGTGGTGGCTAAAAGAGTATTGGCAGTCTAAATGATAGAGGGCTGAGGAGTGATTGATAGGATTGAAGGAGTATGATGGATAGGAGGTGAGGTTTCCTTTGGGCATACAACAAAACGAAAACCTAAAGAATAAGGAGCTTTATGAATCTCTAAGAATTTTTCTTCACTGCTAGTATTAGATGCTATACTCTCAACATGTATTTGTTCTATTACATGCCTTTCCTGAAGAGATATAGGAGATTTTTTAGGTTTACTTGAACCTTATGCTCCTTTCTGCAATACCTTTCTCTCTTTGATGATTTTTTAAAGGTCAGGTACTGGGTCAGGTTGTAGCTTCTGAGGATTTCTCCGAGTATGCCTCACAAACTGAGCCAGAACTATGAAGTGGAGTCGCCAAGAGATTCGGCTTCCAGTAGAGTCGCCAGATAGATGATTACAACCAAAAAAGTTCCCAAACTTTGTTTATCATCAAAGCTGGATCTATGTCATTTCCCAGGGAAGCTGAGCTTTAGTTTCCACTCTCCGGCAACGGTGCCAATTATGTTATCACTCCAGGAAACTCTCCTAGGTTGCAGCTCAGAGATGCCGGGTAACATATAATCTTCAATATTGTTCTCAAAACTATTGGAATGGGAGATGGTTTGGATCAAGCAAGATAACCATTTCAACTATGTTTTTACTCAAGACATGCATGAACACTCTCACCAATACAAGGATTTGGACTACTAATTCTCAATAATTTATAGATTCAATGGATAGATGGAGAATGTTGATTGTACCAGCAAATTTCATACATAAACATAAATGAATGGCTAACTACATGCAGCAAAAGAGAATACTGACTGTACCGGTTGTTTCCAGGAAAACTAGTGTCTTTTTGATCTGCTAGTCCCACTAGGATTGGTAGCTATCCTAGAAACAAACAATCAAAGAAATTTGTGATTTCCTTTATGTATGATAGATAATAGAGAAGCAAAGGGACCAACCTGGATCTGCCGCTTGACTCCTTTCTTGATTTCTCTCTCCCTTGATAGAGCTTACGCCTCTTCTCCTACTTATCTCGCTCAGTGAATACCTGTAGAGACAAAGTAACAAAACACCATCAAAGCATATCGATCTATTATATCATAAACAATGCAGAATCAAAAATACATTGAACATACAATGGCATTCACAAATAACAACATTCACAAATACACATTTGTACAGAGGAAAACTCAAAGAACTTTATTAATAATAGAAGGGAGAATTACAACCCAGCTGTTTGATCTAGCATCATCCTCCCAACATTAAAGCCCTCTTCACCTCATGAAAAGAAATATCACCCAACAATACAATGCCTTTTCTCAAAGACAAACTATCAGCACTTCCTTACAAATTACAAAATTCCAACCTCTAGATCTCTCAGATGAGGGATCCATTTATAGATGTCTGCAAGGGTGTGAGTCATCTCTGGGGTTTTTATTAGTTTCATTCCACTTGTTGTTCTTGGTTCCACTTAGAGATTTCTTGGACCTCTTACTCATCCTTGGGCGAATTCAGAGAGGCAAGTGTCATAGGAGAAGTTTCTAGAAGATTCCATGAGCATCCACTTAGCAAACTGTCTCAGACACATCCATCCTCACCCATAGCATCCCACAGAAGGCCTCTTCAGTATGCATCACACCTGGCTAGTGTAGAAGTCAGTATGCATCGCACCTTGACAGTAGAGAAGTCAGTATGGTCTAGTTTTTGCTAGTTCTGAGTGTTTTTTCAAGTGGAACTTTTGGGGAATGATGTAATCAATTGACCATGATTCTTTAGGGTATGAAACAACACTTTTAGGGTTAAAGAGCCCTTGGTTTATCGACATATAAGATTGGGGTTGCAGTGCCCAAGTATGTCTATAACAGTTGCCCCCTAAAGCATGAAGTCGTAAATCTTTTGATGTCAGGTGAAATGCTTTATCATGAGGATCCGAGGTATTCAAATTGGAGGATGACCTATATAAGATACAATACAATACATCATCATTATATTATTTTCATGATATCGCTAAGGCGGGCATTCCCATGCTCAACTTTATAAATTCATTTTCATGTACATAGGATAGATAATCCTCTGCATTTGCAGACTGGTCATTATTCATATGAAGAGTCATCTTGCCTGGCTTAGATGACTATCTGTGCAACTTCTGTGTACATTTGATGTCTTTATATCCCTAAATATATCGCAGCCCAGATGGATGAAACTAGATCCGGGGTCTTCAAACTCGTTCAATCTTTGCTCAATGTACAAGTCAATCCATGTGAAAAGATGTCTTGAAGTCGAACATGGAATGACATCACTTGATTACCAACCAATAATGCAAGTTCTTAACAGGCGTGAGAGGAATCACCAATAATGATAATGACCCTCAAGGTACTGCAGTACAATTCATGTGGTGTGAATATATGATTCGATGTCGAACACCACGCAAAATCTTTCGGTCAAAGGCCATTGATGTAAACCTGTCGCCGAAAGTGAGAAACTTGCCATTGAGGCATGCAAGCTTCAAAGTACTGAAGGGTTGTTTCTAAGTCAACTTCTTGGATAATGAGCTGATGTCGACAATAAGTGACCTGTTGTAGGAGGGCCTTAATGTATCCCACATCTATGACACGAAATGAAGCAAATGATTTTCTGGACGTGAAAACGATCTGATGATATAAGGTTTACGAATGGTGGTCATGAAAAATGGAGGGTGAAGGTATTGCAGTGGATGAGGCATTAACTGGATGGTGAATTCTCTGAATGACTTCTCTTGAACATATAGGTGACACTGAGATGGATTGGTAGCGTTAACCCCAAAAATGGATGGTGTGAAAGACCAATGTTGAAATGACCGGTGAACGGAAAAACCCAACCCGACTCAATCATGTTGATGGAGTGAAAGTGTCATGTTCAAGAGCAACCTGCTACCATAAAATTATTCAAGTTTTCTTCCCTTTTTCCCCAGTGATTGCTGACCAGTACCTCCTTATTTTTGTCAAGCTTGAGGAGGATAACATATGCTTGTTCTATAATTTGCCCTTTCGGCAAACCTGTCGCTATGTTTTAGCGAGTTTAGCAACAGTGAAACTCGTTCTTGTTTGGGTGGACAAGTTTGTTGCTATTGTTTTAACTAGTTTAACGACAAAGACAACTCGGTCCTTTTAATGTTTAGAGAGTTTGAAAAGGGATGAAAAGAAAACTCCAGTAGTTCTTTTTCATAGCATAATCCCTTAAGTCTGAAAAAGATTAAAATAATACAAAATGGATGACTTTTCCGATCACTTTAGCGAGCCGAAAAAGACAAGCGCTTGAACTTTTTCATGAGATAATCCCTCAGGTCTAAAAAGTTTAAAATATACAGGAGGGATGGTGCTTCCAATCACTTTAGCAAGCTGGAGAGGCCAATTGCTCGACAATATTTTCATATTTAACGACTCTGAAAAGGGTTTAAAGTGGACTCGTTTTTGAGGAACGAGTGGTATCCGGGGTAGCAACTAGTTTTAGGTAATCTTGGAACTTCTCGAAACATGGTGATGTGAAGAGGGTGGCTAACAGGACCACTCATCCCAGTTGTTCCTAAAAATGGTAAACAATCAAGTGGAAGCGTATGATCGGCCAAACAGATGGAGGTGATGGAAGGAACACAACCAAGGTTTAAAAGGCTAATATAATGGCAATCACAAAGGTTATTTACCGAAGGTGGGTTCATTTTTTAACAAGCTTGAACTCTGGGGGAACATATGCTCAGTGGTAGGTTTATTTTTTAATGAGATTGAACCATACGATAACATTTCTCATTTCCTTTTTATGTAGGCTAGAAATGACCAAACCAGAAAGCTAAAAAAAAAACACTAAAAAGCTAAGGAACTACTGAGGTTAGGTAGGATGGTTTCATCAGCAGTTTAGATAAAACCATTCCTTTACTCTATCTGCGGCGCAAACATTGCTAGACCAATCACCTAACCTAAGAAGTTAAAAAACTAAAAAGCTAAAAAAGCTAAAAAATTAAATTGGTCGTTTTTTTCTTGCATAAAAAGGGTTGCATGCCCCCAAGCATCAAGAAAAGGAGAGTCTCTAGGTAACCATATGGAATTTACTACGGTTAAGCAGGATTGTTTTTATCAGCGGAGCCAACGAAACACTTCATGTCAGACTAGGCAGTAAATCCTCAACCAAAAATTGATTCGTATATTATTCCTTCAGGTAGGTATTCATTATATACATGAGGGAGAGACTGTTCACTTCATCTCCCGATGACTGTTCATATTACTTATTTATTTATTTACATTATATTCACCCAATCCTAATGATAAGGTGTCAACATTCCCCCCCTTAATCTGAAGGGATGTTGGTGAGTCCAAGCATCATTTTGAATCGTTCAAGATTTTCTCTTCCAAGCAGTTTGTTGAAGATGTCTGCAATTTTCTCATTAGTGGAACAATGACAGAGATGGATTGTTTTGGCCTCAACATGATGTCGAATCAAATGATATTTAGTATTGACGTGCTTCATTCGATCATGAAACTTTCGGTTCTTGGCCAAATTTATTGCAGAGGTATTGTCAATCATGAGTGGAGTTGATTGTACTTGTTTTACCTGCAAATCTTCAAGAATTTTCCTAAGCCACACAATTTCTTTTGTTGCTTCAGCTGCTGCCACATATTCTGCTTCTGTTGTGGAATCTACTGGAACTGATTGTTTGCGTGATCTCTAGGAGACAGCTCCTGATCCAAGACTCATAGCATATCCTGAAGTTGATATCCCAATTTCTTTGTATCCATCGAAGTCTGAATCAGAGTATCCAATCAAGCTAAAGTCGTCCACCTGATGCCAAAGTCTTGAGTTCCCTTCAAGTACCTAAGAACTCTTTTTGCAGCAGACCAATGTCCCTCACAAGGCTTTTGCATAAACCTAGAGAGGATTCCAACAGCAAATGAAATGCCTAGTCTAGTAGTAGTTAGGTAGTTGAGACTTCCTACAAGCTATTTGTACTTTGTTGCATCCTCAAATTCTTTTCCTTCAATAGATGTGAGATTTAGGTTTTGTTCCATTGCAGTAGTAAGAGGATTGCATTATGTCATGCCAAACCTATTCAACAGATCTCCAATGTATTTCTTTTGAGAAAGAAATATGGACTTCGGATGTTGGGTTACTGCAATACCAAGATAGTAATGAATATAGCCTAAATCAGTCATTTCAAAGCTTTTTCCCAATTCCTTCTTTATGGATGCAATGTAGATTTCATTGTTCCTTGTCGTTAAAAGATCATCTACATATACTACAAGATAAACAACTGTTTTTCCAACTTTCTTAACAAATAAAGTTGCATCATCAAGATCATAATGTTTGAAATTGAGTTTCAGAAGATGCTCAATTAGTTTTTCATACCAGGCTCGCAGTGCTTGTTTGAGGCCATACAAGGACTTCACCAGTTTGCATACTTGATGTTCATGTCCTTTCACAGCAAATCCTTCTGGTTGGGACATAAAAACATTCTCTTTTAGATCTCCATTTAAGAAAGCAGTTTTTACATCCATTTCATGGACTTTCTAACTGTTCTGAGCTGCTAGGGCAAAGAATGTCCGGATGGTAGCCCATTTTGCTGTGGGGGCAGAAGTCTCCTCATAATCAACCCCTTCCTTCTGTGCAAAACCTTTTTCCAGAAGCCTAGCTTTGTGCTTTTCAAGCGAGCCATTAGCTTTATACTTGTTCATGTAGACCCACTTGCAGCCAATTGGTTTGATTCCTAATAAGGATCAAACAGCTTCCAAGTGCCATTCTTTATGAGGGAATCATACTCCTTTTGCATTGCTTCTTTCCATTCATCATGAGAAGCAGCTTCTTTGAAGGAAGTTGGTTCAAAATTTGTAGACAAGTTCAATTCAAAATCATAAGAAACATCCATATCAACATGTGAATTAGAATCATCTACATCATCTCCCTTTTTCCGGTTTGAATTTCTAGTTCCTGTCTTTCCAACTTCATCAGGATGAACACCTTCAAGTGTCTTTGTCAACCACTTTGGGGGACCTTTCTTAGATGGTCCAGGATGCTCCGTTGATTGAGTTGGGACTGAATCAAGATTGAATCTCCCAATTATATTAATCACATCACTTAAAGCATCATTCGTTGTTGGAGTTTCATGCAGGGGAGAGCGTTCTTCAGAAGAAGATTCCACATGTTGATCTAGTGTAGGAATCCCCCCTTCAAGATGTGGAATCTGATTATCAAATTCTTGAAATGATTTTGCTTTTGCGGATCTATCAAAGCGATCAAGTTTCCGCTCAACAACATTGTCAGTTTTGGATGATTCAAGAAAAATTACATCTCTAGATACAACAAACTTTTTATTTACTCCATCATAGAGACAGTATGCTTTGGAGGTGTTTGAATACCCCAGGAAGATACATTTACGACTTCTAGCACCAAGTTTTTTTCTATGTACCTTTGGTATCAAGGCATAACAGGTGGAACCAAAGACCCTGAGATGCTTTACCGAAGGAACATGTCCATACCACATTTCATAAGGAGTCTTGTTTCTAATAGCATTAGATGGAGATCTATTCTTTATATATGCAGCACATAGAACAACATCAACCCAAAACATTATCTTTACATGTTTGAAGAAGAGCATGGATCGTACCATATTCAAAATTGTCCTATTCATTATTTCAACTACACCATTTTGTTGGGGATTATAAGCCACAGTTGTTTGATGTTTGATCCCATGTTGGCAAAGATAGTTTTCAAATTCATTTGATGTGTACTCTTTTCCATTATCAGTGCAAATAGACCCAATATGAGATTTTGCATCATTTTCAATCCATTTATGAAAATTCTTGAATGTTTGAAAAGCATCATATTTGTTCTTCAATAAATAAACCCAACACATTTTGGTGTAGTCATCAATAAATGCCATCATATATTTATCTCCATTTGCAGAAGGAATAGGCATTGGACCACATAAATCTGAATGAATGAGTTCAAGTTTTCTATGTGCTCTTGAATTTGAATCATGAAAAGATAGTTTGCTATGCTTTCCTAGAATGCAAGCATCACATTGCTTAAGTTTCCTAGGAATTGTAGGCAAACTAGCAAAACCATCTTCTTCAACAAGCAGAGACTGTCATAGTTCAAATGTCCAAATCTAGCATGCCATAATAAACTTGATGGAAGTGTCCCTTCTTCATGATGAGAATTGTATGAGAAATGTTGTGCACGAGCAAAGGTTCCTTACAACTTGAGAAGCCTTTCTTCTTCTATTCCCCTCATGACAAGTGAGTGGTCAGATGCTTTTCTTACCTCAAGCTTGCCATCAAACATATGAATCGAATGACCTTGCTCGTGGATGTGGACCAAAGACAACAAGTTTCTCTTGAGCTGTGGGAGATATAGAACATGATGCAGAAGAAAGTCTGGAAGACTAGGTAGTTTAAGCCTGATTATGCCAAGCCCTGATGGCTTGATTTTTTATTGGTCTGCAAAGCATACTGCTCCATCAACATTGTTAGTGAATTCTTCAAAAAAATATTTTCTATGAGTCATGTGGCAGGTTTCTCCTGAATCAAGCAACCAATCATTTTTCCAAGAAGCAAGTGAAGCATTAAATAAATCTTCATTTACTCCAATATTACATTGTTCCACAACATAGTGAGCAGATTCAGGTGCTTTACCTTTGTCTGTATCATCAATTTTACCTTTCTGTTGGTTTCTTTGCTGCTCAATTTTTTCCCATGGTAACTTGCATGTAGAGGCATCATGTGATCCATTTCTTTTGCAGCATATGCAGTACAAATCTGCTTTTTCTCCTTGAGAGTGTCTGCCCCCCTTACATCTGAAATATCTTCCTCTTCCTCTTCGACCACCTCTTCCTCTGGAAGAATCTTTAGCAGGATTCTTTTCTTTATGAGCAAGGCACACAGCCTCTTCAGAAGATTCAGGGGTTGTCTTCCTTCCAAAATCTTTCTCTCTTTCAGCAAAGTTTTTCACAAGAGAGTCAAAGGTGATCTTTGAGATTTCCATTTGCTTGCAATGACTCAAGATAATTGGAGTAAGTAGGATAAAGTTCCTTGAGAAAAGCGATAAGAGGAATATCCAATTCAACCTTAGTGGACTTAATATCATGCATTATAGACTTTACTTCAGATGTAAGAGCAAGAGGATCATTATTTTGCAGTTCAAGAGTGAAGAGTTTAATCATGAGTTGAACAACTTCAAGTGTTGAATGCGAGTCATAGAGTTCTTTCAGCTTTTGTAAGGCTTCAAAAGTAGTTGAAAATGGCTAAATATGGTGACTCACCTCTTCATTTACAGATGTTGTGATTAATGCATAAGCTTTGTTGTTCTTGTTTTCCCAAATGACGAGCTCTTTGTCTGATGTAGGCTATTCTGTCTCTTTGTCTCCATCTCCAACACACACTCCTTTCCACAACTCATTGAAAATGAGCGTGTGTTTTATCATCCAGGACCACTCAAGATAGTTCTCTTTGCTAGTGAGAACTATTCCCACAATAGATATGATTGAATGCATACTGTAAAAAATACTTCTGCTGATGGAAAAATACTTCTGCCAATATACAGTAAAATTGTACTTCTGGTGGTAATTTTTAAAAAAAATACAATTCAAAGGGGAATTCTCTCCATATAGGGCTTTGTACTATCTTTGTCTTTAATGAAAATATAAAAAATTTCCCAAAGAAATATTAAGATCAAGTATGCACTCTCAAAAAAATTTCAAATCTCTTCCTCATCAATTTTTTTTTCCTTACGGTTCCTGTGTAGCGCATTTCACTTACTACCAAAATAGAAAGAATTGAAATTTTGTGTACAGTTGTGCATACTCCGCTCCATAAAGAAGATTCCACATTAAATCATATTACAAGCAGCGTAATATCATATTACAGGCAACGTAAATCATATTCAGGCAGTGTAAATCACACAGCATTCAAACTTTAGGCCTCAACGCATATGCCATGAACAGCTCAATACAATGCCAAAAATAGCGTATAGCCAAAAAATACTGAACATATATATACCAGCATTCTTCAAAACAGGAGAAACGTTCTTTAAATACTTATGGAAGGGAGAAGCATTCAAATCAGCGGAGCAGCATTCTTCACAATCATTGCTAATCTCACCTGCACTTCCAAATCGCTGAAGAGGGAAATCAGTTTTCAAAACCCTTTTTTTATTAGAGATTCAATTAAAATCTGCTATTTCTTTTCTCTAAAAATGTGAATTGAGGAATGGCGACTTTTTAAGGTGCCTCATGTAAACAACAAATGAAGAAAGAGAGGCATCTCATGTCTGATTCAAATACCTAAAAAGCTCGAAATATTTTTTTTACCTAAAACATTTCCAGGTAGGAAAATTTTACTGCGATTTACTGCAACATCGATGAAAGAAACAAAATATCACTACCATGATAGCCTCACGATGGCTCTTGGGGCCACGCAGCAAAAGAACCGTCCGTTGAAACCAGAACAAAATGCAGCAAGAGCTATTCCACCGAAACGTTCATAATGGTTTTAGATATGGAGCAGCTGGACAATACAGAAAAAGGTTTTAGATATGGAGCAACATCAATGCATAGTAACGAGCAATGTTCATAATGGTTTTAGATATGGAGATCCGGACAATACGAAAAAGGTTTTAGATATGGAGCAGAATCAATGCATAGTAACGAGCAACATTCATAATGTAACGAGCAGGATATTTCAACACATGTCAGCGTTCAGCCAACGGACCAGCGTACAACACACAACAGCTACTATGGAGGGGACAGAGAGTGTAGTAGATAGTGGATAGGGAGCAGTAGGAAGATGGGAGTTACAACTATTTTGGGAGCTGGCTCTGATACCATGTCAGACCAGGCAGTAACTCCTCAACCAAAAATTGATTCGTATATTATTCCTTCAGGTAGGTCTTCATTATATACATGAGGGAGAGACTGTTCACTTCATCTCCTGATGACTGTTCATATTACTTATTTATTTATTTACATTATATTCACCCAATCTTGATGATTAGGTGTCAACACTTCCTTGGCTTTGTCCATCAAATAGACAAAGGTGAATGGTGTGAGATAACACCTCCAATTAGATAACCTATAGGGAAACCTATCTTTTCAGCTGGGTTTGTCTTAAAAATAGATAAGGGTGCATGCCCCCTAAGCTTCGTTACATTCACCAGACTACTTGCAGTAATTCGGTGGATGGAATGAAGGTTGAAGAGACACTCTTGACACAAAAGGACCATTTAGAGATGATGTTTGACTTGAAGTTGTGTTCGAACCGGGAAATGAAAGCTGGTCAACAGTGACAATTTTGCCTTCATGCGGGAAACACATCACTCGAAAGAGCGTTGAAACAATAGCTTCCATGTTGTAAACATAGTCACGTCCAAGGAGCAGGTTGTAATCTAACGGTCCTATGACTACCATCATGTTCAAGTGAACGATTTTCCTTCTCAAAGTTATCAGCAACTTGGGAAGGATCCCTATTGGTCGAGTGATTCCTTTATTAAATCATGACAAATTTTGTGTAACAGGCATAAGCGATGGCGAACCAAGCATTTTCCAAGCAGTTGAGGAAAGGATACTCACTAAAGCCCCTTCATCTATGATAGTGCCGAACATGATCATTTTTTAAGCTTGTACTATGATCTGGAATGGTATATTAGAAGGAAGGCGGGATCTTGCTAGTCAATTCCAATCAAAGGAAGTAATCAGACTACTTGGAGGGGGTACCGAATAAATGAGTGAAATAACCCCTTTAGTAGCGGGAACTAGGGGATTCTCTTCCTGTTGTGAAGGAACGAGCGGATTGCCCCCAAGTTCATCGGACTCTGAAGTGACAAAAAGAATTTGAACAATGTCGTTCTCACTCTCTTTGGGAATGATATCATTTGACGGTGGACTTTCTGAAGGCAAGACTGGGTCAACTACTATCTCGACCTGTTGACTTTGGTCCGATATGGACTCAGAAGATTCACTTTCAACGATAAGTGTTTTGACCAACGGTTCATTTAAGTCAGTCGAATTTTCAACTAGTAAAGGACTAGGGGAGAGTTTCTTGTATCCAGGTGGAAGTCGCTGCGGTGAAGCAGGACAGTTATGCAAGGCTCTTTTGGCTTCACCCAAAAAAAGACAACAGGGAAGTATATGGTTCCCTTCACATAACACACATGGAACTTTGAATTTTCCTTTCTGTCCGTGGACTTCATTATCACTAGTTGATGGTGTATTATTGACATGATCATCAGAGGCTGATGACACTAGTTGGTGCGAACGGGGAGACCATTCTCTCAATATCCGAGGAATGCACGGTGTTGTTGGGAAAAGTATCCAATACGGAATGACCCTATCCCACTCTAAGGGTGATAGTACCTCAGCAACAACTGAATGCAAAGCTATTCAAGATTACTTTTTTATGAGATGAGAGAGAGAAGAGAAAAGGGATCCACTAACCGTTATCTTCCGCTAATGGTTGATCCAATCTTCCCTCTTGCTGCTTGCTCCTAGCTCCTTGCTCTTTCACCGGCCCAGCTAGACAAAGATCCTGTAAAAGCACAAAGAAAGGAAACTACAAGAAGCATACATCCATAACTGATTCAAGGATTAGAATAAATCAAATATACAAGCATCAATTCACCATAGAGACACATGCATATAGAAGAACCTCAAATACTTTATTAATAGAAGAAGTAAAGTTCTGAGAGTGTTACAACCATAATAGGCCCAATCCAGCAACACCTCCCAGCAGAAAGAAATCTCCTCTTCACCTCCTTCAAAGCAATCACCCAATAGTTCTATGCACAAAACAACAACACTTCCTTACATTCACAAGATTCCAGCCTCCCTAGACCTCATGAGAGAGCTCTATATATAGGAGTTTTGGAGAAAGGATGAGTCAGCTTGAGGCTGGCATGAAGCTGACTAGTGTCCTCTCCCACTTCAGTTATACTTCAGTTCTTGATTCCACTTGGAGTTTCTTGCTTCCACTTGGAGATCTAGATCCTCTTACTCATCACAAGGCGAATTCCCTGATCCAAGTGTCATTTTGGAAGCTTCCTGGGCATTTGACACCTTGCAGAATGACTGTGCCACTTGGCCAATCTCACCCAGCACAGGTAGCCTTCATTTCTTTTGACATTCAGTGCAGGTACAGAGTGGAGCAGTTGACATTCAGCGCAGATGCTCAGTGGAGCAGCTGACATGACCCAGAAATAGCTTGTTTTTGAGTGTTTTCAGGTGGAGAACTGATTTTCAGTGCTATGGTTTGCTGACCTTGTTCCTCTAGGGGTAGGAACAACATGTTTAGGGACTTTGGATCCCTAATATTATCGACATTTCATGCTTCATGCTGTAAGGCACAAAAATGTCTATAACAGTTGCCCCCTAAAGTATGAGGTCGTTTATCGGGTGAAATGCTTTATCATGAGGATCCGAAGTTCATTCAATCGCTGAGAGGTGCCCTGTAATAAAATACAATACAATACATTATTTTTTCATTCTGCTTTCATGATCTAGCTGAGGCGGGCATTCCCATGCTCAGCTTTATAAATTCATTTTGGTACATAGAAAAGACGATCGTCTGATGGTAGACTGATAATTCTCTGCTGAAATTATCATCCTTTGAGTAGGATGATTATCTGTTGCAATGATGTACATAACAAATGTCTTTATATCCTGAATATATATATCGCAGCCCGGATGGATGAAACTAGATCCGGGGTCTTCAAACTCGTTCGATCTTCACTCTAAGTACAAGTCGATCCATGTGAGAATTGCGCTGAAGTCGAACATGGAAAGACATCGCTTGATTACCGGTCAATAATGTAAACCGTTAACAAGCGCGAGAGGAATCACCAATAATGACAATGACCCTCAAGGTACTGCAGTACAATTCACGTGGTGTGAATAAAGGACTTGGCGTCGAACACCACGCAAAATCTTCTGGTCGAAGGTCATTGATGTATACCTGTCGCTGGAAGTGAGAAACTTGCCATTGAGGCATGCAAGCTTCAAAGTACTGGGGGGGTTTGTTCCTAGATCAACTTCTTGTATAATGAGCTGAAGTCGACAAGAAGCGATCCGTCAAAGGAGGGCCTTAATGAATCCCACATCAATGACACGGAACGGAGCTAATGATTTTAGTGGAGGCGAAAACAATCTGTGAAATATGATTCAGGGTGGCGATCATGGGTGGATGAAGGATAATGTATGGCAGTGGATGGGACACGGTTGACTCTTTCTGAACAACATCTCTTGAACATATAACGACACTGATGTGATGGATTGGTAGCATTACCCCAAATGTGGATGGTTTGGCGAGGACCATGGTGATGAGACCGGTGAATGAAACAACCCAACCCGATGTGATACGGAGGACAAAGTGTCATGTTCAAGAGCGACTTGGTACCATTAAAGCTTTGAGGTTCTCCCAATTTTTCCCCAGTCATTTCTGACCAGTACCTCTTTATTTTTTTCAAGCTTGAGGAGGATAACATATGCTTGTTCTATAACCTGCCCTTCGGGCAAGCCCATCGCTATGTTTTAACGAGCTTAGCGATAGGGAAACTCCTTCTCGTCTAAAGACAAGTTTGTCGCTATTTAATCATTTTAACGAGTCTAACGACAAGGAAAACTCGGTCCTTTTCATTTTTAGAGAGTCTGAAAAGGTACAGAAAGTTAACTCCAAAATTCCTTTTTCGTCATCTAATCCCTTAAGTCCGAAAAAGTATAAAACAATACAGAAGGGATGAGTTTTCAATTACTTTAGCGAGCTGAATAAAACAAGCGCTCGACCTTTTTGTGTAATAATCCCTCAGGTCCAAAAAGATTAAAATCTAGAGGAGGGCTAGCTCTTCCGGTCACTTTAACGAGCTGGAAGGCCAAAACTCAGCAAACTTTTCATATTTTACGAGTCAGGAGAAAAGAGCTCAAAGAAGACTCGTCTTTTGAGGAACGAGTGATAAACAGGGATAGCAGCAAATTTCAGGTACAAGTTGGAATTTTCCAATCACGGCAGTGTCACAAGGATGGCTAAGTGAAATCACTCTTCACAGCTGTTCCTCAAAATGGGTAAACAATCATATGGAGGTGAACGATTGGCCAAATGGAGGTGGCGGGTGCAAACACGACCAAGGCTTTTATGGCTAATAAATTTACGATCACAATGGTTATTTACCGATACTGGGTTCATTTTTTAAAGAGCTTGAACGCGCCAAACACTGCTCAAAATCTTATGTTTATTTTTTAACGAGCATGAACTATGACGCTAAAACTGCTCGGATCTCGCTTTTCTCTTTTTTAATGAGCATAAATTCCGCGGTAAAACTGCTCGATTTATATGGTCAAAATTTTGATTTTTTACCATCACTAGCTTTTCTCTCTTCAAATATAGTACTGCTTTTTTAATTGCTGCAACAAACTTTGTTAGAAATGAATAATATTTGCATGAAAATGAGATTATAACCCTAATATTTCACTTTAAACTGTGTAAAAAGTCATTAAAAGGTGTTTTTACCTCTCATTTACCATTTCATTTGCATTTGGTTTGTTGGAGCTCTGGATGTGCCTCTTCCCCCTTGATTTTCACCAGCTGATTCCGGGAGATTCTGCGGACGCTTTTCGGTGCCGTCTGGACCAGGTAGGAGCTAAACCCTAGCTCTTTCTTTTCATGGTTTTCTTTTCCTGTTTTTTGCCTGTTTTTCATCAAATCAGGAATTCACTCTTTCTCTTGTTTGCTTTGCAGGGAACTTTGAACAAAATGTCCCTTACATGGCGAGAACGAGAACATGAAGAGGAGGACATGATTGCCCTCCATGACCCGGTCACGGTGAACGCGCTGCGGAACTGTGGCCTGCTGAAGTTCTTCCGTATCTCTAGCGTGAGACCACAGATTTCTTTACTGCAGTATATGCTTGATGCTTGGGATCCTGTTAACCAAGTGTTCCAGATTAGGGGGAAGACGATCCCCTTGACTATAGAGGACATGTACTTCTTGACTGGGTTGTCAAGACGAGGTGCCCTCATTTCCTTATCAGGTATGGCCCGGGGGACTGATTCCACCAGAGATTATGTCCGCCAGTATTGCAGGGAAGGTTCTCAGCCGAGCAAAGACGGCAAGATTGTTATCCGTGAGATTACTGATCGGGCTCTCAGGTCCATTCTGTTCACTATTGGTCGGATGGCCGGCAGAGCAGCTTTACATGTTGCCAACAGGTCTTATATGCAGCACGCCTTGGAGTGTCTCCAACCGAAAGTATTCAACTGGTGTGATGCGGTACTTGTTCAGATGAAAAGTCAATTGACCAAGGTAAAGGACGGGAAGCTGAAGAACTTTGGATTTGGTTCTATTCTGACTGCCTTCGCCTTGGAGAAAATCCCACTGATGCAGCCTCAGTACATCATACTTGACTTGCCTTCTCCGACCGAGCCACGCATGCAGAGGTGGGTTGACCACATGTCTAGGCATGCAGGTCAACCTCAGATTACTTTTACTGAGGCCTTCTTTAGGTGGTTCAAGCGTCAGGAGATGGCGTTTTCTGAGTATCCATATGTGGGTATGGATTTCCGAGGTGATCCGGATTTGGTGCTACCGGATGGCGAGTAGTGGGGTGCCATTGGTAAACTCTTTGACCATATTACTGTTTATTATTCTTACTCATAATGTTGTTGTGCTTTATTCTATCAAGACTTTTAATTGTACTCTTGGGTGCATGCAGATATTGGTCCTGTTCGTCCAGCAGTTCGTCCGAGATCGCCAGCTGCTGCCCCAGCAGGGGAGCCTGTTAGGAGAGTTGTTATTCGCGATCTTGATGACACCGAGACCCTTACAGCTGTGCAGGAGCAGGTTGAGAGCCTTACTCGTGGCCTTCCAGATGTACAGATTGACGAGTTACCTTTACAGATGCAGCGGCATACCATTGGTGTGCCTAGACGATGGACTCGTCTCTTGCGCATGATTGCACAGGCCGTGACGTACTATCATGAGCACCACTAGGCTAGGGTGCCCCCTAGCATCTTTTTGAGTTCTTAGGTCATATGACCAATTTTGTCTTGGTTACAGAACATTATGTATGAACTTATATAAACAGCTTATATATTTTGATTTTCGGGTTTTATTCTGGTTGATTTACGTGATCCATGTGTACAATTTTTGGTGATGTGTCCCCTTTTTTTATAAATGTTGCAAACGTCTATCTAACACATAGTTCGCTAATGAGTCAGTTAATGTGTTTAAGTTTCTTGAAATATGTTGATATTGAATTGAATCAAATCGTCTTTCCAAGATCTTAACCCTTAGGAACATGCGATAAATAGCTGGATTGCGAACAGAATATATACCATTGAGTTGCAGTATTACGAGCTGTGAGTCTAGCCTGACAATTAGTCGGCGTATGCCACGTGTGATGGCATCA
This sequence comes from Pinus tabuliformis, assembly GCA_031772625.1. Lineage (NCBI taxonomy): Eukaryota > Viridiplantae > Streptophyta > Pinopsida > Pinales > Pinaceae > Pinus > Pinus tabuliformis. The sequence continues at coordinate 1,686,509,639 of CM062820.1, forward strand.
GAGAGTAGTTCTATCAACGCGCTATACTCAGCGATGTTATTCGTTGATTGCCCAATACATACACCCTTGAAACTTACTAACTCGCCGCTTGGATCAAAAATGGCCCAGGCTGCGGAGGACAAGTTCCGCAAACTACGACTCGCTCCGTCGGCATATCCAACACATGTCTCCAGAAGGTTCAACATCTGAAACGGAAAAAGGGGGATCACTCGACCAGAACAAACACTTTAGCGAAAACAAAATACAACAAAAGCATGCAGGTTACTATTTAAGCATAGTAACGCTTGAGGTACAACCTGTTGCGGGGCTGCGCCAGTGGAACTCCATCGTAATCCATTAACTCGTAGGCTCCTTTTGCTAACACCCTTTTAACAATATAGGGGCCCATCCATAAGGACTTGAATTTACCTGCTCCCAATTTATCGGATTCTTGGTCATAAATCAAAACCAAATCACCTTCTGAGAAGACACGGGGTTTGACATTTTTGTCAAACTGAGCCTTGACTCGTTTCTTATGAGCTTCGTTAGCCAAAGCGGCGTCATGACGGGTTTCATCCAACTGGATTAATTCCAAGAAACGAGCCTCTTCTTCTGAGGTTCCGGGGAGAAGATCAATTGCGAGTTTAAGCGACAAAATTTCGCACTGGATCGGTAAGACTGCTTCCAGGCCATACACCAATTGAAAAGGTGTGAACCCGGTTGCGTTCTTTACCGACGTTCGGTAGGCCCACAAGGCTGAGTACAGGATTAGGTGCCACCTTCTTTTGTGAACCCCGATCATCCTTTGCAACATACGCTTCAGGACCTTGTTGATTGCCTCAACTTGTCCATTGGCTTGCGGATAATATGGGGTAGAGCTGTCGTGAGATAGCCCTAGCTTGGCAGCTAATTCGACCATCATGTGATTGCGAAAATGCGACCCATGATCTGTAACTATAGCCTCTGGTACGCCGAACCTGGCGACTACATGATTAAAAAAGAAAAGGGCGGCTGTTTCACCAGTGTTATCCAATGTAGGCATCGCCTCGGCCCATTTGGTAAAATAGTCAACAGCGACTATAATATACCCATGCCCCCCGGTCGAGGTGGGGTTACATTGCATGAAATTGATGCCCCACTTGGCGAAGGGCCCAACAGCAACTATCGGCTGTAAAGGTGCGGGTGGTCGTCTGGTTTTTCTATCAAAGATTTGACAAGCATGGCAACTTCTGACTGCGGTTATGCATTCTTTGAACATGGTTGGCCAGAATTATCCTGCTCGTAAGATTCTTTGTGCTGTTGCATATCTAGACTGATGCCCCCCACACGCGCCTGAATGACAATCATTCAGGGCTTTTTCGGCCTCCTCATGGGTAAGGCACCTCCTCAGAACTGTATCGACACCACGACGGTAAAGTGTATCACCGACGATCATGTAGTCTTTTGCTTGGTATCGTATACGTTTTTGTTCGGAGTGAGAGGTGTTAGGCCTGAACTTTTGGGTTTGGAGATAAACTATGATATCCCCATACCACTCATCGCTTACAGATATCAGAAACAAACTTTCTTCCACGATTGACTCTTCCGATGTTTCATCGTTGGACGATGATGGGAGATCGCACAATAATTCTGCGAAAACTAGGGCCTTCTTTGATTTGGATTTTACAAATTCCAGATCAAACTCTTGAAGGATCGCTATCCATTTTGAATATTTGCCCCCCAGCAACTGTCGTGACAGTATATAAGTCATGGGGTTGCAATCTGACAGGATGGTAGTTTTCCGAAAGAGGACATAATGTTGAAACCTTTGAATCGCTTGAACAGCTGCAAGCGCTAGTTTTTCAACATAAGAATATTTACTTTCTGTATCGTTTAAGTTTTTACTTAAATAATAGATAGGATGTTCTATTCCATCGACTTCTTGAACTAAAACCATCGCAATGGTCGTATCCGCTGCCGCTAGATAAAGGTTAAAATCTCTTTGATAGTCCGGGGCGTACATTAATGATGATTTTACTAGACAATCTTTCAGAGCATCAAAAGAAGCTTGCACCACCTGGTCCCAGACAAAAGGTACATCCTTTTTCAATAGACAAGTATAACCCTTAGCAAGTTCTGTGTAATTTGGAATGAACCTCCTCAGAAAGTTTGCTTTCCCTTGGAGTTTCTGAATCTGAAGCAGATTTGAAGGTGGAGGCAAATTAATGATTGCCTGAACCTTACAGGGGTCGAGACGAATCCCATCCTTAGAGACTACAAAGCCAAGTAAACGACCAGAACTGACGCAAAACACACATTTGTGCGGATTGAGTCTTATCTTGTAGTGTCGGCAACGTACAAATATCGCTCTTAAATGTTGCGGATGATCAGTCCGCTTTGGCGAATGAGCCGGAAGATCGTCGAGATAAGGGTGAACAATGTTCTTGATGTCATGGAAGGCATAATTCATCGCCCTCTGAAACGTCGCCCCTGCGTTCTTTAAACCAAAGGGTAATTTTCGATAAGCGAATGTGCCCCACGGATAAATAAATGCAGTCTTTGACTGGTCCTGTGGGCGGATATTTATTTGATTATACCCGGAAAATCCATCCATAAATGAAAAGATTTCACATCCGGCGCATTCATCAATTATCTGGTCGATGAAGGGTGTAGGGTAGTTGTCCTTCGGACAAGCTTGGTTTACATCCCTATAATCAACACACACTCTAATCGTCCCTTGTTTTTTCATAACAGGGACAATATTCGATACCCAATCGGTTAGAGGAACCGAGTAGATGAACCCAGCATGGAGGAGTTTTTCAACTTCCGCTTTAATGGCAGCGGCTTTCTTCGGGTGCACCTGCCGAAGCCGTTGCCTTACTAGTTTGACATCAGGATACATTTTAATTTCATGTTCAACGATACTCGAGTCAATGCCTGGCATTTCATCATATGACCACACAAAGACATCTCTAAATTCACGAAAAAGAGCGTTATATATTTCCAGTTCTGAAGGGGAACAACCTTTGCCGACATAAATATTCTCTACAACATCTGTTTTGGTCGAGATATTTATGGCTATAGTCTCTTCAATATTGGATAGGTTTCGCTCGGAATCCACCGTATTTACAGTATTCGTTAGGAACTCAAATACTGAAGGGTGATAAAGGTCACTTTGAGTATCTTCTTCATATTCTGGAAGAAGGGAACGATGGTGGTGATCATTCCATGCTGCCCCCTCAATCATTATTGATTGTAAGATTCCTTCGTCAGTCCCATGTACTTTCGACCAAGGATCTAATGGGGTTCCATATTCTCTAGATCTATCTACCCAAACTCTTGACGAGCGTTGATTTGGGCTCGCCTCCCATGCTTGAAACATTGATTGCTACAATATTTCTAAAGGGCTTGGGGGCAAAACCATTGAATGATCCATGTTGTCCTTCGTGGAAGATATCATGTTGCAGGTTGCTACTAGCGGTACATTTCCTATATAAATAGGAGGTGGTAGCGCGAAAGTTCCCATCAATGTGGGGTCTTTCAATAATCCTACTCCGATATCTTGAATTGAATGGTTGCTCTCATGGATCATGGGAATTCTTCCTGTAACTTGTGAACCATTAGGGAGGAAATTCTGTTGGTCGACGATCGTAATCCCTCCTTCAAACGGGAATGCGATCTTCCTAAAATAAGTCGACACGACAGCTGCCATGGCATAAATCCATGGTCTACCCAGTAGGATGTTATAGTCAAGATTTCCATCGATGACTTCTACATCAATTTCTACTGTCTTTCCTCCTAGTTCGACTTTCAAGTTATTAAGGATACCGTAAGCGGTATAAGTCCTTCCGTCGAAGGCTTTTAATGTCGTCGAAGATCGCGAAAAGGTTGGAGATCCTAAAGTTTTCCAGCAACTCATTGACATAATACATGTCGAGGCTCCCTCATCAATTATCGTTCTGTGAACAGTTTTGTTGAGTGCTTTCACTTGAATAAGGAAAGCTAGCTGAGCTGGTAACTGAGGATCATATCCCTTGTGATCAAAGGATACAAGATTGGAATCCTTAGGATCAACCCCACCAATTGCCGATAACAATGCCTGCCTTTGGGTTGGACAATTTTGTAGCACTTCAAGAGTCGACATAGTAGATGGCGATTGGGCCAAATCTTCCACTATATTATAATGTTGCGCCGCTCTGGCGCGAGGATTAAATGTCGACTTGTGTACTACACCCTTCGGCGGTTTTATTGTTAGTTCAGGGATGGTGGGTGTTACAACTTCTGTCGAAGTTGTTGTCGAACTACTTGGTTGATCTTTACCTTTTTCGTTCGACACCTGAGGATTCCCATAATCTTTGTTCCTTGTCGAAATCAAAGCATCATTCTGCTGTTTCGAAACCGACAACATTAGGACTTGCGACGGGGAAGCATTTCCACTATCAACCAGATTTTGACCTGGGTTGGGAAATGGATCAGTTAACACAGCTGAGGTTTGGGAACTTTTAAAGAACCTCTTTAACTCAGCTTTGAATGGGCAATTGTTTGTGGTATGATCCTTATCATCACATATTAGACATGGATAATTTTGTTTCCCTTTGCCAGGAGGGTTTGAAGAATCTTTTCCAGGGGATGACTCACCCTGTTTCTTCTTCTTCCCTTTGTTTTGTTTCTTCTTGCTTCCTGGTTGATTGGTTTCTTTGCCCTTATCTTCCGATACGGCATTTACTTCCGAAGCAAGAATTTCTTCTTTTGCATTTTGATCCGAATTCTTACGGGCTTTCTTTGACGAAGCCTTTATCGATTTCGCGTTTGTCGTGCCAATCACGCCGTCACCGGCATGAGAGTCACTGTTTGATTTAGGAGGGGGAGGAATTGAAAACTCTGGTCTAGGGGCGTCAGGTATTTTGTCATAGAGTGTGCCGGACTGAGTATAAACTAAGTCCAAATATTGTGCACGAGCAATAACCTGCTCCTCTGTTACGACTCCCCCCTTGGACACATCTTCCGTAATAGCCGGAAGTAACGACTTTATAAACCATTCAGCTAATAGCTGATCGGGAACATATGTTTTCACCATCCTACGACGATGACGCCACTCATGTATATGATCAGATATATGGGTAGCAGTTGTCTGTTTGAAGTTGGTTAATATTTCTGTTCCCGTTTCATACCTTATCGGTAATTGAAAGTGGGTTAAGAAATTCGTGGCTAGGGAACTAAAATTTTCGAAAGAGGCTCTTGGCAATTCAATATACCATTTAGCCGCTGGACCTGTCAATGTCCTCTGAAAAAGGCGAAGTCTTATCGAATCATCGTTAAGGGTGTTCGACGAACACCACAGATGAAAAGTCATCACGTGATTCGACGGGTCTTCACCTGGATTTCCATTGAATTTAGGAATGTCAGATGGAAGTTTATGAGGAATCGCTGGCCACAAAGGGGCATAAGCAATCGGATCGTTGGTTAAACGGTGTAAATCGGGTAACTCTAAAGTTGCCACGAATGGTAACTGTTGATTCAGGTTAGGCGAAGCGTAACCAGGGTACGATGGAATCGCTTGAGCAGTGGGTCTTTGCATACCAGCATAATGTAATTGATGTTGGTATGACTAATACGTCTGGTGGACTTGACCACTGTAAAGTGGTTGGTTTTGACCGTTTTGGATATACGGTTGTCCACTGTTCGCAAAGATCTGTTGCTCAGAACCTTGGTACACTTGCTGGAACTGCGGTTGTTGGTATTGTACAAGCCATGGTTGTGACGCCATGTTCTGTTGCGCCATGCTAACCATTGGACCAAGGTGTGGGGTAATTGTACCCGTTTGTACTTGTGTCATCCCACCAGTTGGCGATTGTGGCTGTGACCCATGGTCAAGCGAGTGTTGCATTACAACCTGAGAAATCTGAGGTTGACATGTAACAGGTATCGCTTGAACTTGCGACACGGTTACAATAGCCGGGGTGGTTGGGATGTTGGTCACAGGTACACACTGTTGCATAGAATATACAATCCTTGGTTGTTGAGGTAGCATAGGTACCCAACTACTTGATGCAATTCCAGTATAACCAGAATACTGTTGAGAACTGCCATATGGATATCCTCCCGGAGGAGGTAACGAAAGGGCATACTGCCCCCCATATGGTAGCAATCCGGAACTCAGAGGGATTGTTAGTCCTTGAGGACTAGATGGCCCAAATTGACCTCCATGAGGGTCAATCTGTCGAGTTTCAACATAAGAATTACCGGGTATTACTCCGGATGAACAAACTGGAACAGACCATACTGTCGAAATAGTCCCTTGGTGGACTCCTTCTAGCTGTTGAGAGCTAGTTGGGACAGCTGGTATGCCGGCAAACATCGTTGGAGTGACGGCAGGGGCTTCTGCTATCGCTGTGTCATTTGACACAGTCCTAGATGATGACGGTTGTGTAGACATTTTAAGTCTATCCAATAGATTGCCTAGCGATTCTACAGGAACTTCCACTTGTGGAGGATTAACCTCTGATGAAGGAAAGAGAGTGACCCCTACTCCAAAATGAGTTGGAGTACTTGCTTGCGGATCCTCTACAATTTCCTCTATCGCAATCAAACCCGGTGGAAGAGGAAGACCGTCAGGTCCGTAAAATATTTCTGGTGCCGAAGAAGTGGTTGTTTCGACAGCGACAGTTGCTTGGGGAACAAAACTTTCTGGACCGGTTACAGATGGAACTGGTTCAGTTACACAAGTATTTGCCCCCAGACTAGGATCAATATTACTGTCCTTCTGTGGCTGTTGAACTTCTTCTATAGAGGCAGGGTTTCCAGAAATGTTAGGAGTAACCGGAACCTCGGATGCAGTAGGAACACTTGTTCTAACTTTCAAAGGAGATTTTGAACCGGTTAAACGAGTTCGCTTTGCCTGTATTGTTTTCGATTCCGGGGACAAAGACGGTTGACTCGTAAGCCTCCGCGAACGACGGGGTTTCAATTGACTTTCTTCCACGATTGCGGATTACTCGATCAACTAAAATATTAAAAGGGGAAATTTGTGTTTCCGAATTGAATGAATTTTATTAGATGCTTTTAGACACAACTTGCTTTTTCACTTTTTAAGAGTCGAGAAAAAGCTAAAGATGACTCTAGTCTCCTTCGATGTATTAACGAGCCCGAAGTGACAAATGCTCGGTTGGACTTTTTCAGTTATAGAGTTTGAAAAAGGCCAAAAGAAACTGCTCTGGAGATCTAGGCAGAGGGTGTGCCAAACCTTTCACAAAACCACAGAATACGTTTTACGGTACGAGTGGTCGATCTTTGCGAATGCTGTGTTCACTGCATTGCGATCAGTAGGGCGGCCGACACGGTTTCCTATTGGATAAAGGCTTTTATTCCTATAGGGGTCTCCCAATATATACGCGACGGTACGTGGGAGCACAAGTCCGTATTAGTGCCACCGACTCTCAGGAGGAATCACCCACCTTCGTCGAGATCGATAGTCACTACGTTTAACGACGCCGGAACACGTCTCTAGCTTAGACCTCTAGATGTTTGTGTTATGTTTCAAAGCGTTTTTAGGTTCATTTAATATATTTTAAGTTGATCTTTTTAAAGTTTGCCTTTCAAGGTTCACCACGAGATGTATTGATACAAATTCCTAAATGCAGTCTAAGATGAGAAGCAAGCTTTTTCAATCTTTTCGACTTATGAAAATCTTAACTACTGAGGGAAAAGAGAGACAAAATCTTTTCACACAGATCAAAGAGCACTCGCTAATGCACTTTTTCCTTAAATCAACATACAAACTTATATGCAAAATGCAAAAAATTCAAGTATTTCTTTTCTCTTTCTTAATGTTGGCGTAATGCAAAAAGAAAGCTGTTGTATAATTATGAATTCAATTTCAAGTGAAAGCAAACAAGCTTGTCCAAAATCAAAAGACACCTTAAGATTTACTTGTTTCGACACTAGAAATATATAAACTCAAACCAAATGACGAAAGCAAAAACCCAATCAGCTATGAACAACAAACAAACTAACTCTTAAGATCAAAACGACACTTTATCACAGGTCTAGATCTAAGAGGTCACAGCAAGACTAGTTCGCTTTCGTTATGGGAAACTGTAAATGTACAAGAAATACACAAAGAACAAACACAGTTTCTTTATACAACTGAGGCGGAATAGTGACAAGGAAAGTTGGTTTCAGATAGGCCCACTGACTGGTAACAAACAGCAAAAACAAGAGTGAAAACAGGGCAAGAAACAGCAGGAAACCCCAGTAGCACAAGGCAAGACTGGTCCAGCGCAGGTGGGACACTGCCTGTTTGACCTTCAGCGCAGGTAGCCCCTTCGGGAACTACGCTGAAATGCAAACAGCCTTTGTACAGCCTGCACTGAAGAACGAAACTTTCGTTTCTGGTGGTTTCCGGGTCACAGATTGCTCAAAAATTCACAGTTTTTTCTCAAATCAGAAGCTATCAGTCAAGGACACACTAAGGGATGACAAGGAGGATGAAAAGCTATCACTAAGAGCTTATTAGAGTCCTTGTGGATCAGATCTTCAAATCATAAACTTGCCCAGAAACTGAGCTAGAGTAGCTGCCCTCTACTTTGTATTTGAATGATTCAAACACAGTTCGATTCGGTACTCCCTTTGTTTATGAAATGAATAGCAAAAACACAAACAACCAACAAGATACTATCCCCAGCGGAGTCACCAATTTGTTGTTGGGAAAAGTATCCAATACGGAATGACCCTATCCCACTCTAAGGGTGATAGTACCTCAGCAACAACTGAATGCAAAGCTATTCAAGATTACTTCTTTATGAGATGAGAGAGAGAAGAGAAAGGGATCCACTAACCGTTATCTTCCGCTAATGGTTGATCCAATCTTCCCTCTTGCTGCTTGCTCCAAGCTCCTTGCTCTTTCACCGGCCCAGCTACACAAAGATCCTGTAAAAGCACAAAGAAAGGAAACTACAAGAAGAATACATCCATAACTGATTCAAGGATTAGAATAAATCAAATATACAAGCATCAATTCACCATAGAGACACATGCATATAGAATAACCTCAAATACTTTATTAATAGAAGAAGTAAAGTTCTGAGAGTGTTACAACCATAATAGGCCCAATCCAGCAACACCTCCCAGCAGAAAGAAATCTCCTCTTCACCTCCTTCAAAGCAATCACCCAATAGTTCTATGCACAAACCAACAGCACTTCCTTACATTCACAAGATTCCAGCCTCCCTAGACCTCATGAGAGAGCTCTATATATAGGAGTTTTGGAGAAAGGATGAGTCAGCTTGAGGCTGGCATGAAGCTGACTAGTGTCCTCTCCCACTTCAGTTATACTTCAGTTCTTGAGTCCACTTGGAGTTTCTTGCTTCCACTTGGAGATCTAGATCCTCTTACTCATCACAAGGTGAATTCCCTGATCCAAGTGTCATTTTGGAAGCTTCCTGGGCATTTGACACCTTGCAGAATGACTGTGCCACTTGGCCAATCTCGCCCAGCGCAGGTAGCCTTCATTGCTTTTGACATTCAGCGCAGGTACAGAGTGGAGCAGTTGACATTCAGCACAGATGCTCAGTGGAGCAGCTGACATGACCCAGAAATAGCTTGTTTTTGAGTGTTTTCAGGTGGAGAACTGATTTTCAGTGCTGTGGTTTGCTGACCTTGTTCCTCTAGGGGTAGGAACAACATGTTTAGGGACTTTGGATCCCTCAGATTATCGACATTTCATGCTTCATGCTGTAAGGCACAAAAATGTCTATAACACACGGACAATCTCGATGAAAATGGTCCTTTGCAAATTACACAAGGATATTTAAGAGATTTATTGTGCGGATTTTCACCAAATGATTCATGGTTGCCCCCTTGTTTAACTGACTTCTTCTTCTTCTCCTTCCCTTTCTTCTTCTTCTCAGTCAGTCGGTTACTAGCATCGCTACTTTCACCAAGTGAAGAGGAAGAAGGGGAGGGAGAAATAAATGAAGAAGAAGGCAAGGGGTCAATTTTAACATCAACTGGATGCTGATTCGATTGCTAAGGAATCACGTTATTTTGAACCACGGAGGTTGAGAATAGCCATATTGGTAGGCCAATAGTAAGTCCCGGAAGAGACAAAGTGGCCATGTGAGGTGCACCAATATTTCCCCAAGATGTAAAAGGGCTAGGAATCCCCTCCAAAGGGATTCCTTGATTGGTGGACTCCATTATCTCAACCTAAGACCAACGAAGGAACAGGGATGTTATTCCAAATTTAATAAATTTTAATGATGCTTTGACACAACTTTTTCTTTTTTAGTTTTTAAGAGTCGAGAAAAACCTAAAGATGACTCTAGTCCCCTTCGATTTTTAATGAGCCTGAAGTGACAAGTGCTCAGATGGACCTTTTCTTTTAAGGAGTCGAAAAGGAACGAAAGTGACTACTTTGGAGATCTAGACAGAGGGATTACCAAACCAATCGCAAAACTGCAAAATACACCTTGGTGATAAATTAAAGAGAAATTACCAAGGACTTATGTATGGTAGTCAATCTTCCCGAATGCTGTGTTAAGTGCATCGCGATCGATAGGGAGGAAAACAAGGCTTCCTATGGATAAAGGATATAGGCCTATTGTGGTCTCCCAATATATACTCGATGGTATGGGGAGCACAAGTCCGTGCTAGCACTTGTCGTATCAAAGAGGAGGAATCACCCAACCTTCGATGAAAATGATAGTTACTAGATTTTACGATGCCAGAACACGTCTCTAGCCTAGACCTCTAGATGTGTTGCGTTAGGTTCCAAAGCGTTGTTAAGTTCATTGAAATTTATTTTAGAGTTGATCTGGTTTAGAAGTTTGTCTTTCAAGGTTCACTACATGATGTAGATGTAAAATTCATAAATACACAATCTAAAATGATAAACAATCGTTGTTTATTTTTAGCAATGAAAATCCTAGTTACTAAGGAAAGAGGATTACAATTCTTTCAAACAAAGAGCAAAGAGAACACACTAAATGCACTTTTCCTAAATAATTTTTCGCATACAGTCTAAATGCGCATGCAAGTGCATGTATTTGTTTTTCGTTCCCTTTAATGCGAAAAATGCCAAAAAGGAAAACTAAGTATAGATTTGAAATATTTTCTTCAAAGCGACATTTCAACAATTTCTCTTCAAAATGAAAGGTAGACTAAATGAAACTTTCTGATTTTTAATAGAGAATGCTTTCGACACTTCAAAATATCAACAAATCAAATTAAATACATGACAAAAAGTTCAATCAACTATCCAAGGAAGGAAGACTCAATGAAACTTCTCTTTTTGATACAAAACGACATTTACGACATTTTTTTGCACCAAAACGACAGTTTGATTTAAGCAACTTTTCGACAAAGGATTGCAAATGGTGGACAAATACATAAAAACATTTGCTAATCCTAATCAATGGAGGCTGAACTATGTAAAGCAAGGAAGCTCCAACAATGATATATTGTTCATAAACATCAAAACAATTGAATAGAGCTGAAAACAAGGACAAAAAAGCCAAATTTCAAGGAGAGAAATAGGACTACTCAGTCACTGCGCCTGTGCTTCACAGAAACAGGGATGCATCTCACCTGCTACACTCAGGAAGTGAGATGCATACTGGCTTCCAGTGACAGACAGCACGATGGGCTAGGGAGCGCAACTGAGGTGGGTTTTCGCTCAAATTTGCAGCTGAATTCAGTGAGTTAAGCTGAGCTATTATGGACAGTAAAGAACAAAGTACAAGGGTATGATCTTGGAAGGTTATTGAGCTACCAATAGGGCATCTAGAATGCTTGTAAGTTAGATGTTCAAATCATAAACTAAACTGGAGATTGATTGAAGCAACATTCATCTACTTTTCAATTACAGAGCAAGAGCAGCTCGAAGGCTATATGGCTAACTTCAGGCTCCGTCTATAGTTTATAAAACAAACAATCAACAACAAAAAAATAAACTATTTGATCCCTAGCGGAGTCGCCATTTTGTTTCCAGGAAAGCTAGTGTCTTTTAAATCTTCTAGTCCCACTAGGATTGGTAGCTATCCTAGAAACAAACAATCAAAGCAATTTGTGATTTCCTTTATGTATGATAGATAAGAGAGAAGCAAAGGGACCAACTTGGATCTTCCGCTTGACTCCTTGCTTGATTTCTCTCTCCCTTGATAGAGCTTGCGCCTCTTCTCTTACTTATCCCGCTCAGTGAATACCTGTAGAGACAAAGTAACAAAACACCATCAAAGCATCTCGATATATTATATCATAAACAATGCAGAATCAGAAATACATTGAACATACAATGGCATTCACAAATAACAACATTCACAAATACATGATTGTACGAAGGAAAACTCAAAGAACTTTATTAGTAATAGAAGGGAGAATTACAACCTAGCTGTTTGATCCAGCATCATCCTCCCAGCATCAAAGCCCTCTTCACCTCATGAAAAGCAAGATCACCCAACACTACAATGCCTTTTCTCAAAGACAAACTATCATCACTTCCTTACAAATTACAAAATTTTAGCCTCTAGATCTCTCATATGAGGGAACCATTTATAGATGTCTGCAAGGGTGTGAGTCATCTCTGGGTTTTCGATTAGTGTCATTCCACTTGTTGTTCTTGGTTCCACTTGGAGATATTGGATCTCTTACTCATCCCTAGGCGAATTCAGAGAGGCAAGTGTCATAGGAGAAGTTTCTGGAAGATTCCATGAGCACCCACTTAGCGAACTGTCTTGGACACTTTTCCATCCTCGCTCATCGCACCCCACAGAAGGCCTCTTCAGTATGCATTGCACCTGGCTAGTGTAGAAGTCAGTATGCATCACACCTTGACAGTAGAGAAGTCAGTATGGTCCAGTTTTGGCCAGTTCTGAGTGGTTTTTCAAGTGGAACTTTTGGGGAATGATGTAATCAATTGACCATGATCCTTTAGGGTATGAAACAACACTTTTAGGGGTTAAAGAGCCCTTGATTTATCGACATATAAGATTAGGATTTCAATGCCCAAATATGTCTATAACACTGGCAGATGCATATATGACCACATATGAATGGCTAGCTACAGGCAGTAAAGAAGCTTGCAAATCTAATTTACCAACATAGAGATAAGATGACAATTATCTGGCAATAGATACAGAAGAAACATGAATAAACTATCCAAGTGAAAGCTTAGAACAGAAAAGAAATGGACATTGAACATATAACAGCAAAATAAGCATGTATTACTAATGAATGAAGAAAAGAAGCTTGAGTAACAAAGTCTCATTAGTCTCCAGAAGTTGAACCCGTATTACATCTTACTTTCATCTATTTATAGCATGTTTACAATGCTCCTGAGCTCTAAGAGGCTCGGATTCTTAATATTGTCTGGTCTATCCCTTAACAGTTTGATTTGATCTACAGGAAACCATGGCTCGGAGGTTTTCACCTTCTGGCAGAGGAATAACCACCTTCAGGTAGTTTGATGTGTTGTCTGGAAGCTGTCTCATGCCAAAGATGTTCCGTGATGTTTGTTTGATGAGATACACTGGACTATTGATGCGATGTGCTGCTTCTCAGCCTCTATGTCAGTTTGGGAAGGAACTGCGTGTGTTGTGGCCCTTTCAATGGTTTAACAATGCATGCTTTCTGTTAAAACAGAATAGCGCTGCCCTATTGCGTACCTCTGTTGAAAATAATGAATATTTCTGTTTTAAATAGAAAACACAGTAACATTGAGAAATCCCGCCCCTCTTTGTCCTTTTCAAACTTCAAAGTCCTCAAAAATGATTTATTCACCTATCGAGTCTGCCCTTAGGGTCATTCCAAGTCGCATTCAGCCCGGGTCCCTTGCTTCCTTTGTATTTTGGCTTACAACTGAAAAACACTGAAAATGCGGGAAAATTCGCCTTTGGCGGACTTCATCGCTATTGGTGCTGTCATGTTTCCCATTGTATTTCATTATATAATGAAATACATTAAAATGCATTAAAAATGGCTTTAGTGCGGACCTGAAATATTATGAAAAATCATTTATAATGTCATTGGGTCTGGCTCATCGGGTCGCATGCATATATATGTAAAGGCCTCGCCCCTTAAGGTTTCCCAATTGTGATCCACTGCTGCGATGTGGGCCATCGATCTGCATGTGTGATCGACGATCCATGTTGAATCACTGATCGCGACCACTCATTACATACTGCCAGCACCGATAACTGTCGACTCGCCTTCAGCGATTGCGACCTGCCGATCTGATCATCGGCGATTGTTAATCATCGATTGTTGATCGGCGATGTCTTGCGCCAATGGCCACTTCCCGCCTGTGCTGATCAGATCCGCCAATGTGATCTGCCACTTAGATTTGGGCCGTTGATCGACCATATCTAATGGCTGTTGTGCCTTCTCAGTTCTAAGCCTGTGATAATAGTTTTTTGACTATTTGAATGTGTTTCTTGCCTTCCGATAGTGCATTTCTGCCCTTCCAAGGGCTCTCCTCCCTTTCTTGTTTCAATCTTTGGGTGATCTTAAGCACTTTTGAAGACTTAGGGAGTGCTTTGGAGCATATTTGGATCCATTTGCATGATTTTAAGCAAACTTTTGAGACTTTGGGAATGTTTTGGATCCATTTTTGGGCCAAACGCCAACAAAGCTAACAGGGCCTATCACACCTCAAGGGAAGACGGGTGCACGCTACATCATCACTGTTATAGAGTATTTGACTAGATGGGTGGAAGAACAACTGGTTAAGGACTACACGGCCGCTACAACTACAAAATTTTTACTTGACAACATCTTGACAAGGTTTGGATGCCCGAAAATTCTAATGAGTGACCGGGGAACACACTTCCTAAATGAAACTATCAGCGCACTTACTGAGGAATTCCAAGTGTATCATCAACAAAGCACACCATACCATCTGCAAGTGAATGGGACCGTAGAAGCATTCAACAAGATTCTGGAGACTGCGTTGACCAAAGCATGTAACATGCAACGAACAGATTGGGATTTAAGCATACCTGTCGTGCTATGGGCATACAAAACCACATGCAAGAAATTGACAGGGCAGTGTTATAGACATTTTTGTGCCTTACAACATGGAGCATGAAATGTCGATAATCTGAGGGATCCAAAGTCCCTAAACATGTTGTTATTACCCTTAGAGGAACAAGGTCAGCAAACCACAGCACTAAAAATCAGTTCTCCACCTGAATACACTAAAAAACAGGCTATTTCTGGATCATGTCAGCTGCTCCACTGAGCATCTGCGCTGAATGTCAACTGCTCCACTCTGTACCTGCGCTGAATGTCAAAACTAATGAAGGCTACCTGCGCTGGGTGAGATTGGCCAAGTGGCACAGTCATTCTGCAAGGTGTCAACTGCCCAGGAAGCTTCCAAACTGACACTTGGGTCAAGGAATTCGCCTTGTGATGAGTAAGAGGGTCTTGATCTCCAAGTGGAAGCAAGAATCTCCAAGTGGACTCAAGAACTGAAGATTAACTAAAATGGGAGAGGACACTAGTCAGCTTCATGCCAGTCTCAAGATGACTCATCCTTTCTCCAAAACCCTATATATAGAGCTCTCTCATGAGGTCTGGGGAGGCTGGAATTTTGTGCAAGTAAGGAAGTGCTGTTGGTTTGTGTATAGAACTATTGGGTGATTGCTTTGAAGGAGGTGAAGAGGAGATTTCTTTCTGCTGGGAGGTGTTGTTGGATTGGGCCTATTATGGTTGTAACACTCTCAGAACTTTACTTCTTCTATTAATAAAGTATTTAAGGTTCTTCTATATGCATGTGTCTCTATGGCGAATTGATGCTTGTATATTTGATTTATTCTAATCCTTGAATCAGTTATGGATGTATGCTTCTTGTAGTTTCCTTTTCTTGTGCTTTTACAAGATCTTGGTGTAGCTGGGCCGGTGAAAGAGCAAGGAACTAGGAGCAAGCAGTACGAAGTGAGGATTGGATCGACTATTAGCGCAAGATAACGGTTAGTAGATCATCCTTCTTTTCTCTCTCTCATCTCATAAAGAAGTAATCTTGAATAGCTTTGCTTTGATTGTTGCTGAGGTACTATCACCCTTAGAGTGGGATAGGGTCATTCCGTATTGGATACTTTTCCCAACAACAAATTGGCGACTCCACTGGGGATCGTATCTTGTTGGTTGTTTGTGTTTTTGCTATTCATTTCGTAAACAAAGGGAGTACCGAATCGAACTATGTTTGAATCTTTCAAATACAAAGTACAGGGCAGCTACTCTAGCTCAGTTTCTGGGCAAGTTTATGATTTGAAGAGCTGATTCACAAGGACTCTAATAAGCTCTTAGTGATAGCTTTTCATCCTCCTTGTCATCCCTTAGTGTGTCCTTGACTGATAGCTTCTGATTTGAGCAAAAACTGTGAATTTTTGAGCAATCTGTGACCCGGAAACCACCAGAAACGAAAGTTTCGTTCTTCAGTGCAGGCTGTACAAAGGTTGTTTGCATTTCAACGCAGTTCCCGAAGGGGCTACCTGCGCTGAAGGTCAAACAGGCAGTGTTCCACCTGCGCTCGACCAGTCCTACCTTGTGCTGCTGGGGTTTCCTGCTGTGTCTTGCCCTGTTTTCACTCTTGTTTTGCTGTTTGTTACCAGTCAGTAGGCCTATCTGAAACCAACTTTCCTTGTCACTATTCTGCCTCAGTTGTATAAAGAAACTGTGTTTGTTCTTTATGTATTTCTTGTACATTTACAGTTTCCCATAACGAAAGTGAACTAGTCTTGCTGTGGCCTCTTAGATCTAGACTTGTGATAAAGTGTCGCTTTGATCTTAAGAGTTAGTTTATTTGTTGTTCATGGCTGATTGAGCTTTTGCTTTCGTCATTTGGTTTGAGTTTATATATTTCTAGTGTCGAAACAAGTAAATCTTAAGGTTTCGTTTGATTTTCGACAAACTTGTTTGCTTTCACTTGAAATTGAATTCAAAATTATACAACAGCTTTCTTTTTGCATTTCGCCAACATTAAGAAAGAGAAAAGAAATACTTGCATTGTGCATGTGCATTATGACAGCTTGCATGTTGATTTAGGAAAAAGTGCATTAGTGTGTGTTTTATGATCTGTGTGAAAAGGTGTTATCTTTCTTTTCCCTCAGTAGTTAAGGTTTTCAAAGTTGAAAGATTGAAAAGCTTACTTATCATCTTAGACTGCATTTAGGAGTGTTATCATACATCTCGTGGTGATCCATAAAGGCAAACTGCTAAACAAGATCAACCTTAAAATAAATTGAATTTACATAACAACGCATTGAAACATAACGCAAACATCTAGAGGTCTAAGCTAGAGACGTGTTCCGGCGTCGTTAAACGTGATATCTTAGCATTGAGTGGTTGGGTGATTCCTCCACGGTGAAGCGATAAGTATCAATACGGACTTGTGCTCCCACGTACCGTCGTGTATATATTGGGAGACCCCTATAGGAATAAAGCCTTTATCCAATAGGAAACCGTGTCGGCCGCCCTACTGATAGCAATGCAGTGAACACAGCATTCACGAAGATCGACCACTCGTACCGTAAAACGTATTCTGTGGTTTTGCGAAAAGTTTGGAACACCCTCTGCCTAGAACTCCAGAGCAGTTTCTTTTGGCCTTTTTCAAACTCTATAACTGAAAAATTCCATCCGAGCATTTGTCACTTCGGGCTCGTTAAAACATCGAAGGAGACTAGAGTCATCTTTAGCTTTTTCTCGACTCTTAAAAATTGAAAAAGCAAGTTGTGTCTAAGCGTCGTTATAAAATTTATTTTAAACGGAACATAATCACCTCCTATTCCCGCGTTGATCTTAAGTTGAGAACATGGAACGCCCCAACCAAGGAACTCCACATGATGGAAATCCTAGTCCATTCTCCTCTTGGGGAGAAGTTGGTGCGCCCCACATGGCCACATTGTCGCTTCTAGGACTAACAATTGGCCTGCCTATTTGGCTTTTCTCAACTAATGTAGTACAGACCACCATGGTTCCTGATCAGTCGAGTCAACAGTTAGATCAGTCTAGAGCTACCCACCAGCCTTCCACTTCTTATAACTCTTCCTCTAATCCTTCATCTTCACAAGGTAGGGCTGGTAAAAGCCAAGCTCCCACGGAGAAGAAGGAGAAGAAGAAGAGAGAGAAGAAGAAGAAGGAGCCTAAGGCGACTGGGGGCAAGCAAAAGACATCTGACAAAAACCCACACACAACACAGACCGGGCCTAAATCGCCATGTGTCATATGTAGAGGAGACCACTTCCATAGAGATTGTCCCTGTATTCCCCGGATACTAAGGGACTGGTCCCCTCGGTTGCACAATTCGGGAGCATCAACCTCTGATAGCCATGTTGATTGCTTACCGTCAACCAGCGAAAGTGAAGGTTCAAGACGAAGAGGGGGAGAAAGATCCCCCTGCAGACTGTGTGAAGGCGGTCACGCCATCCACCGTTGTCCCTTCTTAGACGAAGCGAAGAGAGTTTTGGAAGATCGTCCGGTTTCACCGCTAATACTTCCTCCTGGATACAAAAAACTCGTGCCAAGTCCTTCGTTGGTTGAAAATACAGCTGGCCCGCTCAAGTGGTCAGCTGAAACGTCAGTCATTGAAAATGAACCTACTGAATCCAGACCAGACGAGAGTCTAAAGGTCGATACGGCAGTTGACCCGGTTCTTCCTTCAGAGGTTTCATCCTCAAATGACACCGTCACTGAAGATTCATCTTCAAGTGACACCCTCACTGAAGAGAAAAAGGATGACACCATCCAGATTCTTTTCATCAACACAGATTCTGATGAGCATCAGGGCAATGCGCCCATTCCTTTATCGCAGGAAGGAACATCATCAGGATCGTATCCGGTCGTGTATTCGGTCCCACCACCAAGCAACCTGGTTGTATCCTTTGATTGGAACCAACTAGGCAGACCCCGGTTACTAGCCAATATACCGTTCAGAATCATAGTCCAAATCTACAGAATGGTAATGGCTGGAACTATCATTGATGAAGGGGCATCTGTGAGTATCCTTTCCTCTATTGCTTGGAAAGCACTGGGTTCCCCGGCGCTTTTGCCTGAGATAAGAAATCTCTCGGGTTTTGATAAAGGAACCAGTCGACCATTAGGGATCCTCCCCAATGTACCTGTTACATTGAAAGGGAAGACCGTTCAATTGAACGTGATGGTCGTTCAAGGACCCTTGGATTATAACCTACTCCTTGGATGAGACTATATATATTGCATGGGAGCTATAGTCTCCTCACTCTTTAGAGTAATGTGTTTTCCACACGAAGGAAGAATGGTCAAGCTCGTAGACCAACTTTCATTTCTGGGATCACGCATCGCAAATAGTCAAATACCAACCCTGAATGGTCTATTCACCCAAGAAATGTCTCCACCCCCAGTCCTCCTTCCCGATGAGTGCGAGTGATTTGGAAAGATAGGGCTGGAACCCAGGGGGCATGCATCCTAGTCTGCTTCGGGCAGAGGAAACCTTGGGTATAAGGTAGAATTTCCGCGAAAAAGTATGACTAGTCCGTACCCCGTCCGTGGATGGAAGAGGGGTTGTTCTAGAACAGGACTCTTTTGTCAAAGTTATGTGTTTGATGATTTTAGTCATTCACCTTTGTCTAAACAGGTAGGCTACCAAGGAAAGAGATTCTATTGTGGCAGCAAATGGTAACCATCTTTGGGTAAAAGGCAAGCCTCACCCATTAAAACTAATGTTTTAGAGGATAAGTAGGGGCAGCCTCCAAAGAAAGGGATTCCTTTGCTGCAACAAGTAGTAACCATCTTTGGATAACCTAATGATAGACATCGCCAAAGAAAGAGTTTCATTTGCGGCAGCAAATAAAACCATTTTTTGGATAACCTGAAAGAGGCAAGCCTCACCCATCAAAACAAATGTTTTGGAGGATAAGTAGGGGCAGCCTTGAAATTGTACCTTATACCTGGGGGCATGCAAACCTTTTGGAGTGTAAGCAAAGAGCGGTCATTGATCGTTTCCTAACTTACATAAAGAAAGGATGGGGGGCAAAGGTCAAAAATTGCCAAATTTAGAGCATAGCTTATGTGAGCTGTAAGCTCTATAAAAATTGGAATCTTGCAGGAAGACATTTCTTATCCTATGACTGGTATATCGAGCAGTTTTACCGCGGAATTTATGCTCGTTAAAAAATAGAAAAGCGAGATCCGAGCAGTTTTAGCATCATAGTTCATGCTCGTTAAAAAATAAACATAAGCTTTTGAGCAGTCAAGCTCATTAAAAAATGAACTTCCCGGTAAATAACCATTGTGATCGTAAATTTATTAGCCATAAAAGCCTTGGTCGTGTTTGCACCTACCACCTCCATTTCATTTGGCCAATCATTCACCTCCATATGATTGTTTACCCATTTTGAGGAACAGCTGCGAAGAGTGATTTCACTTAGCCATCCTTGTGACACTGTCGTGATTGGAAAATTCCAACCTGTACCTGGAATCTGCTGCTATCCCTATTTATCACTCGTTCCTCAAAAGACGAGTCTTCTTTGAGCTCTTTTCATCTGACTCGTAAAATATGAAAAGTTTGCCGAGTTTTGGCCTTCCAGCTCGTTAAACGACCGGAAGAGCTATCCCTCTTCTAGATTTTAATCTTTTTGGACCTGAGGGATTATTGCACAAAAAGGTCGAGCGCTTGTTTTATTCGGCTCGTTAAAATTATCGAAAAATCATCCCTTCTATATTGTTTTATACTTTTTCGGACTTAAGGGATTAGATGACGAAAAAGGAATTTTGGAGTTAACTTTCTGTACCTTTTCAGACTCTCTAAAAATGAAAAGGACCGAGTTTTCCTTGTCGTTAGACTCGTTAAAATGATTAAATAGCGACAAACTTGTCTTTAGACGAGAACGAGTTTCCCTATCGCTAAGCTCGTTAAAATATAGCGATGGGCTTGCCCGAAGGGCAGGTTATAGAACAAGCATATGTTATCCTCCTCAAGCTTGACAAAAATAAAGAGGTACTGGTCAGAAATGACTGGGGAAAAATTAGGAGAACCTCAAAGCTTTAATGGTAGCAAGTCGCTCTTGAACATGACACTTTGTCCTCCGTATCACATCGGGTTGGGTTGTTTCATTCACCGGTCTCATCACCATGGTCCTCGCCAAATCATCCACATTTGGGGTAATGCTACCGATCCATCACATCAGTGTCGTTATATGTTCAAGAGATGTGTTCAGAAAGAGTCAACCGTGTCCCATCCACTGCCATACATTATCCTTCATCCACCCATGATCGCCGCCCTGAATCATATTTCACAGATTGTTTTCACCTCCACTAAAATCATTAGCTCCGTTCCGTGTCACTGATGTGGGATTCATTAAGGCCCTCCTTTGACGGATCGCTTCTTGTCGACTTCAGCTCATTATCCAAGAAGTTGATCTAGGAACAAACCCCCCAGTACTTTGAAGCTTGCATGCATCAATGGCAAGTTTCTCACTTCCGGCGACAGGTATACATCAATGACCTTCGACCAGAAGATTTTGCGTGGTGTTCGACGCCAAGTCCTTTATTCACACCACGTGAATTGTACTGCAGTACCTTGAGGGTCATTGTCATTATTGGTGATTCCTCTCGCGCTTGTTAACGGTTTACATTATTGACCGGTAATCAAGCGATGTCTTTCCATGTTCGACTTCAGCGTAATTCTCACATGGATCGACTTGTACTTAGAGTGAAGATCGAACGAGATTGAAGACCCCGGATCTAGTTTCATCCATCCGGGCTGCTATATATATTCAGGAAATATAAAGAAATTTGTTATGTACATCATTGCAGCAGATGATCATCCTACTCAAAGGATGATAATTTCAGCAGAGAATTATCAGTCTACCATCAGACGATCGTCTGTTCTATGTACCAAAATGAATTTATAAAGCTGAGCATGGGAATGCCCGCCTCAGCTAGATCATGAAAGCAGAATGCAAAATAATGTATTGTATTGTATTTTATTACAGGGCACCTCTCAGCGATTGAATGAACTTCGGATCCTCTTGATAAAGCATTTCACCCGATAAACGACCTCATACTTTAGGGGGCAACTGTTATAGACATTTTTGTGTCTTACAACATGGAGCATGAAATGTCGATAATCTGAGGGATCCAAAGTCCCTAAACATGTTGTTCTTACCCTTAGAGGAACAAGGTTAGCAAACCACAGCACTAAAAATCAGTTCTCCACCTGAATACACTCAAAAACAGGCTTTTTCTGGATCATGTCAGCTGCTCCACTGAGCATCTGCGCTGAATGTCAACTGCTCCACTCTGTACCTGCGCTGAATGTCAAAACTAATGAAGGCTACCTGCACTGGGCGAGATTAGCCAAGTGGCACAGTCATTCTGCAAGGTGTCAACTGCCCAGGAAGCTTCCAAACTGACACTTGGGTCAAGGAATTCGCCTTGTGATGAGTAAGAGGGTCTTGATCTCCAAGTGGAAGCAAGAATCTCCAAGTGGACTCAAGAACTGAAGATTAACTAAAGTGGGAGAGGACACTAGTCAGCTTCATGCCAGCCTCAAGATGACTCATCCTTTCTCCAAAACCCTATATATAGAGCTCTCTCATGAGGTCTGGGGAGGCTGGAATTTTGTGCAAGTAAGGAAGTGTTGTTGGTTTGTGTATAGAACTATTGGGTGATTGCTTTGAAGGAGGTGAAGAGGAGATTTCTTTCTGCTGGGAGGTGTTGCTGGATTGGGCCTATTATGGTTGTAACACTCTCAGAACTTTACTTCTTCTATTAATAAAGTATTTGAGGTTCTTCTATATGCATGTGTCTTCCTTTTCTTGTGCTTTTACAGGATCTTGGTGTAGCTGGGCCGGTGAAAGAGCAAGGAACTAGGAGCAAGCAGTACGGAGTGAGGATTGGATCGACTATTAGCGCAAGATAACGGTTAGTAGATCATCCTTCTTTTCTCTCTCTCATCTCATAAAGAAGTAATCTTGAATAGCTTTGCTTTGATTGTTGCTGAGGTACTATCACCCTTAGAGTGGGATAGGGTCATTCCGTATTGGATACTTTTCCCAACAACAGGCAGACACCGTTCAGGTTAGTCTATGGCACGAAAGCTGTCATGCCAATGGAATACCATGTACCGAGTTTTCGGATAGCATTGATGACTGGCATGGCAAACCGCGAAGGCTTGGAAGAGAGGCTTGCACAACTAGAAGAAAGTCTAGAGGAAGAACGGTTTCTGGCAGGACTCCATCAGAAAGTACAGAAACAACGCGAGAAATCTTGGCACGATTGCCATATCAAGTTGCGCATGTTCAAAGTAAAAAATTTAGTATTTTTGTATGACAGCAAGTTCGAGAAATTCCCTAGAAAACTCTGAATGCATTGGTTGGGACCATATGTAGTCAAAGAGGTCACAGATGGAGGCACGGTCCAGCTTAGTAGGCTTAATGGAGAGCCCTTCCCAGGAAGAGTAAATGGAAGTCGCCTAAAGCTCTACACGAGTGGGCTGGCTGTCTCACTAACCGACTGAAGTATAGCCTCAGTGCTCCGAGTGGTTGAAAGAATGTGTGGGACTATAAATGAGTCCACAGGAAACCTCTGCAGAAACAGGGTTCCACGTAAGGCGGGTTTATCGGAGGAATTGCGGTCATGCATAAAGGGTTGCGTTGCTGCGCAGAAAGGTGGGAAAGTGACCATTGAGGTCACTGTTCATGACAAGATGGTCAATCTGAGACAATGAAGAGTAGATGACAAGCATTTAAGACACGAAGTTAGAACTGGATTTGAAACGATCTCCAACCAGAATCGCATTAATGAGCTAGAAAAGAAGGGAAGAGTCGAATTTGAATATTAGTCGGCCTGTAAATCTCAGTTGGTCGTCCACCGAACAAACCATGGCACTATGAGACCTAATTTATTGAGCTATGTGATAGATATGGACCTGTCCAACTTTGATGCTTTGAGAATAAACCCAGTGATTGCAACATTGCCAAAAGAGACGTAGGACCTTCGGGATAGCGTAATGCTAACAGCCGAGGTCATTGTGCCGAGCCCAATGCCAGTGGTGGGAGATATACCACAAAATCCCAAACAGATAGCGGGATTGGTCTGGATGTCACTGCAAAACCTGTGGTCTGGTAAGCGATCTATGAAAGATAAGGACGAGATGGTGAGTCTTGGGATAAAAGATAGAATTCCATTGAAAAGTGCATCCCTAGGCCGTGTGCCCACAACGAAACTTGAAGATTGGGACCTCGCAGACATCAACATCTCTCTCGCAAAAATTCAACACAAGCTTCAATAGACATTGAGTATACGGGATGAGAGATCGTAAGAGACAAAGAGTTCACGGCTTTGGCTTCTCAGCTAGAGCTAAAATCCTATGAGGGGCCGCTTTGTGTTAACCGAGCAAAGCAGAATGAGCATCATCAGTTACACGAATTAGCAGGGGAAATGGAGCAAGAGCTTGAACAAGTGTTTCAAGAGGTAAGGATGGAGCAACAAAGCGCAGTGTGTCACTCACAAGGATGGTGGACCGTGAAGCATTGGCAGCACATCTTGTCGCACCGACGAGTGACTCGGGACGAGTCATGATGATTGTGTTGGTAGCCTGTTGGGTAGCGGATCCCCCGTGTAACGGTTTTGGGGCTTAAAGACCATATTTTTGGGTATTGGTACTGTAAAAGCTCCGCGAAGTGCACAAAGAGTGAATTGTAATGGGTCAATTCTAAGGGTAGTCCACCCTAAAATATTGTAAATTAATCTAGAATGTGTTGGCCTACCCATGGTCCGCGGACCATGGGAATTTATAAATAGGAGCAAGGCTCTAAGTGTAAAAAGAATTTTTTTTGGTGATGTAAGAAGTAATATGGGTGTCTAAATGCGGTATTAGATCTGAGTCTGTAAGTCCGGGTTTTGGGTCGTAATTGGGGATAGAGGCTTTGGAGCTATGTGCGCAGAGGCCTGGTTAGAGTCTGTTGGACTCCTAATCCTCAATGAGTTAGTGTGGAAGCTGAATAGATAAAAGGAAGTCCAAGAGACCTTGGGATGTGAAACCCAACAATCAAACTAGGTACTATAAATGTATATTAGTTGTTAACAAAAAATATATTCTCATGTTTTATCTTTCAAATTATGTTGCTGCCCATGTGTGTTTAACATGGTATCAGAGCAGGCATATTCCTACCCTGCATAATTACTTTGAGCCATTTGTTTTATGGCCTTTATGTGCAGATCATTTCTGCCATCACTCATGAATATTTACTCAGCAAAATTCTAGCTGCAACCTCTGTGATTTCTCTAGCCCTATTTTTTCCTAAAATTAGTTGTAACTCCTTGACTGTGCCCTCTGCGCTCCCTGGGATATGCATAATTTTCCTTTCTGCACTCTCTGGGCCCTCTCCGTGATAATCTGGGTAACTCTTGAGCAAGGAGGCCATAAACGTTCCATAAACTTGATTGAATTCTCCAAACGCTGCTGGTCTCTCCACACGGGTATTAACAGTGCTCCATTGCTAACTGATCCTATACGCTACTACTCTCTTCACGCTGGTAATAACTAAGTGCCTAATTTATCTACTCCTGTGCTCCAAATATTCCTGAAAAACATGGAGTTGATGAGTTGTTCGATCACAGTCATCCTGTAACGTGCTGCTGTGTTTGCAAGATTCAACAAAATTCTCTAGAGCTTCAGCAGAATAATTCAAATCCAATGCTTGTGATGATGGCTTCCTAATGTTTTTCTCTGTAGTGCTTCCTTCCATGTAGTCTACCTTGCGCTTGCATGGCCATTTTCCAATTTGTTGATCGTTCATGGGATTCATTTTACTGTACTGTTTGCAATCCACTATAGAAGCCTTGGAGGAGTATTAGGTGATTCTGGTGGTCTTGAATGACATTTCAAAGAAGCTAATTCTGAAGCCTAAGCAAGGGTCAACCCTCGTAAAGCTTGTTTCAATGTGACTGTTCCTGATGTGCCAACTTCAGGTGCACGTGAAATACCAACCCTCAATGGTTTTTTCAAGGTAGATTTCCCTGCTACACCAGATCTTAATGACTAAGAAATGCCTGCTTCCCTTGATGAATGTTTCATAGAAGTTTCTTCAACTTCATGATTTGCACTTGATGCCTGTAAGTCTTTTGCCAAGAAAGGTGTATTATATGTTGCCAAATTAGCTGCTCCATTAATTTGTTTATTCAAAACACCTCCGTCTGCTCTAGAAGATTTTTGAAAAGGTGATTTTTCAGAGCTATCTTCTTCTGCTGCTTGAGAAATCTCTGCCCCTGATGACATTTTTGAGCTATCTCCCTCTGATAAGCATTTCAAACTTCCTTCTGATGTCTTTGATTTTTCCATTAGATTAGATGTACTATTTTCATTTTACGTAGCTAAAAGCATCCATAAGGTGTACTTTGACTCGTGTGATCATAACACTGGCTATTCGTGTGAAGCTAAGGGTACCTGTTAATGAGAACCCTTAAGCAGAGATTGATTTATACTTGTTGCTGGATCAATTACCCCATGAGGAGGTGAGCCGATAATGAGTAGTAAGGTCATTGGGGAAGCGGGATTGGAAGCTTGTGCCATTGATAAATTAAGAATAGACATGACTGTGCATTAGCGATTTTTGAGGACCATGGATGCATATATATAATCATTGGGGTTTGGTCCGCTATAGTCTATTTGTTGACTGTGGGTCCTATTCAGTGATATTATCAGGACAAGTATTCATTCCTTGGGTTGCGTATTAATCACCCGACTTGTGCGTGGGACTATGGGAGATTCAAAAGCTGAGTTCCCTCTGTATTGACATCACAATACTCCTCTATTCACCACATGGGTGACAGACTCATACTACAGTTGATTTGCTGGAGTAAATATACCTCTGCGTGGACTCTTTCTTGGCTAAATCAAGGGAGTACCTGAGTTGGAAGGAGTGGCTGAGTTACACACATTATTTCAGACCAGCATGGTCTCTTTATCCCTCTGTCAGCAGTGATATCGTAGCATTTATTGGAGCTGATAATATTGGGTCAAATAGCTAATTTGAACTTCATCTTTTACTGATATTCTAAGGCTGTCTCATTGTGGCAAGTTCTCAAGTTCATCTGTTCCCTCTCTTTGTGTGTATTGTATACTAAGTGTAAAAGAAATAAAGGAAGGAAGCTGTTCTAGTTCGTTCTCATTCCTCTGTATCAGTTGTAAATAAATTTCTAAGTATAGAATGAATCTGTTTAAGCCTCTAGAAATTTAAAAGCTTTATGGGTATTTTAATTTTGGTTGACCAAAAATCAAAGCCTTTAAAATCAAGGTTTTGAATATCAGTCCATGCATTAAAATCATTGGTTTTCGTATTTCAGAAGCATTAGGATTCGAAGAAATAAAATAATGCTTCTTGAAAATTTTTCTTCAAGTGATTTAAACTCAAGGCAAATTAAAGATTGCACCGTGGACCTTTGAAATCATCGGTTTTTGCAATCAAGACGGATTCCAAAGAAGGACACTAAAAAAACAAATAAAATTCCTCGAGAGTTTTGCTTAAAGTGAATTGTGCAGTTTGTATACAACAATGGATAGTGTTGTGGAGGTAAATCCCCTTTGCGGAGAAAGGCAATCCCTACTAGCCCAAATAGGGTCTAGCAATAATCAAACAACGCTAACACGTAGGTTCGTAATTGCAAATTAAAAACCGATGATGAGGGCCTACCTGGATTCCAACGCTAGTACTTGTAGAAGAGTCGTCACTCCCATTCCTTTGCTCCGGCGGGTCACAATCCCCACGATCATCATGAACAGACACCTGCACATGCAAAGAACGATACAAACACAAGCATAAAATCCAATAGATGCAACTATATATCAGTCAGAAACGATATAACTCAATCACCATTATAAAGACAATAAGGGTGGAACCATAATGATAGTCGTCTATTATTGATAAACAAAGAAGAATACAACCATAGTTCTGACGTCAAATCCTTCTCAAGAGGGTCCAGCCAGCAAGTTCCTCAAGCATTCACCCTTGAAGATAGATCTCCCAAGACAAAACTCTCTCACTCAGAAGTTCACACAAGAACAAAACACTTCACAACCTTCCTTAAGCTCTCTAACAATCCCACACTTGTCACACCAGCTACCTATCAAGCTCACAACACTATCAGCAACACTCCAAAGACTAAGAATTCCAAACTAGCAGCTCATAGCAATGGTGGAGGCTTAAATAGGAGAAGGACTCCCCATGAATGGTGGGAAGATGAGCTTATCTCCAAGGAAGGTGCCTCAAATGACAAAACAGACATGCCAAAGAAGGGAGGGCGACATATACAAGGCCAACAACCAGGTCTGGAGTCATCTGGAAGGCCAGCTGTTAGAACAAACTCGCCCAGACTGGATCATCGCGGGTACATAACTGTACTGGAGCGCTGACATCGCTACTACATAACGGAGAAGGTCATGTCATCGTGATCAAATATAAGCAATAGTCGCGCTGTCTCATGAAATTCGACCATCACAGGAGTCACATGTACTTCCGCGATGGCACCGTGTGGAGCGCTCATCAGCGCATTTATTTTGACAACAGTCGAAATGATGCAGAAACTTTGGCAAAGTGGGTCATTTGGCAACATCAGAGAGCATGAGCATGAATGATTTGGACTCATGACACAATAGGAAGACTGGGATGAAGGCAGTGACAAATTACTGTGTAACAGATGCCCCCTAAAGTATGAAGCTCGAGAAAGTGGGAGGGGTGAAATCCTTTAAGAAACTGACTGAACTGGAACACCACCTGGAAGAACCTGCATGCAAGTACAACTGATATCTCTGATAATGAATTACATGTAGTCTAGGAATGGGCGCAGCCATCCAAAAGACATACGAAATGGAACTGTGGTATGGATGCAGCCACCCAGCTAATGAGACCATGATGATAACAAAGGTATGGTCGCAGCCATCCATGAAGACTCAGGTATGGTCACAGCCATCCATCAATGAGTCATGTAATGATCATAATAATCCACAAAATCGCAACCTGGATCTCAACAGACAAAATCTAGGGTCTTGCGCTCCATCTCGACCCGAACAAAGTACAAGTTCAAGCATGTGAATATAGGAGTCGAAGTCGAACATGCAAGAACATCATCTAATTACCAGTCAATGATGAAAATTGTTAACGGACGCGAGAGATACCACCAATAATGACAATGGTCCTCAAGGTACTATAGGTACAATCTATGGCGTGCGAATCAGTGAGTTGGCATCGAACACCTATAGAATCATTCGATCAGAGGCCAATGATGCATACCTCGTGTCGAACACGAAGAACCTGCCATTGAGGCATGCAGGCTCCAAGGCACCTGAAGGGAGTCTCTAGGTCAACTTCCTAGATAATGAGTTGAAGTCGACAGGAAGTGACCTTGATCGAAGGTGGGCCATATTGTTTCCCACATCATCAACACGAGACAGAGAAGGATAAGATGTTTTGTGTGAGGTATCAGAGGGAGGTCGAGTATTCTGTAGAGGTCAACTTCTCTTGAACATATCGGCGGCACAAGAGTGGACTTGGCAGTATTTGACATTAAATGATCAGGGTCATGGTGACAAGGCAATGAGCAGATGAGAGGTCAAACAGGATAACCCAAACCCACGGAGGCAAATGTAAAAACAAGATGAGATATCTCCACCCAAACACGAATGTAGACAAGTGCCATGTTCAAGAGCGACATACTGCTGACACGACAATGATTGTGGTTCCATTTTCCCCACCATTGCTGGCGAGTACCCTGGTTATTTTTTATGACAAGCTTGACGGGGATAGCATATGCTTGAAAGGCATCATTTCAACAGAATCCGATGTCATTAAGTTTTAGCGAGTCTGACAAAGGAAGAACTCGGCGTCTTTTCCTGTTTAGAGAGTCTAAAAAGATAGCAGAAAAGGAAACTCCAGGGGGGTCCTTTTTTGTAAAGTTGTGCCTCTCGAGCCCGAAAAAGTATAAAATAATGCTCGAAAGAACCGCCCGACCAGTATGATTGAGGAGTACTTTTTGTAAGTAGTAACTTCAACCTGAAAAAGTAAAAAAGCGGTTAGAAGCACGTCATTTCGTAGCCAATAACAAGTCTAAAACGACAAAAACCCCGCGATCTTTTTAAGTTTAAACGGTCGAAAAAAGAGCTTAAAGACGACCGCCTCTCGCTTCTTTTAATGAGTTGAGAGGGGGACTCGGCTATCTTTTCATGTTTCACATCGAAAAAGAGCTTAAAGAAGAATTTTCAGGACCAAGTGCTTATAAAACTATCGTAATTCCACCATCTGAGGTCTTGCACAAAGAACACTGCACACGTAAACCCGTTCAAGATAATATAAACAATGCGCATAAAAACATAGTAAAAAACCATATTTTGACCATGCATATAGTAAAACCCATGATAAAAACCAATATTTATGGAAAACAAATTTTAATTTTACAAAATTACCATAAATAGGGGGTGGTAAACCACATTTTTTACCATTGTTACCATTGAGTCTTTGTGGAGCGACTTGGAGCATTGAGGTTGGCGAACGAAATTCGGCCCCGTACGTGCATCATTCCTCCCAAAACTAGTTCTAGGTAGACACACATTGCCCTACGCTCTGTTTTGATGTATTTTTACTGCATTTTGACAGTGGGATGTGGTCATTTGGGTGAATTTTTAAATTTTCATTCCACTCTCGGTCATCGCGGATTTCGCTATCGAGTCCGCGATGACCGATAAAAATTTCCATAGGTCGCGCCCGGATCAGCGTGGAAAAGTGATGTACTTCCGCGCTGACCTGGGAAAAATAACAAAGGCGCCCATTATCAGCGCGACTGTTTTAAAAATAGTTGCACTGATGCCGCGCAACAAGTATTTAATAAAATTTACGTTTGAATCTTTGCAAGCAGAGCGCTAATGAGATTTTTGGTCATGAAGGGTTATAATGGCGTTCGCCTGACAAGAACGCACTCATGATAACGATGATATAGCAGCTTTTCCTGATGCCGGGTGCCGAAACGCATTGCGGGGGTGCGGATTGCTCAAATTCTTCCTAACTCCATGCTTACGGGCACAAACTGACCTCCTGGATCTGCTGATCAGGGCCTGGAATCCCACAGATGGGAAATTTGTTATCCGAGGCCGAGATATTGAGTTCGATTATACAGACATCTATTTTTTGACCGGGCTGTCTCGTTGAGGCAAGATGCTTATTCTGGAGGGGCAGCGACCCGGGGGTGATACTTTAGATATGCTGATGGCTCAGGTGTGCCCACAGGCACGCAAGTCGAGGAGAGGAAAAGTGGCAATCCCTATGGTGGAGGATATAATCCTTCGTGTGATGCTCTTCATGGTGACATAGGTAGCGGGCTCCCAGGCCCAACATGACGCCTTGAAGACCCATCTCTTACTAGCCCTCGAATGCCTGAATCCCACCATGTTTAACTGGGTAGGGGCAGTAGCGGTAAACATAAAGAGGCAACTCACCAATTGTCATCGTGGTGAGAAGAAACAGTTTGGCTATGGATCGATCTTACTCCTGCTCATGCTGGAGCGGGTGCCAGCACTGCAGCTGCAGGACATGGTTTTGGACCCACCCAGGCCACACGAGACAAGAGCCACACAATGGGCCCACGTCATGCCACGAGGAGGTGGCGGCCGACCAGTGGCATGGGGGACATATTTCCGAGAGTGGTTGGAGTGACAGACGATCTTCGTGGAAGATTGGCCATATGCTGGCCTGGATTTCCGGGGAGATCCTGACATGCAGCTACCTGCTGGAGAGCAGTGGGATGACGATGGTAAGACACTTGATCTTCATTTTTTTTTTAATGATGTTTTTTATTTTTTCATGTACATGTCCTAATGACGAACGCTATTGTATGTAGATGTAGGAACTGTGAGACCCCTTGGACTGGCTCCAGAGGCGCGGAGGGACGCGTAGGGCATTGGAGCTCTATCCCTGGCTCCTCTGGGAGATGATACGATGGAGACAGTGATCCAGAACCTTGAGGGCTTGCTATCAAGGATTCTAGATTACATGGGGATAGAGGAGGTCCTCATAGCATCCCAGATCCATAAAGTAGGAGTAGAACCTAGGATGCACCGCCTATTGAGGCGGGTGGCACGAGCGGCTATACAGTATAGGGAGCACAACCCGCCACAGTAGATATCTAGGTCTTTATTTCCTACTGGTGATTTTTTTGAGAGACATGTGTCTCAGATGTACAGAGAACACAGGCCCTATTTAGACATGTACACTTATTTTTGAGCGCCTTGATGCGCCACATGCTATATATATATATATATATATACATATTCTTATGGTCTATTATTGTGCTTTATGTGCTTGCTTGTATGATGTTTTGATTATATGTTACGCAAATGTCTGTCCAATAAATGATTAGCCAATGCATCAGATAACGTGTTTAATCGTCGTGGAATATGCTGATATGTAATGAAAACAAAATTCCTCTCTAACAATTTAACACGTAAATACAACCTTAAAATGCGATGGTCTCTGATGGAATATCACCCATTGAGCTGGTGGACGACAAGTTGAGAGTCCAGGTTCACAACCAATGTACGAATATTGAGATTAATTGCCTCGGCCAGTAATTCAATCACAACACTATATTCAGCGACATTGTTTGTGGTACAGCCTAAACACACACCTTGAAGATCTATCAACTCAGCGTGAGGATCATAGATCACCCACGCTGCAAAAGACAAATTGCGAGTGTTGCAGCAGGCACCATCAGCGAAACCAATGTAAGGTGCACCAGTCATCTGCACAAGAAGCAAAAGACACAATAAGCGGCAATCACGCCTTCACACCAAGCCGAAAAAATGAAAACACACACACACAACACACCTGCTAAAACACACGCATGTACAAACCGAAGTGCATGGAATCACGCATAGTACTTTTTCAAGTACAGCCCGTTTCGGGGCTTATCGAGAGGGTTACCTTCGTAGTCAATTAGCTCATATGCCCCTTTCTGCAAAACTCTCTTTACAATATAAGGGCCTAGCCACATGGGCTCGAGTTTTCCTGCCCCTAGCTTATCATTCGCTTGATCGTATAGCAGGACTAAATCTCCCTCAACAAAGGAACGAGGATGGATGGTATGGTCGAAGTGAGCTTTAACTCTCTTCTTCTGTGCTTCGATAGCTAGAGAGGCTAGGTGACGGGTCTCGTCCAGCCTTTCTAGGTAAAGAAGGCGTTCCTCTACCGGAGTAGTGTTGGGAAGTAACTCGACAGCCAGTTTTAACGAAGGGATTTCGCATTTGATAGGAAGGGTAGCCTCCAGTCCGTAAACTAATTGAAATGGAGTGAAACTGGTGGCATCCTTCACAGAGGTTAGGTAGGCCCACAAGGCGGGGAACAACATCAAATGCCAATTAGACTTATGCATGCCAACGGTACGTTGAAGCATCGTAACCAAAACCTTGTTGACAGCTTCAACCTGGCCATTGGATTGAGGATAGTATGGAGTCGAACTATCATGTCGTAAGCCTAGTTGGGTTGTTAGTTCAGTCATCATGTGATTACAGAAATGCTTCCTGTGATCCGTGACGATGGCCTGAGGAACTCCGAATCGTGAAATAACATGGTTGAACAAAAATTGCGCCGCTGTGTGACTGTCTTCAGTTAATGTGGGCATCGCCTCGGCCCATTTTGTAAAGTAATCGACGGCAACGATAATATACCCATGCCCCCCAGCCGAGCGAGGGTTACAAGTCGTATAATCAATGCCCCATTTTGCAGAAGGGCCAATAGTGACAACAGGGTGCAACGGAGCTGGAGGTGCACGCATCTTCCGCTGGTATATTTGGCACTCGTGACAGGAGAGGATGGTAAGAATGAAATCCTTAAAAATGGAGGGCCAAAAATAACCGGCGCGGAGGATTTTTTGAGCAGTGGCATATCCGAACATGTGACCACCACAGGCGCCAGAACGGCAGTCATTCAAAACTCGCTCAGCTTCCTCGAGAGTTAGACATCGGCGGAGGACGGAGTCAGTGTCGACATTGTACAGGGTGTCCAAGGATGCTCGGCGACGGATCCATCATCAATCTCAGCCCTACCATATTATTGGAGTCACCAAATTGTTGTGGAGGTAAATCCCCTCTACGGACAGAGGCAATCCCTACTAGCCCAAATAGGGTCTAGCAACAATCAAACAACGCTAACACGTAGGTTCCTAGTTGCAAATTAAAGACCGATGATGAGGGCCTACCTGGATTCCAACGCTAGTACTTGTAGAAGAGTCGTCGCTCCCGTTCCTTTGCTCCGGTTGGTCACAATCCCCACAATCCTCGTGAACAGACACCTGCACATGCAAAGAACGATACAAGCACAAGCATAAAATCCAATAGATGCAACTATATATTAGTCAGAAAGGATATAACTCAATCACCATTATAAAGACAATAATGGTGGAACCATAATGATAATCGTCTATTATTGATAAACAAAGAAGAATACAACCATAGTTCTGACGTCAAATCCTTCTCAAGAGGGTCCAGCCAGCAAGTTCCTCAAGAATTCACCCTTGAAGATAGATATCCCAAGACAAAACTCTCTCACTCACAAGTTCACACAAGATCAAAACACTTCACAACCTTCCTTAAGCTCTCTAACAATCCCACACTTGTCACACCAGCTACCTATCAAGCTCACAACACTATCAGCAACACTCCAAAGACTAAGAATTCCAAACTAGCAGCGCATAGCAATGGTGGAGGCTTAAATAGGAGAAGGAATCCCCATGAATGGTGGGAAGATGAGCTTATCTCCAAGGAAGGTGGCTCAAATGATGAAACAGACATGCCAGAGAAGGGAGGGCGACATATACAAGGCCAACAACCAGGTTTGGAGTCATCTGGAAGGCCGGCTGTTAGAACAAACTCGCCCAGACTGGATCATCGTGGGTACATAACTGTACTGGAGCGCTGACATTTCTACTGCATAATGGAGAAGGTCATCTCATTGCGATCAAATATAAGCAACAGTCGCGCTGTCTTATGAAATTCGACCATCGCGGGAATCACATGTACTTCCGCAATGGCAGTGCGTATGGTCTGTTTTGGAGTGCTCATCAGCGCATTTATTTTGACAATAGTCGCGATGATGCAGAAACTTTGGCAAAGTGGGTCATTTGGCAACATCAGAGAGCATGAGCATGAATGATTTTGACTCATGACACAGTAGGAAGATGTTATAGACAATTTTGTGCCTTTCAGCAACAAGCATGAATTGTCAATAATCCAAGGGATCCAAAGTTCCCTAAACATGATGTTCCTACCCCTAGAGGAACAAGGTCAGCAAACCAACAGCTCTCAGATCAGTTCTCCACCTGAAAACACTCAAAAACAAGCAATCCTGAAATCAAAGCAGGTGCTCCACTAGGTTTCTGCGCTGAAACTCAGTTGCTCCATGGTGTACCTGCGTTGCAAAGCAAGTGGGACAAAGGCCACCTGTGCTGAGCGAGAAGGGACAAGTGGCACAGTGAGTCATTGCTTTGGAATCTTCCAAAAATGACACTTGGATCAGGTATTTCGCCTTGTGATGAGTCAGAGGCTCTGTTTCTCCAAGTGGAAGCAAAGTCCTCCAAGTGGACTCAAGAACTGAAGATCAACTAAAGATTAACTGAAGAGAGAGAGGACACAAGGCAGCTACACATCAGTTGCAAGCTGACTCATCCTTTCTCAATTCATCTATATATTGAGCTCTCTCCTATGAGCTCAGGAGGCTGGAATTTTGTGCAAAGTAATGATATGCTGTTGGTTTCACTATTGAGTTATTGGGTGATTGTTTGAGAGAGGTGAAGAAGAGCAATTCTTTCTGCTGGGAGGTGTTGCTGGGTTGGAGCCTTCAATGGTTGTAATACTCTCAGAACCTTTATTTCTTCATTAATAAAAGCTATTGAGGTTCTTCTATGTGCTCTTGTTTCAATTATATATTGTGATGATTGCATGTTTGGTTTACACTAATCCATGAACCAGTTATGATTGCATGCCTCTTGTAGTTTCCTTCTTTGTTATTTTGCAGGATCTCATCGTAGCTGGGCGAGCAGAAGAACAAAGAGCTAGGAGCAAGCGGCCAAAGAGAAGAGTTTGGATTCGACATTAAGCACAAGGCAACGGTTAGTGCTTTCTCCATTCTCTTTTGCTTTCATAAAGAAGTAAACCTTAAGTAGTTTGTTTTACAGTTGTTGCTAAGGAACTGTCACCCTTAGAGTGGGATAGGGTCATCCGAGTCGGATACTTTTCCCTACAACAAACTGGCGACTCCACTGGGGATCGTATCCGCTTGATTGTGTTTGTAGTATTTTGCTATTCATTTCCTGAACAAAAGAGTACCAAATCGAAAAGCTTTTGACTATATCAAAAGCGAAGTAGAAGGCAGCTACTCTTGCTCATTTTCTGAGCAAATTCATGATTTGAAGAGCTGATATACAAGGATCCTTGTAAGCTCTTAGTGATAGCTTTGCACCTTCCTAATCATCCCTTTGAGTGTGCTTGACTGATTGCTTCTGATTTGAGCAAAAACCGTGCATTTTTGAGAAAATTATGACCCGGAAACTGTGAAAACGCAATTCTCGTTTTCCAAAGCAGGTAGTACACAGGCTACCTGCTTTGCAACGCAGGTCCCGAAGGGGCTACCTGCGCTGAGAGCCAGTTTGGCTGTGCAGAGCCTGCGTTGGTCCAAATTTGCCTAGTGCATTTGGGGTTTCCTCCTTTCTCTTGCCTGTTTTCACTTAGTTTTGCTGCTAGGTGTCAGTCTTGTGCCTGTTTTGAAACCAATATTACTTGCCATCATTCTGCCTCTGTTATATAACGAAATTGTACTTGTTCTTTGTATTTCTTACTCATTTACAATTTCCCATAACGAAAAGTAAATTAGTCATTCTTTTGGCCTTTTAGATCTGAACCTGTGTTAAGCATTTTGCTGGTCTAAAGAGTTAGCTTGTTTGCTATCCATAGCTGATTAGTCATTTTACTTTCGTTAGTATGGTTTGATTTCATGTATTTCCAGTGATTAAGCAAGTGAATCTTAAGGTGTCTTTTGATTTTGGACAAACTTGTTTACTTTCGCTTTAAATCGAAATCAAAGTTATATAACCACTTTCTTTTTGTAATCCATCCACGTTAAGAAAGGGAAAAGAAAATACATGCATTGTGCATTTTGCATTTGACTGTGTGCTTGACGATTTAGGAAAGATTTTCATTTTAGTGTGTGCTCTATGATCTGTGTGAAAAGATTTGCCTTTCTTTTCCCTCAGTAGTTAAGGTTTTCAAAGTTGAAAGATTGAAAAGTTTGCTTCTCATCTTAGACTGCATTCAGGAATTTGTTATATACATCTCGTGGTGATCCTTAAAGGCAAACTGATAAGCAAGATCAACATTAAAATAAATCCAATTTACATAACAACGCTTTGTAACATAACGCAAACACATAGAGGTCTAGGTAGAGACGTGTTCCGGCGTCGTTAAACATAGTGACTGTCGATCTCTACGAAGGTGGGTGATTCCTCCTGAGAGTCGGTGGCACTAATACGGACTTGTGCTCCCACGTACCGTCGAGTATATATTGGGAGACCCCTATAGGCATATATCCTTTATCCTTAGGAAGCCGTGTCAACCGCCCTACTGATCGCAATGCAGTGAACACAGCATTCACGAAGATTGACCACACGTACCATAAAACGTATTCCGTGGTTTTGCGAAAAGTTTGGCACACCCTCTGCCTAGATCTCCAGAGCAGTTTCTTTTGGCCTTTTTCAAACTCTATAACTGAAAAAGTCCATCCGAGCATTTGTCACTTCGGGCTTGTTAAAACATCGAAGGAGACTAGAGTCATCTTTAGCTTTTTCTCGACTCTTTAAAACTGAAAAAGCAAGTTGTGTCTAAAGCGTCGTTATAAAATTTATTTTAAGCGGAATAATCATCACCCTTCCCTCGTTGATCTTCGAAGTTAGTCCACCACAAGTGGAAGTTCCTGTAGAATCGCTAAGAAATCTTTTGGATAGACTAGATATGTCTGAACAACCGTCGACATCTAGGACTGTGTCGTCCAACACAGCAGCAGCAGAGCCTCCTGCTG
Source organism: Pinus tabuliformis (assembly GCA_031772625.1). NCBI lineage: Eukaryota > Viridiplantae > Streptophyta > Pinopsida > Pinales > Pinaceae > Pinus > Pinus tabuliformis. The sequence continues at coordinate 1,686,547,681 of CM062820.1, forward strand.
CTACTCCAACGATGTTCGCTGGTATACCATCTGTCCCGGCAAATTGTCAACAACAAGCCGGAGTCCCATCAGGGACGACGATATGGTTAGTTCCTATTTCTTCATCCGGATTATCATCTGGTACTTCTTATGTTCAAACTCAACAAATTGATCCAATGTGTCTTCAAAGGCCAATTTACCCTTTAAGTACTGGATTTCCACCATGTGGAGGGCAGTATGTTCTTTCATTGTTCCCTCCTGGAGAACAACCATATGGGAGTTTACAACAAAGTTCAGGTCAAACTGGAATCACATCTAGCGGTTGGGTACCAATACTGCCTCAACAACCAGGAGTTGTATCTTCCATGCAACCAGTACACCCTGTGTCGAATATTACCACTACTCCTGCTATGGTGAATGCGTTGCATCAATCACAATCTCAGGGTAGTGCCTCCTTATCTGGAGCGACTCAGGCTCAAACAAGTGCTGTGACTCCTCATCTTGGTCAATCATCCAGTATTGGTCAACAGCAAATGGTCCAGCAACCAGAGCTGGTTCAATCTCAACAACCGCCATTCCAGCAATCATATCAAGGACCTGAGCAACAAGTCTTTGTAAGTAATGGGCAACCATGCTATAATGGTTACGCCCATCAACCTTGTCAAAGTTGTCAGCATTATGCTGGTCTGCAAAGACCCATTGCTCAGGCGATACCATCTTATCCTGGATATGCTCCGCCTAATCTGAACCATCAGTTGCCTTTTGTAGCAACTCTAGAATTACCAGATCTAAACCGGCTGACGAATGATCCAATTTCTTATGCCCCTTGGTGGCCAGCGATTCCGCATAAACTTCCATCGGACATTCCTAAATTCAATGGAAATCCAGGTGAAGACCCGTCGAATCACGTCATGACTTTTCATCTGTGGTGTTCATCGAACACTCTAAACGATGATTCGATAAGACTTCGCCTCTTCCAGAGGACATTGACAGGTCCAGCGGCTAAATGGTATATTGAATTGCCCAGAGCCTCTTTCGACAATTTCAGCTCCTTAGCCACGACTTTCCTAACCCATTTTCAATTACCGATAAGGTATGAAACGGGAACAGAACTCCTTACCAACTTCAAACAGACAACGGCCACTCACATATCTGATCATATACATGAGTGGCGACGTCGTCGTAGGATGGTCAAAACTTACGTTCCCGATCAGCTGTTAGCTGAATGGTTTATAAAGTCGTTACTTCCGGCTATAACGGAAGATGTGGCCAAGGGAGGAGTGGTAACAGAGGAGCAGGTCATTGCTCATGCTCAATATCTGGACTTAGTATATACTCAGTCTGGCACGCTCTACGACAAAATACCTGATGCCCCTAGACCTGAATTTTCAATTCCTCCCCCTCCTAAATCGAATACTGACTCTCACGCCATTAATGGCGTGACTGGCAAACGCAAAACTTCTAGTCAAAATGCAGATGAGGAACTTCTTGCCTCAGAAGTAAATGCCATGTCGACCGACAAGGGCAAACAACTGAAGCAACTAGGGGGCAAGAAGAAAAAGAAAAGGAAAGGGAAACCCCCGACAGGGTGTCATATATGCGATGAGGATCATTGGACGAAAGATTGTCCACATATACCTGAAGTTAAGAAACTCTTTAAGAGTTCAAAAAACCCAGCGGTATTGACTGATCCGTTTCCTAATCCAAGTCAAAACCTAGTTGCTAATCAAAATGCTTCCCGATCCCAAGTGCTTATGTTGTCCACCTCAAAGCAGCAGAATAATGCTTTGACAAGGAATAAAGATTACAGGAATCCAAAGCAATTAAACAACAAGGAGAATAAACAACCTAGTAGTTCAACAACAACTTTTACCAAAGTTGTGCCACCCATCGTTCCTAAACCTATGATAAAGTCGCCAAAGGGAGTAGTACACAAATCGACATTTAATCCTCGTGAAAAAATAACACAGGATTATAATATAATAGAGGACCTGGCCCAATCGTCGTCCGCTATGTCGACACTTGAGGTAGCGCAAAATTGCACCTCCCAAGAGAAAGCTTTATTATTAGCCATAGGTGGGATTGACCCAATGGATTCCAATCTTGTGGCCTTTGATCATAAAGGATATGACCCTCAGTTACCAGCTCAACAAGCTTTCCTTATTCAAGTGAGAGCCCTCAACAAAACTGTTCATCGAACAATTATTGATGAGGGGGCATCTACATGTCTTATGTCGATGAGTTGCTGGAAAAATTTAGGCTCACCACCCTTGTCAAAATCGTCAACGACATTAAAAGCATTTGATGGACGATCATACACTCCATATGGGATTTTAAGTAACTTGCAAGTTGAACTGGGGGGCAAAACAGTAGAAGTTGATGTGGAAGTAATCGACGGAAACCTCGATTACAACATCCTACTGGGAAGGCCCTGGATATACGCCATGGCCGCAGTTGTGTCAACCTACTTCAGGAAGATTGCATTTCCCTTTCAAGGAGAAATTACAGTCATCGACCAACAAACTTTTCTCCCCAATAGTTCACAAGTTACGGGAAGCAACCCAATGATCCATGGACACAATCATTCGCTTCAAAATATTGGAGTAGGTCTCCTAAAAGACCCTGCCTTAATGGGTACTTTTGCCCTACCGCCGGCAAGTAATCTAGTGGAAGTAGCCACAGTGGAAACCTACAACATCAAATCTTCTATATCTAACGAATTCAGAAGATTCCTAAACATTTTGTCAGCGTGGATCATCGCCCTAATGGAAATACTGTAAATACAGTGGGCTCCGAGGACGGTTCTTATCTCGTGTCAACCTCGTTAAAAAATGAAACAAGGAGTCATGAGGATAGTTCTTTTACTATGTCAACCTCATTAAAAAATGAAACAAATCCCCTTTTCAAAATTCAAAGGTAAACCTTCATTCCAACCACCAAGTTGAATGCAATGAAGCTTGGGGGGCACCCTCCTTTGACATGCGTTATTATGATGCTGGGGGCATGCAAATAATCGAGCAGTTTTAGCAATGTTCATGCTCGTTAAAAAATAAACGCAAGATCCGAGCAGTTTTAGCACATAGTTCATGCTCGTTAAAAAATAAACATAAGTTGTGAGCAATCTTCCCCTAGAGTTCAAGCTCACCCAGAAAAAATGAACCGGTAAATAACCTTGGTAAATGTAACCTTTGAAAGCCATATTAAAAGCCCTTGGTCGTGTTTATATGCCACCACCTCCATCCATTCATTTGGCCAATCGTTCACCTCCATATGTTTGTTTACCCATTTTGAGGAACGGCTGCGAAGAGTGATTTCACTTAGCCATCCTTGTGACACTGCCGTGATTGGAGAATTCCAACCTGTACCTGGAATCTGCTGCTATCCCTGTTCATCACTCGTTCCTCAAAAGACGAGTCTTCTTTGAGCTCTTTTCACTGACTCGTAAAATATGAAAAGTTTGCCGAGTTTTGGCCTTCCAGCTCGTTAAAGGACAAGAAGAGCTATCCCTCCTCTAGATTTTAATCTTTTTGGACCTGAGGGATTATTACACAAAAAGATCGAGCGCTTGTTTTGTTCGGCTCGTTAAAGAAATCGAAAACTCATCCCTTCTATATTGTTTTATACTTTTTCGGACTTAAGGGATTAGAAGACGAAAAAGGAATTTTGGAGTTAACTTTTCGTACCTTTTCAGACTCTCTAAAAATGAAAAGGATCGAGTTTTCTTTGTCGTTAGACTCGTTAAAATGATTAAATAGCGACAAACTTGTCTTTAGACGAGAACGAGTTTCCCTATCGCTAGGCTCGTTAAAACATAGCGATGGGCTTGCCCGAAGGGCAGGTTATAGAACAAGCATATGTTATCCTCCTCAAGCTTGACAAAAATAAAGAGGTACTGGTCAGCAATGACTGGGGAAAAATTGGGAGAACCTCACAGCATTAATGGTAGCAAGTTGCTCTTGAACATGACACTTTGTCCTCCGTATCACATCGGGTTGGGTTGTTTCATTCACCGGTCTCATAACCATGGTCTTCGCCACACCATCCACAATTGGGGTAATGCTACCAATCCATCACATCAGTGTCGTTATATGTTCAAGAGATGTGGTTCTGTAAAGAGTCAACCGTGTTCCACCCACTGCCATACATTATCCTTCATCCACTTCATGACCGCCACCCTGAATCATACATCACAGTTTGTTTTCACCTCATCACAATCACTAGCTCCGTTCCGTGTCACTGATGTGGGATTCATTAAGGCCCTCCTTTGACGGATCGCTCCTTTTCGACATCAGCTCATTATCCAAGGAGTTGATCTAGGAACACCCCCTCAGTACTTTGAAGCTTGCATGCCTCAATGGCAAGTTTCTCACTTCCGGCGACAGGTATACATCAATGACCTTCGACCAGAAGATTTTGCATGGTGGTCGACGCCAAGTCCTTTATTCCCACCATGTGGATTGTACTACCGTACCTTGAGGGTCATCATCCTTATTGGTGACTCCTCTCGCGCTTGTTAACGGTTTACATCATTGACCGGTAATCAAGCGATGTCTTTCCATGTTCGACTTCAAGCAATTCTCACATGGATCGACTTGTACATCGAGTGAAGATCGGAAGAGATTGAAGACCCCGGATCTAGTTTCATCCATCCGGGCTGCGATATATATTCAGGACATAAAGACATTTGATATGTACACCATTGCAGCAGATGATCATCCTTCTCAAAGGATGATAATTTCAGCAGAGAATTATCAGTCTACAATCAGACGATCGTCTGTTCTATGTACCAAAATGTATTTATAAAGCTGAGCATGGGAATGCCCGCCTCAGCTAGATCATGAAAAAGTATGAAAAATAATGTATTGTATTGTATCTTATTACAGGACACTTCTCAGCAGATTGAATGAACTTCGGATCCTCTCAATAAAGCATTTCACCCGATAAACGACCTCATACTTTAGGGGGCATCTGTTATAGACAATTTTGTGCCTTTCAGCAACAAGCATGAATTGTCAATAATCCAAGGGATCCAAAGTTCCCTAAACATGATGTTCCTACCCCTAGAGGAACAAGGTCAGCAAACCAACAGCTCTCAGATCAGTTCTCCACCTGAAAACACTCAAAAACAAGCAATCCTGAAATCAAAGCAGGTGCTCCACTAGGTTTCTGCGCTGAAACTCAGTTGCTCCATGGTGTACCTGTGTTGCAAAGCAAGTGGGACAAAGGCCACCTGCGCTGAGCGAGAAGGGACAAGTGGCACAGTGAGTCATTGCTTTGGAATCTTCCAAAAATGACACTTGGATCAGGTATTTCGCCTTGTGATGAGTCAGAGGCTCTGTTTCTCCAAGTGGAAGCAAAGTCCTCCAAGTGGACTCAAGAACTGAAGATCAACTAAAGATTAACTGAAGAGAGAGAGGACACAAGGCAGCTACACATCAGTTGCAAGCTGACTCATCCTTTCTCAATTCATCTATATATTGAGCTCTCTCCTATGAGCTCAGGAGGCTGGAATTTTGTGCAAAGTAATGATATGCTGTTGGTTTCACTATTGAGTTATTGGGTGATTGTTTGAGAGAGGTGAAGAAGAGCAATTCTTTCTGTTGGGAGGTGTTGCTGGGTTGGAGCCTTCAATGGTTGTAATACTCTCAGAACCTTTATTTCTTCATTAATAAAAGCTATTGAGGTTCTTCTATGTGCTCTTGTTTCAATTATATATTGTGATGATTGCATGTTTGGTTTACACTAATCCATGAACCAGTTATGATTGCATGCCTCTTGTAGTTTCCTTCTTTGTTATTTTGCAGGATCTCATCGTAGCTGGGCGAGCAGAAGAACAAAGAGCTAGGAGCAAGCGGCCAAAGAGAAGAGTTTGGATTCGACATTAAGCGCAAGGCAACGATTAGTGCTTTCTCCATTCTCTTTTGCTTTCATAAAGAAGTAAACCTTAAGTAGTTTGTTTTACAGTTGTTGCTAAGGAACTGTCACCCTTAGAGTGGGATAGGGTCATCCGAGTCGGATACTTTTCCCTACAACAGAAGACTGGGATGAAGGCAGTGACAAATTACTGTGTAACAGATAGGTATTTGATCCTGAAGTTCTTGATCTCACAGAGGATGATCTAATAGAGAAATTTACTGCTGGTATTTCTACTGTGATAGCTCTTTCTAGTATTTGAAGGATCCAAGCAAGTTTGCAGTTGCTACTACCCTAGTGTGGCATTGTATTTAAAACTCATTATAGTTTTTGTCTACATATATATGCATTGATTCCTTGATTCATTTGTTGCACATTTATAAAGGATATTATTGTGTACTGCGAGTGGGTATTACTTTTCTGCATTGAGTAGTAGTTGTGATCATTTTTTAAGGTGTAAATGTAACATTGAAGAAAAAATGGCCAGAATCAATGAAGTATTAGAGTTCCTCAAAACTCTCATATTATCTACTACTCTTGATACATTAAAAGTAAGCAAAGTTTCTCTCATAGACATTCAAGTCTGTCTACAAAATGCACAAGAGACAATTGATTTTTTGCAGCTCGAATCTCAGTTACAGCAAGAATAATTAAAATAGAGGAGTCATTCTGAACATGTTTCTGTTCAGAACATTGAGACTGAAACCCATCAGAAGCAAGTCACTAATGTTACATTTGGTTCAGATTTAGTACCCAATAAAGCAACAGTTGTACATGCAGATGCTGAAACTTAGTCTACACTTTCCAAGCCCATCATTAGACCTTGGGAACAGCTTGTCCACAGCAAGCACAGAACTGGTCTTGGATATGAGAAGGACTTGTCCTTTCATATTCCAGACTACTCCAAACCAATCCAATTTTGAAGTGTTGGATTCATTCATGACAGTTCACCTGCACCTCATCACAGTTCACCTTCAGCTGTTCCAGATTCTGCTCCTCTTCCACAACAACAACAACAGATTGTGGAATTCCAACACTGTGACCGAGTTGGCCATTTGAAAGATCATTGTTTCGATCTTCATCCATGCAAGCATTCTCATAAAACCACCCATTCTTCACACAGATGCTTCAGAAACAAACGTCCTGCAAGAACAAAGATTCATCTTGGATGGATCGCTTCTTGGCAATGGGCATCAACAGCCAAGAAGATATTCCAATCACATGTCAAAACTTGTTCTAGAGTATTGAATAGTCTTGCAGTTGAGTTTTCTCCATCATATCACCTTGTATCTGACAGGGGGGGAAATTATGGTCATCTACAAGCTTCAAAGTCACATCAAGCGAGCCTGAGCCACAAGCTACCACACTAGCTTTAGAGTTGTAGCCAGAGACAAACATGCCCCTAAGCATGCCTTCAGTTGGTAATATGGGACACTTCCTCTAGTAGAAGACTTCAGCTTCTTGCCAATTTCGAAAGTATTCCAGGAACGAAATTGAGGACACTTCCTCTAGCAGAAGATTTCATCTTCTTGCCAGCTTTGGAAGAGTTCCAGGAATTTCATTAAGCATTCTAGAGTTGTTGGTCATCCTTAAACCATCACAAGTTGAGACTTCCCTTTTTAGGTTGAAGTTCTCCCTTTTATGCGGGGTGAGACCTCCCTTTCATGGTTGAAGGTTTCCCTCTTCAAAACAATAGGAGCACTTCCTCTAGCAGAAGACTTCAGCTTCTTACCAGTTTTGGAATAGTTCCGAGAACTGCACTAAGAATTATAGTGTTGGTGGTCATCCTTAAACCACCACCCTTTATACCAACATTTCAGAGAGCACATTTAGCCTAGTGCTGCCATGCATTTTTTCACATTTTGTATTACAGCTCTCTTCTTGGACTCATACATAACCCTTCGGATTAAGGCGACAAATGTTGTACACCTAATCCTCAATGAGTTAGTGTGGAAGCCGAATAGATAAAAGGAAGTCCAAGAGACCTTGGGATGTGAAACCCAATGGTCAAACTATGTACTATAAATGTATATCACTTGTTAATAAAAAATATATTCTCATGTTTTATCTTTCAGATTATGTTGTTGCCCATGTGTGTTTAACAGAGTCCGCAACTGAGTGCGTGGACCCCTGTAGCTGTGTGCACAGGGCAGGAAGTGGATTGTAACTAGAAAAGGCATTAATAAAGATAAGTTGGTTTTGGAATATTGCGTATCTATTTCTATATTCTAGCTTATGCATCCGTTTACGGTTTAATTGCGTGCATGTCTGTTTATGTTAAATGGTAACTGAAATTATTGTGTCTTAGTAAGTTAATTCAAGATCTATAATAATATTAAGCACAGAAAAGGTGATTTTCACTCGCGCTCGTCCTCCAAGCCGAGCGAAGGTAGTTACTCTAAACAGGCGACTGCGCGGAAGTAGTGCAGCACACAGGATCAGCTCATGAATTTCCATACCTCATCAAGACATCCCTAGGGTATGGAAACCTGGTTCCAACACCCTCCCATACTATCTCGGGTGCGACCTCAGTCCGTGCTCCATGGACTATTTCCGAAAGGGCCGGTAGTTTCGGGATTTGTTTGGCTAAACATTTCTGAACCTGGGTTAGGCTCCAATAAGCCAATAGATGCCTGTGTTCATGATCCATTCCCGAAAAAGTTTAAGATGAAGTATCGGAGAATGTTGGTGGTCAGGAAGCTTACTGATTCACGGATGGCTTCTTAGGGTACCATCAGATCAAGATCGCATCGGAAGATAGGAGCAAGACAACCTTCACAACCAAATGGGGCTGTTTTCAATACACCGTTATGCCCTTTGGATTGAAGAACGTGCCAGCGATATTTTCACGTGTAGTGGTGGCCGCGTTCAAGGAATACATCCACAAGTTCTTGGAGATATATGTAGATGATTGGACTGTATTTGGGTTAGTTAAACACCATATAGCGAGCTTACATTTGATGTTGGATACTTGTCGACGACACTAGACTGCGCTAAATCTTAAAAATTGTACCTTACTCGTCCCCTTTTGAAACCTGCTCAGCCATGTGGTCTGCAAACAAGGCCTGATGGTGGAACCTATGAAGATTGATGTTATTCTCAATATGGAAGCGCTGCAAAGTGTCAAACAACTACACACTACTTTGGGGCACACTGGTTACTATAGAAATTTTATCAAGAGCTATGCACAAATTACAATGCCAATGGAAAAACTATTGAAAAAGGACACTACATATTGTTGGAATGATGATTGTAGGGAAAGTTTGGATGTTCTCAAGGAGAAAATGGAATCCACTCCCATCCTGGTATTCCCAAAAAGGAACGTAGAATTTCATGTACATGTGGATGTGTCGTGTATTGCACTGGGATTTGTACTTACGCCGGAAGGCACAGAAGGCATGGATCACCTGATCGCTTTCGCAAGTCAGCGGCTGTCCAAAGCTGAAAATAACTACTCTACTACTGAGCGTGAAGGGTTGGCAATGGTATATGTGCTCCATAAATATTGACACTATTTACTTGGCGAGCACTTCAAGATGTATTCTAGTCATTCCGTGTTGAAATACCTGGTTGGGGGGATGCATATGTAGAGGGCTGCTACTATTTCAAGAATATGACTTTGAGGTAATTGTAAAGCCAAGATGCCTAAATGCAGGACTAGATCAGTTATCACGAATTGAGACAAGCGAGGAGCCAACAAATTTGGAAGAAGGACTACCTGATGCACATTTCTTTGTAGTGTGTCTCGCGGATGGCCACTTCAAAGATATAATCCATTTTTTAACCATAGGGAATGCGCCAAAGGAATATTCATTCTAGCAGAAGAAGGAATTGGTGCTGAGCGTGGTAGAATTTTCTGTCATCGTGGGGCGCCTCTACAAAATGGGAAACGATGAGATATTGCGAAGATATGTACCTGAATTTGAGCAACGACATATCCTCGCGGAAGCACATGGGGGAGCTGCAGGAGGACATTATGCAGTACGTGCGACAGCATAGAAGATTATTCACGTTGGGCCATGGTGGCCAACCCTACATCGATATTCAAAAGAACACTGTCGGGCCTATGACATATGTCAAAGGACTGGGAAACCATCACGAAGGGATGAGATGCCACTCAATCCATAGATGACGCTGCAGCCATTCGAAAAATGGGCAATCGACTTTGTGGGACCAATCAAACCTCAGGGGAAGACAGTTGCATGCTACATCATCACCGTGACAGAATACCTAACTCGATGGGTGGAAGCACAACCGGTTAAAGAGTGGACGACTGCTACAGCTGCAAAATTTCTGTTCGACAACGTGTTTACATGGTTTGGTTGCCCAAAAATTTTAATGAGTGACCGCGGGATGCACTTCCTGAATGAAACCATCAGTGCACTCACCAAGGAATTCCAGGTGTATCATCAGCAAAGTACACCATACCATCCGCAAGCTAATGGGACAGTAGAAGCATTCAACAAAATTCTGGAGACTGCGCTGACCAAAGTATGTAACACGCAATGAAATGACTGGGACCTGCGCATACCTGCCGTATTATGGGCATATAGAACCATGTGCAAAAAATTGATGGGTCAGACACCTTTCAGGTTAGTCTATGGCATGGAAGTAGTCATGCCAATGGAATACATCATACCCAGTTTGCGGATAGCAGCAATTACAGGCATGTCGGACCGCGAAGCCTTGGAAGAGAGACTCACACAATTGGAAGAACTCGAGGAAGAACGGTTTTTGGCGGGATTCCATCAGCAGGTACAGAAACAGTGCAAGAAAACCTAGCACGATTGCCATATCAAGTTGCACATATTCAAGGAAAATGATTTAGTATTGTTGTATGACAACAAGTTCGAAAAATTTCCTAGAAAATTCAGAATGCATTGGTTAGGACCATATGTGGTAAAATAAGTCATAGATGGAGGCGCAGTCCAACTAGTCAAACTTAATGGAGAACCCTTCCCAGGAAGAGTAAATGGCAGTCGCTTGAACCAGTACACAGGTGGGTTGGCTGTCTAACTAACTAACCAAAGCACAGTCTTCATGACTTGAAAAGCCGAACAAAGGTGTGGGAAAATAAACACAGGTACTAGAAGTCGACATCAAAGTAGAGAATCAAGTCAGATGCAGATGATTTAGAAGTAGAAATTGATTAGATCTAGATGATGGCAGAATGGTGCATTGCGGACCTTCGCACCGCACAGGCACAGTTGGATGGACTTCATGCACAGATCATTGCACCCGTAGAGTGACTCAAGGTGAGTCACAATGATTGTGTTGGGGGCTTGTTGGGCAGCGGATCCCCCAATAACATGTTTTTGGGGCTTGAAGCCTGAGTTTTGGTCAAGGGTAATGTAAAGACCCCGCGAAATGTGGGCGCGAAGCACGAGAGTCTAGAGTTGTCTGCCCTAAGATAATGTAATTTAATGTAAAGTGTGTCAGCCTGCCCATGGTCCATCGACCATGGGATTGTATAGATAGAGTGAGGCTCTAAGTGTAAAGGTAGTATTAAGGTTTAGAGAAGTAATAAATAGATGCGAAGGCATCGTTAGAAGATAGAAGTGAACCTAAAGTGTATTGGGTCGTAGTGGTAGGTAGAGGCTCCACAGCTAAGTGTGCAGAGGCCTAGTAGAGTCCGCAGCTATGTGCACGGCCCCCTGCAGTTGAGTGCGTAAGGTGGAGTTGGGTCTGTAACTAAACTTGACTATTAATAAAGATAAGTTTGATTCGGAATATTGTGCTTCTATTTGTAGATCTGTATTTCTATGTTCTGGTTATCTTTATGAATTTATATTGTTTTGGAATACGCGTGCTTATCTGAAAGTTGAATGAGTTAATAAGAACATTGGGCCCACACCAACTAAGTTAAACACCAAAATAATAACGCAGTAGAGATCGAATCGGAAGAACATTATATTCACAAAGCTGCGCATAGGTTAGAAAGCTGCACGGGGCAGTGCATCATGCAGGTTGGGATCACAAACCTCCAAAACCCTCATCCAGACATCCTTAGGGTGGGGAAAACTGGTTCCAACACCCTCCCATACTATTTCAGGTGAGACCTCAGTCCGCGCTCCGTGGACTGTTGTTGAAAGGGCCAGTAGTACCAGGATTTGCTTGGCTAAACTCACTGCTGAACCTAGGTCAGGCCCCATGTAGCCAATAGTGTCAAAGCAACATGTGGCCAAGAAGTGCCAAGTACCAGGGTGTGCCAACATGTGCTAGGAAGTGTGAGTGAATTCCAGGTGTTCTAAGGACAGAGTGATAAGGTATGCTAGGAAGTGCTAAGGCATGGTAGAGGCTAGGGAAACATGCCAAGATGTGACAAGTACTAGGGTGTCCCAATACATGCCAAGGAGTGTTATGGAGTTCCAGGGAAACAAAAGGGGGGACTAGTTTTAAATGCATGGAAATAAATGAATGAGAGTGTGTGACAGGGAGTTAGTGAGTTCTAGGAGTTCTAATGAGGGAGTGACAATATATTCTAGGTAGTGCCAAGGAATGCTAGTGTTATCACAAAAAATTGATCATCTAGCCATAATTTACTAGATGGTTCGAAGTACACCATGTAGGGCCAATTTTACTATAGTAAAATTGATTTCACTGCAATACATTACAGCCACATTTGTTAAGTCATTTATAATTAAACCCATGAAGAACAATTAAATAAATCACAATTTATTTAATTATCTTGTAGGAATAATTAATTAGACCATTGTTTAATTAATATTCCTTGTCACATTTGACCCAATTATGATAAATAAATAGATAAATCATTAATTATCTTATCTTTTCTCTAGGAATAATTAATTAATAACTAATTAGTTATTATTCCTTACCAAGTTTGACCAAATCCCTTAGGAATAATTAAATAAATCATTATTTGTTTATTATTCCTTAACCATATTTCTTGAGATGATAAATAAATCATTTATTTATTTATTATTTCAAAATAAAAGTTTAAATATTTTTCCCTCTAACCAAATATAATAAAATATTACAAATCGTTATTTCTAGATAGGGTTAATAATATTTTATTATTTCTCATTATTCAAGGATAACCTAATATTTTGTTATAAATAGAAAGGTTTTCCATTCATTATTCACTTTGGATTATTTTAATTATTGCACTCACTGTTGCAGCTCTGGTTATTATCGCTATCACACACCATTTTTCTTTTCCATTTGAGTTATGATTGAGCTCAAACATTTTATTTGTTGGGTTTACACATTATAGAGGAGAGATACTCTATAAAAGTTGAAGACATTTGAGGATAGTTAAGAATCCATCCCATAGAGGGGGACTGGTAACATTATTTGGTCCCTTCATAGGTGTTGTTTAATAAAATATATTCTTTATATATCTAGTTTCCATTGGATTGTTTGAGTTACTTGTGCTTATTTTACTATTCCATTTTATTGTTTAACTATGATTGTGGCATAGATCAAGGCTTTGGCAAGTTTTGTTTATATCATTTGTTGTAGATCTACAATGTTTAGCAGCCATTTTCATTGTTAGGGATGTTTGTCATCCACAGCCTTAAGTGATTTATTTTTGTACACATTCAAGAAGAAAAAAAAATAGCAATTTTGTGACTCCATTGCGTTTTTAATTCTAATCTGAAAACCTGGGTGACCTTTAGTTTTCAGCTTAGGGTTTTTCTTTTTCAGTTTCTTAATGTTGTTTACTAGATTTATAACCCTAGATCAGTCAAATTTCTAAATTTCATAAGTTTTCTAGTCTTTTTCGCAGGTTACAGGAACCAGCCACGATAGAGACAGTAAATTTTTTCGAGACTTGTTGACTAAGAATCAAGGAGTAGAAATCATACTTTTCTACCCCAAAAGTGTGATCTGGAGGTCCAGAGTGCACCTTCTGGCCCAAAAAGTGCATTATCCTAGGAATCAGGTCAATACCTACGATTTTAGGTTTCCGGGATTTTTTCCGATCTATTTCTGGGTTTTTCCGAGATCTGTCTACTGGGTTGGTTGACCATTGTCAGGCATTGATAGACTATGTTTTACATGTCAAAGTGGAATTCAACCCCTTAGGGCTTCTAGAATGTCAAAGAAGTCTCAGTTTCTGCAGAGCTTTCAGCCATATTTTCCATATTTGTACCTTCCTTTCTCAGATCTTCACAAAGATATTGTTTCCATCCAAAGTTTCATCTTAAACTTTGTTTGGTAATTTGTTTTAGGCTCCCATTGGTTTCCCTAGGTTTCATACCCATCTCCCTATCTTTTTGCAGCGATTTCCCCCCCTAGTTTTTTGTTGTTACTGCACCACTTTCTAGCATCATAGTGTCATTTGATCCCAGTCACACTGACACTTATATATATTGGCCCTTTTTGTGTGTTTTTAGTTGATTTCACCACCAACTAGCACAGTGTTTTCAAACCCATTTTGGGTGGGGTTTAGGAAGTTGATTTATTGTTTATTTTTTGTTTTCAATTTCAGTTTATTTCAACAATCTTTTTCCTTTTTCAAACACGGTCTAGGATTAATTAATAAACACAATTGCACAAAGAAGCACACCTTGAGCGAAGGGTTTGGTTTCCACTGCCAAGATAAGATTAACTTAATTAATTTATCTCCCCACACAAAGACAAAAACATCTTATTTATCTCCCTTCACCATTTCCGTGTCACTTGTGTCTTACAACCATTGCACCACCAAGGCATTTGTTGCAGAGACACTTAGGCCTTCATGCCCAGTTTCCACTTGGGCATATTACTCCTCACCATATGTTATAGACATTTTTGGGCACTGCAACCCAAAGCATAAATGTCCATAAACCAAGGGCTCCTAATTCCCTAAAGGTTTTTTTCCAACCCCTAAAAGAATAAGGTAAACTGATTACAGCTTCTCCTAGAAGTTCTCCATGAAAAACCACTCAGAACTAGTCAAAACTAGATCATTTCACCTGCTCCATAGGCAAAGTGCATTGCATCCCACCTGAATACACACAGTAGGTGTGTTGCATGTCAAAAAGCCCTTCTATGGGGTGCGATGGGCGAGAAGAGACAAATGGCAGGGTCAATCCGCAAGGTGGAAAAGCATGGAATCTTCCAGAAACTTCTCCTGTGACACTTGCCTCTCTGAATTCGACCAGGGATGAGTAAGAGATCATCAATCTCTAAGTGGAATCAAGAACTATCAGAGGGAAGACACTAATCAAATCTCAAGCTGACTCACCTCCCTTGCAGAAATCTATATATGGATCCCTCATCCCAGAGATCCAGAGGCTGGAATTTTGTATCTTGTAAGGAAGTGCTGCTGGTTTATTGGTGCAATATCATAGTGTTGGGTGATCTAAACTTTTCATGAGGTGAAGAAGGGCTTCTTGCTGAGAGGATGATGCTGGGTCAGAACAATTGGTTGTAATTCTCTTGGCTCTTTCTTGATTATCAATAAAGCTATTCAAGTTTTCCTCCATACACTTGTGTGATTGATGTTTTATGCATTTGTATGGTTAATATACATCTGATCCTATATTGCTTATGATAATAGATCTATGTTCTCCTATAGTGTTATGCTGCTTTGATTCTATAGATACTCTGTGAAGCTAGGTACACAAGAAAGCAAGTAGCAAAGGACTATCATAAGAGAGAGGAATCGAGCAAGGAACCAAGCACAAGACAGAGGTTGGTCTCCTTTATTCTTCTCTCATCTATCTCTCATAAAGGAAAACGAAAGTAGTTTTAAGTTTGTTTGTTTCTAAGGTAGCTACCAGCCTTAGTGGGATTAGTAGCTCTGCATAGACACTATTCTCGGTGTTAGCTACCTATATCAATAGGTTTCATGTTTCATGATTGGCAGGGGAAGTGCCAATATGATCTACTTTGAGGATGCAAAGATCTCATATTTTGGGTGAAAGACACATATCTACAGTTGGTTGATGTGGTCCTACTTCTGAATGGGTGATCCAACAGTCTAAGCTGGGTCATGCCATGTTTCAATTTTGTGTTGTAGATTAGAGAAAGAAATCTGTCCAAACAGTTCAATCTTGGCAGATAAAGTAGTTAGGTAGAGAATGAAGGTTCCCAACTATTTAATCTGGGGCCTTGGAAGCAATAAGGCTAGCCTTAGATAGAAAATCAAAAGAAAAAGCCAAAGGAAAAGAAAAGGCACATGAGGGTCTGCAAGTCTAACTGCATCCTCCTTGGAGTAACAAAAAATTCTAGGCAATAGAGTGGGTAGGTAGATGGGGTTGCAGAAGCATGATTTCCTTTATGTCACTGGCCCAACCAAAGGAAAAACATGGTGCCAGTGCAGGTCTCTTATTCAGCAGTTTTTGCAGCAACTCAATGAAGCATGTCTAACTTCCAGATTATCCCCCATCACATTCATTGCTAACATCCCAATACTACCTATGTTCATGAAAGAAGTCAAACTCTTTTGTTGATTCTTGTTTCTTTAAAAGCCACATTTCTTGTGTAAAATTATTTTCATTTTGATCTACTTCCTGAATTAAGTTGATTCCATATAAAACTTAGTGTCTTTCCCCCTTCATCCACCTCTTCCACTCATATTAACTCCTAATTTCCTATTTATTTAACTCCCTATACTCCCTTTCCCCTATTATTAGGATAATCCTATAGAAAAAATCCCAAATATGTACATACTCCCTCCCCCTTGGCATTATAGCCATATGCTTGAATATTGGAAAATCATGCAGGAATAAAGTCTGCTTGCATGTGGTTGTATAAAGTCAGGGATTAAATTGACCTCTGGTCAGTTTGATAACCTAAGCTATACCCCTTTTCCCTCTACAACCCTTTGAAATCATTTAGCCACTCTACTTGCAAAAAAGCCTTGTAAAAATCCACCTTTACCCCTTATCCTAAGTTGGCTATAATGCGCATTTCAACACAAAAAACACCAAATAAACCCATTTTTCCGTTTTATCCAAAGTTTATTTGCAAATGCGCACTTTTACAAAAAAGCATTGAAAAACCCATAAAATCCGCCAAAGTCTAAAGGTTCCGTCTGGGCGCACATTTCCACAAAAACAATAAAATATGCCCCGCCTGCTGCCATATTGTCCTGCCACCTTATTGACCCGTCGACCGTCATATCTGGGCTTTCCCATCCGATGGCCCTCATCCATATCGGGTCAGCCCCGAAGACCGAACGTTACCTCCTGAGAAATTGTCAGAGGGTGACGTCAGGCCTTTGCCACACGTCGCCCCCAAATCTTATCGGGCCACCCTCTGACAATACTGCGACCGTATCCAGAGCGGTTCGAGAAAAACACTTACCACTTATTGTTTACCGCTTATCCCATCACGCCCTCGTCACCGCTACGGCGCGCCCACGTCATGCCACTCAGCGCTGCATCAGCACCCGGTCCGCCACTGCTCTGACCTATCTGCCACCTCACCAGTCCGCGTGGACCACTCGCAGGCCGCCACGTCACCCTTCCGTACCTGACCCCACCTGATGACGTCGGGCTGATGTCATCTAGAAAAAGCGCCAATAACCCAAAAAGTCCATATTTTCGCCAAAAATCGTAGTTTTTGTCACTTTTTGAAAAAAAACTATTGCTCTGCTCTGCATGCATATTACGACCATTTCGCCGCCAACCTGCAAATTTCGACTTGGAGACCGTGGGCGCCTACAAATTCACCTGCATTAGTCACCATTGCCAAAGCTTTACCAGGTATTTATCCAAGTTTCCCCTCCGCACCTAGTTTTGTGCATAATTCACCAAAGCTAGCTTAAAGAGAGTGAAAAACAGTGTGTTTGCCAGCAAATCCCCGGCGACCAGCATCCATTTTTAGTTGTAAGGTTGAAATTCACCTGCACAGTCCACATTTAGCCAAGTTGTCATAAACTTACAGTTAGTCTGCACATTCGTGGACTTGAAACCTGAGCTGTACTAATTCACCGGGAAAACAACGTTACTAGTCCCAGCATTTGCTCATTCAAACTCTCTTCGGAGCATTTCAAACTGTTCTCACCACAGTTTATCCCATTTTCCCTTGCAATTTGCCTTACTCTTGCAAAAAATACCCTCTTGTGTTTCTCTGTCTAGTAGAACAAGTCCTAGTACAATTCAGAGTACTATTTAACCATGGAAACACCAGTAGCATTAAATGTCCCACCTCTGAATGCCCCACACAGAGAGTTAGAGTGGAAGGCCCTGGGTGATAAAGATTATCAGATGACAGAGACATTCTCAATGAATTCCAAATTTAACATTCATATGCTAAATGAGTTAAAAGCTCAACACCTCAGTGGAGCTGATATTTTAGGGATTTGGGACTCCAATTTGACCATTTTTAACCTTCCTCAAGTCAATGTCCTTCCAGACCTGATCCATAGATGCTGTGAAAACTATGATCCATGTCAAAGAGCTGTTCTCAGTCCCACAGGTTCAGTCTTGTTCCATATCACCCCTGAGGCCATAAATGATATGCTGCACTTTCACACTGCAAAGCCACTAACTCCTCTTTCCATGATGGATTTATTAAAGAAGGGGGGCAAGCTGTCCAGTGCCCAGGTCATCAAGATTAATCAGTAATTTATTCAGCCAAGCTCTGAAGTTGTGAGAACACCTCCTATTGGAAATCCATATCTCAATGAATTGGGCAAAATGCTTGTGGACTTGATCAGTTATGTCCTGGGATACAGGGGAGTTGAGGATGTTGATGACACCATTATGGCCATGCTGTCCATATTTTCCCCTGGAAAGCCTCCTGCTGTGCACTATGATTATGCTACATACATTACCAATAAGATTCATGAGCAACTGTTGAATCTAGAGAGGGAAAAGGGGTTCAGATACACCTCATACATCTATCATTTGTTCTTATTTTATCAACCTGACAGTTTCCCTATTCCTCTCAAGAAACTTGATGCCCAGGGAAACCCAAGGTCTGTAGTATTTTGGACTTCAGTTTTTCATCACACCTCCTGTTCACCATACACATACTGTGAATTCATAGACCTTTTTATCCATCCAGCTATGACCTTTTTATTTGGTGTCTCTCCTCCAAGATTGACCGATGAGATGCAAAGAATACTCCAGCTCTCAAAGGCCTACGGCATTGGTGATTGGTACTTTTACCAACACCATACAGTAATCAGAATATATGGATGTGAGTTGGACCCTTATAGGCTGCCAAGATATGTCCCTATGAGACTCTTTGCCTTGGAGTATTTCAGGCAATTTGGAAATGCAGACCAGGTCCATTTCCACAGTAAAAACAAGAAGGTGCAACTAAAGGTCAGGAACCAGCTAGGCCCATTTCTTTACAACAAAAGGGAGGAGGGATGGAAGGAAGCAGATAGGATCCTAGAGACCCTCCAATTAGAAACCAGTTTCCGCTGGGTACCTTATGACCCTAATCATTTCATTTCTCTCAGGAGGGTAAAACATAAACTGGGTGGCTATGCTCACATCAGATTGCCTCATATTCAAAAATATGCCAATTTACCAAGTTGGAAAGAGGGCACTCTAGAAGAGGCAATCACTAGAGAGAAAATGCTACAAAGAGAGGCAAAGAACATTGAGAAAGAGGCTGACTTGGAAACTTGTGGGCAGGTTTCCTCTTCCTATCAAAGGCAACTTGGAACAGCTGCCTCATCTTCTAAAGCCCAGCAGCAAGCAGCCAGAACTGTTCATCAGGTGTTAAGCAAGGGTAAAGAAAAGCAGATGGAGCAGGAACAGCCACCTCCTACAAAAGAATAGCAAAAAGAAGAGTAGCCAATGCAGCAAGAACAAACAGTTGAAGCCCTAATATCCACTGGGCAACAGGCTCAAGAAACTGTGCCTCCTAGGCAGGAAACGACAGTGGAGGCCTCGGTGCTCCAAACTCCTCAGAATGAAGACAAAAACTGAAAGAGGGATAGAGAGCAGGAGACTCCCTTCACCACATCCACATCTCAAGGGGAGAAAAGGCAAAGTATAAATCCCCTTTCTGAAGAAGAGATGCCCATCGGACAATCACTGGGCATGGGCCCACCAAGCATGGAGGCATCTGCCAGTTCCTTTCAGCAGGAACAAGAAAGAATAATCAGAGGAGAGGTCAGCTCCTCAAGTCAACAAAGGAGAGCCGAAACAGGCATCAAGCAACAATTCATTGACATAAAAAAGAGAAATGAGCCACTCAGGCTCCAGATCTATAACCAATTGCTTAAAATGGCCCCTACAAACCAGCAGAGGCTTATGTCAGCTTATGACATAAATGAGGGGAAAATGGCCATGAGTCATTTTATGCCAACCATGCTGCAGCCACAGTCAGCTGTAGATTATATAAGGACCAACCTTGAGGTTCTTGCAAAAGACATCCACCCTATGGATCAAATAGAACTTCACAAGCAAACGGGTGAGATGGTGTATTCGACACTTGCAGATAAGACCTTCTTGGCACATAGGTTGGAAAATAGCCTGAACAATACAACCGCCCAACTTGAGTTGGAGAAGACATCCTCTCAGGCCAAAGACAACAGGATAAGGTCTTTGGAGGATATAATCATAGAGCTTGGGCATGACCCAAAGGACCCTAAAGCTATAAAGGAGCTGCTAAAGATAAGAGATTCAGACATTGTAGCTCTAAGAAAGATGATAAAGATCCCAGCAACTCTTCACCCTCAAATAGAGGAGGTTGCCCAGCAAAGAAAGGACCAGGATGTATCAACATTTCTGGTAACACTACATAAACAACTTGTCCAGATAGAGGGAAAATTGGTAGAAACAGATGTTGCATTGCAGGCAGCCCTACAGCAGAAAGAAGGAGGCCAAACATTTCAGCCCCCTCCACAAGTAATCAACCTTGAGGAACCCCCTCAAATTGTCACTCCTCCTACAGTGCAAACAGTTGAGACAACTCCATCAACATCAGCACCAACACCAACATCAGAGCAGGCTCCAAGCCTTGACATGCAGAAGCTGATGAATGAGATTCAAGCCCTGGAAGCCCAGATGGCAGAGCTAAATGAAGCCAAGGAGAATTTAGCTAAGCTGAATGAAAAATATGACAAGTCTAAGCAAAATGTAGCTGAAAGAGGAAGAGAAGTGAAGGCTCTCAAGGAGAAGATAAAGGAGCTAGAGAAAGAGCTCACCCTTGACAAAGTGGTGGCTGAGGTCAAGACAGTTTTATGGGCCAACATTGGCCAATCAATAACGGATCAATGGCAGTATATAGAGACTATTCATGAGCAAATGGAGTTCATAGGAAAAGCACACAAGGAAGTCCAAAGAGCAAGGGAATCTCTAGGCAATATGCCTGAGATAGCCAATAGAATGATCAACATTCTCAATAACCGCACAGGTCCTCAGCTGGCAGCAATATGGATCCCCAATAGAACTGAAACCATCCTGCTAATAAAGAGGGTCCTCACATTAAGAAGCCTGGTAAAAACATTGGATAGAAGAAGCCAGGACATGCAGATAGAAGTAAACAAATTCATGGATAAGTTTGCAGCATTACAGAGCACAGGCCTTCCTGGCTTGCTGAACAGTGCAGGGAGGCTACTTTCACATGAAAATTATGCCAAAAGGGTGAATACTTTTGCTACCAATCAGATCACTGCAGGATCAAGTACCTCAGAGGAAACAGGGCCAGCATCTGGGCAAAGTCTCTATGACAGAGTAGAGAACTTATTTTTTATTATGAATGAGATCAAACATTTGTTTGAAGTGCCTCCAAACTTCTACAAATATACAGAGGCAGATGAAACCTTAGATGCAATTTTGAGACATCAATTGCCTACACAGGAATGGTGGACCAGAATGATACAGTTGTTACTATAAACAAGAGGCTTTCATCAAGTTTTTTCATCAAAAAATATAAGTCATCATGTTCAGAAAAATTTGATGCATTCAGTATGTCTGGAGAAGAATGGACTGAGCCAGCTCAGCAAACCAATTCGGCCACTAAAGCAACACTGACAGCTACAGATGACAGGGCCAAGAAAGCTACAGCATGACAAAGCCACAAAGACACATCATTCAGCATTAATGCAGAACGCTCAAACCGACTCAGTGGCCTCCAAAGGTCAAAAAGACTTCTGACAGAATTAAAGAGTAGTCATTTTGTATTTAGAGCAGCAATAACTTCCTTATCTGCTATTCTGTAAAGTTGGTGAGCGTATTTATTTATCTAGTGACTCAGCGGTTCAGATATTTTTGTATAACCAATTGTATATATTCCCCCTCGCATAAGCTTGCAGGGGTTGTTGATTTTCTCTTCAGGAGATACTATGTTGTAAATTTTCAGAGTTTTAATACAACAAAGCTGATGGAATTTCCAAAGTTCTGTGTTGTCTGATGCGTTTTGGTGTGCTTGCTGAATGCTACAGGATTCCTGCGTATTTCATGGAACAATAAGTTTCTTTAACCTGTTCGTTATGTTTGTTATTTCCTTCATAAATCATTCATGTTCTGTGTTTCACAATTTAATGGCAAAGAAAAAGAATAGTTTCAGGATTTATTCATAAGAATACCCTGAACTCAATCTATGCTATTATGTATGTTTTCCTCAGTTATAGTTATAAGAGTGTGATTCTTAATTGCTGCACTTCTAAACTATACCTTTCACAGTGATTATCGTTCAGGAATTCAAACCTGCTCCTGGTCAATACATCTCTTTCTCACATCACCAACTTAGTGGAAATTTCTTAATTGCCTTCCACTGGTTAAACATACTTCATCATTACAATTTCAAGTTTGTCTCATGAAATATTTAAATGGCCCTGTTGTTTCAACAATCCCACTCAACACTTCAAACAACCTGTAACCACAAACTCCATTGCCCAATGGTCTAAAACTATCTGAAGATATCACCTTAAGTACTGAAAGACATCATTCAACCAAAATTTTCAAACCAAACCTTCACCTCATATCTAGCCTAAGATTCTTAAGAACAAAGTTAAACAGTCAAAGAGAGAGCCCTCTCTAATTACAGGTTGGCTAGAACCTGTGATCCAAAGCTTGGTTAGTGGTTACCCCGGCCGTATTCCCTCAGGAGTCAAAGGGAACAACCTGGGTGTTAACACTCGGTAACAAAATGGCGACTCCACTACAAGAAACGACAGTACAATTACGCTACTTCTTTGTAAAGGAGAACTGAAAATGACTCAAAAAATACATAAAAACATTTACAGTTCTTTGCACAATAGAGGCAGAATAACAACAAGGAAAGGGGTTTCAAGCAGAGGTGTACTGAGTTCAGGCAGCAAAACTCCCAAATAGATCTCAAAAGAGTGAACACAGAAACCAAAATTTAGGAACAAGGCCTTGTCTGATCAGCGCACTTGTAACACAGTGAAACTGAAATGTAACGCACCTACTACACTCGGGAAGTGCACTGCATTTGAAGTTCACAGAACAGACAGTGCGCTGGACCAGGGACGAGACTTTGATTGGGTTCCAGGTCACAGTTTGCAATTCAGTTCAGGGATTTTGGCCGAGCAAGTGGTAATCAGTAAATCAATCACAGGGGTAGATCTAAGGAGGTTACTAGAGCCACCACAAGGGCAATTAGAGAGCTTGTAAATCAATTGTTTAATTCATAGACAAAACCAGGAGATTGACTGAAGTAGCGTTGATCTACTTTGCACTTGCATAGTGTTATCACTAGAATCTATAGTTCATGTATATGTTAATTGTCCATAAGTTTTTATAAAGTCTTGAGGTCTTGTAAATAGGTTTGTTAACTTATGTCAATTTCAAATTTTGAAATTCAAGAGTTATGAATGAAATTCGTGTAAAGGCAAGGGCATTAGTCATCTTCCATCATGGTTAGTTATGTCATGTCATGTCATTGGTACTTGCGCAGTTTCGCAGCGCGGGTATGATTTCTCAGGTACTTGCGCAGTTTCGTAGCGCGAGTGTGATTGGTCAGTTCTGCTGCTAAATAATGTTTGCGTGTTTTCGTAGCGGCCCGTTTGTCAGCGATTTCGTAGCGCATTCCTTTAAATTTGAACTGCCCGCGCTACGAAATCGGGGTTTCGGGCTGTTGTGCAGCATTTTTCCTTGAATGTCTAATCCGAGAAATAATGAGTCACGAGTCCGGTTATGATTGTTTCCTCACACCATTTATGTGTCATGATTAGCCATTACTTTGCCATCAGGTCTGATTTCATTGAGTTAGGTGTCAGTTTGGAGGACGTTATAGGAAGTGGTCATTCCATAATGTGTTTTTCATAACATATGAATGTCTTCTGCTCTATGAAAAGCGTGAGCTTTATTCTAAACAGACTACTGCAAGCGAGCCTGATTTCTACAGCCAAAGAGTGTTTTCGTGCTGCAAACCACCGTCATTTCCTTGTGTAGAATTGTGCAAAGAAACATGGAAAGAAAGGAGCACCGTTCGGGTAGATGTGTGAGAACAGAGCCGGAGGGATTAGATGTAACCCTCAGGAATGAGGAAGTAGCAAAGGCGTTCAGAGGTGCTGGTTGTTGGCGGTTCTGTGAAAAACTCAAAGGTGGACATGCAGAAGTGACCAAGGCATTTGCAGTGAACTTCACGGGATTAAATTCAAAGGTGGCCATGCTGGAGTTTCCGGTTTCCCCTGAAGTCATTTCTACAGTCACAGAAATCCCAAGAGGTGGCCAAGAATGGTTCAAGAATTTCAAGTTTGATATGGGTCCGTGTAAGGAGTTCTTAAAGGCACCATATGTAGACGAAGATCTTACTAAAGCTGTCCCAAGGAGCTATCTTAAGGAGAATTATGCTACATTATTGACATGCATCCAGAAGTACTTGACATGTGAAGGTCGGTACAACAAAGTCTACTCATATCATTTCAAGCTGCTACTACACTTCACTGGTAAGAGCTCAATAGACATCCCTTTTTACTTATTCAGGAGTATTACTAAGATGTGTGACAAGATTCAGTTGAAGAAGGAAGCTTATGAAACATCTCTTTTCCATCATGGTCTGGTTAAATTATTGGTGTTGGATAGCCTACATAAAATTGGTAAGGACTGGGATTCGTTTGTATTCATGGCCGGTTTCCCTAGTAAAACGGGCCTCACTCCATTACCTGTAAGAGAAAGAGAAGATAGGAGTGAGGATACTACTTTGGCTGAGATTAGGAAAGAAATAACAGACCATAAGAAGCCCAAAGCTAAAACAAAGAAGCCAGAGAGGTCTGTAACAGTCAAAGAAACACCTGAAGCATCAACAAAGAAGACTCCTAAGTTAGCAGTTAAAGAAACTCCTGAAGCATCAGTAGTCAAAACTTCAAAATCATCTAAAGTATCTGAAAAAGAAGCTTCTAAGTTGCCTCTTAAAGAAACACCAGAATCATCTAAACAGAAGACTCACAAAAGAAAAGATGAAATTAAGTCTAGTGAAGTTGAAAGAGTTTCAAGAGTAAGAACTAGAGGCCAGCTGAACAAAGAAAAAGGAAAATCAGCTCATGTGAAAGAGAGTCATGTTTCTAAGGGTAGTCTAAATGATTTGTTGGAAGCCATTGAATTAGAACAAGAACATCCAATTCAAGTTGAACCACTTGAAATAGAACTAGATCAATTGGTATCACCTATGCATATTGATCTAACACAATCTTCACCTGAGAGTTCTAAGAAGTCAAAGGCTTCCAAAAGGTTAAAGTTTGAAGAACCAGGTGAAGAGTATGCCTTTAAACCTCGCAGACCAATGACTAGGAGGCAAATGAAGGAAGCAGAAAAGGCTCAAAAAGAGAAAGTCCCTTCAGACATGCCTAGGACAGAGGCACTTGAAATCTTCTCTGAAATAGTCCAAGCAGTTAAAAACAAGAATAAGGACAATAAGGTGGTTATTAGTCAAAGTGGAAATGTGATTGCCATTAAAAAGCAAGCTGGAGCAAGTAAGGAGATACCTCAGGTTCATAATATTTTTAAAGAGAAGGCAGTGAGATATACTAGTTACAAGAAAGCTGTGATGAAAGGTAAAACAAGTTTGATCAGTCAAGCTAGTTCGGTATCTGATGCCTATGTATGGACAGTACCAGCTCTAAAACAGGCAAAAACTATGAAACAAATGAATGCAAGTCTAAGAGCAGAGAACAAGAAGTTGAAGGAGGAAGTCATCAGCCTGAAAGAAAAGCTAGACAAGCTAGCTAAATGATTCAAGGAGAAATGTGTTTTCTCAAATTTTGATATATTTTGGGCCATTGTCTTTTTAAAAGTTTTTGAGACTTTTTTGTGTCTTCACACCTGTATGGAAAGACTAAAGGAATCATAGATTTGAAATATTGCTGTTTTGAGGTTCATATATTTAATTTTGATGACCTACAGCAGTTTCGTAGCGCGCTACGAAACTGCTGTAGATGGCTGGTTAGGTTTAAAGCTTGAGTTGGAATGCTGAGGTCAGCATATATTTAAAGAGATGGTTTAATATCAGCATGGAGATTATAGAAGATCAGTCAGATATTTTGAAAAGGAGGCCAGGTGTAAATATTCAAAGAAAAAGCCGAAGTTTTGTCTTTTGCCTAAAAGTCACTTTATCTCCGAAATTTTAGGGTTTGGATAGAGCTGCTGAGGTGTTAAATGATACACTTGTCCAGTTGTGGGATGGCTGGGTTATGAGTTCTCTTCAGTCACACAGGACTATCCAAGGTTTAAATGGCTTAAAGATGGATCATTAATATATGAACACCGAGGGGAGGCAGCAACCAAGAATATAGGCTTCATTTTCTTTTCGGTTGTTGAATCATCTATGCATCAAGTATCCGGAGCTGTATATACATTGAATCTGTTTTAAGTTTGGATATGGTTATTATTGCAATACTACAGGTGGCAAGCTCCAAGGACACAGCAGGGTATACAAGGAAGAAGACTTAAAGTGCCAATATGATGGAATCCTCTGTTTTCGTAGCATCATATCTCTTGTAATCAATTAGTTTGTTTATGTTATTGTTAAGGTCATTTATGTCAAAAGCCCGAGCTCCCTTCATGCTTGATGAGGAGTCTCGTACAGCAGTGTTTTGATAGGCTATATATAGGAATAACTTAGATGTAAAAAAGGTTGGATACTTAATAGAAAAAGAGTGTTGTTTTGGGCCACTGTAAGACCTTTTTTGACAGTAATAGTAAAACAGAGTTATTCTCTTCTCAAGATTCTCGAAGGATTGTCATGGTCAAATGAAGTGATGATGTGTTATACCTTATGTTATTTTATGGTTTTGTTGTATGCAATCACTCAGAATTCATAATTATATGCTCTGACTTCCTGTGTATACAGCAAGCTATGTGTGGTGGAATATGTTTGACTTGTAATGCTAAGAGCCTTGATTTCTATGAGATCACTGTGTTTTTCTTGTCTACTTGATATTATAGACTCCATATCCCAATGAGATATCTTTTGGTGTGTTTCCAACCAGTCATGTTTTCATAAGTAAATAAAGAGTTAGCCATCTAGTGTGTGAAGGATTTTATCAAGAGTTTTGAGAGAGCCCTCTCTGATCAAAGAGGCTAATCTTTGGTCTAAAGATAGGTTGAAATAGTTACATGAGACCATGCTTAGTTGCAGCCCCCTAGTACTGGTTTTGTGATAACATTTTGGTGCGTCTGCCGGGAGCTTAAGATTGAATTTCTGAAGGTAGCAGGAGTTCAAATGATTTTCGAGGCTGCATTCTACCTTGGTGACTCCATTTGTTATTTTAAAGTTTAAAGGTGGCTTCGAAAGGAAGGTACACAAGGAGTAACCCTGATCCAAATCCACCTAGTCCTGTGGAAAATCCGAATATCATCTCAAGGAGTAAACAAAGATTCTCTGACATACCAGGTACTTCAAGTATTTCAAAGTCATTATTTACTGAGTTTTCTAGAAGTCTTGAGAACAAACTTGTGGATGATAAGGTTCAAGAGGTCATATTAAGGTCTGAAAATGAAGAAGAAGTAATAGGCATTATCTTGGATTTACAGAAGAGAGGTATTGATACCTCTTCTTTAATTTCACAAAAAGATAAAGAGGAGTTTTGGGAAATTGTTTCTTCTGAGCTTTTGTTAGAAAAAGAAGATTTAAAACAGCTCAAGGAGCTTGATCCTTTTGAAATTCTGCTTAACTCAAACCTTGGGTTACCTCTCCCAAATTGGAGCTCTTTTGTTGGTGGGTTACAAAGTCCTAATAGTCCTTTTCGTACTCATATTTTGTCCTCAGCTTCTGCAAGTCCAAACAGTCCTCAACTCACATCTCATACTAGTCCTGGTCATAGCATACCTATTGTTGTTGTTCCTCCTTTCATCATGGTTGTACCTGCAAGGTATGCGCCTTTGGCCCTCCCTGCTGTTTTGCATGACTTACCAAATAAATATGCTTCTAAGATTCCAACCTGGGGAGGGGATGAAGACATTACAGCTGAAGAGCATGTAGATAGATTCAATGACTTTATTGATAGGTATGAAGTAGATGATGAAGATGTCAAATTGAGATTATTTGCTCAGTCCTTTATTGGGGAAGTTAGGAAATGGTTCAAAGCCTTGGGAGCTGGTAGTATTCACAGTTGGATTGAGTTTGAAGATAGTTTTTTGAGAAAATGGGGAAATAGAACTAATCCAGTACAGGCCCTCACTGAATATAATAATTTGAGAAGAGCCCCAGATGAGACTATTCAAAACTTTTCTAAGAGGTTCAATAAGATTTACAATTCCATTCCAGCTCACTTAAAACCTCCTGGAGCCCTGGCCCAACTAAGATATGCTGAGTCCTTTGAATCTGATTTTTCTCTCTTACTCAGAGAAAGAGAGTCTGCTACATTGGTTGATATGCAAAATGATGCTATCAAAGTTGAAGTAAATATACTTGCTGCTAAAAAGTCTAAGATGGCTAAGACCAAAATTAAGGAAGAGGAGAGGCCCTCTACTTCAGCTCAAGATGAAAAATTTGAAACCATGATGAAGACTATGGAAAAGTTAATGGACCAATTAGCACTTGGGAATACTGCTGCTCCTCAAGCACAACAAGAATCTCGGTTTAGAAATCCTCAGTTTAGGAGACCTCAAAATCAACAACGGCCAAGGGAAAATAGAAATCAGCCAGCTGATCCTCCTGTGAGACCTCCATTTCAGCAAAATATGGTAGATGGTGAGGAAGAGACTGAGGAACCAGAAGAAGCTATTCATTGTCTTGGTGAAGAAGATTCAGAAATCTTTTTAACAAAAGAAGAGCATGATGAGTCTAGCCAACAAAAAGTTGAGGAAGAACCTTCAGATTTCCTAAAGGGGTATCAGCATGCCATTTTTGAAATTCAAAAGCAATATAATCTCAGAAATAGAGAGGTGCCTATTACAACAAATAAGGGTCAGCCTAATAAGAATATTCCAAAAGCAGTGGCAGACAAAAAAGAAAAGCCAAAACAAGCTGAAGAAAAAGGTGATGCTCCTATTGAAAAGAAAGAGAATCAAGCTCTTGTTCTTCCTAAGGAAGTTGAAAAGTCTACTCCAGGATTCAATATAGAAAATGAGATTTCTAAAATTAAAATATCAGTCCCATTTAATGAACTTTTGAAAGTAAACAAGTATAGAAGCAAGATTGTGGAAATGCTTAATTCTCCCCCGGGAGGAGCTGATATTCTAAATTTGCAAGAAGACAATCCTATCATTTGTTTGGGCCCAAGGCTTGAAGATGAGCAGAATGATGAATTTCCTCCTTTTTATATAAGCATCAATATACATGAAATGACTCTTCATAATGCCATGTTGGACTCAGGAGCATCTCATAATCTTATGCCCAAAGTCATTATGGAAAGGTTAGGATTGGAAGTGACCAGACCTTATAAATATTTATTTTCTTTTGATTCTAAGAGGGTGCATTGTATTGGGTTAATTAAGGATGTTGTTGTGGCTCTTACACAAATCCCAGCCAAAACCACTGTCATGGATATTGTTGTGGCTGATGTTCCACCTAAATTTGGAATATTACTTTCAAGATCATGGGCAGCTAAAATTAAGGGTACTATGCAAATGGATTTGACTTATGCTACTATTCCAGTATTTGGAGAGCAGAGAAGGTTATACCGGGAAACAAGGATGGCATATATGGTGAGTAGTAAGGATAAACCACAGAATTTTCCTATCTATTCTTGTGATACAGGCTTGGGATCAGCCATTCTATTTAATGAATCAGTGGGAGAAGAATCACAGAAAGAAAAAGCAGAAAATCAGTGTGAAGAGTTGCAGCAAAGTAATGAAGAAGACATTTCTGGTTGCTGGTCTTTGTATTTTGATGGAGCAGCAGGGAAGGAAGGAGCTGGCGCTGGAATTTGGATCATGAGTCCAGCTGATGAGAGTAAGTTTCTGTCTTATAAGCTCAATTTTGATTGCACAAATAACATGGCCGAGTATGAGTCCTTGGTTTTAGGACTAGAAAATTTGATTGAGTTCAAGGCAAAAAACATTGCTGTTTATGGGGACTCTGAGCTAGTTATAAAGCAAGTTCAAGGTGTTTATCAAACAAAAGATGCAAGAATGAGAGCTTATAGGAATTTGGTGTTAGAATTGTTGGAAAAGTTTCAATCATACACTTTCAATGTCATAACCAGAGAACAGAATTCCATGGCAGATTCTCTTGCTGTAGCAGCTAGTCTTTTTGTCATTCCTAAACATGCTTCTGACAGTTATGAAGTCAAAGTCCGCCATAGGCCAGTAATCCCTGATAATATATTAAATTGGCAAGTCTTTGAAGATGACCAGCAGGTGAAAAGTTTCATAGAATTGAAAGGAGAATTTGAGCATTGTCAAATTGATCAGCAAAACATGTTAGTTGAAACAAAAGAAAAGTCTGAGGTATTACAGCTCCGAAATAATCTCATCCCTAAAGGTCTTATTCCACTTGAGAATCTTTTTGATCAGAATGATGTCTTTAAGGCACCAAGGTTGCAAGCAAATGAAGAGGAGATAGAAAACTGCAATCTAGGTGATTTAGTAGCGCCTAAATTGATCAAAATTTCAAAATTTTTATCAGCTGATCTAAAGGTTAAGTACATTGATCTGATGAAGAAGTTTATTGATGTGTTTGCTTGGAATTATACTGATCTCAAACAATATGATTCCTCAGTTATACAACATACAATCCCCATCAAGCCAAATGAGAAACCTTTTAAGCAAAAATTGAGAAGAATAAATCCTCTGCTAATGCCATTAATTGAGAAAGAAGTCAAGAAGCTGTTTGATGCAAAGATCATTGTTCCTATCAGATTTTCAAATTGGTTAGCCAACTTGGTTCCAGTGAGGAAAAAGAACGGAGAAATAAGGATTTGCATAGACTTTAGGAATTTGAACAAGGCTTCACTCAAGGACAATTATCCTCTTCCTAAAATGGATCTCATGTTGCAGAATATTGTAGGTTCTCAAAGAATGTCAATGTTAGATGGCTTTTCAGGATACAACCAAATCCTTGTTCATCCAGAGGATCAGGAGAAGACAGCCTTTACTACACCATGGGGCACATTTATGTATGCCAAGATGCCCTTTGGCCTCATGAATGCAGGGGCGACTTTCCAAAGGGCTATGGACATTGCTTTTGCAGAGGAGAGAGATAAATCAGTTGTGGTATACCTTGATGATATCACAGTATTTTCAAAGAGAGAGGAAGATCATTTAAAGCATCTAGAAAAGATATTATTGAAGTGTAGAAGGTTCGGCATTTCTTTGAATCCAACTAAAAGTATCTTTGCTTTGACTTCTGGTAAGTTGCTTGGGCATATCATTTCTCAAGAAGGCATTAAAATAGATCCAAATAGAGTTAGTGCTATTTCAAGGCTGGATTTGCCAAGGAGTAAGAAAGAAGTTCAGTCTTTTCTTGGTAAAGTCAATTTTGTTAGGAGGTTCATTCCTAACTTTGCAGAGGTGGTTAAGCACATCACAAAAATGCTAAAGAAGGGAGCAGACTTTAGGTGGACAGCTGAGGCAAGAAAGTCATTTGAAGAAATTAAAAAAGCACTCACTCAAGCACCGGTGCTTATTAGTCCTGATTTCTCCAAGGAATTTTTAATATTCACTTATGCCTCTGAAGATACAATCGCTGGAGTTCTTTTGCAGAAAGGGGATCAAGGTACTGAGCAGCCTATTTCATTCTTTAGTAAAACATTGGCAAATGCTGAATTAAAGTATAACATTTTAGAAAAGCAAGCATATGCTTTGGTTAAGGCAATCAAAGATTTTAGAATCTATGTGCTTCATTCTCATATTATTGCATTTGTGCCAAGTGCTGTTATTAAAGAAATTCTCACACAAGCAGACCCGGATGGTAAAAGAGGGAAATGGATAGCCAAATTGTTGGAATATGATATTGAAATTAGGCCAACTAAATTGGTGAAAGGCCAAGGGTTAGCAGAGTTGCTAACTCACTCAAATCTAGACTGCAGTGATATTAATTTTAATGCAGAAATATCAGAAATTTTTGAAGAAGAGGAAGAGTTGGTTCAAATCAATGAAAAATTTCTGATATCTGAATGGTATAAGGATGTCTCATTTGTACTACAGCACAACAGAGCCCCTGACAATCTTCCCAAGTCTAGAGCCCGTTTCATCAAGCTGAAATCTCTTAAATATTTTGTTTATGAACAGAATTTGTTTTGGAAGGATGCTGGAGGGATTCTACTAAGTTGCTTAATTGAAGAGGAGGCTGATAGAGTGATTGAAGAATTTCACAAAGGAGACTGTGGAGGTCACCATTATTGGAAGGCTACTGCTAACAAAATATTGAGAGCTGGGTATTTTTGGCCCACCATGTTCAAAGATATTTATAAAAAGGTTGCAGCCTGTCATGAATGTCAGTTGTTTGAAGGTAAAAGAAAGCTCATGCCTATGCCTCTAGTTCCTATTTATGTAGAGGCGCCTTTTCAGCAGTGGGGGCTAGATTTTATAGGTGAGATACATCCCTCTTCATCAGGCCAACATCGGTGGATACTTACAGCCACAGATTATTTCACAAAGTGGATAGAGGCAGTGCCAACTAGACAAGCTAATGATGCAGTCATTATTTCTTTCTTAGAGAACAATATTTTATCAAGGTTTGGATGTCCACTCAAGCTTATCACAGATAATGCTCAAGCATTTAAGTCTAAGAGAATGATAAACTTTTGCCACCAATATCATATTACTCTTGGTCACTCAACAGCTTATTATCCACAAGGCAATGGTCTAGCTGAAAGTTCAAATAAGAGTCTTGTGAGGATTATCAAGAAATTGCTGGAGGAAAACAAGAAAACTTGGCATTTGAAACTGAAGTATGCATTATGGGCTGATCGCATTTGCACTAAAAGATCTATTGGAACCTCTCCTTATGAACTTGTGTACGGAGCAGAAGCTATTTTTCCAACGTCTCTTGGTGTCCCAGTTATGAAATTAATTCAAGGACTTGAAGAAGAGCTCAATGCCATACAGAGGAGGATTAATCAATTGATTGCATTACAAGAAAAAAGGAATGAAGTGGTTGAAGATTATCAACAAAATCAGAATAGAGTCAAGAGGGCTTTTGACAAGAAGATTAAAGATGTGACCTTTCAAATTAATGACAAGGTTTTGAAATGGGAAGCCAAAATTGAGGAAAAGGGCAAACATGGTAAGTTTGAGAATTTATGGAAGGGGCCATATTTGATCTCTGCCTTCCATGGAAACAATACTTACATTTTGCAAGAAGTTGATGGATCACAGTATGCTGGTGGGCCTGTCAATGGCAGGTTCTTAAAGCATTATTATCAGTGAAAAGTCTGCCAAGTAGTTCATGATCATTGTAAATAATCATTGCTTTTGAAGTGTTTTGTGCTAGCAATAAGTGACAAGCTGAACTAGCAGATTTTAGCCCGAGGAGAAGGCCCACAAAGTTTGAGAGGAATGCTTGTCAGCCAGATGTGAGTGTAATAAATGGATAAAGCACTGGTACTACGTGTTCTTAGTGTACCACAGGGGCACACTATCCCTAGTGGAGCCGCTGTTATCACTAGAATCTATAGTTCATGTATATGTTAATTGTCCATAAGTTTTTATAAAGTCTTGAGGTCTTGTAAATAGGTTTGTTAACTTATGTCAATTTCAAATTTTGAAATTCAAGAGTTATGAATGAAATTCGTGTAAAGGCAAGGGCATTAGTCATCTTCCATCATGGTTAGTTATGTCATGTCATGTCATTGGTACTTGCGCAGTTTCGCAGCGCGGGTATGATTTCTCAGGTACTTGCGCAGTTTCGTAGCGCGAGTGTGATTGGTCAGTTCTGCTGCTAAATAATGTTTGCGTGTTTTCGTAGCGGCCCGTTTGTCAGCGATTTCGTAGCGCATTCCTTTAAATTTGAACTGCCCGCGCTACGAAATCGGGGTTTCGGGCTGTTGTGCAGCATTTTTCCTTGAATGTCTAATCCGAGAAATAATGAGTCACGAGTCCGGTTATGATTGTTTCCTCACACCATTTATGTGTCATGATTAGCCATTACTTTGCCATCAGGTCTGATTTCATTGAGTTAGGTGTCAGTTTGGAGGACGTTATAGGAAGTGGTCATTCCATAATGTGTTTTTCATAACATATGAATGTCTTCTGCTCTATGAAAAGCGTGAGCTTTATTCTAAACAGACTACTGCAAGCGAGCCTAATTTCTACAGCCAAAGAGTGTTTTCGTGCTGCAAACCACCGTCATTTCCTTGTGTAGAATTGTGCAAAGAAACATGGAAAGAAAGGAGCACCGTTCGGGTAGATGTGTGAGAACAGAGCCGGAGGGATTAGATGTAACCCTCAGGAATGAGGAAGTAGCAAAGGCGTTCAGAGGTGCTGGTTGTTGGCGGTTCTGTGAAAAACTCAAAGGTGGACATGCAGAAGTGACCAAGGCATTTGCAGTGAACTTCACGGGATTAAATTCAAAGGTGGCCATGCTGGAGTTTCCGGTTTCCCCTGAAGTCATTTCTACAGTCACAGAAATCCCAAGAGGTGGCCAAGAATGGTTCAAGAATTTCAAGTTTGATATGGGTCCGTGTAAGGAGTTCTTAAAGGCACCATATGTAGACGAAGATCTTACTAAAGCTGTCCCAAGGAGCTATCTTAAGGAGAATTATGCTACATTATTGACATGCATCCAGAAGTACTTGACATGTGAAGGTCGGTACAACAAAGTCTACTCATATCATTTCAAGCTGCTACTACACTTCACTGGTAAGAGCTCAATAGACATCCCTTTTTACTTATTCAGGAGTATTACTAAGATGTGTGACAAGATTCAGTTGAAGAAGGAAGCTTATGAAACATCTCTTTTCCATCATGGTCTGGTTAAATTATTGGTGTTGGATAGCCTACATAAAATTGGTAAGGACTGGGATTCGTTTGTATTCATGGCCGGTTTCCCTAGTAAAACGGGCCTCACTCCATTACCTGTAAGAGAAAGAGAAGATAGGAGTGAGGATACTACTTTGGCTGAGATTAGGAAAGAAATAACAGACCATAAGAAGCCCAAAGCTAAAACAAAGAAGCCAGAGAGGTCTGTAACAGTCAAAGAAACACCTGAAGCATCAACAAAGAAGACTCCTAAGTTAGCAGTTAAAGAAACTCCTGAAGCATCAGTAGTCAAAACTTCAAAATCATCTAAAGTATCTGAAAAAGAAGCTTCTAAGTTGCCTCTTAAAGAAACACCAGAATCATCTAAACAGAAGACTCACAAAAGAAAAGATGAAATTAAGTCTAGTGAAGTTGAAAGAGTTTCAAGAGTAAGAACTAGAGGCCAGCTGAACAAAGAAAAAGGAAAATCAGCTCATGTGAAAGAGAGTCCTGTTTCTAAGGGTAGTCTAAATGATTTGTTGGAAGCCATTGAATTAGAACAAGAACATCCAATTCAAGTTGAACCACTTGAAATAGAACTAGATCAATTGGTATCACCTATGCATATTGATCTAACACAATCTTCACCTGAGAGTTCTAAGAAGTCAAAGGCTTCCAAAAGGTTAAAGTTTGAAGAACCAGGTGAAGAGTATGCCTTTAAACCTCGTAGACCAATGACTAGGAGGCAAATGAAGGAAGCAGAAAAGGCTCAAAAAGAGAAAGTCCCTTCAGACATGCCTAGGACAGAGGCACTTGAAATCTTCTCTGAAATAGTCCAAGCAGTTAAAAACAAGAATAAGGACAATAAGGTGGTTATTAGTCAAAGTGGAAATGTGATTGCCATTAAAAAGCAAGCTGGAGCAAGTAAGGAGATACCTCAGGTTCATAATATTTTTAAAGAGAAGGCAGTGAGATATACTAGTTACAAGAAAGCTATGATGAAAGGTAAAACAAGTTTGATCAGTCAAGCTAGTTCGGTATCTGATGCCTATGTATGGACAGTACCAGCTCTAAAACAGGCAAAAACTATGAAACAAATGAATGCAAGTCTAAGAGCAGAGAACAAGAAGTTGAAGGAGGAAGTCATCAGCCTGAAAGAAAAGCTAGACAAGCTAGCTAAATGATTCAAGGAGAAATGTGTTTTCTCAAATTTTGATATATTTTGGGCCATTGTCTTTTTAAAAGTTTTTGAGACTTTTTTGTGTCTTCACACCTGTATGGAAAGACTAAAGGAATCATAGATTTGAAATATTGCTGTTTTGAGGTTCATATATTTAATTTTGATGACCTACAGCAGTTTCGTAGCGCGCTACGAAACTGCTGTAGATGGCTGGTTAGGTTTAAAGCTTGAGTTGGAATGCTGAGGTCAGCATATATTTAAAGAGATGGTTTAATATCAGCATGGAGATTATAGAAGATCAGTCAGATATTTTGAAAAGGAGGCCAGGTGTAAATATTCAAAGAAAAAGCCGAAGTTTTGTCTTTTGCCTAAAAGTCACTTTATCTCCGAAATTTTAGGGTTTGGATAGAGCTGCTGAGGTGTTAAATGATACACTTGTCCAGTTGTGGGATGGCTGGGTTATGAGTTCTCTTCAGTCACACGGGACTATCCAAGGTTTAAATGGCTTAAAGATGGATCATTAATATATGAACACCGAGGGGAGGCAGCAACCAAGAATATAGGCTTCATTTTCTTTTCGGTTGTTGAATCATCTATGCATCAAGTATCCGGAGCTGTATATACATTGAATCTGTTTTAAGTTTGGATATGGTTATTATTGCAATACTACAGGTGGCAAGCTCCAAGGACACAGCAGGGTATACAAGGAAGAAGACTTAAAGTGCCAATATGATGGAATCCTCTGTTTTCGTAGCATCATATCTCTTGTAATCAATTAGTTTGTTTATGTTATTGTTAAGGTCATTTATGTCAAAAGCCCGAGCTCCCTTCATGCTTGATGAGGAGTCTCGTACAGCAGTGTTTTGATAGGCTATATATAGGAATAACTTAGATGTAAAAAAGGTTGGATACTTAATAGAAAAAGAGTGTTGTTTTGGGCCACTGTAAGACCTTTTTTGACAGTAATAGTAAAACAGAGTTATTCTCTTCTCAAGATTCTCGAAGGATTGTCATGGTAAAATGAAGTGATGATGTGTTATACCTTATGTTATTTTATGGTTTTGTTGTATGCAATCACTCAGAATTCATAATTATATGCTCTGACTTCCTGTGTATACAGCAAGCTATGTGTGGTGGAATATGTTTGACTTGTAATGCTAAGAGCCTTGATTTCTATGAGATCACTGTGTTTTTCTTGTCTACTTGATATTATAGACTCCATAGCCCAATGAGATATCTTTTGGTGTGTTTCCAACCAGTCATGTTTTCATAAGTAAATAAAGAGTTAGCCATCTAGTGTGTGAAGGATTTTATCAAGAGTTTTGAGAGAGCCCTCTCTGATCAAAGAGGCTAATCTTTGGTCTAAAGATAGGTTGAAATAGTTACATGAGACCATGCTTAGTTGCAGCCCCCTAATACTGGTTTTGTGATAACACATAGCAAATGCAGTTCGAAGGCTAGCTGGCTTGACTTCAGGCTCCGTCTGTAATTTTATAAAGTAAACAAATGTAGATGAACAAACAATATACTCGTTCCCCAGTATGGTCGCCATTTTGTTACCGGGAATAATGTCTATGCAGAGCTGCTAATCCCACTAAGGCTGGTAGCTACCTTAGAAACAAACAAACTTAAAACTGCTTTCATTTTCCTTTATGAAAGATATGTTGGAAATAATACTGAGAGGGGGGGTGAATCAGTATTATCAGAACTATAAAACTTTTTCAATGCTTAGAAACATATACGCTACTTTCGTTAAGTGAACCAGCGTGTACACGCAACTGTGTCTAAAGAAAACGGTGTATAACCAGAAATCTTATAATTCAGTTAATTTATCTTCAGTTAAGTGCATAAGGACATTATTCACCATATTAAGAGTAAACAGATGCAGTACACAAAAACCACACACATGAACACCATGATATAAGGTGGAAACCCAATGTGGGTGAAAACCACCTGCTGCAAGTCGTCTCTATCTTTCTTTAATATGAAACTTCAGTTTACAATCTTTTTGTACTGGTGCAGCCTTATACCAGTACGCAGGCTACAACCTGCAGAAGGCTACAACCTTCTCTCGTTCTCCAAACTTCCTTGGAAGGGAGCTCCAACCCCCTTTGCTCTTGTAGGTGCTGGCCTACAATCTTCTTTCTTTCAGGTACCACCTTTCATACATTTTCAGACTGGATATTCCTAAAGCACAACATTACAATCTGAAGACCACAATTCATTCAACTTTCACAACAGATCATTGAAGCACAAAACAACCAATACTAGCATCATCAATCTTTGAATTACTGAACCACTGAAACCCTGTCAATCACCAGATACCAGAACACAGAGCAGACTACAGAACTCTGCAATAACAGTCAGATCCAACTGTAAACCCAAAAATCAAGCTTCAAAAGATATACGCTACTTCAATGAGAGCAACCCGCGTATACACGCGCTTTTACCGAAGACAACCTGCGTACAGATCTAAAAATAAATTCTCTCAACTTGCAGCTGTACCAGACATCAGTTAGACCCAGAACATAACATTGCGTCAGTATGCAGATCTAGAAATACGCATAATCAACCATATCATAATAGTGCATTTCAAATCATTAGATCCCGATCTATCCTTAGATCTAGTCTTCCATCAACCGAAGTGATCTCTCCTTAGCTTAGATCAAGCAACCCAGAACCTGCATACCAGATCTCTTTCTTTTTCAGATATTCAAGCCTTTTCAAAGATATATTTGCCTAATGATCTTCTTCTCCTTATATAGCCTTAGGCCTTGCTCAATACCAAGAGCCAAAACCATAGAGATCCAATACCATCAACTTAAAAACTAGGGATCAACACGTCTGTCGAGATACTTTGGTCCAAAGACATAGGCTCAAGTACCGAGGACTAACTACCTCGGACCAAAAGGAAGCTTCCCGACATATACGCCCTTTTCTGTTCATGCATCTGCGTGTATACGCGCCTTCGTATATAGATCTCATGTGTATACGCGAATTAGTATGCAGATCACCAGCGTGTATACGCAATTTGGACTTAATTAACCTGCGTATATGAGATTTCTCTTCATTCTGTAGTCTGAACGGAGATCTGTCATCAAAGAAAGTTGCCATCAAGGACAACACCTGTATCATAACACCACACCTGTGCCAAAATGCCAACAATCTCCCCCTTTGGACTTGATGGCAACCTTCAGATCCTTAGAATCATTCTCCCCCTTTGTCATCAAGGGCAAAGGGCTGTGCTCCCCCGGAGGACATGCTGATACCTCTGCTTGGCTGTGCTGAATCATGCTCCCCCTGACTGTAGGCCAGATCTGCAAAAGATGTTCGACAACAAGAACCAAGACTTATACACCATAAGGGACCTTCCTATCACCAAAAGACTCAATACATACATCCATACTCCCTACCAGGAGGGGACACATCAGAAACAACCAATTATATTACATTATTCATCCCAGGTATAGTGGGGAAACCAACATAGGCCGTTACTTGACCTTGACACCATAAAAGAGATATCACAAAAGAGATACATGACATAGAGACAACAGATCTAGATCAAGACTTATGAAAGTCAACAGCAGCATCTGATAAACATCTTTTAGATCAGCAACCAGGATTTCTTTCTGAGCTCCTTCTCCTGAAACCAACAACCAAAACATCTAAATGCCAACAATGCTTTATGAGACTTTTAAGCTGCTCCCCCTAAACCTGTGCCTGCTGCACTCCCTGAAACTGTGCCTGAAGAATTCTGACATACCCATCTCAGACCTTTTCATACCAGAGTTTTCCCTTGCTGTTAAGAACTCTATATACGTGATTTCTCCTGCATAAACCAGCGTATGTACGCGGATATACTTTCTGCAACAAGCGTACAACATACACGCGACTTACCCCCCATAAATCGGCGTATATACGCAGATATCCCTTACGTAACTTGCGTATACCAACTTTTCTGTAGAACAGACAAGCTTTAA
This sequence comes from Pinus tabuliformis, assembly GCA_031772625.1. NCBI lineage: Eukaryota > Viridiplantae > Streptophyta > Pinopsida > Pinales > Pinaceae > Pinus > Pinus tabuliformis. The sequence continues at coordinate 1,686,587,904 of CM062820.1, forward strand.
CAGCAGGATGAAGCATCAACTACTCCCAGCTTTTGTCTGAGATATTCAAAAGTTTCCCTGGGCAGTGGTTTTGTGAGAATATCAGCAACTTGTTCCTTAGAAGGAACATACTCCAACTTGACCTTCTGCTCAAGCACTTGTTCCCGAAGAAAATGGTACTTGATTGGTATGTGCTTGGTCTTTGAGTGCATGACTGGATTCTTTGAAATGCTGATTGCACTTGTATTATCACATAAGATAGAGACTGGTGGAGTGCAAGTGATTTGAAAGTCCTGCAAGGTCTGCATCATCCAAAGAAGTTGTGTGCAACAAGATGTCGCAGCCACATATTCTGCTTCAGCTGTAGATAAGGCAATCGAACTCTGTTTCTTGCTGAACCAAGATACTAATCTGGAACCCATGAAGAAAGCACCACCACTTGTGCTTTTCCTATCATCCACACTTCCAGCCCAATCTGCATCTGTGTAAGCATGAAGAGTGAGATCTGTATTTCTAGGATACCATAAGCCATAGTTTTGAGTCCCTTGAAGATACTTGAAGATTCTTTTGACTGCCTGAAGATGAGTTTCCTTTGGGTTGGCTTGAAATCTTCTAACAATTCCTACTGCATGTGTAATATCTGGTCGGGTACCTGTCAAATAAAGCAAACTCCCAATCATGGATCTATAAGTGGGTTGGTGAACTGCTGTTGATTCATCATTTGTACTGAGGCTGCATCCTGTAACCATGGGTGTACATCCTGGCTTTGACTCTTCCATGCCATACTTCTTCAAGATCTGCTTGAGGTATTTGGTTTGAGACAAGAAGATACCTGCTTCATTTTGTTGGATTTGCAATCCAAGAAAGTATGTCAATTCTCCAAGTAGTGACATTTCGAATTCTTTCTGCATAACCAAGGCAAATTTTTGACTCATAGTCTCTTCATTGCTGCCAAAGATAATATCATCTACATAAACAACAAGAATTAGCAATTTGTTATTTTCAACTTTTATATAGAGATTGCTATCTACTGATCCTTTTGAAAAACCTTGTTGGTGAAGATATTTGTCCAACCGATAGTACCAAGCCCTTGGAGCTTGTTTGAGTCCATAGAGAGACTTTTTCAATCTGCATACAAGGTTTGGATCATTCCCAAGAATGAAACCATCTGGCTGCTCAATATATACTTCTTCTTCTAAGTCTCCATTCAGAAAGGCTGATTTCACGTCCATTTGAAATACCTTGAAATTTTGAAAGCTTGAGAGAGCAAGGAACATTCGGATGGCCTCAAGTCTTGCTACAGGAGCAAAGGTCTCTTCAAAATCTATGCCTTCTTGCTGTGCATACCCTTTACAAACAAGTATGGCCTTGTTTCTAATTACTTCTCCATTTTCATTCAATTTATTCTTGAAGACCCATTTTGTTCCTATTACATTCTTATCTTTTGGTCTAGGAACTAATTCCCAAGTGTTGTTCTTTTCGATCTGCTCAAGTTCTTCATCCATTGCTTTGACCCAACATTCATCTTTGCATGCCTCTTTCACATTTTGTGGTTCAGTGGCGGAGAGTAATGCCAAATAGCTTGAAGCTTCTGCAAGTGTCCTTCTTGTTTGTACTCCTGCTTCTTTCTGCCCCACAATCTGAGATTCTGGATGATTCTTTTGAACATATCTGGATGGAGTCTTCTCTTCTATTCTTGTCTGCTCCTCTGGTTCTTCTTGAGGTTCTTCTTCTTCATCATTCCGCCTTTGAGGGTAGCCTTCATCTTCTTCAATGTCTTCATGATGAACTTGCCTAGGAATATATCCCTTCTCATCAACCACTACATCAATGCTGTCAACAATTCTGCCAAGTCTTTTATTGTAGCACTTGTATGCTTTGCTATGTGGAGAATAACCAAGAAGAATGCCCTCATCTTCTCTTGGTTCAAGTTTGCCAAGTTGCTCATCAGTATTCTTAATATAACATTTGCTCCCAAAGATTTTGAAGTGCTTCACCGAAGGAGTCTCACCACTCCAGAGCTCATGAGGTGTTTGAGTGTTGTTTACTCGGACATTTGTTTTGTTAAGAATAATAACCGTAGCATGTGCAGCTTCACCCCAGAAGGTTGCGGGAGTACCTGATTCATCAAGCATAGCACGAGCCATTTGTTGGATTGTTCTGTTCATTCTTTCCACAACCCCATTTTGCTGAGGAGTTCTAGCTGTAGAAATTCTCTTCTTATCCCATGTTCTTCACAGAAATCGAAAAATTCGTTTGAGGTAAACTCCCCACCTCTGTCAAATCTGAGGCACTTAATTTTGTGTCCTGATTCATTTTCAACCAAGGATTTGAAGGATTTGAATTTTTCGAATGCTTCATCTTTGTGCTTCATGAGCCCTAACCAAACAAATCTGGAGAAATCATCAATGAATAATATCAGATATTCTTCTCCTCGAGGTGTCCTCTTCCTAAATGGACCACATATATCTGTATGGACTAGCTCGAGAGGCATGCTAGCTAATCCTTCCTTCTCTGGAAAGTTAGTTCTGGTTTGCTTTCCAAACTGACAAGATTTGCATATGGTATTGTCTGGAATTTTGATATCTGGAAGACCACGAACTGCCTGATATTTGCATGCTTTCCTTATTTGTGAAAAGCTTAGATGCCCCAACCTCTGATGCCATAGCCAATGTTCATCATCCTTGCTTAAGTAGCATTGTTTTCTTTCCTCGAAGATATATAGATTATTTGGAGTCCTTCTTCCTTTGATCACTGTTTTACCTGTATCAAGATCGCAAACACAACATCCATTTGATCTAAATATTACCTCAGTTCCTTGATCGCACATCTGACTGACACTCAGAAGATTATGCTTCAATCCATCAACATATAAAACATTTCCTGCTTTGACCTTCTCTTTCAACGGAGCAACACCTTTTCCTTTTATGGCTGCAGAGATATCGTTCCCAAAAGAAACTTTCTTCCCCTTTTCTAATGCGGTATATGACTCAAGCTTTTCTTTGTCCCCTGTCATATGCTTTGAACATCCGCTGTCAATGTACCATAGACTTTCTTGACCTTCTGCATAAAAGGCTATCCCACATCTTTCTGGTTGTGATTCTTTTATTCTCCATGTTCTAACATTTGAGGTTTGTTCCTTCTGAGTTGTCTTCTGGAACCTACTCCTGCATTCAGAGTCTTCATGACCAAAGTTATTAAAAATAGAGCATTCAAATTCATTTTCAAGAACCAAAAAATTGTTATAAGTCCTTTTCATGGTTCCAGTCATTCTCCCTTGCTTTTGAGCTTCTCTAGTCATGATTGTTTTGTAGGCAACACATTGAGCTGCTTTGTGACCGAAGTTATGGCAAGAAAAGCATTGGCCATTAAAGAAACTTATGCGATAATCAGATCTATCATCCAACCGATTGTAGCTTCTATTCATTCTTGGAGAAAATTGGGAAGATTTTACCTGTGGCTGATTGTAGCTTCTGTTTGTCCTTAAGGCAGTTTGTCCCCGAATTTCTTGATGGTCTTTATTTGTTCTTGAGGTAAACTGTCCCTGATTCACCTGATGACTTTTATTTGGCCTTTGCTCGCTTCTCCTTGCTGCATCAAGATAACTCTTAGAGGTAGAGGCTTGAGATGTTTCTCCATTATATCCAAGACCTGTCTTGATCAGAGGAGATCGCTGCACATTGATAATCTCATCCAAGGTTTCAGATCCTTTAACAAACTTAAGATTAATTGCTTTGGTTTTCTCAATCTCCTTTCTAAGACAAACAATCTCACATTCCAATTTTTCAAGATGTTTTTCCTTTTCAGCTAGTTGACATTGTAGAGAATCAATAATAGCACTCTTCTCTTCTAAACAAACTTTGAGATCTTTCATTTCTTCATAAAAGCCTTCTACATCTATAGCATCCATGTAGTCATCATCTTCAAAAGCCATTAAAAGTTTATATCTATTACCTTGTTCATCCTCATCACTATTTGAAAGTCCATCACTATCTTCATGAGTGTAATAGCTTTTCTTCTTTTCATATTGTTTCTTGTTCCATTTAACAGGTTCCTTTCCCTTGTCATTCTTATTTTTGTGAGGACATTTGGCAGCATAATGACCTACTCTTCCACAAGCAAAGCATTTAAAAGGTAACTTACCTCTGAACCTTCCAGAACCCCTTTGAAGATTTCTGACAAAATTTGATTCCTCTTCTTCATCTTCTGGCAGGTGACTTTCTTCATAATAATCTTCTTTGCCTGAAGCCTTGAAGGCAGCTTCTCTTCTGTCTGATGGACCTCCCTTTCTCATTTCATAAGCGGTTAGAATTCCGTGTAGCTGAGACATAGTAAGAATTTGCAAATTTTCCTTTTCTTCTATGGCAGACACTTTAGATTCAAACTTGGGGGACAAAGATCTTAGAACCTTTTCAACCACAATAGCCTCTTTTATTTCTTCACCTAAGTTTTGCATGCAATTGACAATCTCATCTACCCTAAGGAAGTAGTTAGCCACACTTTCATCATTATACATTCTGAGAGTCTCATACTTAATCCTGAGAGTTTGAAGTTTAGCACGCTTTACCTGATCGTCTCCTTCATATCTCGTGACCATTTTATCCCATATTTCTTTTGCAGATTTATAGTGAATTACCTTCATGAATTCTGATTGAGAGATGCATCCCAATAGAGTATTGACTGCTTTCGCATTTGTTTCATATTTCTTTTTCTCGGCTGCATCTGTAGGAGTAGCTGAAGGAAAAGTGTAGCCTATCTCTACGATGTTCCAAACTTCTGTACCAAGAGATTGAAGATAGGCAGTAACTCTTACCTTCCAATAATTGAAGTTTGTCCCATCAAAAATCGGTGGCCTGATTGATGCTTCTTTCTCGTAGTTGCTCATGATGAACGATCTACCTTCAAGCGGTCAAGCTTCTCTGAAGGACCTGCTCTGATACCAATTGTTGGAAATAATACTGAGAGGGGGGGGGTGAATCAGTATTATCAGAACTATAAAACTTTTTCAATGCTCAGAAACATATACGCTACTTTCGTTAAGTGAACCAGCGTGTACACGCAACTGTGTATAAAGAAAACGGCGTATAACCAGAAATCTTATAATTCAGTTAATTTATCTTCAGTTAAGTGCATAAGGACATTATTCACCATATTAAGAGTAAACAGATGCAGTACACAAAAACCACACACATGAACACCATGATATAAGGTGGAAACCCAATGTGGGTGAAAACCACCTACTGCAAGTCGTCTCTATCTTTCTTTAATATGAAACTTTAGTTTACAATCTTTTTGTACTGGTGCAGCCTTATACCAGTACGCATGCTACAACCTGCAGAAGGCTACAACCTTCTCTCGTTCTCCAAACTTCCTTGGAAGGGAGCTCCAACCCCCTTTGCTCTTGTAGGTGCTGGCCTACAATCTTCTTTCTTTCAGGTACCACCTTTCATACATTTTCAGACTGGATATTCCTGAAGCACAACATTACAATCTGAAGACCACAATTCATTCAACTTTCACAACAGATCATTGAAGCACAAAACAACCAATACTAGCATCATCAATCTTTGAATTACTGAACCACTGAAACCCTGTCAATCACCAGATACCAGAACATAGAGCAGACTACAGAACTCTGCAATAATAGTCAGATCCAACTGTAAACCCAAAAATCAAGCTTCAAAAGATATACGCTACTTCAATGAGAGCAACCCGCGTATACACGCGCTTTTACCGAAGATAACCTGCGTACAGATCTAAAAATAAATTCTCTCAACTTGCAGCTGTACCAGACATCAGTTAGACCCAGAACATAACATTGCGTCAGTATGCAGATCTAGAAATACGCATAATCAACCATATCATAATAGTGCATTTCAAATCATTAGATCCCGATCTATCCTTAGATCTAGTCTTCCATCAACCGAAGTGATCTCTCCTTAGCTTAGATCAAGCAACCCAGAACCTGCATACCAGATCTCTTTCTTTTTCAGATATTCAAGCCTTTTCAAAGATATATTTGCCTAATGATCTTCTTCTCCTTATATAGCCTTAGGCCTTGCTCAATACCAAGAGCCAAAACCATAGAGATCCAATACCATCAACTTAAAAACTAGGGATCAACACGTCTGTCGAGATACTTTGGTCCAAAGACATAGGTTCAAGTACTGAGGACTAACTACCTCGGACCAAAAGGAAGCTTCCCGACATATACGCCCTTTTCTGTTCATGCATCTGCATGTATACGCGCCTTCGTATATAGATCTCCTGCGTATACGCGAATTAGTATGCAGATCACCAGCGTGTATACGCAACTTGGACTTAATTAACCTGCGTATATGAGATTTCTCTTCATTCTGTAGTCTGAACAGAGATCTGTCATCAAAGAAAGTTGCCATCAAGGACAACACCTGTATCATAACACCACACCTGTGCCAAAATGCCAACAAGATAGATGAGAGAAGAATGAAGGAGACCAACCTCTGTCTTGTGCTTGGTTCCTTGCTCGATTCCTCTCTATTCTGATAGTCTTTTGCTACTTGCTTTCTTGTATACCCAGCTTCGCAGAGTACCTATAGAATCAAAGCAGCATAAGACTATACGAGAACATAGATCTATTATCATAAACAATAATTCATACAAATGCATAAAACATAAATCATACAAGAGTATGGAGGAAAACTTGAATAGATTTATTGATAATCAAGAAAGAGCCAAGAGAATTACAACCAATTCTTCTGACCCAACATCATCCTCTCAGTAAGAAGCCCTTCTTCACCTCATGAAAAGCTTAGATCACCCAACACTATGATGTTGCACCAATAAACCAGCAACACTTCCTTACAAGATACAAAATTCCAGCCTCTAGATCTCTGGGATGAGGGATCCATATATAGATGTCTACAAGGGAGGTGAGTCAGCTTTTGAGATTTGATTAGTGTCTCCCCTCTGATAGTTCTTGATTCCACTTGGAGATTGATGATCTCTTACTCATCCCTGGTCAAATTCAGAGAGGCAAGTGTCATAGGAGAAGTTTCTAGAATATTCCATGCTTCTCAACCTTGCGGATTGACGCTGCCATTTGTCCCTTCTCACCCATTGCACCCCATAAAAGGGATTTTTGACATGCAACGTACCTACTGTGTGTATTTAGGTGGGATGCAACACACTTTGCCTATGGAGCAGATGAAATGGTCCAGTTTTGACCAGTTCTGAGTGGTTTTTAATGGAGAACTTCTGGGAGATGCTGTAATCAATTGACCTTGTTCTTTTAGGGGTTGGAACAACACCTTTAGGGACTTAGGAGCCCTTGGTTTATCGACATTTATGCTTGGGGTTGCAGTGCCCAAAAATTTCTATAACAGTTGCCCCCTAAAGCATGAGGTCGTTAATCTTTTTGATTTCGGGTGAAATGCTTTATCATGAGGATCCGAAGTTCTTTCAAGCTGGAAGGAGACCTGTAATAAGATACAATAAAATAAATTATCTTCATAATATTTTCATGATCTAGCTGAGGTGGGCATCCCCATGCTCAGCTTTATAGATTCATTTTTCATGTACATGAGACAGGCAATCGTCTGAGTGTAGACTGATGATTCTGGTAGAGCCATCATCCCTTAGATTGGATGATTATCTGAGCAAAAATGATGTACATTTGATGTCTTTATTTTCCTGAATATATATCGCAACCTAGATGGATGAAACTAGATCCGGGGTCTTCAATCTCGTTCTATCTTCACTCAAAGTACAATTCGATCCATGTGAGAGATGTTATGGAGTCGAACATGGAAAGACATTGCCTGATTACCAGCCAATGATGTAAGCCATTAACAGGTGCGAGAGGAATCACCGATAACGATGATCACCCTCAAGGTACTACAGTACAATTTACGTGGTGTGAATAAAGGACTTGGCGTCGAACACCACACAAAATCTTTCGGTCAAAGGCCATTGATGTAAACCTGTCGCCGAAAGTGAGAAACTTGCCATTGAGGCGTGCAAGCTTCAAAGTACTGAAAGGGTTGTTCCTAGATCGACTTCTTGGATAATGAGATGATGTCGAAAAGAAGTGATCCATCATAGGAGGGCCTTAATGAATCCCACATCAATGACACGGAATGGAGCAAATGATTTTAATGGAGGTGAAAACGATCTGGTGATATAAGGTTCAGGGTGGTGGTCATGAAAGAATGGAGCGTAAATGTATTGCAGTGGGTGAGACACAGGTGAATTCTCTGAGTGACTTCTCTTGAACATATCGGCGACACTGACATGATGGATCGGCAGCATTAACCCAAAATGTGGATGGTGTGATGGAACCATGGTGATGTGACCAGTGAATGGAACAACCCAACCCGACTTGGATGTAGAGTGTAAGTGTCATGTTCAAGAGCGACTTGCTACCAACAAAGTTTCTTCAAGTTTTCTTCCCAATTTTTCCCCAGCCATTGCTAACCAGTACCTCTTTATTTTTGTCAATCTTGAGGACGATAACATATGCTTTTTCTATAATTTTCCCTGCGGGCAAACCCATCGCTATGTTTTAACGAGCCTAGCAATAGTGAAACTTGTTCTTGTCTGTTATGGACAAGTTTGTCGCTATTAGGTTTTAACGAGTTTAATGATAAATATAACTCAGTCCTTTTCAATTTTAGAGAGTCTGAAAAGGGACGTAAAGGAAACTCCAAAAATCCTTTTTTGTCATCTAATCCCTTAAGTCTGAAAAAGTATAAAATAATACAGAAGGGATGAATTTTCGGTACTTTTAACGAGCCAAACAAAACAAGCGCTCGATCTTTTTGTGTAATAATCCCTCAGGTCCAAAAAGATTAAAATCTAAAGGAGGGATATCACTTCCGGTCACTTTAACGAGCTGGAGAGGCCAATGGCTCGGCAATGTTTTCATATTTTACAAGTCAGTTGAAAAGAGCTTAAAGGAGACTCGTCTTTGAGGAACGAGGGATAAATTAAAGTAGCAGCCGATTCCAGGTAAGGTTTGGAATTTTCCAATCACGGCAGTGTCACAAGGATGGCTAACAGGATCACTCTTCACAGTTGTTCCTCAAAAGGGGTAAACAATCAAGTGGAGGTGAATGATCGGCCAATACAGAGTGGATATGATGATGAGAACACGACCAAGGCTTCAAAGGCTGAAGTACTACATTCACGATGGTTATTTACCAGAAATTGGTTCATTTTTTTTTAATGAGCTTAAACGCTGGGGGAAACACTTGCTCATTGCTTATGTTTATTTTTTAGCGAGCTTGAATTCCGTGATAAAACTGCTCGATCCAGTCGTATAATAAGGGTGTCTCATCTAAGATGCCATTTTTGTGGAGCTTGCATCTTACAAAGCTTTGCTCCGGATCCTTTCTTTATGCAAGTGGTTAGAGGACCTACAAATTTAAAAAATAAATAGTCGCTCTTCGCTTGCACGCCAAAAGGTTTGCATGCCCCCAGGTATAGAGAAAAATTTCCAGGTTGCCGAGAAAGTTTCATCTGCATAGCAGATAAAATTCTTTCTCGACGATGGCTATCGAAATAGGCAAAGGGGAGTGGTGTCACCCAGTACAACCTTAACGAAGGTATCTTATTCCAGTCTGTTCCCATTTTCCTGTAAGGACGGGTTTGCCAGATTAGTCATATATCCTTCGCGGAAATCAACCCTATACCCAAGGTTCTCTTGCCGAAGCAAACCAGGGTGCATGCCCCCTCGGTTTCAGTCATGTCCCACGAATCACTCGCGATCATCAGGTGGACGGACTGGGGATTGATGAGACATTCCTTGCGTGAAAAGACCATTCAGGGATGGTATATGACTATTTGCTATGCGTGATCCAGGGAATGAAGCTAGTCTACGAGCTTGACCACTCTTCCTTTGTGCGGAAAACACATTACTCTAAAGAGTGAGGAGACAATGGCCCCCATGCAATAAATATAATCTCGTCTAAGGAGTAGATTATAATCCAGGGGCCCTTGGACTACCATTACGTTCATGTGAATGGTTTTTCCTCTCAATGTAATGGGCACATTGGGAAGGATCCCTAATGGTAGACCGGTTTCTTTGTAAAAGCCTGTTAGATTTCTCATTTCAGGCAAAAGTGATGGCGAACCAAGCGCTTTCCAAGTAGTTGAGGAAAGGATACTCACAGAATCCCCTTCATCTATGATGGTACTAGCCATAACCATTCTATATACTTGAGCAATGATTTGGAATGGTACACTAGCCGGTAAATGGGGTCTGCCTAGTAGATTCCAGTCAAAGGAAACAACTAGGTTGCTTGGAGGTGGGACCGAATAGACGGCCGGGTATGACTCTGACGAACTTCCTTCCTGCGGTAAAGGAACGGGTAAACTGCCCCCATGTTCATCAGAGTCTGTGCTTACAAAAATAATTTGGATGGTGTCATCCTTGTTCTCTTCGGTGAATTTGGACCGAGTAGATTGTTTGTTCATCTACATTTGTTTACTTTATAAACTTACAGACGGAGCCTGAAGTCAAGCCAGCTAGCCTTCGAACTGCATTCGCTATGCAAGTACAAAGTAGATCAATGCTGCTTCAGTCAATCTCTGGGTTTTGTTTATGAATTAAACAATTGATTTACAAGCTCTCTAATTGCCCTTGTGGTGGCTCTAGTAACCTCCTTAGATCTACCCCTGTGATTGATTTACTGATTACCACTTGCTCGGCCTAAATCCCTGAACTAAACTGAAAACTGTGACCCGGAACCCAATCAAAGTCTCGTCCCTTGTCCAGCGCACTGTCTGTTCTGTGAACTTCAAATGCAATGCACTTCCCGAGTGTAGTAGGTGCGTTGCATTTCAGTTTCACTGTGTTACAGGTGCGCTGATCAGACAAGGCCTTGTTCCTAAATTTTGGTTTTTGTGCTCACTCTTTTCAGATCTATTCAGGAGTTTTGTTGCCTGTAGTCAGTAAACCTCTGTTTGAAACCCCTTTCCTTGTTGTTATTCCACCTCCATTGTGCAAAGAACTGTAAAGGTTTTTATGTATTTTTTGAGTCATTTTCAGTTCTTCTTTACAAAGAAGTAGCGTAATTGTACTGTCGTTTCTTGATTTGAAAGTGTTGCAAGTGTTGTTTTCAATCATAGAAGAGAATCTGATTGTTCTTGATAGTTGATTACCCTGTTACTCTTGTATTTGATATAAATTAGTAGTTTTTTCTAGTGTCAAAAGCAAGTTTTCAATTCCGAATCACAAAGTGTTGTCATTCTCCTCATTTTGTTTCGAAAAGAAACTTGTTAGTAATTGCCACTTTGAAAAATAATTCAGATTTGCGCATTAGCTTTCTTTTTATCATTTACACATTAAGAAGGCTGAAAACAAATACATGCATGTTCATTTGCATTTAGACTGTTTGTTGGTTTGATTTAGGACAGTGCATATAGTGTTTGCTCTTTGCTCTTTGTTGAAAGAACGCCATCTCTCTTTCCTTAGTAGCTAGGATTTTCATTTGCAAAACAAGACTAAATGACTGTTTATCATCTTAGATTGCATTTTAGGAATTGTACAGTTACATCACGTGGTGAACCTGAAAGGAAAATTTCTTAAGCATGATCAACTATAAAATAAATTTAATGAATCTAAAAATGCTTTGGAACCTAACGCACAACATCTAGAAGTCTCGTCTAGAGACGTATTCCGGCGTTGTAAAGCCTGGTAACTATTGTTTTCACTGTTGGTTGTGTGATTCCTCCACTTTGAGACGATAAGTTCCAGTACGGACTTGTGCTCCCACGTACCGTCGAGTATATTTTGGGAGACCACAATAGGCTTTATCCTTTATCCATAGGAAGCCGTGTCTACTGCCCTATCGATCACAATGCACAAAACACAGCATTCAGGAAGATTGACTACCGTACTATAAAAAGTATTCTGTAGTTTTGCAATTGGTTTGGTAATCCCTCTGTCTAGATTTCCAGAGAAGTCCCTTTCGTTCTTTTTCAGACTCCTTAACGGAAAAGGTCCATCTGAGCACTTGTCACTTCAGGCTCATTAAAAATCAAAGGCGACTAGAGTCATCTTTCGTTTTTTCTTGACTCTTAAAAATTGAAAAAACAAGTTGTGTCAAAGCATCTAAAATTTATTTTAAACGGAATAAGTATCACCTTTCCTACGTTGGTCTTAGGTTGAAGAAAATGGAGTCCACCAACCAAGGAGTGCCCCTTGGAGGAAATCCTAGTCCCTTCTCCTCTTGGGGAGATGTTAGTGCACCCCACATGGCCACATTGTCACTTCCAGGATTGACAATTGGTTTGCTCGTATGGCTCTTCTCAACCTCCGTCGTTCAGAACACCGCGATTCCTGAACAATCGAGTTAGCAACTAAACGATACCAGAGTTACCCCCCAACCCTCTACTTCATCCATTTCTTCCTCTCCTCCTTCCTCTTTTCTTGATGAAGCTGGTAAAGCCAAAAATCAAGTACCTAAGAAGAAGAAGGAAAAGAAGAAGAAGGAGCCAAAGGTGAAAAGGGGCAACCAAGCATTGTCTAGCGAAAATTCACACACTACACCGACCAGGCCTAAATCGCCATTTGTCATTTGCAAAGGAGACCACTATCATCGAGATTGTCCTTGCATCCCTCAGATCTTAATGGACTGGTCTCCTTGTTTGCACAACCCAGTGTCGTCAACCTCTGATGATCATGTTGAAAATACACCATCAACCAGTGAAAGTGAAGCCCATGGACAAAAAGGAAAATGTAAATTTCCTTGTAAGTTGTGTGAAGGAGATCACGCCGTACACCGTTGTCCCATCTTAGATGAGGCTAAAAGAGTTTTGGGCGATCGTACGGTTTCACCGTTACGGCTCCCTCCTAGATATAAGAAACTCTTGCCGAGTCCGTCACTAGTTGAAAATCCAGCTGACACGCCCTTGTGGTTGGCCGATGTCAGGCGGAAAGAGTCGATAGTGCGGACACAACCAACCTCCCTAGGAGCCTAAGACTCTCTAGTGACAAACAAGACAAACAAGAGCAATCCTTCTCTAAACATGCATTTACTATACGAGAAATCAAGTGTTTAGATCCTACCTGTAGTCCAACGTTGTTGTAGCAGTCCAGCCTCGCTGATCCGGATGAGCTCCTCCTTCACTTCGAAACCTGCATTCACTAACAATCAAACGATTAAATAGCACTTGATAATCTCATAAAATAAAACATATTTAACACATAGACCAAGGAGTACATGAAACAACTCATAAATAACAAGTTATTGAGAAGAATGGACTCATTTGCATTAATAGGAAACAAAAGAAACAATTACAACCTGAGCCTTGGTTTTGTGCAAGTCCCTCCTAGGGTCCATCAAGAGTTCTCCTTTACTTTGACAAAGCTCACCCACTTCCAAATAGAACAAGCAAAGATGGAAATCTCTCCTCACAAGCTTCTAAATGGGAGTCCTAATTCCAGCAGCATCTACCCTTAGAAATGTTTAGCTTTCAACCTCCCCTCCTTCTGGCCCGATGCCTGTATTTATAGTGCTCAAGAGGAAGTTAATCAGGTCCACCATCAATGGGATAATCCCCTCTTTGGATGGGATAGCTCCCTTATTGATGGGATAAGTTCCCCTTTGGTAGGGATACATGAACCATCTGGAGGCGCTTCATACACGTCAAACATACTTCTAGAAGCCTCTAGAAATGACCACAAGTAACTTTTTTGGAGTGAAACTTGCGCCTTTTGACCTTTACAGGGGTACGCACCTGCCCCTTTACATACAGAGCGTACAAGTACGTAGATTTTGTGAACATTAGGTGCGTATACGCAGGTAAGGCTGAGAGAATCTGCGTACCCAGAGATAAACACATTTACAAAGACTTTCTCTCTTTTTGGAGTTTGACATGGAGAGCAGAGGCATAAGACTTGCCCAGGAGGATAGCATGACTGTTGATAGAGCCATACTAACTGTAAATAGCCATGGTGACATTTTTTAGTGTAACAGATTGCCCCCTAAAGTGCGAAGCCTATAGTAGATTAAGGTTTTGTATTATCTAGGAAGGGTGAAGCGCTTTATCATTTCAAGGATTATCTCGTGGAGAGCCTAGTCAGAACCTGCAATTTTCAACACAAAATACATGTATAAGATTATATCATCGCTGAGGTAGGCATTCCCATACTCAGATCAAAACTTTAACTAACAGACTAACTACTCTGATACAGGAATGATCTTGCAGTACATCATAATCATAGACTTGTGTAGACACAGTATGGACGCAGCCATCTGTTTATAATTGGTCTACTATATAATGAATACAAAACTCCTCGCAGCCTGGATGGTGGAAACTAGATCCAGGGTCTTCATCTCTACTCCCCGAATTGGTACGATTCTAGCCATGCGAATAAATGAGTTGATGTCGAACATGGTAGAAACCACTTGATTACCAGTCGATGATGTAAATCGTTAACAAGTGTGAGAGAGACCACCAGTAATGTCAATGGTTCTCAAAGTACCCAGTACAATCCATGAGATGTGAATAAATGAGTTGATGTCGAACATTTCACGGAATCCTTCGATCGAAAGTCAATGATGTAAACGGACGTCAAAGGCGAGAAACCTGCCATTGATGCATGCAGACTTCAAGGTATTGACGATTTCTAAGTCATCTCTCTAGATAATGTGCTGATGTCGATAGAAAGCGACCCGTTGCAGGCAAGCCCACAACACGAAATCATTGTTCAAGTTGAAGAAATGTTGCTGTAAGGACTAACTCAGGGATGGTCAAACGGATGACAAGTATTTTGTAGATGAAAGTTTATTTGCAGAGACCTCTTGAACACATAACGACACTGTTGGAGAGGTAAATCCCCTCTACGGGTAGAGGCGATCCCTACTAGCCCAGCAGGGGTCTAGCAACAATCACACAATGCTGCTACGCATGTTCCTAATTACAATTAAACAAGAGGTAAAGAGCACCTACTTGGATTCCTGCGCTTGTCGTTTGACGAAGAGATGTTGCCTTCGCTCCTCCGCTTCGGCTGGTCACGATCTTCCGCGATCTCCGCGAATAGATACCTGCACACACGAAGGGGAAACAAACACAAGCGTGAAATCTAGTAAAAGCAACCATACATCGGTCAGAAAAGATGTAATTCACATTTAACCATTGCGTAGACAAATGAGAATGGAACAATAATAGCAGTCATCTATTATTAATCAGAATAGAGAAGAGTACAACCAAATGTTCTGACGTCGGTAACCTTCTCAAGAGGGGCCAGTCAGCATGTATCTCAAGCATTCACCTTTGAGGATGATTCTCCCAAGACAAACAACTCTCTCTCTCACACAAATAGCACAAAACAACCTTCCCTAAGCAATCAATCACTTCCACCCCTAGCACACCAAACCTATAGCAGCAATCTGAGCACTACAAGCTCTGTACAATCCGAGCTATTCCAAGCTAAGTCTAACTAGCTACTCATGGTAATGGTGGAAGTTTATATAGGAGAAGGAGTCTCCTAAAAGGGTGGAAGGATGAGCTTATCCTTGAGGGAAACGGTTACAAAGGGTCGAACAGTCATGCCATAGAAGGGAGTCGACATTCACAAAGCTAACAACCAAGCCTGGAGTTATCTGGAAGGCTGGTTGTTTGAACAAATTCGCCCAAACTGGATCAGCGCGGATAATGAGGAAACTGACGCGATGTCGCCGCGTCTACATAACTGGGACAGTCATGTCAGCGCGGAAGAACACGGGAAAGGCGCGCTGGCGACCAGCGCGGAAAAGTGGTGTCCTTCCGAGCTGTCAGCGCATTTAATACACTATGGAGCGCGAGTAATCGCGGATATTTTTCAAACAGAGGCGCTGATGCATAAAACTTTAGAAAAATGGGTTTCTGGGCTAGTTCAGAAGACATGAAGCTTAGTGATTGACACAGCAGGGTGACTGACAGGAAGGCAGTGACAAATTACTGTGTAACAGATGCCCCCTAAAGCATGAAGACCGAGAGAGTGGGAGGGGTGAAATGCTTTACAACACACGCCGAACTGGAACACCACCAGGAAGGACCGAAATATCTCTGATAATCAAGTACATGCAGTCTAGGCATGGGCGCAGCCATCCACAAAGACATGCGAAAAGGTCTGTGGAATGGACGCAGCCACCCAGCTAAGAGACCATAAGAATGACAAGGTATGGTCGCAGCCATCCATGAAGACTCAGGTATGGGCGCAGCCATCCATCAATGAGTCATGTAATGATCATCCACAAAATCGCAACCTGGCCCACAACAGACACGGATCCAGGGTCTTGCGCTCCGTCCCGATCCGAACAAAGTACAAATTCAAACATGTGAATATATGAGTTGAAGTCGAACATGCATGAACATCATCTGATTACCAGTCAATGATGAAAACTGTTAACAGACGCGAGAGGTACCACCAATAATGACAATGGCCCTCAAGGTACTATAGGTACAATCCGCGGCATGTGAATCAATGAGCTGTTGTCGAACATCCACGGAATCATTCGATCGGAGGCCAATAATGAAAACCTCTCGTCGAACACGAAGAACCTGCCATTGAGGCATGCAGGCTCTAAGGAACCTGAAGGGAGTCTCTAAGTCACCTTCCCGGATAATGAGCTGAAGTCAACAGGAAGGGACCTTGATCGAAGGTGGGCCATAATGTTTCCCACATCATTGACGCGAGACAGAGGAAAAATTATTTGTGTGAGATAGCAGATGAGGCTGTACTATTACAGAGGTCAACTTCTCTTGAACATATCGGCGGCACTATGGCGGGTTTGGCAGTATTTGACATCAAATGAGCAAAGGGTATAGTGATGATGGCAATGGGCAGATGAGAGGTCGAATAGGATAACCCAAACCCACGGAGGCCAGTGAAAAACAAGACGAGATGGTCCCACCCAGACACGAAGCAAAAGAGTGCCATGTTCAAGAGCGACATACTGCCGACACGACTATGATTACAGTTCCATTTTCCCCACCATTTCTGGCAGGTACCCCGGTTATTTTTGGATGACGAGCTTGACGGGGATAGCATATGCTCGAAGAGTGTCATTTTGACAATACCCGATGTCATCAAGTGTTTAACGAGCCTGACAAAGGAAAAACTCGGCGTCTTTTCTTGTTTAGAGAGCCTGAAAAGATAGCAGAAAAGAAGACTCCGGGGGGTCCTTTTTCATACAGTTGTGTCTCTCGAGCCCGAAAAAGTATAAAACAATGCTCGAAAGAACCGCCCGACCATTGCGATCGAGGAGTACTTTTCGTAAATAGTGATTTTGACCTGAAAAAGTAAAAAAGCGGTCGAAAACACGTCGTTTTAGGGCCTATAACGAGTGTGAAACGACAAACACCCGGCAATCTTTTTAAGTTACACGGTCTGAAAAAGAGCTTAAAATGACCGCCTCTCGTTCCTTTTAACGAGCTGAAAGGAGACTCGGCTATCTTCTCTTGTTTAATGTCGGAAAAGAGCTTAAAGATGACATATTTGGGACCAAGCGATTTCAGAACCATGATGATTTCCCCCGTTTATACTAACCTGCACAAGAGCACTACCCGCATAAATCCATTCGATATGAGTAAAAAACATATTAAAACATGTATTTGACAAAACTAGGGCTAAATTTATGGCAAAAGATGGCAAAAACCCAAAAATATGACAATTTTATGAGTTTTTGCTATAAATAGAAGAGGGTGAAAACTCATTTTACCATTTTACCATTTCTGGATGTGAAGGACGTGGAGAAGCCAGAAAGTTGACGGAGTGATTTCCAGCCCGTACGGACACCATTTCTCGAACCGCTTCTTGCAGGTAGGTCCTCGCTCTCTTGCCCTGCATTTTGGTCGTTTTTGGTAGAATTTTAGCGGTCGAATTTGCCCAATCGGGTGAATTCTTGGTGCATGGATGCGCTCTCGGTCAGCGCGGATATCCCATGCGGGTCCGCGCTGGCCGAATTAGGACAAAACGCGGCCAACTTCGGGTCAGCGCGGAAAACCTGTGTTCTTCCGCGCTGACCTCGAAAATTAACAAAGGGCTGTCATGGCCAGCGCGTCTGTTTTTAAAACAGCCGCGCTGGCGCGGAAAAATTATTTAGTTTTAAATTGGACGTAAAAATTCCAATGGCAGCACTTCTAATTTCTTTCATGGTTCCTGCAGGACGTAATGGCTTTCCAATGGCAGGAAAGAGTGCACGATGTCGAAGATATTGCTGCTTGGGCAAATGTGGATTGCTGCAATGCCATGCGGGCTTGCGGTTTTATGAAATTTTTCCTCACACCTCGCCTAAGAGCTCAGCATGATCTTCTCGAGCTACTGATCAGGGCATGGAACCCGGTGGATATGAAATTCACTATCCGGGGCCGGGATATCGAATTTGACCACATGGATATCTTCTTTTTGACCGGGCTGTCACGCCGAGGTGCGAGGCCCATCATAGAGGGGCAGCGACCTAGCGGCGGCACGCTAGATGATCTGATGGCTCGGGTATGTCCGAAGGCTGAGAAAGCGCGAAGTGGGAAAGTAGCAATCCCCACAGTGGGAAACATAGTGCTTCGCACCATTCTGTTCATGGTGACCCGGGCAGCGGGTAGTATAGCCAACCACGAGGCCTCAAAGACTCATCTCTTGTTAGCTCTCGATTGCCTTGAGCCTACAGTGTTTGATTGGTGCACAGCAGTGACCAATAACATGAAGAGGCAGCTGAGCAACTGTCGTCGCGGGGAGACGAAACAGTTCGGCTACGGGTCCATCTTAGTCCCGCTCATTCTAGAGCGAGTGCCAGCCATGCGGCTGCAGACGATGGACGTGGATGCTCCCAGGGATCCTCGGGAGACGAGGGCCTCACGATGGGCTCGAATCATGCCACGCGGAGGTGGCGGCCGGCCACATAGCTGGGGAGCATTTTTCCGAGACTGGCTGGATCAGCAGGAGATCTTTGTGGAGGACTGGCCATATGTGGGCATGGATTTCCGCAATGACCCTGATCTAGCACTGCCCCCAGGTGAACAGTGGGATGATGCAGGTATAACACTTTGACTTTTGAATTTTTTAATGTTTTTGGATTTTTTATGTACATGTCTTTAACAAATGTCATGGTATGCAGATGTGGGGCCTACTAGACCGATTGGCCTGGCTGCCACGGCACGGAGAGAAGGACAAGGAGCTGGGGTCCTGGCCTTAGCCCCTCCAGGGGTTGATACGTCAGAGACTGTGGCTCGCAACCTTGAGGGGTTGCTGGAGGGGGTGCCTGACTACCAGGGGGTCGAGGAGGTCCCCATAGAGCATCAGATCCATACAGTGGGGGTGCAACCCAGGGTGCACCGCCTTCTGAGGCGGGTGGCACGAGCAGCTGTGTACTACAGGGAGCATCATCCAGCCGAATAGTCGCTTAGGCTTTATTTCCACTGTTATTTTGAGACTCATGACTCAGACATACTGATTTTTGGACATATACACTTATTTTTGAGCGCCTTAGTGCGCCACACGATATATATATATATACATACCGGTTTTTGGATGGATCATTGTTACATGTGATGATGTTTTGTTTATGTTATGCATTTATTCAATACAATTGTGATCTTATGTATGAATTTGCACGACACATGACCCATGGATTTTATATTTTTTGATGCAAGCTTAAAAGCACCTATATGCAAACTATGCTTGAAATGATTTATTTACATATGCTTAACTTTATTATGCTTTCTATGTCTTCTTGCATGATGTTTATCTGTTACGCAAATGTCTATCTAACACATGATTTGCCAATGCGTCGGTCAACGTATTTAATCGTCTCGGAATGTGTTGATAAGTAATGTAATCAAAGTTCCATTCCAACAATCTTACACGTAGGTACATCCTTAATATGCGCTGGTCTCTGACGGAATATCGCCCGTTGAGTTGATGGACAACTAGCTGGGAGTCCAGGTTCACCACTAGTTCGCAGATGCCAAGGTCAACCGCTTCGGCAAGTAATTCAATTACAGCGCTGTATTCGGCAACGTTGTTAGTGGTCCGACCTAGGCAGACACCCTGAAGGTCTACCAATTCTCCGTGAGGATCGTAGATCACCCACGCCGCAGATGACAAATTGCAAGTACTACGGCAGGTGCCATCAGCGAAACCAACATAAGGTGCACTAGACATCTGCACAAGAAGAAGAAAACACAATAAGAGGCAAACACGCTTTCACACCAAGGCAAAATGAAAACATGCACAACACACAAAACACACGTATATACAAAGTGAATGCGCGAAGTTATGCATAATATTTCTTCAGATACAGCCCGTTGCGGGGCTTGTCCAGAGGATTTCCTTCATAATCAATCAACTCATATGCGCCCTTTTGTAAAACTCTTTTCACGATGTAGGGACCTAACCACATGGACTCGAGTTTTCCTGCCCCCGGCTTATCCTTAGCTTGATCGTAGAGCAGTACTAAATCTCCCTCAACAAAGGAACGCGGATGGATATTCTGGTCGAAGTGAGCCTTGACTCTCTTCTTCTGCGCTTCGATAGCCAGAGAAGCCAAACGACGAGTCTCATCTAACCGTTCTAGGTAAAGAAGCCGTTCCTCCACCGGAGTGGTGTTGGGGAGTAACTCGACAGCTAATTTTAATGAAGGAATCTCGCATTCGACGGGAAGGGTAGCCTCCAGTCCATAAACCAACTGGAAAGGGGTGAAACCGGTGGCATCCTTCACAGAAGTCCGGTAGGCCACAAGGTTGGGAAAAGCATAAGGTGCCAGTTAGACTTGTGCGTATTGACGGTGCGCTGAAGCATAGTGATCAAGACTTTGTTCACGGCTTCAACTTGGCCGTTAGATTGCGGATAGTACGGTGTCGAACTATCTTGGCGCAACCCTAGTTGGGTTGTTAGCTCCGTCATCATATGATTTCGGAAATGCTTTCCATGATCTGTAACAATAGCCTGAGGGACTCCGAAACGAGTGATAACATGATTGAATAAAAACTGCGCCGCGGTGTAACCGTCTTCGTTTAATGTAGGCATCGCTTCGGCCCACTTGGTGAAATAGTCCACAGCAACGATAATGTACCCATGCCCCCCGGCCGAACGAGGGTTACAGGACGTATAATCGATGCCCCATTTTGCAAATGGACCTACGGTTACGACAGGGTGCAGTGGTGCAACAGGTGCACGCATCTTCCAGTGGTAAACCTGGCATTCGTGACATGCACGTACAGCAAGGATGCAATCCTTGAAAATAGAAGGCCAGAAATAACCAGCACGGAGGATCTTCTGAGCAGTAGCATATCCAGACATATGGCCGCCACAAGCGCCGAAGTGGCAGTCATTCAAGACTCTCTCAGCCTCCTCAAGGGTTAAGCATCGGCGAAGAACAGAATCGACGCCGAGGTGGTACAGGGTATCGCCCAAAATGCGGTATGGTTGAGCTTGGTGACGAATTCGTCGTCGAGCATCTTTCGATGTGTTGGGACGAAACGAAGACGTTTGTAAATATACGATAATGTCCCCGTACCATGGGTCGAGAGTGCTGATGAGAAATAGCGTTTCATCCGGAATATGTTCCTCTGAACGAGATGGTGTAGACTGAGATGGTAAGGAGCAGAGTAGTTCGGCGAAGACCAGTGATTTCTTAGACTTGGCTGCAGTGAATTCCAAGTCGAACTCTTGGAGGATTACGATCCACTTGGAGTATTTGCCCCCCAGCAACTGACGTGACAAAATATAGGTCATGGGGTTGCAATCAGAGATCACGGTCGTCGTGCGCAACAGGATGTAATGATGGAAACGTTGGACGGCACAGACAGCTGCCAATGCCAACTTCTCGACGTATGCATAGCGAGTTTCCGTATCCAGAAGGTTGCGGCTGAGATAATATACAACATGCTCGGTGCCATCATCGTCGTCTTGCACTAAAACCATGCCGATGGTGGTATCGGCGGCGGCCAAATAAAGGGTGTAGTCACGGTGGTAATTTGGAGGTCTTAGGAGCGGAGCTAAGACCAGAAGGTCTTTAAGACACTCAAAAGATTGTTGAGCGATAGCGTCCCAGCGAAAGGGCGTGTCTCGCTTCAATAATCGCGTGAAACCCTTAGCCACCTCGGCATAATTTGGGATGAATCGTCTGAGAAAATTGGCTTTCCCCTGCAGGCTCTGTAACTGCTGTAGAGAGGCAGGGGGAGGAAGATTCAAAATGGCCTCGACCTTAAGGGGATCCAGACGGATACCTTCCCGGGAGACGATAAACCCGAGCAGTCGGCCAGATTCTACGCAGAAGACACACTTATGCGGATTGAGTCGAATACGGTAGTGTCGACAGCGGAGAAATATTTCGCGTAAATGAGATGGATGGTCTTGACGTTTAGCTGAATGAGCTGGTAGGTCATCCAGGTAAGGTTGTACGATGTGTCGGATATCATGAAAAGCATATGACATCGCACGCTGGAAAGTGGCACCGGCATTTTTGAGACCGAAAGGTAGCTTCTTGTAAGCGAAGGTGCCCCAAGGACAAATGAAAGCAGTCTTGTGCTGGTCTGCGGGGGCTATGTTGATCTGGTTGTAACCAGAGAAGCCATCCATAAATGAATAAATTTCGCTTCCTGCGCAATCGTCGATAAGCTGATCAATAAACGGCGTAGGAAAGTTATCTTTTGGACAGGCGCGATTGATGTCGCGATAGTCAACACAAACCCGAATAGTACCCTGTTTTTTATTCACAGGGACTATATTAGATACCCATTCCGTGAGAGGAATGGCATAGATGAAACCAGCTCGAAGGAGTTTTTCAACTTCGGCCTTGATGGCTGCAGCCTTTCGAGGGTGCACTGGGCGTAAACGCTGACGAACAGGCTTAGCGCCGGGATAAGTAGGGATTTCGTGCTCCACGATACTGGGGTCAATGCCGGGCATTTCCTCGTAAGACCATGCGAAAACGTCACGGAATTCACGAAATAAATCAGTGTAAAGTTGAATTTCCTCAGGAGTGCATGTGACTCCAATATGAATATTTTCGACCACCCCTGTTTTGACAGAGATGTCGATAGCCAGAGTTTGCGTAATGTTACCCATGTTTCCTTCCGAAGACACTTGATACAACTGAACAGGCGTTTGGAGAGGGATAGATGGGACACATGAAGAAAACCGCTCGAGACATGTGGCCATTTCCGAATGAGGAGGGAGAAACGAAGAGCGATGGTGGTAATCTGACCAAGGGAGCTCCTTGGGAGACATAGTCTCAATGATAGCCTCGTCGGAGGGAAATGATTCCTTCAGGGGATCCGAAGTGGCCTCCCCTCCCATCCAAGGGAAGCGGTCATATGAATCGGGAACGCTGCTTGGAAAAGCAGGTTCAGGAGGTGGAGCCGATGCAGCGACTATCTCGATGTAGTTGAGCTCGGCGAGACTCAACGGCATCATCTCGCCCAAGAGTCTTCCTGATTCAAGGAGGGAGAACCAATGGATCGGAAC